>CM066042.1:10185588-10785588 GCA_033557465.1 Ichthyophis bannanicus
TCACTTTAGGGTCCATCACTAGGGTGCTCAATTTATTTATAAGTTGCCTGTGCGGAATGGTGTCAAAGGCTTTACTGAAATCTAAGGACACCATGCTGCCGATCGGATATCGGGGGAGGAAGCGGGAGCTGCTCGCCCCTCCCGCTCCCCCCACCAAGGCCCAATCGGGGCGCAACAGCCAGCTGTTAAAAGCATGAACCGGCAGGACTCAGCCTCTCTCACACCATGCTGCCGATCGGACATCGGGGGAGGAAGCGGGAGCTGCTCGCCCCTCCTGCTCCTCCCACCAAGGCCCAATCGGGGCGCAACAGGCAGCATTTAAATGACCGGAACCAGCAGGCGTGGCCGAGCCTGGCAGGCCCACACCTAAGGGCCACGCCAAAGGGCCCTTTGGCAGGGCACGGTGGCAGGGCCAGCTTTCGCCCTTGCAGATGTATTCCAATATAAAGGAAAAAGAAAAAGGATCCAATCCAGCCTCAATGACCCCAACGAAGCATGAGCGCTCATGGTCACTCCGCCTCCACCGACTCAGTCTCCACATCACCATGTAAGCATGCTCTATATGTATCCCCTGATGTAATGTAGTGTACGCCATGATGCCCAGCCCACCTGTAATGTACCCCTGATGTGTTGTAGTGTACTCTTGGTGTAATTGTAATGTATGTACTTATTTATACTGTGTGTGTAGTAAATGCGCAGTAGTACTAGTAGTAGTAATGGGAAACAGCCAGTCTGGCTTTGCCCTAACTAGATTATTACTCTGTGTGTATTTCTGTTGTCATGATTAGATTGTAAGGGACTGTCTCTATATGTCTGTACAGCGCTGCATATGATGTAGCACTTTATAAATGTTTAATAGTAGTAGTAGAAGTCTTTCTTTGTCCAACTCTCTGGTTGCCCATGAAAGAAATTAATTAGATTTGTCTGACAAGAATTAGATTTGTTCAAGGTCTACCTCACTTATGTTTCTATTTGCATTTGTTTTCTGAGGTTCTACACCAAGTCCTTTATCTGTGAACCCAGAACAGAAATATTTGTTAAGCAATTCTGCTCTTCCTCTGTTTCTATATATTCCTCTCCTTCACCCTTGTCTGACAATTCCACTTTTGCAATGTCACTAATATTTTCTAGTTTGTCCCCCAGTTTACTGCATTGGCCATATTTTTCTATTTTTCTATTTGCTTTTCTGACTACTTTCCTAGCTTTGCTTAGCATCTCCAAATACTGCATATTGTCGTTCTCTTTCTGCAATATCTTGTACTTAATGAAAGCTGGGGGGGGGGGGGGTTCTTATCTTTTCATCTAGGGAAATGGAATCTGATTTAGTTTATGGCTTTCTCTGGGCTCAAGGCAATTTACAATCAGGTGCAGCAGGTATTTTCCTGTCCCCAATGTGCTTAATAAGTCTGTGGCTGAGGCAATGGAGAGTTAAATGACTTGCCTAGGATAACGGGATTTGAACTGGGCTTCATCTCATTCATTGCCCACTGCTCTAACCACTGGGCTACTCTTCCACTTCACATCTACATCCCCCCTTTTCTCTTACTTCTATTTACTTTCCTAACAAAAAGGTTTATTCCCTTAAATTATCTCCTTTCAATTTTGGGCACTGATTGTTCCCATCTAGTCGATGATTTCTTGAGATTTCCTGTCATCTTGGTAAAGTTCCTAAAGTCTAGGACCTTCAATTTTGAATGACCTATCTCCTTCCTTGTCTTAATACTGAACCATACCATCTGGTGATCACCGGATGCAAGATGATCACCTATTACAGCATCAGAAATGCTCTCCCCCATCATAAATACCAGGTCCAGTATGGCCTCCTCTTGCATGGTTTCCTTTACCAGTTGCCAGAATAGTTCTCCCTGTCAAGAATTGAGGATATTCTTACTTCTAGATGACACTGCGGCAGAGATGTCCCAGTCAATATCTAGCATATTGAAATCCCTTTCAATGAGATTTCTCCTTTCATAGCAATATTGTGAATGTCTCCAATTAAATCTCTGTCCACTTCTTCTGCCTGTGAAGGAAGTCTATATATTACACCTGTGTAAACAGATGTTCCATTCCCAGTTTCCAAATTAACCCACAGCACCTCCTTCCTTAACTTGTAAACCCTGCAGTTCTATTATTATTTTAGATATAGCACCACCCCCTCTCCCTATCTTCCTACCCTATCCTTCTTGAATAGGTTATAGCCCAGTATAAATGTGTCCCAGTCATGGTTCTCTGCGATCACCACGAAATCCAAGTTGACGTTTTCCATTAAAGTGAACCAGAACTTTGTTTCCCATATTACAGGTATTAGTATACACAACTTTCCAGATGGTTCCCTTCTCTGTATAGATATTTAATGTAACAGTTGCCTTGGCATCATTTGGAAAAAGGGCAGTATAACAAACATTAGAATAACACAGACTGTAGATATTGTCCATAAGCCACCTTCAGTGTTGCTAGCAATGCGCTAAATAAATAAATTAATCCATAGAGCAGCCTATTCAGGGCAGCATCCCTTCAGCTCTGACCGCTGCTCTGTCGCACTCTCTCTCTATAGCGAAGTCATTGGTATTTTAGACTGAAAGTCGAGACTTGCTCTTCCAGTCCTGAGGGTTTTTTTGGGGATCTTGAACAACAGATATGAAGGTGATAGATAAGCTTAATATTGCCACTCTCTGTTAATCTAGCTGAAATGTGTTTTAGAAAAGCATAGTAAAGAATGGGGGATGGTAGAGAGATGGCTGGAAATCGCTGCATAAAGATGCGCAAGCCACTTTTCTGAAGTATGATCATCCTATACGGCCACTGTGGATTGTACATCCATTGGGGACTTTTGTCACTGATCATTTCCTTACTGATGGAATGAGCTACTGTGGCGCTGGGCACATGAAAGCTTGTTTCCCATTTTGCGTCTATGTGACAAATGTTTGGTACATCTGGACCCCCCCCCCCCCCCCAAGTGTTGATGTTCCAGTTCTGTAATTCATTGTTAGAGAAATGTTTTGAAATTTACTGTCAGAAGAGGTAAAAGTTACAATCCCTGACCGTTAGTCATTTTGGAAAGATGTTAATTCCTTTCCCTCCACCAATTCCCTGTTTGTTGTGCATGGTGTTTCATTTTGCAGACATCCCTATTTAACAAATCTCAGGATAAATATTAGTCATTGTGAGAAGCAGGTAACACGATAAGGAGATAAAAAGCTTTTGCTAAACTCAAATGCTCTGCATAGCAAACTGTAGAGCTAAATGCAGCCAAATGATTTACCAGAGAACAGCTTTCATGTTTCTCAGCTCTGCTGTTCCTGCCTGCTCTTTTGGGTTCCCATTTGTATCAGGACCAATCTTTGTGAGGCTACACCACCATAAATGGGAGAATTTAGGGCTCTGCAGATCAACAAGCAGTAAGGATTTGAGGGTTTGTTTGTTTGTTTTTATAATATTACATTGCTAGCTCTCTGACTGGGAGCTCTTAAAAGGGTTTTTTGTATATTTTTTAAAGCAAGGTTACTTTCTTTTTGGTGCTTTAGGGGAACTTTCCTTGAGCACAATAGGTTGCTGAACTCTAGTAACCTCCTCAGGTTTAGAAACTGCTAACACCTAATCAGGTGTTAGTTCCCTCCCTACCCACCCCGACTCCCACCCACCCCTAGTGAGCAGTCTTGCTTTATAGGGCACCTCCCCCTTTAACAAATCACAGAGAATTGGACCAGCACATTCTGAATATAATTAAAGAGATTTAACTGCTTTTCTCTGAAAGGACAGCTGGGAAACCGGCTGGTACTTGGTAGATCTCTCTCTTTTGCTTTAACAGATACCTAAGCTCCACGAACAGAACAATGGCTGGGAAAAATCGTATTGCTAAAGCTGTTGCCCCCATTACAGCTTCTGCCTCGGTCCAGACAGAGGTCCTAATGCCAGTTGAAGGACCAGTTCCATGTGCAGGGTGCCTGCATGCTGAAGCTCTGAGGAAACAAGTGGAGGAACTCAGAGAAGAGGTGGCGAGGCTGAGGAGCATTCAAGACAGTGAGAAGTACATTGATGAGATGCTTCTTGCAGCAACCAAGCTCTCCAGCACAGGAGAAGATGGGTGCCAACAGAATGTCGATGGTTGGACACAAGACACCAGGCAGTATCATTTGTTCCAACATGGATTAGCAACATTGGGTAATAGCCAGTGGGCTTGATGAGTCTCGGCAAACTCTCCGTAACATCTTGGATTTTGGCACCAGGCAGACAGCATACCTCTCTGGACATCAAGTCTGGTCGGCAGATGGACGCCTCAGTACCCCTCAGAAGAGAGTCTCCAACCACCACTACCCTTCGTTTCCTTCTGGTCACTGATTCTACAACTTTGGGGTACTTGAACTCTGGTTCTTCCCTTTCCAGGGATGCTTTCACCTCCTCCACTTCCAGGGCTGCATAATGGTTCTTCAATTCAAGGGCTGGAGAAGTTGGATTGGTGATTTTGCACATCTAGCAACGCAGGATCAGAATCGTGAACAGTCCTGCACGTGCAAGACTGACCCCGGTTAACTCAGTCAAAGCTCCTCAATGAAACCGCGGTTCCATGGCTCTATTGAATAGCCGCGATGCTGGCTGCCTGAAAAAGGGGTTTATTCCCCACAGCCCGACCCCCCTCTCTGGCCTCCTAAAGCCAGGGTCGGGGCTGTGGGGAATTTCCCCGGCCCCCCCCCCCCCCGCCACATCCATGCCCTGGCATTAAAATTAAGACACGTCCAGGGATGTTATGCTATCTTGGAGGTGGAATAACTTCCCAGGACATTTTGCCAGCCCTGGACATTAGAATTGGCCCTGTATGTCCAGGGCCAGCGACTTCCCCTGTCCGCCCAGACTCTGCCCAGGGCCACCCATTCCCCGCCCCATCTAACTTCCCCATACAACCAAAGGGGAAGTTAGTCGGGGGGCAGGAGCCGGCACAAATAGCAGGGATGGACGTCCCATCAGGCCATCCATCCCCGCTATTCATAGCACAGAATAACCCCCTAAATGAATGGGCATCTCCATATAACAACTTCTGTACGCTATACACAGTGGGCCCGATATTCAGGGGCGACGGCTAAGCATTCTAAAGTGACCTTGCCGTCACCACTGAACCTTAGACTTGGCTATTCAATGCTAGGGCCATATCTGGCCACCAGCATTGAATATCGAGCTGGAGAACAGGGAAGATAACAGGGCAGCAATATTCAAGCGTTATCTGGTTAGTTTCACAGCAAACGTTAGGACAGTCTTTAACGTGCCTAATGTTCACCAAAAGGGATAACCAGGTAGTGACTGTATATCGCTACTGCGCAGTTATCCCCGGTTCTGCCCCGGGACACCCCAATGCTAGCCGGTTAACACTGGGGCATGCAGAAGCGACCCCCATGGATATTCAGTGCCAGTCAGCGCAATTATCGCAGTTAGGATGTCTGCTAACTACGTGTTAATTGCTTTAAATATTGGGCCCAGTAATTTTTTTTTTTTATTTATTATTTTTATAACTTTTTAAACAAAAACAACAACACACAACCAAGCGAATACATCTGTTGTGTTACATTTGTCATTATCCAAGAGACAAAAAAAAAAAAAAACATACAAATCCTGAAGTACATCACCTCACCACCTCAACCCCCACCCCACACCTTGCAAGCCTCTACCTATCACCCAACCATTCAACTATCCCCTGATAATGTATAGCGGTCCAAGGAGTACCATTTGTACCGAGTTGTCTCAACCCCTCTGCAACTAACATACTTGTCTTGAGCCCTTTCATATTTGCAATATAAGCATACATGATTCCACCACATAGGCCCATTTAACATCTGAGGATCTTTCCAATGTGATAAAATCAGTTTTATAGCGACAGCATCATAAAGTTAAACACAAAAAAATCTTCTCTTCTTAGCCTAGGAATTTCTACCAATGATCTTAATACTAAAATCTTCCATGTCAGAGGGAAAGAGATATTTAACACCTTCTGAATTTGTGTCCACACTGATGACCAAAATCCCTGAATGAGAGGGCAGTCCAGAAACATGTGCTTTAGGGAGCCCGGAGCAGTACGACAGGACCAACATTGGGAAGAGCCAGCTGCGCTCCACTTAGCCAATTTAATTGGAGTGACATATGCTCTGTGCGTGAAAAAAAACATAGACTGCGTAAGCCTTGCTGATTTCGAAACACGCACTATAGGCCCCCAAAAGAGACTCCACGCCCTGGGTGTCATGTTGGATTCCGTCTCTTCTTCCCAAACTTTGCGTAATCCCGAAAGTTGACTTAGACTGTTTGACCTAAAATAGGCATATAGTCTGGAGATGCTTCCTTTCTTTGCGCTGACCTCAGACATAATTTTCTCCAGGCCCCAGTAAACTACGAGCTCACTTGGTTTCCCCCATACTTGAGATATACAATGCCGAAGTTGCATCCACTGGAACTGACTGGAAGATGGGAGCCCAAACTCGGATTGAAGTACATGAAAGCTTTTCCACTCCTTATCTTCGAAAAGTTGGCCCACAGTCCATATGCCGCATTTCTGCCAGGTCTCCCATGCGACTGAAACTTTATTTATTTTAAGCTTAGGGTTGTGCCAAAGAGGAGCTTGACGGGAAGGCGGGTTCTCACGGGCAATAAGAGATATCAAACTCTGAAAAGCAGCTTGCGTAGATACGATGACACGGCCAACTTTGGATGATTCCGAGTGCCTCATGCCCATCAGCAGCCCCATTGGACAAGGATAACAGAGACACTCTTCCAGGGCCATCCACGTTGGCTTCTGCGGACTATTGGCCAGGACACCCCACATCCCACCCTGTTGAAGCACCGCCGCAAAATGATACCATTGAAAATCGGGAAAATGCACTCCCCCCGCACTTTTGCAAGCCTTCAATTTCCATAAGGCAATTCTGGGCGGCTTACCATCCCAGAGAAAAACACTCAAGATTCTCTCGATCTCCCTGTATACTGATGCGGGAAACATAATAGGAATCATCCCCAATATGTAGTTGATCTTGGGCATGAGAACCATCTTGATGGATTCCATACGCCCCCACCACGTGAGATGCAATGGGGACCATTTCAACGTAAAGGATCTGGCAATCTCCTTTATCTTCTCAATATTTATACGAAGAGTTTCTTCCAGTGGGGCGGCGAAAAGGACTCCTAGATACTTAATGGCCTTTGATTCCCATTGAAAGGAAAATTTCTGTACCATACTACTAGTTGCCAATTTATTAAGGGGGAAGGCCAGCGATTTCGCCCAATTTACCTTATATCTGGAGAGCCGGGCATAACTAGCTATCAGCTGCATTAATGGAGCTATAGATTCTGGCTGCAAAAAAAACAGAAGATCATCCGCATACGCTGATACCTTGATATGAAGATCTGCTACTGCGACCCCCTGAATCTCCCTCGTCTGACGAACGAGTAGGGCAAGTGGTTCCAGAGCCAGATTAAAGAGGAGAGGCGACATCGGGCATCCTTGACGCGTGCCCCTGTATAAAGAAAAGGATCTAGAGAGCTCTCAATTAGCTAGAATCCTTGCTGTCGGGCGAGAGTAGAGCACCCGAATCATGTTCACAAATTCCTTTGGTAGCCCGAACCATTCCAGAACTGCGAACAAAAAGGACCATTCGAGCCTATCGAAGGCCTTCTCAGCATCCACAGACAACCCAACAAGGGGAACTTCCATGCGGTCCGCTAATCCCATGATGTTACAAAATAATCACGCATTGTCCGTTGTGGATCTTCCGGTAATGAAGCCACACTGATCAGGGTGTATGAGCAGGTGAAGAACTTTGTTAAGGCAATTGGCCAAGATAGCCGAGTATAGCTTGTAATCCACATTTAACAGCGAGATAGGTCTATAATTCCCCACTTGCTGCGGATCTTTGCCAGGTTTTTCAAGCACCACGATTGTGGCTTCCGCAAAACCCCCAGGGGTATTAACTTGCTCTTGTAAATGATGATAATATGTCAGAAGATGGGGAGCCACACTCTTTGCGAACATCTGGAAGAATTCTGTCGGAATTCCGTCGGGACCCGCTGCTTTCCCGCACTTCATCCCCTGAAGCATCTCCCGGATCTCTGTCTTACTTAACGGCTTCTTAAGGTCCGCAGCCTGCTCCGCTTCCAACACCGGGTGACTAATCGGAGCAAGAAAATCCCTCACCGTAGCTAGCTCACTGGAGCCTTCTGAGGCATATAATTGCTGATAGAAACTTCAAAATGACTCCGCTATCTCGGCGTTCTCGTCATGGGAGACCCCCTGTTCATCGACTATAGACATAATGTGTGCTTTGGCACTGCGAGGGTTCAGCTTTGAGGCCAACAGCTTCCCATCCTTATTCATCTCCGTATAGTATCGGGCCTGTTGGTCAAAAGAGCTATGTTCCACCTCCCTGCTCAGTATAACGTTGTATTGGTATCTTAACTTTTGAAGCCGGTTAAGGACCACCGGACTGAACTGTCCGTGCAAAATTCTCTCTCCGGCTCTGATCTGGCTATCCAGGTCTTTAAGTTCTGCTCTCGCCTTCCTATTATCGGCTATAACGTAACTAGTTATCTTCGCTCTAATAGAGGCCTTGAAGGCTTCCCACCAAGCCCAGATAGATGTTTCCTCGGGAAGATTAAGATCAAAATACTCTTCAATGGCTTGTTGTACATACTGCTTGAAGGGTTCTTCTGCAAGGAGAGCTCTAGGAAAAAACCAGCCACCTCCCTTGACCGGTACCATGCGCACTCCCACATCTAGAGTGATCGCCGCATGGTCAGAGATATGCGTGCTCAGAATTTCAACTCTATCAACTTCTCTGGCAAAGGATCGGGAGACCAAAAAAAAATCAATCCTAGAATGAGAGTTATGCGGATGAGAGAAAAAGGTATAATCTCGTTCTGAAGGATGTCGCACTCTCCAAATATCCACCATGCCGATGTTCTCAATAATAGAATCCAACACCTCTGATGCCCGTCCCCTCCTAGAGGCCCTAGAGGGCTGACAATCAATGAGTGGGTCCCTCACCATGTTGAAGTCCCCGCCCAACACAATGGGATGTGGAGAGAATTCAGACAGCATCTCTGCTAGGGATTGGAAAAATTTGGGGCAGTCACAGTTTGGGGCGTACAGATTTACTAACACCAACTGTCGTTTATCTACGATGATCTGCGCACTCGCCCATCTCCCTTCGGCGTCTGCTCTGGGGGATAATATCTGCGCCTTACAGGCCTGTCTAATTAGAGTGATCATCCCATTTTTCCCGCCTACCGCGGGCGCATGAGACACCAGACAGTATTTGCCCCCGGCTAGCTTCACAGCCTCGCTAGTAGGCAAATGCGTCTCCTGAAGCATAACTATATCAGCTCTTTGCTTCTGACAATACGTCAGTATCTTTTTTCTCTTTATGGGATGTTTAATGCCCTTCACATTCAGGGATAAAATCCTAAGCGAGGACATTTGTACAGTGGAATACAGTGACTAGAATTCGAAACTCCCGCATTGGTACTCCCCAGGACCACTTAGCTGCCAACATTAACAACTTCTGGCATATTAGGTGAGGCTTGCAAGGTGACAACATTTCCTCTGAAACACAGAGGCTACTAATAAATGGGTGGGCCAGCGACTATCACAGAACGGCCGGACGGTGCCCCCGTTAGCCTGATGTGTCTTAACCCAACCCCGCTCCCGCAAGTACCCAGAAAACCCAACGTCTAGCAACCCAAGGCATGTCAGACACGCCGGGCCGGATGACACCCACCCTCCAGGATATACATCCATCCCCACAGGAGGAAACAGCCAAAGCACATTTATTTAAACATTTGCTCATTAATTAACATCATCCAGAACGAAGAAAAAAAAAAGGGGGGGGCGGAAGCACAAGCAATATTAAAACATCAACCATACTTCCCCATATCAGCCATCCTCACAGAAATAGTAGCACTCGCAGACTATAAGATCGCTGAACACATAAATTCAGCGAAGCTGCATTGGGCCAACACTCTCTCGACGTAAAAAGTCCTGGATCCAGCACCATGAACAGTCAGTGCATTTGAAGGGCCTCCTGCTCTTCTATAAATTTCAGGGCCTCATCAGGATCCTCGAAGGCCTTTGTATGATTATCCAACGTGATTTTTAGTCGGGCTGGGTAGAAAAGACCGTACCTGGCCTGTAGGTGTAGCAGGCGAGGTCTCATAGCTAAAAACTGTTTCCGCTTGTCCACGGTTGCTTTACACAGATCTGGGTAGAAGGAGATATTTTTGCCTTCATATGTAAGCGCCGGCTGCGATTTAGCTGCATGCAATATCTGCATGGCTTGCTGATGGCGCAGCAGACAAAAGATCACTGGTCTAGCACCCTTCGCCTGTAGGCTCCTCTGCGTGGGTACTCTATGCGCACGTTTGAACTCCAGCGGGCCAGGTAACTTTAATTTCAGTACTGCAGGGATCATTTTCCCCAAAAATGCAAACAAATCAGCGCCCTCCGGGAGGCCTACAAGTCGCACATTGTTCCTCCTGTTCCGGTTGCTAAGGTCCTCCACTTGCATTTCCAAGCGGCCCACCTTCTTGTAGGCCTTGCAGAGCTGCTCGAGCTGTGTGGTATGCGAGGCGATAATGGCGTCTGCCTGATCCATGCGGACCGTTAGTTCCTTGAAATGCCCCCTCATTTCACATAGTTCCGATTGTACACGGGCTATCGCATCCCCGTTCGCGACCACTAGCTCTTTAACCGAGCGAATTTCCCCCAGCAGCTCTCTTAAGGAGTCCTCTGCCTCGCGAGATGGGGCCGCCTTATGCGGCGAGAGAGGGTCTGATTTCACTCTCTTGGTTCCCGCATTGAGCGCCGCTGCAAAGTCCAATTTTATCGGTTTTCAGCTCGCCATGCTTCTCACACCTTTCCACACTCAAAACGGGTACTAGCTCCAGGAATCGCTTGGGTAGACCACAATTTTATCAGGATTCAAGCCAGGGGGGTACCGGAGCTCCTCTCCTAAGCCGCCATCCTGCTTCCTCGCTGGCCCCGCCTCCTGGGCCCAGTAATTTAACCTTCGACTGCATTATCACAGGGAGGCAATGAAACCACTTAATAACATGGTTCCAGTACGTGCCCCTGTAACCATCTCAACTGCCACATTCCATATTGTCCTGCTAGACCAGTCCAGACAAGTGTGTTGTGTTCCCCTACCAGCAGGTTGGTGGAGACAAAGAACCAATGAAAAGCCCAGGTTTCAATGACATCGCTCCCATGCCTCTATTCGCCTCAGTCACCAGAGGTCCCTTTAGTATTTCTTTGTCTCCAGCAGATGGGAGATGGATTTTTTTCCTCTCTGTAGAAAGTCTGAGGATTGAGAGGAAAAGAGATTGATTAAATGCTTGTGAATGACCACCTTGAGTACAGAAAGGTGACTCTCTCACTTGAATATGACGTGGGAGGCTCCACTAGACTGCGGTCTTTTCAGTAGCCATAGGAGGAGAGAAAATTGGTTCACCTCCACGCTCATGATAAGGGTCCATTGAGTAGCCAGAAATTGGAAAGATCTGGGATATTGCAGCAGCAGCCTCACACAACCTCAGTACCCCCTCCCTCCTCCTCTGTCCCCCCTGCTCTCTCCTAAAGATCACAGAAGGCTCTCAGAGGGTTCTGCCTGCCAGCCACCTTTAAATGCAGTGCTGCAAAAGCCAGCCAGTAAAACAGTTTCAGGGGAATAGAGCTGAGCCCGGCATAGAATCTCTGCCTAGGGCTCTCAGGGGGTGAGTACCAAAGCTTGACCTCATCATTGTGCTTATTGGGGGCTCCCGATTCTGTCTTCTTCGGATGCATTTTGGGATGGACAGCTGGTGACCGTTGGTGTGGTGTGTGAATTTCCCTCTGTTTTCTGCACGTCTGTAACATTTTTATCTATTGTGCACCTGGTGGTCATGCAATCCAAACATGTATTCCACCCAAGCAGCTATAATGCGTGTAAACTAAAAGTGCAATTAATGCACGCTGGGGTAGCTCTGGAGATGGCTGTCCTGTTTGCCTGGACAGAGAAGAATCTCCTAGTCTTGTCAGCCTAGTACATTGCTGGGGTGGACAGTGTGGAAGCAACTTTTTCATCCAGCATTCTCGGGATCCTGGAGCATGGGAGTTGAGTCAGGAGGCATTTCAGTTGATTCTGTGCCATTGGAGTCACCCCAAAATGGATCTGATGGTGACCCACTCCAGTGCCAAAGTTTGCCGCTTCTTCAGTCACCACACAGAGACAGGGTCAGAGGGCATCAGCGCCCTGACCTAGACATGGCCACATGAGTGACTGCTGTACGTGTGTCTACCGTGACTCCTGGTGGGGCGTGTGATTAAGCGTATTGAATGCCACCCACGCAGGATTGTTCTGGTGGCATCAGATTAACCAAGGAGAGCGTGGTTTGGAGAGCTGATGCGGCTTCTGCATGCGCCTTCTCTTCAGTTACCTCCATCTCAGGGTCTATTGCAGCAGGAACCGATCATCCTGGAGGACTCGGCTCCCTTCTCCCTTACAACATGGCTCTTGAAAGAAGACAGCTAGCGCATAAGGGCTACTCTCCAGCAGTGGGCTCTACTCTGCTTAGTGACTGAAGGAAGTCTACCAAGCTAGCATATGTATGGATCTAGTGCCTCTATGAGTGCTGATGTGTCACATGATAGTTGGATCCTGAGGTGGCCAAGGTATCCTCCCTATTGGTCTTTCTACAGGAAGGCCTAGAGAAGGTCCTTTCTCTTAGCTCCCTGAAAGTTCAGGTGGCAGCTCTGACCTGTTTATGGGGTCCACTGGTGGGAAGATCTCTGGCCTTGCACCCAGACATCTCACATTTTCTCCAGGAGGTTCAGCATCTGTGTCTTCCCGTCCAGTCTGTGATCCCTTCTTGGAATCTTTGTCTGGTGTTCAAGGCCCTGATTGTGGTGCCCTTTGAGATGTTGAAGTGCGCTACCTTAAAGGATTTTTTGATGCTCAAGATGGTCTTCTTGGTCGCGATTTGTTCCACAAGGCAGATTTCCGAGCTGCAGGTTCTGTCTTGCCAAGATCTTTATCTGTCTTTTTCCATGGAGGTCGTTTCAGTTTGGCCTGTGCCTGCCTTCTTGCCTAAGGTGCTTTTTCCAGGAACAAGCAGGAAGTCAGTCCTCACTTATGGGTGACGTCGGCACCAATGGAGCCCGCGCGGAGCAATTCCCCAGCTTTCAAAGAAAGCCTTTGGGATTGCTGCCACGCATGCGTGGTCCTCTTCCTGCCCAAGGGTGCCATCTTGCTCAGTCACACTTTTACCGCAGAGCTCTTCAGACGCACGTCCTCATCCCTCAGAAAAAGTATTTCGTTTTTGGCCTACAGGCCAACTTTTTTCCAGTTGCACCCGTCCTCTACCCGTCCTTCCCCTGCTCTATCCTTTTAGAGCTGTTAGGGACGTTTCTCTTCACCTTTTTGGCCTTAATGAGCTTTGTGCCCCTTTTTTCTACTAACCGCTGGCCGCGTGGGTCTTCGACCTCGCAGGGGCTATTTTTACTCCTATGGCCATCGGATTCAAAAAATGCGATAGATGCTCTAAGAACATGTCGCTTACAGACACTCATGACTATTGCCTGCAGTGTCTCGGGGCTGACCATGATCCAGAGCTCTGTTCGCTTTGTAAGAAAATGTCCTCCAAAGCCCTGCTCAGTCATAAGCAGAGGTCCAAAGACATTTTCAGAAAGGCTGCCTCGGAATCCCCGGTGGCACCCTCGGTCGTCTCTCCTCTGGTGGGATCCCCCACTTTGACCACGCGCTTTCGGCGACACTCCAACCAGGGATTCCCTGAAGTGGAGCGGCGCAAGAAGAAAGCCTCGAAGTCGCTGTCGGGGACTCCCGACAAGCGTGAGTGCTCCCACACTCAGTCACTCAGCCCTCTTCAGCGTTCCCGAGAGTCGGACAAGGAGTGGCCCCACAAGGTACCCTGTATAGATATGGAGGCCTCCGGTGATGGCGCCCGGTCTCCCAAGGGCCATCCTGGTGAGGACCCCCTCTCCTCCTTGATGCCCAATCCAGTGACCCCAGGGTCAGCGTCACAGGGCCCCACACCCACTTGGGAGTCCCACATGCTGGTACTAGAACACAGCGTTTCTGCATTCATCGCTTCACAGCAGGCGCTCACAGCAAGCTTTGCTGACTCACGCCTGGAGACCACAGCTCCCTCGCATGGGATGCCAAAATCTGTCCAGGAAACACCCGAGAGCCGCGGGCCTCGTGAGGGTCCTCAATGTCGGTCTCGCTCACCTTCTCGTTCCTCGGGGGTGAGATCCTCCAAGGCCTCTGGCTCCAAGCGGGCCTCGGCCGCTGGTCGGGGCGATCAGGCCGGTTTTGATTCCTCTTCCAACTTCTCGGACTGGGAGTCCGATGGGGATACGTCCCTGGAAACCCATGCCCATCGGGACCTTCCGTCGGACCCCTCCCTGCCCACATCCCAGCAGTGCTTGCCACCCGAGAACACCTCCTTCCTGGTATTTGTTCAGGATATGGCACGGGCTCTCAATCTGGCCATTCATGCTGAGGACACTCGAGCTGAAGAGCTTGGCATCCTTCAGTACGAGTCCCCACCTCGGGAGTCTCTTACTGTCCCGGTTCCTCCCACCCTTTCCAGGCTGCTACTCCACATATGGGAGGCGCCTGCCTTGTTTCCCATCGTGAGTAAGTGCCCCGACACCATGTACAAGGTCCAGCGTGGCCCTGGGTTCAGGAAAACCCAACTTCCCCGCACTTCCATGGTGGTGGAGTCGGCCATGAGAAAGCAAAAGAGCCCAAAGTCTTACTCTTCGGTTCCCCTGGGCAGGGAGTCAAGAGCCATCGACACCCTGGGCTGCAAGGCCTACAAGGGTTCCATGCTGTCCTGCTGTATTCAGGCATAGCAGTTATGCATGTTCTTGCGTGACTTGGCCAAGGAGCTCGGAGCTTTCTCCACGGGCCTCAAGGTCGAACCGTACAATAGGTTTAGTACCCTGCTAAAGTCTGTCGTGGACTGCTCAAAGTACCTCTCCCATGCCGCCTACGATGGTTTCAAGTCCTCGGCTCAGGTGGCAGCTACCGACATCGGGGCCTGTTGCCAGGTGTGACTCCAATCCTCAGATTTGGAGCAGTGGGTACAGGAGAAGCTCCCAGATGTTCCCTGCCTTGGTGAGCAGCTCTTTGGCAAGCTGATGGAGGACAAGGCCGTGGAGATAGAGATGGAGTTCGTCACTCAAACCCGTCTCTCGTGAAAGACCTCCACCGTCCCAAAGAAACAACAAACCAAAAAGCCTTTCTTTCCAAGGAAGTGCCTGCCCTACCATGGCTACCCGCTCCCACACCGACCACTCCGGCACAAGGGAAGTCCGACCAAGGTCACCGCAATCCAAAAGGGCCCAAGGCCCAAACCCCGGCACCGCATCAACCCTCGTAGGGGTTTTGACGCCAACCGCATAGCCTCTCACTCCCCGGCGACTCAGCAGCAGGTGGGGGGACGCCTGTCCTCTTTCACCCCTCAGTGGGCTTCCATCATCTTGGACACCTGGGTCCTCCGGGTTATCCAGGACGGCTATCCAGGCCTCCCCCTCTCTTCTCCCAGGCGTAGCCCCCTCGACTTCCCGTGCATCAGGTCTTCCTGCAGCAGGAATTAGTCAACCTCCTCACCCAGCGGGCAGTCAAGAGGGTGCCGTTGCACCTCCAAGGTCGGGGCTTCTATTCCCAGTACTACCTCATTCCGAAGAAGACAGGGGGTCTGCAGCCCATCCTCGACCTCCGAAAGCTAAACAAGTTCTTAGTGAGGGAGAAGTTCAAGATGTTATCCCTTGGCGTTCTGCTGCCCTTCCTCTAGCAGGACGACTGGCTATGCTTCTTGGATCTAAAAGACGCTTACGCCCACATTTTCATCCACCCCCAGCACAGGCAGTACCTGCGCTTTAGGGTGTGGGGAGAGCACTTCCAATACAGGTTTCTCCCCTTCGGCATTGCATCCGCCCCACGGATCTTCACGAAATGTCTCTCCACGGTTGCCGCCTCCCTCAGGCATCAGGGCATACTGGTCTTTCCCTACCTTGATGACTGGCTCATCACGGGATCCTGGGTCGAGAATACCCTCCTGGCGACGTCGTGCACAATCTTCCTGCTCGAGTGCCTGGGTTTCTTGGTCAACTATCCCAAGTCCCACCTCGAACCGGTGCAGACCTTAGAATTCATCGGCGTACACCTTGATACTCAGTGGATGACAACTTTTCTGCCAGCGGATCGTGCCGACTGCCTTCGAGCTCTGGCAGCTCGGGTCTGAAGCACTCCTCGGGTCACAACACGAACTATGCTGCGCCTCCTGGGCCACATGGCCTCGACTGTCCATGTAGTTCCCCATGCCCCCCTGCACATGCGGACAGCTCAGTGGTGCCTCAGTGGCCAGTGGAGTCTGTCCGTTGGCCACCTCAGGGAACTCCGTAAGGTTTCCCTCGCCCTACGCCTGTCCCTGGGCTGGTGGCATAAGAACATAAGAACATAAGATATGCCATACTGGGTCAGACCAAGGTCCATCAAGCCCAGTATTCTGTTTCCAACAGTGGCCAATCTAGGTCATACGTACCTAGCAGTTTCCCCAAGGGACACAGGTTCCACAATGCTTGTATTGGTTCAAGCATTGATATCCTGGGTCCCTTCTTAATAATGGTTTATGGACCTTTCCTCCAGGAACTTGTCCAAACCTTTTTTAAACCCAGCTACACTAACAGCCTTTACTACATCCTCCGGTAACAAATTCCAGAGTTTGATTACACGTTGAGTGAAAAAATATTTTCTTTTATTAGTCTTAAATAGTTTACCCTGTAGCTTCATTGCATGTCCCCTAGTCTTTCTATATTCTGATAAGGTAAACAATCGATCTACGTTTACCCGTTCCACTCCGTTCATTAATTTATAGACTTCTATCATATCTCCCCTCAGCCGTCTCTTTTCCAGGTTAAAGAGCCCCAACCTTTTTAGCCTTTCTTCATAGGAGTAGCCTTCCATCCCCTTTACCATTTTGGTGGCTCTTCTCTGAACCTTTTCTAAAATTGCTATATCCTTTTTAAGATATGGCGACCAGAATTGCACACAATATTCAAGGTGCGGTCTCACCATGGAACGATATAGAGGCATTATAATATCTTTTGTTTTATTTTCCATTCCTTTCCTTATCATACCTAGCATTCTATTTGCTCTCTTGGCCGCCGCTGCACACTGGGCCGAGGGTTTTAACATGGTATCCACAAGGACGCCTAAATCTTTTTCTTGGGTGGTGGTTCCTAATGTGGAACCTTGCATCGTGTAACCATAGTTTGGGTTGTTCTTCCCTAGGTGCATAACCTTGCACTTCTCCACATTAAATTTCATCTGCCATTTTGATGCCCAGTCTTCCAATTTATCAAGATCCTCTTGCAATTTTCCACAATCCTCCTGGGTTTTAACAACTTTAAATAGTTTTGTGTCATCAGCAAATTTGATAACCTCACTCGTTATTCCACTTTCCAGGTCATTTATGAATATGTCAAAAAGCAGCGGACCCAGCACAGATCCCTGGGGTACACCACTATTCACCTTTCTCCATTGGGAAAATTGGCCATTTAGCCCTACCCTCTGCTTTCTATCTTTTAACCAGTTCCTGATCCACAGTAGTACACTGCCTCCTATCCCATGACTCTTTAGTTTTGCCAAAAGTCTCTCATGAGGGACCTTGTCAAAGGCTTTCTGAAAGTCCAGATACACAATATCAACCGACTCACCTTTGTCCACCTGTTTATTCACTCCTTCAAAAAAACATAACAGATTAGTAAGACAAGATCTTCCTTGTCTAAAGCCATGTTGGCTGTCTCCCATTAGGTCATGACTATCTATATGCTGAGTAATTTTATTCTTTATGATGGTTTCTACCATTTTTTCCCGGTACTGATGTCAGGCTCACCGGTCTGTAGTTTCCCGGATCACCCCTCGAACCCTTTTTAAAAATTGGTGTTACATTGGCGATCCTCCAATCCTCAGGTATTAGAGATGATTTTAATGATAGTTCACAGATTACTGATAGCAGGTCTGCAATCTCAAATTTCAGTTCTTTCAACACCCTTGGATGTATACCATCCGGCCCAGGTGATTTGCTACTCTTCAGTTTATCTAATAGTTGTAAGACATCTTCCCGATGTATCGATATTTCCTTCAATTCTTCCACACCTTTAAATACCACTTCAGTCGTGGGTAACATCCCTACATCTTCCTCAGTAAAGACCGAAGCAAAGAATTCATTCAGTCTCTCCGCTATCGCCTTGTCGCCTCTTAGTGCTCCTTTAACCCCTTTATCATCTAATGGACCAACTGACTCTCTCACGGGTTTTTTTGCTACGAATGTACTTGAAAAAGTCTTTATTTCGCGTTTTTGCTTCCGCAGCAAGCTTCTTCTCAAATTCTCTCTTTGCCTGCCTTATCAATGCCTTGCATTTGACTTGCCAGTGCTTGTGCTGTTTCCAGGTTTCATCATTTGGCTCTTTTTTCCATTTCTTGAAAGATGCTTTTTTTGGCAACAACAGCCTCTCTGACCTCAGCTTTAAACCATGCTGGCAATTTTTTGGACTTCCTTCCACTTTTCTTAAAGCGTGGAATACAGCTGGTCTGGGCTTCCAAGATAGTATTTTTCAACAACACCCAAGCTTGATGTACGTCTTTAACCTTTGCAACTGCTCCTTTTAGTTTTTCTTAACTGTTTTCCTCATTCTATCATAGTCTCCCTTTCGAAAGTTAAAGGGTAGTACTGTGGATTTCCTTACTATCCCTCCTCCACTAATTAAATCAAAGGCGATCATGCTATGATCACTATTGCCAAGTGGCCCCAACACCCTTATCTCTTGCACTACATCTGGTGTTCCACTAAGGACTAGGTCTAATATTGCTTCCCCTCTGGTCGGTTCATGAACCAGCTGCTCCAAGAAGCAGTCATTTATTTCATCTAGGAACTTTATCTCCCTAGCATGTCCTGTTGTGACACTGACCCAGTCGATGCCGGGGTAATTGAAATCACCCATTATTATTACTGCACTGTAACTTTTGCTAGCTTCCTTGATTTCTTTGAGCATTTCATCATCCATTTGTTCATTCTGGCCAGGCGGACGATAGTACACCCCCACTGCCATCGCCTTCCCCTTTTTACATGGAATTTCAATCCATAGAGATTCTACAGCAAATTTTGTTTCTTGCAAAACTTTAATCCTTTCTGACTCAATGCCCTCTCTAACATAGAGCGCAACCCCTCCACCAATTTGATCAGCTCTATCATTTCGATATAGTTTGTACCCAGGTATCACAGTGTCCCACTGGTTGTCCTCCTTCCACCATGTCTCTGATATTCCAATCATATCTAACCTCTCGTTTAGTGCTATATATTCTAACTCTCCCATCTTGTTTTGTAGACTTCTAGCATTTGCATACAAGCATTTTAGAGACTGTATTTTATTCATATTAATTTGGCTATTGGTAGACATGGGTAATTTGGGATCTTTAAGTTCTGTCTGCTCCATACTCGAGGGCATTTGGGCTACTTTACTCTTTTTTGGAACCTCTCTGCTTTTTGTAGTATCCTTCAAGGATACATTCTTCCGAACCATGCGCTCTTGGGCGACTGTCGGCTTTCCCCTATTATCTAGTTTAAAAGCTGCAAAACCTCCGCAACCTCCTCCGGGGGTTGCCTTTCCAGACTCCGCAGCACAAGATAGTGCTGACAACGGATGCCTCCTTGCTGGGTGGGGAGCCCACTGCAGTGCATTGTGCACGCAGGGGCAATGGTTGCCCAAGGAGTCTCAGCAGGGTCTTCGAGGATCAGCTCAGTGGGAGGTCGGTGCTCATCCAAACCGACAACCACGTGGCGATGTTCTACATCAACAAGGAGGGGGGTACCGGATCGCGCTCCCTCTGCCGGGAAGTGGTCCTCCTCTGCTCCTTCGCCTTTAGTCAGGGGATGACCCTCAGGGTGGTCTACCTCCCGGGCCAGGAGAATGTCCTAGTGGACAAACTCAGCAAAATGGCGGCTGGATCTGGGAATGGCCGGCTGGCTGTTTCATCAGTGGGGCACTCCGGCCATGGACCTATTTGCTAGCCTGTTGAACGCACAACTCCCCTGCTTCTGTGGTCCAATGTCACACCCAAGCAGGGAGGACCCAGATGCGTTCCTCCTGAGCTGGTCCTTTGGCCTGCTCTATGCATTCTTCCCCCCCCCCCTCTACTCCTCTCATTGCCAAGACCATCTGCAAAGTTCAGCAGGAACGGGCATCGATGATACTTGTAGCTCCCTTGTGGCCTCGACAGGCCTAGTTCCCGCTCCTGCTCCAGTCTCACTGGGCTGTGCCCCGGGCCTACTAACACAGGAGGAGGGATGGGTACTGCACCCGAACCTGACCTCGTTATCCCTCAGAGCCTGGCAGCTTAGCGGGTCTCCCTAATCCCGCTGGATCTCCTGGAGGAGGTTGAGGAGGTCCTCCTCACGTCGAGGAAGACCTCGACTAGGCGAGCTTACGCCTTCAAGTGGTGACGCTTCTCGGTCTGGTGCTCTGGGCTCCAGATCGATCCTTTTTTCTTGCCCCACTCGGTGGGTTCTTTAGTACCTCCTTCATCTCTCGAAGGAAGGCCTGAAGTTGAACTCTGTCAGAGTGCATTTGAGCGCCATCTCGGCGAATCACCTTCCCGTCGAGGGAAAACCCCTCTCGGGACAGCCCTTGGTCTCCCGCTTTATGTGGGGTCTCTTGCTGTCCAAGCCCCCTATCTGGCCTCACCCAGCAGAATGGGACCTGAATGTAGTGCTCATGCAGCTTATGCATTCACCCTTCGAGACGATGGTGACGTGCTCGCTTTGGCACCTATCCTGGAAGGTGGCCTTTCTGGTGGCTCTGACCTTGGCCCGCTGAGTCAGTGAGCTCCAGGCTCTCATGGCTGATGCCCCTTACACTATATTCTATAGGAATAGGGTGGTCCTCCATACCCACCCCAAGTTCCTGCCAAAGATTGTTTTGGACTTCCACCTCAACCAGGAGATAGTCTTGCCGACTTTCTTTCGGAGACCCCATGCCGACCAGGCATCGGCAGCTCTCCATACACTCGACTGCAAAAGGGCTCTTGCCTTCTTTCTGCAGCGCACCCAGGCTCATTGCAAGTCTAGTCAACTCTTTGTGACCTACGATCCCAATCAAATGGGGTAGGCAGTCACTAAACACACTCTCTCCATCTGGGTGGCGGACTGCATCGCCTTTGCCCACACGAAGGTGGGTGCCCCGCTAGATCGTCAAGTCACCGCGCATGTGGTCCCAGCCAAAGCGACTTCGGTGGCCTCACTGCGCTCCGTGCCCCTGATAGACATCTGCCGGGTGGCGACCTGGTCTTCAGTGAAAACCTTCGCTACACACTACTGCCTGGAGAGGGAGTCCCACCGGGACAGCGCCTTCGGCCAGGCTGTACTCCTTAACCTATTCCAGGGTATAAGCAAATCCTGCCCTCCAACCCTTCTTCATGCTACCGAGGGCTTGGACCTGAGGACTCTGGCTCCTTAGGGCATCGGCTTCTGCTCACAACCTCGCAGAGGCGTTTTTTGGTTACATATTTGGTAACCTGTAGCTCTGGAGTACCATAAGTAAGGACTGACTTCCTGCCTGTTCCTGGAGAAAGCATAGTTACTCACCTGTAACAGGTGTTCTCCAGGGACAGCAGGAATCAGTCCTCACTACCCTCCCACCTCCCCTGATGAGTTGCTGGATTTTTGTCCTTCCCTTGCCATCTTCTTGGTAGGGCTCGAGCTAAGGGTCCTGACTGAGCAAGATGACAGCTTGGGCGGGAAGAGGACCACGCATGCATGGCAGCAATCCCAAAGGCTTTCTTTGAAAGCTGGGGAATTTTTCCACTCAGGCTCTGTCGGTGCTGACGTCACCCATAAGTGAGGACTGATTCCTGCTGTCCCTGGAGAACACCTGTTACAGGTGAGTAACCATGCTTTCTCCTGCCTGCCTTTCTTCTTGAAGGAGCAGTGTCAGGGGAAGTATAAGTATCTTCGCCTGGGGGATGTCTGAAGGCCATTTCTCTGGTACCTGGAGATTACAAATTCCTTTTTAAAAGCCTGCCATCTTTTTGTGCTGTTTGCTGAGTGAAGTGATGGCCAAGTCAACTTTGGGCACTGGATTAAGGAGGCCATTGCCTCAGCATATCTCTACTGCGAAACCAGCTGGTTCCAAAGGATTTCCACACCCATTCTACCTGAGCACAAGCATCCTTCTGGGCAGAGCAAAGCTCAGTAGCCCCTGCAGACATTTGTTGGCAGCAACATGGGCATCACTTTCCACTTTTGTCAAGCATTACTGCTTGGATGTCTGCGCATGGGCGGTCATGGCCTTTGACTCAAGGGTTTTGTGAGCTGCAGTGTCTTCTTCCCACCCAGTGGAGTTGTAGTTTTGACACATCACATATGTCTGGACTGGTCTAGCAGGACGATTTGGAAGGTGACAAGATTTAATGTCCTTCCCTTAAGTCCCACTAGAGCAGTCCAGGGACCACCCCTGAAACTGTATTTGTTCTGTTCTTCTGCTGAAGTAACCTTGGGTCCACTATGATTTTTCTACTTGGCTCAGCAGGTTCATCTTCTACTGGCAGCCTTCTGTTTATTCTTTCCTGTACATAGTTCTCTACTGTTGATTACTCATTGTTGTCCACGATTGAGGTTGTGTGAGATTTGCCATATTTCTCCCATATGCTTTGGGATGAATACTCAAGGGACCTCTGGTGGCTGAGGTGAATGCAGGTATAGGAGTGATGTCATTGGTTCTTTTGTCTCCACAAATCTGTTGGTAGGGGAACACAGTCCACTTGTCTGGACTGGTTTAGCAGGATTCAAGGAAAGGACATTAAGTGGTAAGTAAAATGTCACCTTCTGTATCATTTGAAGCCTCCACACACTGCTAGCCAGAGGTCTGCAGTAAAGAACATTACAATAATTTATTCTTGAAAAAATGAAAACATTAACTGAAGTACTTCGCCCCCTATACTGTATCACTCCCTTGGATTTTTGTAGCCCTGCATTTTTTAGCGTTAAACTTCAGCTGCCATATTCTCGACCATTTTTCAAGCTTAGCTAGATCCCTCTTCATGTTATCTACAGCTTCCTGGATGTCTACTCTATTGCAGATTTTGATATCATCCGCAAAGAGACAAACCTTAACAGAAAGCCGTTCTGCAATATCACTTACAAAAATGGTAACCACCTTCTCCTCAGGGTAAGCTCCATTCACCTGTACCCTTGGTCGCCTCCCACTCAACAAATTTCTAATCCAGTCAGTCACTTTAGGGTCCGTCCCTAAGGCACTGCATTTATTTATAAGACGCCCATGCGGAACAGTGTCAAAGGCTTTACTGAATTCTAAGGGGATTATTTTAGAAGATCTAATCTCCAGGAACAAGCAGGAATGAGTCTTCACATATGGGTATCGTCGGTACCGACGGAGCCTGCACGGGAACGCTCCCCAGCGTCCAGAAAGAAAGCTTTTGGGAGCATCCCACAGCGCCTGTGCGCTGCCTTCCCGCCTTTCTCAACTGCCTCTCTCCAGCTCTTCTTTTCCGCGGAGCCAGCAGGTCGTGTTCCTGTCACCGCTGAAGAAGTTCTTTATTTTCTTTTATTTCTTTGGTCGCGCGTCTGCCTTCTTCGACGTCGGACCGGTACCGCCGGTCTTTTCTTCTTTCTTCTTTAAAAAAAAAAAAAAAAAAAAACTACCGTTTCCCACTTCTGTGCATTTTTTCCTTTTGGGCCTTAGGCCTAGAAAAATTTTCCTCATGGAAAAGCCCGCTTCCGGGTTTAAAAAGTGCACGAAGTGCAGCGGTACTCTTTCTATCACCGACACCCATGACTGGTGTCTAAAATGTTTGGGTCCTGACCACTCCATCACCGATTGTGAGTCCTGTTCCATGATGTCTAAAAGAGGTCGACAGAATCGAGCGGCCAAGCTCAGTACCCTGTTTCCCTCTGATGCAGCTTCGGTGGCATCGACATCTTCCAGGGCTTCTTCTTCCTCCCATGGATCTCAGGTAACCAAACATAAGTCCAGCCGGTCCTCGAAGGGTAGATCTCCCTCTAAGTATCGAGATTCCTCCGGGCTTGCTCTCGAGGATCCCGCACCGGCAAAATTACCCCGGCGGGAAGCTCTGGCTTCCAAAGCTTCATCTATGGGGTTACAGATTGACATCGATGGCTCGGCCTCGACCGATCACCTGTTGCCATGTTCTGGGGTACCGGTGGTTTCCACTGGTACCGACATCCAGACATTGGTTGCGTCGATGGATCAGAATATTCTGACCATGCAGCGTGCCATTACGGCATTCATACAAGCTGCGACGCTGCCGGTACCGCAACAAACTCCGTTGTCGGTACCGGTTCCGGCACCGGCGCCGGTACCGATTGCATCAACATCGGCTTCGGTGTCGACTGCAGTGGTACCCTATTCTGTGATGCCCATCGGTACCGATCACTCCCGATGTCGATACCACTCGGTACGCATATCGGGCTCTGCAGGAGCATCCAGACAGGCGATACTTCGATTCCTCGGAAGACTCTGATGAATCAGAGGCTTCTCTCGAAGCATCGGTACTCCTTCCTCAGGAGCCCTCTTCTCC
Organism: Ichthyophis bannanicus; assembly: GCA_033557465.1. Lineage (NCBI taxonomy): Eukaryota > Metazoa > Chordata > Amphibia > Gymnophiona > Ichthyophiidae > Ichthyophis > Ichthyophis bannanicus. Next base: position 10,210,236 of record CM066042.1, read on the forward strand.
AAAAAGAAGAATGTCTCCTCCAGAAGACTTGTCTTTTCAAGACTTCATTAGGGAAGTGGCCAGGGGCTTCTCCATTTCAGTGGCCCCTGAATCAGAGCCTAGAGCCAAGAAATTGGATATTTTACAATATCCTAAGGCTCCTAAAGAGGCAGCTACTTTACCAATTCATGAGATCCTTTATGATCACATGTTGGGCATATGGGAGACACCTCTCACTACCTCCCCTCATTTTCGTAGGTTGGACACCATGTACCGTATTCCTCCTTGTCCTGGCTTTCATAAGACTTAGCTTCCTCACCACTCTATTGTGGTGGAGTCTGCTATGAAGAAGATAAAGAGTGCAAAAAGACACTCATCTAATTCTCCAGGAAGAGAATGCAGAACCTTGGATGCTTTTGGCCGGAGAATTTTCCAGGCCAATATGCTTGCTGCCAGAAGCAACTCCAATAGTCTCTATATGGGGATGTTTCTAAAGGAAGTTACAGATCATCTGCAAACTTTATCTCCTTTTATCTCAGAAGATAAAAGGGAGGAGTTTCTCACCTGGCTTAAACATGCCCAGGATGTTTCCAAATTTTCCAACCGTGCAGCCTTTGACTCTTTTGAGTGTGCCAGCAGAGCCTCGGCTATTGCCATAGGTGCACGCAGAGTTGCTTGGTTACAAGCTTCTGATTTGGAACCCTGGGTCCAGGATGGATTAGGAAATCTTCCTTGTACAGGTGAAAACCTTTTTGGCAAGGATTGGCAAGCAAAGGCCACTCAGATGGATGCTGAGAATTCTGCCTTAGATAGACTTTCAAAGTCTACCTCTGCTCCTGTTAGAAAAAGGTTATTCAAAAAGGCTTTCTTTCCCAAAAAGGGGAAATATTATCCTGTTTATGGTCAGCAGGCATTTTCTGCAGGTCGTTTTGCTGCAAAGCGTCAGCAACAACCTAAACAAGCCAAGCCTAAGGCTGCAAGGACTGCTACGGCCCAACAGCCTCAGCCTCCTCAGGGCCTTTGACTTACATCTAGAGAACTTAGCCTTTCTGGCTCTAGAAGAACCAGAGCCTCTCACCATTCCAGGAAGGTTAGCCCACTTTGCTCCCAGATGGGAACAAGTCTCGGCAGAGCAATGGACCCTCTCCGTCATAAGGGAGGGGTACAAGCTTCATTTCTTAAACCTTCCTCCTCACACCATGGTGAGACAGTTCAATTCTCCAACATCTCTCCTCGACCTTCTGGGTCAGGAGATTGCTACCCTTCTTGCCCAAAGGGCAATAGAAGAAGTACCCCTTCTTCAACAGGGCTCAGGGTTCTACTCCCCCTATTTTCTTATCCCAAAGAAAACAGGGGGATACAGACCCATATTAGATCTCAGAGAATTAAACAAGTTTCTATGCAAGGAGAAATTCAAGATGATTTCTCTCGGTGCTCTCCTTCCATACCTTCAGAGTCAGGATTGGTTTTGTTCTCTAGATCTCAAGGATGCGTACACCCATATCCTCATCCATCCAACACACAGAAGGTTCCTTCGGTTCCTTTATCAAGGAAAGCACTACCAATACAGAGTGCTTCCTTTCGGTCTGGCCTCTGCTCCAAGAGTGTTCACAAAATGCATGGCAGTAGTAGCTGCATTTCTACGCACTCTAGGAATATTTGTATTCCCATATCTGGACGACTGGCTCAACCGAGCTCTGTCCCAGTCAGAGGCCCAGACTTCCCTAGCCTGCACAAGGCGTGTTCTTCAGTATCTGGGACTTGTAATAAACATCCCAAAATCCCATTTCACCCCTACTCAGTCATTAGAGTTCATAGGGGCCTTGCTGGATACCACAACTGCAAGGGCCTATCTTCCCCAGGCCTGTTGCCTACACTTGGTGCAGTTAGCCTCACAAATCCAGTTAAAGTCCCATTTAACTGCTCGAGAAATGTTACAACTGTTAGGCCACATGGCATCCACCGTGCATGTGGTTCCTTACGCTCGCCTTCACATGAGGGCAGCTCAGTGGACTCTGTCCACCCAATGGACCCAGGCATCAGGGTGCCTGTCAGACAAAATAGCAACCTCCAGTCGCCTCTTCTGGTCTCTCCAGTGGTGGAAGTCCACTCCAAATCTGTTGCTGGGGTCCCCCTTTCAACAGTCGCTACCCCAAGCAACCCTTACAACAGATTCCTCTCCAAGGGGTTGGGGAGCTCATCTACAAGATCTCTCCACCCAAGGCATCTGGTCTCCACAAGAGACATCTCTACATATCAACCTCTTCGAGTTCAGAGCAATTCTTCTAGCTCTCAGAGTCTTCCACATCCTGCTGAGCTACAAGACAGTCCTCATCCACACGGACAACCAAGTAGCCATGTTCTTCGTGAACAAGCAGGGCGGGACTGGCTCTCTGTCGCTTTGCAATGAAGCTTTGAGATTGTGGGCCTTCGCCAGAGAGCATCAAATTCATCTCGTGGCAGTGTATCTTCCAGGGATTCAAAACTCTTGGGCAGGCAGACTCAGTCGAGTTCTGCTTCCACACGAATGGTCCCTCCATGGGGACCAGATAGCCAGGATCTTCCGAATTTGGGGAACCCCGGACATAGACCTGTTTGCAAGTCCGTGGAATGCCAAACTTCCCCGGTTCTGTTCCAGAATTCCGTGTCAGGGAGTTCAGGCCAGGGATGCCTTCCTCCTTCATTGGGGGCAAGACTTCCTCTAAGACTTTCCACCCATTCCCCTAATTCCCAAGACACTGTTCAAACTTCAGAGAGACAAGGGGTCTATGATCCTCATAGCACCACATTGGCCATGCCATGTGTGGTACCCTCTACTTCTGCATCTCTCTCAAGCTCCCTCCCTGGACTTGGGATCTGCTCCAGACCTCCTGTCCCAGGAGGAGGGAACGTTGTGGCACCCAAATCCCCAGTCTCTTCATCTCAGAGCCTGGTTGCTGAAGGCCTAGACCTTCAAGATTTGCATCTTTCTCAGCAGGTGAAGGATATCCTTCATGCTTCCAGAAAGCCTTCCACTAGACGTTCCTATGCTTTTAAATGGAAAAGGTTTACCATTTGGTGTGCACAGAAGGGTCTTAACCCCCTTGCAATACCTCTGAATTCTTTACTAGAGTATTTGCTGCATTTATCCCATGCAGGCCTTAAAACGAATTCAGTAAGAGTCCATTTGAGTGCTATTGCAGCATCCCTTAAGCCTCTCAATGGACAGCCTATTTCCTCTCATCCTCTTATTGCAAGATTCATGAGAGGCCTTCTTTTAACTAAACCTCCCATTAGACCACCTCCAGTGGCATGGGACTTGAATTTGGTTCTTGGCCAGCTTATGAAGCCACCCTATGAACCCTTAGCCACTACCTCCTTGAAATTCCTTTCTTGGAAGGTTATTTTTCTCATTGCAGTCACCTCAGCTCACCGCATCAGTGAGCTGCAAGCCTTGGTGGCTAATCCTCCTTATACAAGGTTCCATCATGACAAGGTAGTCCTCAGGACTAATCCACACTTTATGCCTAAAGTGGTCTCACCTTTTCATCTGAACCAGGAGGTGTATTTACCTGTCTTTTTACCAGGACCTCATGCATCAAGTGAAGAGAGGAATCTCCATACCCTGGATTGTAAGAGAGCGCTCGCTTTTTACTTACAAAGGACACAGCTACATAGAAAGTCCTCTCAACTCTTTGTTGCTTTTGATCCCTCTCATTTGGGACTTCCAGTCTCTAAGAGAACTCTGTCTAATTGGATTGCTCAGTGTATTTCTTTCGCCTACCAGAGTAAGAACCTTTCTCTGGAGGGCCATGTCACAGCTCACAATGTGAGGGCCATGGCAGCCTCTATGGCTCATCTGAACTCTGTGTCCATCGACCAAATCTATCGAGCGGCCACCTGGGCCTCGGTTCATACCTTTACAGCACATTACTGCTTGGACAAGGACTCCCGCTGGGATGCCTTGTTTGGTCAGGCTGTTCTCAAACACCTGTTCCATACCCAATCAACTCCTACCCCCCATCCCTGGTTGGATGCCCGAGATCCATGGGGGCAGGTAGAGCCCTTCTCAGGGACTCACAACCTTGGAGATCTCCCTGGCATCTCTAGCTGGGGAGTCCCCATATGTGAAGACTCATTCCTGCTTGTTCCTGGAGATAGCACAGTTACTTACCTGTAACAGGTGATCTCTGGGAACAGCAGGAATAAGTCTTCACAACCCACCCACCTCCCCTAGGAGTTGTATCTCTCTATCTATCTTTCCTTTCCTCTCTCTCTCTCTCTTTGTCTCAGCTTAAAACTCGAACTGGAGAGAGGCGGTTTGGAAAGGCGGGAAGGCAGCGCGCAGGCGCTGTGGGATGCTCCCAAAAGCTTTCTGGACGCTGGGGAGCGTTCCCGCGCAGGCTCCGTCAGTACCGACGGTACCCATATGTGAAGACGTATTCCTGCTGTTCCCAGAGATCACCTGTTACAGGTAAGTAACTGTGCTTTCATGATTTGGCCATCTGAAAATGGGCATTCAGAGGTGCAAATCATAGAGAGGTCCCCAGACCCGTTTTAGAAAGCTCAGTATATAGACATCCCTGGTGCAGGAATGTCCATGTTGCATAGGGTCATGGTGGGGAACGATCTGTGAGAGCGATGGAGATGCACATCACAGTGCGAACTTAGAATAGCACAAACATATCCATGCCTATACCTGCTGCTGACCACAAATAAGGTGCAAAAACGTGCTTGTTTCATGGCTGCAACACTTCCAGGGGGAAGAGCAAACTGCGCTGTCATTACCACAGAGATCAGACTAACCAGCCTGTAGTTCCCAGCCTCATCCTTACTTTCGCTTTTGTGGAAAGAAACCAAATGTGCCTTTCTCCAGTCCTCTGGGACCACTCCTGACTCTAAAGCATTGAAAAGGTCAGTCAGTGGAGTCGCTAGAACTTCCCCAAGTTCCTTCAGTAGTCTCGGATATATTTACAGCAGACATTAATTCTGGCTTTTGCAGCTACTTAGCTCCAGATTTAGAGGGCTTCTTAAACAGATTTAAATATTTTATTTCACTTTGATATTGTGGCATTCTTATCTTGTTAAAACCTTAAACATAGCCATGAGAGCAGTTTTTCTTTTTGGTGTTGTGTCTGAGAATCTGAAGATTTGCAACAGTAGCCTAACATATGCTTCTGGGACAGACATTGGGCCTGAACATGGTGTTTGCAGTGTCACGTTCTGATTATCTGCAGAATGATTTGCAAGCTGGGGTCTGGTAGTGCTGCAGCAGCCTTTGTGTGTCTTCTGAAAATGAAGATCCTGCAAGCTTTTGCCCTTCTGCTCCACGAGAGGTTACTGTTCTTCCTGAGCTTGCCTTAGGACCACCTGTGTTATGGTTTGACAGGGGGACCATCCGTCGAACTCCCCACCTGCCTCTGTCCCTGGAGTGGGTCACGCCGAGCACACGCTGAGCACTCGGAGCTTCCTGGATTATGGCTAATTTTCTAGTTGTAGGTTTGCAGTTGGAGCATTCAGCACTGACTGTGAAGTGGTGGTTTAATGATGGGACCCGTAGTTCATGAGCACCATAAAGGCACAGCTGTAGATATTCATTTCCTTTACTTATTTAAAAATGTCTGTAAGTGGCTGACAAATAGACGGGATCATCTAAAAGCACAAACAAGCAGTAAAGGCAAATAAAAGACGCAGGATTTATTCAATGAAACACAGGAATCTGCTCAGTTTATGGAAACCAAGAACCTGTCTCTGAACATATATCTAGGGCAGTGGTTCCAAGAAGGCCGCAGTACAAGAAAGCTCGACGGCAGGAGACACAGCCATATGTAAGCTGCGATGTCCTTCCCAGGGCTGCAGCACGGCTTTGAACGAATTCAAGAAAGATGTTGCAGTTTGTGTGGCTGCATCTCCTGCCACTAGGAGAGGGCAAGTGCTGCACGGTTGGGGTTGGGAGGATAGGGAGAGGGCAGATGCTGTACTTGGGGGGAGGGATTTCTAGAGAATGGAGAAGGCAAATACTGCTCTTTTGGAGGGAGGGGGAAGGAGGCGATGCACTGCTGCAAGGAAAGGAGAGAGGGGGAGATTCCAGGCTACATAGATGGGGTGAGGGAGAGAGAGGGGGGCACTACTGGGCATGGTAGAAGCATAAGACAGAAAGCCATTGGTGGGTTGTAAAGAAGATAAGTAAGAGGAGGAAGTTGAATACAAAGGATAGAAATGTAGCTGAAAGACAGAAGGGAAGAAGAGATGTGGGAAGGTGTGAGGTGGGAGAGATGGGCTGGACAGGTGGCCAAAGAAGATTAGGCAGGGCCGCTGTAACCACTTATGGCGCCCTAGGCAAACTGTTGTGGATGGCCCCTTTTATTTTCCAGATTGCTCCTTCCCCAAATTATGCTAGTATTTTATAGACAAGTAGGCACCTACTTGTCTTTATATAGTAGGTATAATTTAGGTGCATTAAAAAGCACTTTAACAAAGCACTCTGTTATAAAATTAGTCCCTTATAATGAACAGTTGGGGGATGGAGAAAAAACAAACTATCCTGGGTCATGAGCTGAGCAGGCGTTCTCTGGTCCATCTCAACGTACAGAAAGTTGTGTGTCGATGGCTCTTGCCATTAGGATGAATGGAAGAGAAAAACTGATGAGCTTCCTCACCAGTATATACTGGACCTTCTGTGGTACAGAAACCCATATACTGCTCGGATCTTGAATCTCCAGACATCTCATGAAATTAATGCGCATTAAGCACCATTGCACCCATAAAAATAAGAGGGCTGCAGGCACTTAACACATGATAATGTCATTAATGCATGTTAAAACCTTTAATAAACATGCTTTTTAGATTTGCATGCCGCATATAGCATTCTAGTAACATAGTTTCTCCAGGAACAAGCAGGAAGTCAGTCTTCACATATGGGTGACGTCAACATCAACGGAGCCCTTGTGGAAGCATCTCCACAGCGTTCAAAGAAAGCCTTTGGGAGATGCCACCACACATGCATGGTCCCCTTCCAGCCCAAGGGTGCCATCTTGCTCAGTCTCCCTTTTTCCATGGAGCCCTACAGGCATTCGTCTTGATCCCCCTCCCCTGGAAAAAAGTTATTTTTCTTAGTACAGTTTTTTTACTTTTTCCAATCTGCGCTGGCTCCTTTTCTGTCTGAGACCCGTTGCTGCTGCACCAGGCCTCGGAAAACTTTTTTGTTTTGATTTTTTTCCATCATAGCGCTTTCGCGCCTTTTTCAACCGCTGGCCACGGCGAAGATCTTCGACCTTGCGGGGGTCCTTTTTGCCCCATTGGCCACCGGCTTTAACAAAATGTGATCGGTGCTCAAAAAACATGTCTTTCACCGACAATTATGACTGCTGCCTTCGGTGTCTGGTCACTGACCACAACCCGGAGGAATGCTTCTTTTGCAAGAAAATGTCTGCTAAGGCCATACAGAGTCATCGTCTTACATAGGACAACATCTTCCACAAGATAGATTCAACCCGTTTCCCCGGTAGCCTCATGCTCAAAGGTCCCGCATGGATCCGCGGCCCCTCTGTGGACATGCAGACACTCCGAGCAAGGGTCCCCGGAGCATGAATATAAGAAAAAGATGACCTCAAGGGCCTCGTCCAGGGAGACGAACAAGCAAGGGAAGTCCTGTGCCCAAAAGGAACTGGAGCAGGAGCATCCTTGGAAAGTGCCCAGGACCGATGTTGTGGCCTCCGGCAATTTATTTATTTATTTTATTTTATTTATTTAGTATACATTTGTATACCGCTACTTCCAGCGATCAGCAGCGTTTTCTGATTACAGATTGGAAATTGTCAAATCATGACAGGAAATTTTTGAGGTATAAACACATTGATTAGACAGGAAAGCACAGCACACAGAGAACTATTTTACAGGGAACATGGGCTATGGAGGGTTAAGTGGCTTGCCCAAGACCACAAGGAGCACCTGTGGGACTAGAAACCCCAGTCCTTCCGGCCCAAGGTTGCTGTCCTCTAGTGGGATTTGAACCCCCGACCTTCCGGCCTGAAGTACCTTGACCCAACCACTAGGCTACTCCTCCACTCCCCCCAATGGACCGCAGTCTCCCGAGGCCTATCCCATCAAGGACCCCTCTCCTCCTCAACACCTGATCCGGTCACTCCGGACTCAGTGTCCATGGCTGCTACCCCCGAATGGGAAGCTTGCATGTTGGCCTTTGAGTGCAGCGTTTCTGCATTCCTCACCTCCCAGCGGGTGCCAGTCCCTGGCCCTCCAAGACTATAGGACTTCGACATTGTGGACTCCCTGGGCCACCGGAGCAATCACCGAGAAACAGACGCCACGAGCAAATCCCCGGCGAGGGTCTCGCTCTTGCTCCCGGTCCTCGGGAGCAAGGTCTTTGCAGGCAAGCACCTCTGGCTCCAGCCATGCCCTAGCCTTGAAGCATCCAAGACCGGAGCAACAAGCTCTCTTGCAGCTAGAGGACCTTGAATCCTCCTCAAATTACTCCGACTTGGAGTCTGACGTCGAGACATCCCCGGAGACTCAGGCCTACCAGGATCTGCCCTCAGGCCCATCTCCACTGCTGCCAAACACCGAGCCCCTCCCAAGGACACCTCTTTCCTTGAGTTCATCAGGGACATGGCACGGGTGCTCTCCCTCATGATGGAGTCTGAGGAAGACCCTCGTATGGATGAACTTGACATCCTCCATTTCGAGGCACCACTGAAGGAGACCTTGATGGTCCCTGTTCCTCCTATCCTCACCTGGCTCCTCCTCTGGATGTGGGAGACCCCAGCCTCTGTGCCAATCATGAGTCGGCAACTTTACACGATGTACTGGGTCCAGCAGGGGCCAGGCTTTAGCAAGGTGCAACTCCCCCACACCTCCATGGTGGTTGTCAGCCATACACCGGCAAAAAAGCCCAAAGACACACTCCTTGGTGCCCCCAGGCAGGGAGTCTCACTCCCTCGACACCCTTGGGTTTAAATGCTACCAGGGCTTGATGCTGACATGCCATCTACAGACTTACCAACTCTACATTGGCATGTTCCTTCGGGACCTGGCCGAGGAGCTCGGGGGGTTGGCCTTGACAGAGACCACCTCCGGCATTTCCAGGCTCTTTCAAAGTCTGTTGTGGTGTGCTCCAAGTACTCGTCCCGAGCCGCTTATGACGGCTTTGAATCCAGTGCGAGGGTGGACACCATTGGCATCGGTGCCCGACACCGAGCTTGGCTCCAATCATTGGATGTCGAGCAATGGGTGCAAGAAAAACCTCTTGATGTCCCGTGCCTCAACGAACAGCTCCTCAGCAAGCCGATGAAGGACAAGGCGACCTAAATCAATATGGAGTATGTCACTCCGACTCAGCTCTCAAGAAAGACCTCTGCTCTTCCCAGATAGAAGATGCAGTGGAAGAAACCCCCTTTTCTCCGGAAACGTCAGCCCTACTGGGGCTACTCTTCTTACCCTGCTGCTCAGACCCTGCAGCAGGGTCCCCAGAGCAAAGGAACCCACAGGGCCCGTGCAGACCCAAGGGCCAAAAAATCCAGGAGCAAGCCCCAGCCCAGCCCAGCTTGGGTTGGTGTTTTGATGCCATCAGCATAGCCCCTCTTCCACTGGATAACTAGCTTCCCACAGGGGGACACCTGTTCCACTTTGCCTATCGGTATACCTCCATCACCACTGACCTCTGGGCCCTTCAAGTGGTCAGTGAGGGCTACCTCCTCCACCTGGACCATGCACCTCTACCCTTCTTCCCCAGAGAGCCCCCTTTGTTCCCCCCTGCATCAGGCCCTGCTGCTACAAGAACGCCCAGGCCCTCTCAAGCACAGGGCTGTGGAGTCTGTGCCTCCCCTCTCAAGAAGGAAAGGTTTCTATTCCAGGTACTTCCTGGTCCCCAAAAGGACAAGGGGGCCTGAGACCCATCCTGGATCTGAGAAACCTCAACAAGTTCCTGGTGCGGGAGAAGTTCAAAATGCTCGCCCTTGTACAGAGAAGAGGCACCAAAATGGTAAAGGGGATGGACGGATACCCCTATGAAGAGAGGCTAAAAAGATTAGGGCTCTTCAACCTAGAAAAGAGACGGCTAAGGTGAGATATAATAGAGATCTGAAAATTAATGAACGGAGTGGAACGGGTAAATGTAGATTGATTGTTTACGTCATCAGAATATAGAAAGACTAGGGGACATGCAATGAAGCTACAGGGTAAACTATTTAAGACTAATAAGAGAAAATATTTTTTCACTCAACGTGTAATCAAACTCTGGAATTTGTTACTGGAGGATGTAGTAAAAGCTGTTAGTGTAGCCAGGTTTAAAAAAGGTTTGGACAAGTTCCTGGAGGAAAGGTCCATAAACCATCATTAAAGGGGGCCTGGGATATCCACTGCTTGCCCCAATACAAGCACTGTGAAACCTGTGTCTTTTGGGGAAACTGCTAGGTACTTGTGACCTAGATTGGCCACTGTTGGAAACAGGATATTTGGCTTCATGGACCTTGGTCTGACCCAGTATGGCATATCTTATGTTGGAATATTGCTGCCCTATCCCCCGCAGGGAGATTGGCTATGTTCCTTGGATTTAAAGGATGCTTACACCCACATCCTTATCCATCCAAGTCACTGAAAATATCTGACCACTACCAGTATAGGGTCTTCAAGTGTCTGGCAGTGGTGGCAGCCTATCTCTGTCTCCAAGGGGCCTTTGTCTTCCCCTACCTCGACGATTGTTTGGTAAAAAGGAACATAGCCTCAAAAGCCAGGCAGGCCACCAGTCACACCATTCAGGTCTTGCAGCACCTGGGCATCATGATAAATCATCCAAAATCTCACCTCACCCCAACTCAGGCACTGGAGTTCATCGGGGGGTGCTTGGACACTCTCCAGGCCAGGGCTTTCTCCCCCCCGGACAGGGTGAATTGTCTCACGGGCCTTGCAGCTGAAAAAGAGCAGCACCACACTGTGTCAGCCCAATCTCTGCATCTCCTCCTGGGCCACATGGTCTCCACAGTCCATGTGCTCCCAATGTATGCTTCCACATGCACATGGTTCAGTGTTGCCTCCGCTCCCAATGGACTCAGGTCACAGGCCATCTCCGGGAAGAATCACAGTGTTTCACCAACTGGCAGAGTCCTTCACATGGTGGCAAGATACTCAGCACCTGCAAGCAGGCTTGCTTTTTCTGTTCCTGAACCCCCAGAGGGTTCTCACAACCAACACCTCCCTGATAGGCTGGGGCACCCATTGCCGGGAGCTCCACATCTAGGGGCTTGGTCCTTTGAGGAGAGCCAGCAGATCAATCTGCTTGAGCTCAGAGCAGTCTTCCTCGTGCTGAAGGTTTTCAAGCACCACCTACAGCACCAGTCAGTGCTCGTCCAGACGGATAGTCAAGTCATAATGTTCTATGTGAACAAGCAGGGCGGTACAGGTTCCTACTATCTCTGCCAGGAGTCTGTGGCCCTCTGTTCCTTCATGACCAGCCATGGGATGCTCCTCAGGGCAGTCTACCTACCAGGCCAGGACTATGCCTTGGCGGACAGGCTGAACAGGGTCCTCCAACCTCTCAAGTGGCATCTGGACCCCAAGGTGGCACTCAGCTCTTCTGGCTATGAGGCCCCATCCTGGACCTCTTTGCCAGCCTGATCAATGCTCAACTGTCCCGTTTTTGTGGCCCCCAACCCTACCCCTCCCGGGTGACAGTGGACCCCTTCCTCATTTCGTGGTCAAGTGGCCTACTATATGCCTTTCCTCCCATGCCCTCGATAGCTCAGACCCTCTTCAAAGTCCAGCGAGACAAGGCATCGGTGATCCTGGTAGCCCCGCGATGGCCCTGGCAACTCTGGTTCTCCTTGTTGCTCCATCTCTCGATGGAGTCCTTGGTCCCTCTTGGGAGCTACAGGGGAAGAAGAACAACAACAACCCTCTGCAGAAATCACAGGAGTCACCAGAACAGCGCAGGGAGGACCTGAGAAGCACTTATTGAGCTTTCAGCTACTGGTTTTTGTTACAATGTCCTGACTGCCATTGGAGTATATGTGCAATTGAATCTTAATTGGTATTGCTGACAGCCAAAACTTGGCCAAGTCGGGTCTGTACCTTTGAAGGTTTTACGCAATAAAAGGTTTCTTTGTTTTTAAGAGGTGTGGCCGTGTTGTCCCTGCGCCAGGAGGGGATCACGATTCTGATCCTGTGAGGCATGTCTAGCCCCGCGGATTCAGAATCGCGAACAGGCATGTACGTGCAGGCCAGAACTGCAATTCTGTCTGTCCTGCAGGTACATGCACAGTCCAGCTAACTCAGACAAGGCTTTTAAATGGAGCCACGGCGCCATGGCGTCCTGTTACCATGGCACCATGGCTCCATTTAAAAGCCACAATGCCAGCCGCCTGCAAAAACGTTCATTACCCGCGCCTGACCCCTGATCTGGCCTCCCCGCTATTCGTGGCTCAGAATAACCCCCAAAATAAACAAAATCATTACTGAAATCCTCGTAAGAACAAATAAAACATATATAATAAAGAATATATTATTGAAATTAAAAGCAGCATACTTTTTATTCTTCTTAATTATTTATTATTTAAGGCTGAATGATAAATTAATACAGTCAAACAGGAATACAGTGAATTAAAAGTGCATGGACTGGCTTCTATATTAATACTGGCAGAAAAGGAGAGGAGAGAATCGGAGGACACTATTGGGCTAAAAACGTACTTGCGGCAGCAACTGGGAATGTAGCTGTGAGGTTTATAGCATCATATGCTCCTGTGAACATAGGAACTGCAGGTTAAAAAACAAAATATCCTAGAGAAAAGAACATGTTGATATCTATCACAGAGCCATCGAGTTCAGACAGTGGTGTCCAAATAATAATGTAACGCCGCAGGAATGAACGCACATCATTGTGCTATCCGCACGGTTTATACATGTACAATATCTTTTAAATCCCCAAATAAATGAGATAAGTCACAGGCTTTACCGTTGTGCTATAAGATAGAAATGCAGCCATAGTGTGTAGTTGAAAGGTTCACAGGCTTAAGCTCTACAGAGAATCAGACTTTAACACAGGAACTGACTGAAGGGGAGAACAGTGTTTGTATCAGTGATAGAGCGATATGTGTAAGGAATGAAAAGATCAATTAAACACTGCAAGAGTGTATGTGTATTTATTTATTTATTTATTTGAGCACATTTTTATACCACTCCTTCCAGTGATCAGCAGCGGTTTACAGTTAACAATTAACTCTGCAAAGATTAGCAGTTACATAAAACAGTAGGATCATAACATTTGAACATTAAAAGTGAAAAATTGTTTATTGTTTTCATCACGGAATTACTCTATGTTATTTCTGACTGATTGAAGTATTCTTGAAATAGATGTGTTTTAAGGCTTTTATGGAATGCTGTGAGATCTTTGTTAGCTCTTAAGTTGTCAGGGAGTTTGTTCCATTGTGTTGGAGCAGTGTATGTGAATGCTCTATTACTAGTGAATGCCTTTGTTTTGCAAATGGAGAGGGGGGTGTGTAGTATATTTAGGTTGTGAGTACGTCTTTTCCTGTTTGTAGTTTGCGGCTTTATGAGTGTAGCAAGATGGGATGGGGCAGAATTGTTTATTAGTTTGAATGTTGTAATTATTATTTTGTATCGTATACGTGCATGTATAGGTAACCAGTGAAGTTCTCTTAGGATAGGTGTGATGTGATCAGAGAAGGGTACGTTCATTAGGATTCGGGCTGTTACATTTTGTGCCATCTGAAGTATGTTTGTTGTTTTTTTGGGCAGGCCTTGAAGTATGCCATTACAGTAGTCTAGATGTGGCATTATGATTGCTTGTATTATTGATCTAAAGTCTGATAGTTCAATGATGTTACGTAATGGTTGTAGAGTTCTTAGTTTGTAGAAAATGGTTCTATTTAAAAGTCTTAGGTGGGTTTCCATGTTAAGTGTGCTGTCTAGTGTGACACCTAGGTACTTTAGTTCTTGTTTTGTGTTATAAGTAGTATTATTTAATATGATTGTAGGGGGGTGTTTAAACTCTGGATTTTTAGAGATAAACATAACTTCAGTTTTTTTGTGATTGATAAGCATATTGTTTTGTTGGAGCCATTGTTGTGCTTCATTAAGGCAATTTTCTATGTGACTGTAATCAGGGTTACATATATCCAATTGAGTATAAAGCATTATATCATCCGCATAGAGATGATAGTCAATTTTGTGTTTCTGGAATATTCCACAAATTGGTTTTAGATATAAGTTGAATAATATAGCGGATAGTGCTGAGCCCTGTGGGATACCTTGTGTCTGTGGGAAGGTATTGGATAGGTTTCTATCAAAATATACTTGTTGTATCCTGTTGGATATACAAGACGAGAACCATTTTAGGGGGGTTCCATTTATACCTATTGTTTCTAGTCTTTCAATGAGGATCTTATGATTCACTGAATCAAAGGCTGCAGATATGTCGATGAAAATTAGGACAAACATTTTTTTGCAGTTTTCAATGCCTTTATAGAGTCTGTCGAATAATACTAGAAGCAGTGTTTCTACTCCATGCGATTGACGAAAACCATATTGTTGAGCATCAAGTGCATTTGTGTTATCTATGTGGTCTTGCAATTGGTATTGTACAGATTTTTCAATAATTTTGGCTAGAAAGGGTATACTGGATATGGGTCTGAATGAGGATGGATCTGCATTGTTTAGTGATTTGTTTTTTAGTATAGGTCGTATGATAGCTGTATGATAGCTGGACTGGAAATGTATAATGTCTTTTAAACCCTGGAATACGGTGCACCAATTGTTGGCTCCAGCGTTGTGAGATATAATGAAAAATAAATAAGCCATAGTGGGATCATATTTGTTCAATGTAAACTGCACTGATGCAGAATAGCGCGGTATATAAGAGAATGTAAATAAATAAATAAAATAAATATTTGGCATTGAATGTATAGGAGGGAACTTGCCTAATCCAAAGAATCGCAGCACATCTCCGTGCAGCGTAAACTTGTAAAGAACGTTCTCAAGTCGCATCTCAGTTTTCAAGGGCAAGACTTTCCTGTCAAAAAAAGGGGAGGGGGGCGGCAAAGTTCAGCAAATAAATACTATTATAATGTTTAAAAGATAGCAATCAAAAATTAAAGGCTACTATCAAAGATCCTTTGTGATTGCTATTTTTTAAACATTATGATAATATTTGTTTGCTGCACTTTGCTTCCCAGCTGCGGCTCCTCACTACCTTTCTTCTCTTATCTCTCCTTACACCCCCCGTCGGAAACTCCGCTCTTCTGGCAAATTGCTTCTATCTGTGCCCTTCTCTTCTACTGCTAACTCCAGACTTCGCTCCTTTCACCTTGCTGCGACTTACGCCTGGAACAAACTACCTGTGTCTGTGCGCCAGGCACCTTCTCTAACTCTCTTCAAATCCAGGCTGAAAACTCACCTCTTCGCTGCTGCTTTTGGATCTTGACTCACCTGATCTCCTTTTTCTTTCCCCTTGCTTAAGAACATAAGATATGCCATACTGGGTCAGACCAAGGTCCATCAAGCCCAGTATCCTGTTTCCAACAGTGGCCAATCTAAGTCATATGTACCTAGCAGTTTCCCCAAAAGACACAGATTCTGCAATGCTTGTAGTAGGTCAAGCATTGATATCCTGGGTCCCTTCTTAATAATGGTTTATGGACCTTTCCTCCAGGAACTTGTCCAAACCTTTTTTAAACCCAGCTACACTAACAGCCTTTACTACATCCTCCGGTAACAAATTCCAGAGTTTGATTACATGTTGAGTGAAAAAATATTTTCTCTTATTTGTCTTATATAGTTTACCCTGTAGCTTCATTGCATGTCCCCTAGTCTTTCTATATTCTGATAGCGTAAACAATCGATCTACGTTTACCCATTCCACTCCATTCATTAATTTATAGACTTCTATCATATCTCCCCTCAGCCATCTCTTTTCCAGGTTGAAGAGCTCTAATCTTTGTAGCCTCTCTTCATAGGAATAGCCTTCCATCCCCTTTACCATTTTGGTGGCTATTCTCTGTACCTTTTCTAATAACTCTATATCCTTTTTAAGATACGGCGACCAGAATTGCACACAATATTCAAGGTGCGGTCGTACCATGGAACGATACAGAGGCATTATAATATCCTTTGTTTTATTTTCCTTTCCTTTCCTTATGATACCTAGCATTCTATTTGCTTTCTTGGCCGCCGCTGCACACTGGGTGGAGGGTTTTAACATGTTATCCACGATGACTCCTAAATCTTTTTCCTGGGTGGTGGTTCCCAATGTGGAACCTTGCATTGTGTAATCATAGTGTGGGTTGTTCTTTCCTAGGTGCATAACTTTGCACTTGTCCACATTAAATTTCATCTGCCATTTGGATGCCCAGTCTTCCAATTTATCCAGATCCTCCTGCAGTTTTCCACAATCCTCTTGGGTTTTAACAGCTTTAAACAGTTTTGTGTCGTCTGCAAATTTGATAACCTCAGTAGTTATTCCCTTTTCCAGGTCATTTATAAATATGTCAAAAAGTAGTGGCCCCAGTACAGATCCTTGGGGTACTCCACTATTCACCTTTTTCCATTGGGAAAATTGGCCATTTAGCCCTACCCTCTGCTTTCTATCTTTTAACCAGTTCCCGATCCACAATAGTACACTTCCTTCTATCCCATGACATTTTAGTTTTGCCAAAAGTCTCTGATGAGGGACCTTGTCAAAGGCTTTTTGAAAGTCTAGATACACTATATCAACCGACTCACCTTTGTCTACCTGTTTATTCACACCTTCAAAAAAACATGTCAGATTAGTAAGACAAGATCTTCCTTGTCTAAAGCCATTTTGGCTGTCTCCCATTAGGCCATGCTGTGTAATTTTGTTCTTTATGATGGTTTCTACCATTTTCTCCTGTACTGACATCAGGCTCACTGGTCTGTAGTTTCCCAGATCACCCCTGGAACCCTTTTTAAAAATTGAAGTTACATTGGCGATCCTCCAGTCTTCAGGTATTACAGATGATTTTAATGAAAGTTCACAGATTACTAATAGCAGGTCTGCAATCTCATATTTCAGTTCTTTCAACAGTCTTGGATATATGCCATCCAGTCCAGGTGATTTGCTAATATTCAGTTTATCAAATAGTTGTAATACATCTTCCCGGTGTAGCGATATGTCTCTCAATTCTTCTGCAGTATCACCTTTAAATAGCACTTCAGTCTTGGATAACATCCCTACATCTTTCTTGGTAAAGACCGAAGCAAAGAATTCATTCAGTCTCTCCACTATAGCCTTGTCTCCTCTTACTGCCCCTTTTACCCCTCTATCATTTAATGGACCAATTGACTCTCTCACAGGCCTTTTGCTACGAATGTACTTGAAAAAGTCTTTATTTCGTGTTTTTGCTTCCGTAGCAAGTTCCTTCTCAAATTCTCGATTTGCCTGCCTTATCAATGCTTTGCATTTAACTTGCCAGTGCTTGTGCTGTTTCCAGTTTTCATCGTTTGGCTCTTTTTTCCATTTCCTGAAAGATGCTTTTTTGGCAGCAACAGCCTCTCTGACCTCACCTTTAAACCATGCTGGCAGGTTTTTGGACTTTCTTCCACTTTTCTTAATGCATGGGATACAGCTGGTCTAGGCTTCCAGGATATATTTTTAAACAACACCCAAGCTTGATGCAAGTCTTTAACCTTTGCAACCGCTCCTTTTAGTTTTTTCTTAACTATATTCCTCATTTTATCATAGTCTCCCTTTCGAAAGATAAAAGGTAGTACTGTGGATTTCTTACTATCCCTCCTCCACTAATTAAATCAAACACGATCATGCTATGATCACTATTGCCAAGTGGCCCCAACACCCTTATTTCTTGCACCAGATCTGGTGTTCCACTAAGGACTAGGTCCAGTATGGCTTCCCCTCTGATCGGTTCATGAACCAGCTGCTCCAAGTAGCAGTCATTTATTTCATCTAGAAACTTTATCTCCCTAGCATGTCCTGCTGTGGCACTGACCCAGTCGATACCGGGGTAATTGAAATCACCCATTATTATTACTGTGCTGTGACTTTTGTTAGCTTCCTTGATTTCTTTGAGCATTTCATCATCCATTTGTTCATTCTGGCCAGGCGGTCGACACCCCCACTGCCATCACCTTCCCCTTTTTACATGGAATTTCAATCCATAGAGATTCTACAGCAAATTTTGTTTCCTGCAAAACTTTAATCCTTTCTGACTCAATGCCCTCTCTAACATAGAGCGCAACCCCTCCACCAATTTGCTCAGTTCTATCATTACGATATAGTTTGTATCCAGGTATCACAGTGTCCCACTGGTTATCCTCCTTCCACCATGTCTCTGATATTCCAATCATATCTAAACTCTCATTTAGTGCTATATATTCTAACTCGCCCATCTTATTGTTTAGACTTCTAGCATTTGCATACAAGCATTTTAGAGACTGTATTTTATTAATATTAATCTGGCTATTGATAGGCATGGGTAATTTGGAATTTTTGCGCTCTGTCTGCACCATACTCAAGGGCATTTGGGCTACTTTACTCTTTTTTGGAACCTCACTACTTTTGGTAATATCCTTCAAGGATACCTTCTTCCGAACCATGCGCTCTTGGGCGACTGTCGGCTTTCCCCTATTTTCTAGTTTAAAAGCTGCTCTATCTCCTTTTTAAAGGTTAATGCCAGCAGTCTGGTTCCATCCTGGTTAAGGTGAAGCCCATCCCTTTGGAAGAGTCCCTCCTTTCCCCAGAATGTTGAAGCCGTGGGCCAGCTCGGCTACAAACAAATAATACATGAGGCCACACACAACAAAGGGAATACTTTGGATCTGGTATTCATACCCGAAAAACATCAACAAGAAGTAACCAACAATTCCACCCCGCAGATCTTGCATGTCCCTTGGTCCGACCACCACCTAATAAAATTTACTTTACTCATTCCGAACAAAGACACAAACCACCAACCTAGGCCCACAACACTGTCCAAAAGAAAATTCCAAAAGCTTGACAAAGAAGCGTTAATACAATCTATTGCAACTCATATAGACCTGAACAACTCTAACTTAGAAACTCTAATTGACCAGTGGAACAAAGGAATAGAGAAAATCGCAGAACCAAAATCCATAACTCACAATCAGATGACCCACACAACAAGAACTAAATCTGAGCCATGGTACACCACAACACTAAAAATGATGAAAAAGGACCTAAGAAAACTGGAAAAGAAATGGAGACGAGAGAAAACACAGGAACGTAAAACAGAATACTTAACGCCCCTCACAAAATACAAAGAGGAAATCAGCCAGGCAAAAAAGATATACCATACCAACCTACTCAACAAATCACTGAACAGGCCCAGAGAATTGTTTGAATTAATTAAATCACTTACAAAAACATCCCAAGAAGACACCGCAAACTACCCTATTAAAGCACAAACGTTGGCGGACCACTATGCCAGCAAATTAAACCCAACAGCATTCTCACTACCCCCACTAAACCGAGAAAATGACAACTCGATACAACAACCTGCAACCTTAAACACAATGGAGAAATGGAACACATTTCATAAAACTGATGAGAAACAAATAATAAACCTAATTTCGAACCTAAACACCACAACCTCCCAATTAGATCCCTGTCCTGCAGCCTGGATCAAAACTTCTAAGCTAGAACTTGCCCAGTTCATTACACATATTGTGAACCAATCTTTACAACAAGGAATCATGCCAACACCCCTTAAAAAATCACTTATAAGACCAATACTGAAAAACAAAGCACTCAAAAAGGACGATCCAACCTCTTACCGCCCAATTTCAAGTATTCGTTCCTAGCTAAAACTATCGAAAAAACAGTTCAACTACAATTACAGGACTATATTGACTCAAGAGAAGAACTAGACGACCAACAGTATGGTTTCCGGCAACACCACGGTGTTGAAACTCTACTTCTAGTACTTTTAGATAATCTACTCAAAGGACTAGAAGACAGGAAGAAAATGTATATTACTATTTATAGATTTATCAGCTGCCTTTGATACAGTCCATCACAAAACACTCATTGACAGATTGACCTCTATGGGAATAACAGGAACAACATTGAAGTGGTTCACATCCTACATAACAAAAAGGATGCAGCAAGTTCTATTCAACGACGAAAAGGCAAAAATATTTCCCCAAACCCAAGGAATTCCGCAAGGATCAGCGTTATCTTCTCTACTCTTCAACCTCTACATAAAACCGGTCTGCACTATATTTCAGAAGCACAAGATACAATACCATTTGTATGCCGATGATAAAATGCTATACACACAATTGGACACAGAAAACCCAAACTACAATCATCTCGAGATCTGTCTAAAAGATATGCAAATCTGGCTGCTGCAAAACAATATGTCCATAAACCATAAAAAGACAGAAGTAACGTACATCTCCCAAAATCAAAACTTTAAACCACCCCCAACAATAACAATGAACAACAACACTTACTCTGTAAAGGAAGAGATAAAATACCTAGGAGTAACCCTTGACACAAATTTAAAAATGGAAAAACACCTCTGATTAACCAACAGAGCAATTTTCCACAAAATAAAGGTTATTCAACCCCTACGCAACATCCTCGACCACTCAGACTTCAGAACTGTTGCACAAACTCTGCTCATCCCGCACTTCGATTACTGTAACTCCATCCTTCAAGACCTGCCTAAAAAAAACCTAAAGATCCTTCAAATGACTCAAAACGTTTCAGCCAGAGTGATCATGAAGAAGAAAATCGCTGAACACATTACACCAATATTAGCTGAACTACATTGGCTGCCCATAACCACCCGTATAAAATACAAACTACTAGTAACAACATTCAAACTCATACACAACATAGCACCATCATACCTCAACAACCTCATAAACACTCAACCCCCTTCCAGAAATAGAAGAATTTGCAACGCAAACACCTTATGCATACCAACCAGTATCAGATCAGCCAAAGCCTGCACGAGTAAGCGAGCCTTCACGTACACAGCACCTACCATATGGAACCAACTGCCAACAGACCTGAGGTCAGTTAACGACTTGAAAGACTTTAGAAAAAAGTTGAAAACGCACCTCTTTAACGAAGTATACGATTGAACTTAAATATACCTAAGAGCCAAAAATAAACACTCCTAAATTGGTAGTATAAATCACTTGTCTATAGAACCACCACAAGCATAGCAATAAGGCTCTTCTCATGTAAAAACTTGTATATATATTCTCATATATTGTATTTATGTTACTCCTATATTGTATATATGTTACTCCTATACTGTAATTACATTTATTTATATTTATTTATTACAGTTGCTTATATACCGCACTATTCGGTATCAGCGCGGTTTACAATATAACAAAACGACCAAGACAACAAACTGTTTGGTTTTACATGGAACATGAGTACCAACTTGTCTAACAGGGTTGAACTATATACATGAGATAATAATTACAAAAACAGGGTTGAACTATATACATGAAATAATAATTACAAAGATCTATATGAAATACAATGATCACTTTAAGACAGTACATGGTAATTTCTAATGATTCTCACCCGAAAATCAAATGTAAATTTTTGACTCATTACAAATATAACCAATAGTTATGTTTGACGTGCAAGTTATCCGCTTCTGATCGCTGGAAGTAGCGGTATACAAATGAAAAATAAATAAAATAAATAAAAAGGAGGAAGGAGTGGCCTAGTGGTTAGGACAAGGTACTTCAGGCCGAAGGGCCGGGGGTTCAAGTCCCACCTGGGGACAGCAATCTCAGGCCGGAGGGACTGGGATTTCTAGTCCTATAGGTACTCCTTGTGGTCTTGGGCAAGCCACTTAACCCTCCATTGCCCATGTTCCCTGTATGTGTGTCATATCCCCTCGTGTTAAATGTATCTCCCAATTGACCGCTTTGACCCGGTGAAAAGCGGGATATAAATACAGCTAAATAAATAAAATAAAATAAATAAAAATAAATAAATGTTCCCCAGTTCCTAACAAATCCAAAACCCTCATCCTTGCACCATCGTCTCATCCACGCATTGAGACTCCGGAGCTCTGCCTGCCTTTTAATGCACATGGAACGGGAAGCATTTCGGAGAACGCTACCCTGGAAGTTCTGGATTTCAACTTCCTACCTAAAAGCTTAAATTTAGCCTCCAGAACCTCCCTATCACATTTTCCTATGTCATTGGTACCGACATGTACCAAGACAGCAGACTCCTCCCCAGCAGTATCTAAGATCTTATCTAGGCGGTGCATGAGGTACGCTTCCTTCGCACCAGGCAGGCATGTTACCAGGCGATCCTCATGTCCACCAGCCAACCAGCTATCTACATGCTTAATGATTGAATCACCAACTATAACAGCTGTCCTAACCCTTCCCTCATGGGCACATGGCCCTGGAGAAACGTCCTCAGTGCGAGAGGGTTTTACATCACCTGGAGGACGGGTCCTAGTTACAGGATCACGTCCTGCCACACCAGGGTGATGCTCTCCTGTCACGTGACCTCTCTCCTCCATGGCAACAGGGATGCTGCCAGACTGGAGGTGGGACTTCAGAACTATATCCCTGTAGGTCTCATCCATGTACTTCTCTGTCTTTCTTATGTCTTCCAGGTCTGCTACTCTAGCCTCTAGAGAACGGACTTGTTCCCTGAGAGAAAAGAGCTCCTTGCACCTAGTGCCACACGTAAGACCTCTCACCAACTGGGAGAAAATCATACATGTGACACTCAATGCAAAAGACTGGAAAGCCCCCATGTTGCTGCTGGACTGTTGTCTGCATCTTAGTTTAAAGCTTGTATTTAGGTCTTTAAATTCTGTACTTACTAAGGGTTGGTGTAGATGCTTATACTAATAAAAGTGTATCTAATACCTCTAATATACTGTGGGACCCTAGCCTGGGCCCTAGGGCTTACAGGCTTAGGGCTGCCTTGTAATGTCCTTAAATAAAGCTTTTCTGACTGTCCCCAGTGGAATTCTGGGTCTTGTAGTTAGGCTTTTCTTGACCAAGGACAAAATGTAGTGTGAGACCGTTGGTAAGGCATACAAGAATATTTATTTTTCTGTGGGGATTTCCAAGGCATTAAAATTCAAACACAAGGCGTTAGGATACTTCTCCAACACAAAGGATAACAGAAGATAACTGGCAACTGAGGTAAACGGAAACGAAAAGTCCTGCTAACCTTAGCAGCTGTTTTTCATTAAACAAAAGAGTACTCAGCACAGCTTCTTGTATCTCTTTCTAACAAAAGGTAAACTTTCTTCTTGGCACAACTGTTGTTTCCCCTTCTAAACAAACTTCTGATAACACACAGCTTTTGCACAACTGTGGTTTTCCCAGTTCAAACAAACTTCTGGTAACACACAGCTTCTTTGCTTTAGAAGAAAATTCTCACTTGGTAAAACACATCCTTAGCTTTGGAAAACTATTAGCAGTTACAGAGTTATGCACAATACAGCTTCTCACTCTTTCTTAGCTCTGCTTAGTAAGGCTTAATCTTCTTTTAAACAGAATGAGCAATCCATTGGAGAGATGCCTAGGTCAGACGCTGGCACATAAGAATTGACCTGCATTTCCTCCTGGGCTAAAGAATGCTCATTGCCTTCTACAGTCTTAAAAGCTTCCTCAGCTTCTCTGTCTTGTAGGAACTTTTGAAACTGGCTCCACAGCAAATCTTTCTGATTGGGCACAATTACTTTGGGAGAATAAGCCTTTCTCTCAGGGAACACTTGTGCTAATGTTTTTAGCTCAGCTGCTCTGCTCACTGCTGGGGTTTGGCTTTTTCCACTCTCAAGCATCTCCACCCACCTTCTGGCAGCTGTAGGGCTCAGGTCTGGCTCTTATACACTAGCTATTGCAAACTGTTCCTGTTCATCTGTAAGCTGTTCAGCTATACGTCTGTTGGCTTCACTTCTAGGAGCATTTCTCAGACACCCACTGCTTCCTTTTCTACTGACCTCGATCAGCTTCTGGAAGTCAGACTTCTTGTGCCTTTCTCCACTCCTTCTCTCATGAGATCTCTCCTGAAAACCTTCCTGGAATCCTTCTTCCTCTCCAGGATCTCCCAGGACTCTGGGATATCTCTTCCCACTGGAATCCCCTTGCTCCAGGATCTCTCCTTCTCCTGTGGAAGTGACTCTACCTTCCTTTCTCCCTCTCTGGTCAGAGTGAGGTTTAAAAAAACGTTCCTTCCCTGCCACACCCTTGCCTTCGCACAGGCCTTTCCAATCAGTACCTAAGCCTGCCCCCACTTCAGAATCTGGGCATGGCTTAGCCTCAGCAGAGACAGGATTTTTTTTCTTTCCTGCTCTGCAAGCTCTGTGCACAGCTTGTCTGTCACCTGTTTTAAAGGCAGAAACATGGTTTTCTTCTATCTCCATCTGTTCTTGGCCGCTCTCATCGTCACAATACCTTGTTCACCTGAAGCTTAATCAATCTCAGGTCCTCAATGTATGACTGATTTGGATAAAGAGCTGCACCTGAGAGCAGCTCCTTTCCTCTAAGACGTGTAAGTACCTATAAAGCTACAATTACCCCAGGGGTTGGGGAGGGAGGGAGGGAAATAAGACCTATTAAAAGAGGGCTGTTACAAGGTACCCTGTCCTGTACCCTCAGCAGGGGGTGAGGGGGTTAGTCCCTCAGGTAGGCTAGAGCAGGAAAAAAAGTTTAAAACGCAGCACGTTCTGGGGACAGAGCAGGGAGAGATATTTAATTTAAAGTAACAGTTAACCTGGCTACCACACAAAGGCCAGTTAGTTGAGAGAGGCAGGGTAAGTTATACAGCTGAGAAAGCTGAAGTGCAAAACTGAAGGGAACAGGGAGGTGAAGTAGCACACCAATAAAGACAACAAATAAATAAATAAATAGCTAGAAATCACAGCAAAGTCGTCACAGGAGTTAAATATCCACTTCTCTAGCAGAGCACTGTGAGGGCACTGCTCTTCCCAGAGCAGAGAGAGGCTTTATCCCTGCCTACACCTTCTGTGTTTGTCTTGACTAGATTGTAAGCTCTGATGGGCAGGGACTGTCTC
The DNA here is from genome assembly GCA_033557465.1 of Ichthyophis bannanicus. Taxonomy (NCBI): domain Eukaryota; kingdom Metazoa; phylum Chordata; class Amphibia; order Gymnophiona; family Ichthyophiidae; genus Ichthyophis; species Ichthyophis bannanicus. The sequence goes on from CM066042.1 coordinate 10,235,243, forward strand.
TTACATGTCTGTGCAGCACTGCGTACGACTTGTAGCGCTATATAAATGCTCAGTAGTAATAGCAGTAGTATTAATAGCAGCACTTTTCTGTGGCCCCTCTGAATCCACCTTCCAGAGTCTTCAGCTCATCAAATTTCCATCCATTATCTTTATAGCTTTCATAGTACAGGGGAAATGCATCCTGGTTTCTATTGCTCTGTTGACTTGTTGCTGTCATGACTCCTCTTCCCTCCTCCACACCTTGTTGCTCACACCTGAAACTAAGGTGTTCCCCCCCCCCCCTCACTCCACCCTACACACTTCATGTCCAAGATTTGCCTGCAATAAATCTGTTTGTCTTAGGGTAGGAGTGAAGGTAGAGTGGACTGAGCCGCTTGTCATGGTGCTCCTACTACTACTAATCATTTCTATAGCGTTACTAGGCATGCCCAGAGTCACACATATATACGTAAGAGACAGTCTCTGCTCCACAGAGCTTACAATTTGCTAAGACAGACAAATAGAACAACAAGGTACTAGGGAATTCTTAAGGGAAATGATTAAAATACACATGGGTACAGACAGGAGAATAAGGGGGTCAGGATATGAAAGCAACCTCAAAGAGGTGAGTTTTTAGCCAGAGATGGAGCCTGATGTATTGACTCAGATAATCTGTTCTAGGCATATGGAGCAGCAAGGTGGAAGGAGTGAAGTCTGGAGTTGGCAGTAGAAGAGAAGGGCACCGATAGACGGGATCAGCCAGATGAGTGGAGTTCCCGAGGAGGGGTGTAAGGAGAGATAAGAGAGGAAAGGTAATGAGGAGCCCCAGAATGAAGGCACTTCTAGGTCAATAGGAGATGTTTAAACTGGATGTGGAAACGGATAGGGAGCCGTTGAAGTGACTTGAGAAGTACCTCCAGTGGGGCAGCCCAGGGATTGGTCAATGCTCATGCAGAGATTAAACAAGTAGTTTGGGCTGTGGTCTTGAGAAGTGGCCCACTTGCCTGTTTCTAAAGTTCACTAGCAAGAAGGACAAAAGAGAGTCTGAGGAGGAGGAGGCCCATCTGATGGAAGTAGAAGACCATGCATGGGAGTCCATGTGGTGTTCCTTTCAACATTACCCTTATTTCAATTATTTCTAAAGATTCCCAATGCTGAGAGTGGAGGTGGAAATAGAGAGATGAGACCACTGATGCTTGATCCATGAATCATGAGGCCTCCATGAGGGGACAGGAGAAAAGAGTGTAAAGAAGAAATTCAATCAGGAGTATGAGGTAGAATCATACCAAGCTAGAAACTCACAAACCTGGCACCTTCCACCCACCCTCCCCTCTGTGCGCAGGAACTAACTCAATTAAAGTCCAGAGGGAGCCCAAAGTGCAAAGGTACTAAATGACAGTGTCACAGAAATGCGTGAAAGAAGAATTTGGTTGTATTTGTGTGATCTGAAGCTGTTTTGGAACCTGTTGTCATTGACTCTTTATTGGAAGCAAATTATTCACTAAAGACTTTTATTATGGAGCACTGTCCTTTGTTTTGAAGTGTCTCCTTGAACAAGTGACAGGGTAACTTGCATCTTGCAGTGATAAATGGTTTATCGTTTATTTGTGCTTAACGTACCGCTTTTCGAAGCAAAATCAAAGTGCTTTATAATAAAACAGGGTTAAAAAGAAAAGAGCTTGAATGGTTCAAATAGGAATGAGAGAGGGTGCAAGAGGGAGGGAGAGAAGGTTTTACTCCGTGTGCAGATGACGTGCGCCCTCAGTCCAAAGAGCTCCAAGACTACTGAAGGCTAATTCAGCAGATGAGTTTTCCCATATTGGAGAATTCACAGCAGGTTTTGCCATTATTCCGAGGGAGCTCCTACACAAATATGAGAACCCCGAAGTGGAGAAAAAACACAGATGAAATTAGAAACCAGCTGGAAATGATGGCACTTCCCTCTGTCAGAGTATCATTGTCCAACACAGGCAATGGTTTAAATGAGGCCAGATGGATCATTCTGTGAGAGGAGAGTTCCTAGGCCCTCAAGTTTACCTGTATTCCTCTTAGCATCAGAATAGGTCTGGACAGGAATCGATTTAGTGCAGAGACAACATCCTGCTCTTTCCCTACATGACTGCCTCCTGCTCTCTCTCCTGGCTGCATTTGTCAGTGGTCACGCTCTGTATGTCATAGACTTGCTTCTGATTCCCTGATAGATTTGCCCTTCACTGTCCCTTGAGGTAGTTTGCAAGACTGGTTATACTGGTTTGTTTTCAGGTAGAGCTGGGCCTGAATCTGCTCTGCTGGAGGGCACAGGGTTACCAATTTGCTCCATATTTGCCTAGCAGAGTTGATCCGGTCCTGGGTATACCCCATTGCATGCAAGGACTTATAGTCTTGCTTTTCTTACGGAATGGAAATGTGTTCGTATAATATTGTCTTTCCAGCATCAAGGCAGTTTATGTAGAACAAAGAACTAGTAGCTATTACATAGAACACAGTGCTGGAATAGGATCATTAACTATAATATATTACATATAGAAACATAGAAATATGACGACAGAAAAAGACCACATGGTCTATCTAGTCTGTCCTTCCATATAACATTCCATATTGATGAAAATGATTTACATCTGATTTTGAACCTATGTACTTGGGAATCTATGTAGTATAGAGTCTCAAGTCCTTTGGGTCTAGTTAACAGTTATGTGGCTGTGAAAGTAGTTCAGAATCTTGGTCAAGTCACTTAGTGCTCTTCAAAAAGGAAAGTTTTAAGGAGCTTGCAGAAGGCTTTTGGATCCTTGGTGGTTCTTGTGTCTTCTGGAAGAGCATTCCAGAGGCCCAGCGTGTAAAGAGAGAATGCTCTTTTCATTGTAACTGTATTACATCTCGCATATTCCCATGGTACAAGCAATGTATTTGCCTAGCTTCTACGGTTTCTGGTTTTTGGTGTCGTTTGAAGGAGGGATCCCAAGTAGGTGACTGTGTCATTTTGTAGGATCTTGAATGTTGTGTGCAAAATTTTAAATCTAATTCTGCTTTCCATTGGGAGCCAGTGGAGTTGCTTCAATACTGAGGTAATATGTTCGTGTAATGGTGTCTATGATATGAATCTTGCTCCTGCGTGTTGCGCCATCTGTAGTCTGTTTATAGATTCTTTTCCTAGTCCCTTCAGGATACTGTTACAGTAGTCTAGATGTGCATAAATCATTGCCTGAATTGTAGTGTGAAAGTCACTCGCAGATAATAGTGGATGCAGATGTTGCAATGCATTAAGCTTAGAATATATGAGCAAGTGCAAAGTTATGCACCTAGGAAAGAACAACCCAAACTATGGTTACACGATGCAAGGTTCCACATTGGGAACCACCACCCAGGAAAAAGATTTAGGAGTCATCGTGGATAACATGTTAAAACCCTCTGCCCAGTGTGCAGTGGCAGCCAAGAGAGCAAATAGAATGCCAGGTATCATAAGGAAAGGAATGGAAAATAAAACAAAGGATATTATAATGCCTCTGTATCGTTCCATGGTGTGATTGCACCTTGAATATTGTGTGCAATTCTGGTCGCCATATCTTAAAAAGGATATAGCGTTATTAGAAAAGGTACAGAGAAGAGCCACCAAAATGGTAAAGAGGATAGAAGGATACTCCTATGAAGAGAGGCTAAAAAGGTTAGGGCTCTTCAACCTGGAAAAGAGACGGCTGAGGGGAGATATGATAGAGGTCTATAAATTAATGAATGTAATGGAACAAGTAAACGTAGATCGATTGTTTACATCAGAATATACAAAGACTAGGGGACATGCAATGAAGCTACAGGGTAACCTATTTAAGGCTAATAAGAGAAAATATTTTTTCACTCAACCTGTAATCAAACTCTGGAATTTGTTACCGGAGGATGTAGTAAAAGCTGTTAGTGTAGCTGGGTTTAAAAAAGGCTTGGAAAAGTTCCTGGAGGAAAGGTCCATAAACCATTATTAAAAGGGACCCAGGATATCACTGCTTGACCCAATGCAAGCATTGAGGAACCTGTGTCTTTTGGGGAGACTGCTAGGTACTTGTGACCTGGGTTGGCCACTGTTGGAAATAGGATACTGGGCTTGATGGACCTTGGTCTGACCCAGTATGGCAGATCTTATGTTCTTATATTTGATGGTCTTGCTGAAATGAGCATTCAAAGTTAGCTGTTGATCCAGTGTGACACCTAACTATCTCACTTCCTGTTTTACCTCTAAGGCAGCGTCCCTAACCTTAAGGTTGGCAGGTGGATTAATGTTTTTTTCCCTTGTGATATAAAGAACCTCTGTTTTACTGAAATTAATCTGCAGATTACACTCGGTTAGCCATGTAGAGATATCATTGAAAAAATTGATTATTCTTGAAGTGTTAACTTGATTTGTATTAATTTGTATGTATAACATAATATCGTCCGCATAAATGTGGTAGTGGACATTATTTCTCTGGATGATCTTGTAGATGGGCTGTATATAAATGTTAAATAAAAGAGCTGATAAATTAAGCACTGAGCATAAAGACTGTCCTGCGACTGCACTAGCGCTGTGCATTTAGTATAGACCCGCCATTCAGCAATGACTAAACAGATAAATTATCCATTTAATTAGTGGCTGAATATTGCCACTCTGTAGAATATCTGTGGTGCTCCCTTCGCTCTTCTAATTCAGCCCACGATCATATAGACGGTATCCTACAGAGAGGAGAGTTTCTCCAATTGGTTTAGTTTTGCGCATTCCATGACAGTCGTGAACCTCACTTCTAAGCCAGGGCATGGTGAGTACGATCTCAGTCTCTCAAATATACTGCTAATGCTCGTCGTAGTACTTGCATCGTGCCAAAGAGAGCCTACTTCTAAAGTTTGTAAGACCTAACGTTCATGGGGAGTTTGATAAGATGTGCTTGGAAATTCTTCTTTATCAACTCTGTGGCTCTCAATACGATGAGAAATATTTCTGGGGCGTTGTGTGGCTCAATGCATAACTCCCTTTGAAAATTGACCTAATCTATTTTTCTTGTGAAATTCTGGCTACTGGTTAGCAGGTTCCACAGCAGCAGCGATGCTGGAACTGTTGCTTTATACTATCTCTAGATATTTAGTCTTGAGTCGCTATGTGGCCCTGTTGCTTTATACTATCTCTGGATATTTAGTCTTGGGGCCCTATGTGGCCCTGTTGCTTTAAACTATCTCTGGATATTTAGTCTCAAGGTCCTATGTGGCACTGTTGCTTTAAACTATCTCTGAATATTTAGTCTCGGGGCCCTATGTGGGACTATTGCCTTAAACTATCTCTGAATATTTAGTCTTGGGGCTCTATCTGTCACTGTTGCCTTAAACTATCTCTGGCTATTTAGTCTTGGGGCCCTAACTCACACTGTTGCTATAAACTATCTCTGGATATTTAGTCTTAAGGCCATATGTCTACTACAAACGAACTAGCGTCACTTTTCGGGGCTTTATGCTGTACAGCTACTAATTGATATATAAGCTCCAATACTTTACCAAAGACTAAATTAAATTAGTATGCTTTAGCGATCAGGTCTCAGAGTCAAACGTGGCTGTACACTGGACCTACTTGTATGGTGCAGTGAGACGCCTTTAACACATCAATATCGCTATTTTTTATAGAAACATTAATGTATCGCTTTATCTTTTTCTTTTTCTCTATTTTTTTTAAAAAATACCAACTGCACTGAAGTATAACCGGTGATTCTGGAAAAGGTCACTTGTGGAATTAGAAATATCCAATGAACTACTTGTTCCATAAAATTGTATCACTTAAATCTTCACTTTTCCATATCTGGGATTACGGCTTTAACTAAGATCTTGATCCACGGCATACACTGACTATCTTTTGTTCTTAAATTAAGTGTGAGGCTCATAACGTCCCAGCATCGGTTTATATAACATCAGCCGTCGTTTTAACTGCTATTCCCAGGCATTCTGCTCTTTGGCAACGTTTACAATTTATATTCCCAACGCATTACCAAGGCGCCGTAGCGTTTCACATCCAGCGTTTCATCAGGGGAATACCTTAATTAAAAATTAAAGCAATTACCTTAGTTTAGATGTACTGCATTTGAAATAAAGGAAAAGTTAGTCAAATTCCTCAGTGAAGTACTCACAGCTCTTCATAATCCTAATCCTATGCTTGGAAAACGCCGCGCATGCGGAGTCAGGGTTACTCCTGAGATTTAAATTTTTCTCGAGGGACCGGATGAAAAGTGTCTTCATGTTTTTAAGTGGTGAGTATCACTGGCATGCACTCCATTCAATGGATGAATTTAAACCATTCGGACACACAGTGTTCAGCCGGAAAATCCATTCTTGTTCCCAGCGCAAAAGGGTCTGTTCCTGAGATTTCCCTCATTCGCCGTGTACAACCTGGTCAATACAGAAACATTTAAGTGTGGTAAAAAGGTGTTGCTTATCAATACAGTGGGATACCATAGGGGCTTGTAACATCTTACAATGCAGTCTACTGCGGTGTTCTTTCATTCGGATATGAAAAGCACGATTGGTTTTACCAATATACATCAGCGGGCACGGACAGAGAACTCCGTAAACCACATGAGTAGAAAGACATGTAGTTCTATGTTTTAAATAATGAACTTTTCCTTGACGTGTAAACTGTTGTGTTTCTAATGTGATGTCACATATGGTGCATTGACCACATTTATAATGGCCTGCTGGTTCTGTCTGATGTTCCTGTACAGATGTTCGCAACACCGTGGGAGAAAGGATTTCTTTCAAATTTCTGTGTCTTTTCCATACACATTGAATTTTTAAATTCTCCAATCCCAGGGTACTGCGTAAAACATTGTTGTGTTTCTTAAGAATCCTTTGGATCTGTTGACTAAATGGAGAATATTTTGTTACTAAATGTGTTGTCTCTTCGAGAATAGTCTTCTCTTTTTTTGTCTGCATAAGTAACTCTCTGTTTGTATACAGCGCACGTTTATATGCTCCATCTATTACCGATTGACGATATCCCCGAGATAGAAATTTACTTTTTAATAACTTGGCTTGCTGTTTAAAATCTCTAACATCCGAACAATTCCTTCGATAGCGAAAAAATTGAGAAAGTGGGAGGCTATCTCGAAGTTTACGTGGATGGGCGCTGGTATAATGTAAAAGGCTATTTCGATCGGTGGGTTTCTGAAATACTGTGGTTTCCCACATGTCATGAGTCCGTCGAATACAAATATCTAAATATGTGATAGTGGAGGTATTGTGCACAGAAGTAAATTGAATATTGACATCACAATTATTGAGCCAACTGACGAAATGCTGTATATATTGTTGCTATAAATGCTGTATATATTGATTAGTTATATGTAAAAATGTAAATATGTAAAGTACAATCTCTTTTGTAAAATTATGTAAATATGTTAAGGCCAATCTTTAGACCCTATTCTGTGTGCTGTGTTTTACCTCTGAACTATGTATATATGCCCCAACTTTTCTGTCTTGATTATTGACAAATCCCAAAGATGTAATCAAACCGCTTCTGATCGCTGGAAGTAGCGGTATATAAGTGTTTACTAAATAAATAAATAAATAAATATAAGGTTCTTCTCCTTCCCATATCATGAAAACATCATCGATGTATCGAAGCCACACCTTTATATTAATAAAGTATGGAGAAACTGGGAAGATCCAGCGTTGTTCAAATTTAGCCATATACAAATTGTCTATCGATGGGGCGCATGTCGCGCCCATTAAGGCCATATGTGGCACTGTTGCTTTAAACTATCTCTGGATATTTAGTCTCGGGGCCCTATGTGGCACTGTTGCTTTAAACTATCTTTGGATATTTAGTCTTGGGGCCCTATGTGGCCCTGTTGCTTTAAACTATCTCTGGATATTTAGTCTCGAGGGGCTATGTGGCACTGTTGCTTTAAACTATCTCTGGATATTTAGTCTCGAGGCGTTATGTGGCACTGTTGCCTTAAACTATCTCTGGATATTTAGTCTTGGGGCCCTAACTCGCACTGTTGCCTTAAACTATCTCTGAATATTTAGTCTCGGGGCCCTATGTGGCACTGTTGCATTAAACTATCTCTGGATATTTAGTCTCAAGGTGCTATGTGGCACTGTTGCTTTAAACTATCTCTGCATATTTAGTCTCGGAGCCCTATGTGGCACTGCTGCCTTAAACTATCTCTGGATATTTAGTCTTGGGGCCCTAACTTGCACTGTTGCTATAAAGTATGTCTGGATGTTTAGTCTTGGGGCGCTATCTGTCACTGTTGCCTTAAACTATCTCTGGATATTTAGTCTTGGGGCCCTAACTCGCACTGTTGCTATAAACTATGTCTGGATGTTTAGTCTTGGGGCTCTATCTGTCACTGTTATCTTAAACTATCTCTGCATATTTAGTCTTAAGGCCATATGTGGCCCTGTTGCTTTAAACTGTCTCTGGATATTTAGTCTTGAGGCCGTATGTGGCACTGTTGTCTTAAAGAATCTCTGGATGTTTAGTCTCGGGGCCCTATGTGGCACTGTTGCTTTAAACTATCTCTGGATATTTAGTCTTGAGGCGTTATGTGGCACTGTTGCCTTAAACTATCTCTGGATATTTAGTCTTGGGGCCCTAACTCGCACTGTTGCTATAAAGTATGTCTGGATGTTTAGTCTTGGGGCTCTATCTGTCACTGTTGCCTTAAACTATCTCTGGATATTTAGTCTTGAGGCGCTATGTGGCACTGTTGCCTTAAACTATCTCTGGATATTTAGTCTCGAGGCCCTATGTGGCACTGTTGCCTTAAACTATCTCTGGGTATTTAGTCTCGGTGCCCTATGTGGCCCTGTTGCATTAAACTATCTCTGGATATTTAGTCTTGAGGTGCTATGTGGCCCTGTTGCTTTAAATTATCTCTGGATATTTAGTCTTAAGGCCATATGTGGCACTGTTGCCTTAAACTATCTCTGGATATTTAGTGTCAAGGTTCTATGTGGCATTGTTGCTTTAAACTATCTCTGGATATTTAGTCTCGAGGCCCTATGTGGCACTGTTGCCTTAAACTGTCTCGGAATATTTAGTCTCGGGGCCCTATGTGGCACTGTTGCCTTAAACTATCTCTGAATATTTAATCTCGGGGGCCCTATGTGGCACTGTTGCATTAAACTATCTCTGGATATTTAGTCTCTAGGTGCTATGTGGCACTGTTGCTTTAAACTACCTCTGGATATTTAGTCTCGGAGCCCTATGTGGCACTGTTGCCTTAAACTATCTCTGGATATTTAGTCTTGGGGCCCTAACTCGCACTGTTGCTATAAAGTATGTCTGGATATTTAGTCTTGGGGCCCTAACTCGCACTGTTGCTATAAACTATGTCTGGATGTTTAGTCTTGGGGCTCTATCTGTCACTGTTGCGTTAATCTGTCTTTGGTTATTTAGTCTTGGGGCTCCATCTGTCGCTGTTATCTTAAACTATCTCTGGATATTTAGTCTTAAGGCCATATGTGGCCCTGTTGCTTTAAACTGTCTCTGGATATTTAGTCTTGAGGCCGTATGTGGCACTGTTGTCTTAAAGTATCTCTGGATGTTTAGTCTCGGGGCCCTATGTGGCACTGTTGCTTTAAACTGTCTCTGGATATTTAGTCTCGGTGTCCTATGTGGCACTGTTGCTTTTGGGTCAGTTGTGATATTCTGCCACTGGCTGGACAGCTAAAGAGGCTAAAATTAACCCTGCTTTTTTTAAAATTTGATTTTAGCTGTCTTGGGTTAACTGGCTTAGCAGCTTAATGACTGACGCCCCCACCCTGCCTCCGGAATGCTCCAATAGTTGAGCTAAGAGGGGAGATTCCGTAGCACAATCTGGGAAATGTACAGCTTAGAGGAAAGGCGGGATAGAGGTGATATGATTGAGATGTTTAAATACCTCCGTGGCATAAATGTTCAGGGAGAGAGCCTCTTTCAATTGAAAGCAAGTTCTGCTACGAGGGGACATGGGATGAGGGTGAAGGGAGATAGATTCAGGAGTGATATGCGGAAATATTTCTTTACGGAAAGAGTAGTGGATCCATGGAATAGTCTCCCAGTGGAGGTGGTAGAGATGAGGACAGTAGCTGAATTCAAAAAAGCATGGGACCAACACAGAGGATCTCTAAAGGTAAAAAGGGGACTGTTGTAGTTGTTGATATGGAAGGACAGACTAGATAGGCCATGTGGTCTTTTTCTGTCGTCATTTTTCTATGTTTCTATGTAACATTTAGTGACAGTAAATGACGGCAGATAAAGACCAGTATGGTCCATCTGGTCTGTTCAGCAAGTCAGCAAGAGTAGGTGCACCTGCTGCTCCGTGCAGGTCACCCCTCCCCATGCCTTTGATAGGGGTGAACCCACCGCTCCGTGCAGGTCACTCCTATTTGTTCAGATAGAAGAGATAGTTGTGTTTGTTTCTGATTTTATCCTGTTGCTATAGAGTGATCCACTGAGTCTGTCCCATGCCATTTTGAATTCCGTCACCGTGTTTGCCCCCACCACTTCCATCGGGAGGGCATTCCAAGCATCCACCACCCTTTCAGTGAAAAAGTATTCCCTGACATTGCCTTTCAATTTACCCCCTTGCAGCTTCATGTTATGCCCTCTAGTTTTACAGCTTCCCCGTCTTTGGAAGTGGTTTGTTTGTTCATTATTTCTCTTTAAGTATTTAAAGGTCTGAATCATATCTCCCCTATCCTTCCTCTCCTCCAGAGTGTACATATTTAGGTCTTCAAGTCTTTTCTCATAAGGCTTCTGATGCAGGCTCCAAATCATGTTCCACTGAATATTCTGCTCTGAGAAATTAAGGCAGTTATCAGCTCTGCTGTGTTAATCTGTTAAAATATGCCCCCCGTTGTCTCCTTTATAAGGGGTTTTCTTTTCCTGGGTAGCCAAGATCCTTTCAATACCCTTTCCAAGGGGCTAAAAATTTTGTATTTCATAGACAGTGTATTAAATTTAGTGGAGAAAGGAGCACACTCATGAGTTTTACCTTTGGGTGTATCTAAATGTGAAGCTACTGCAATTTGTATATCTCTGGAGAAATTAAGACCCTTCTAAGTGATTCAAGACAAATATTACCCTGTGACAGAATATGTTGACTCTTAGTGGGGTGCACATGCGGGTTGTGTGATGGGTTGATCTAGGTGGATTGGGTATATATATATTTGCTGAGGGCTGAATATGTAGCTAAAAGTAAAAATGGAAATTTGACGGCACCTAGGGGCTGAGTTTAAAACAACTGGTATTCTGACATCATGGGAGTCAGTCCTGGTGCTTAGATATCGGCAGGGTATTCAAGTGCAGTATCTGGACAGAAGCTGCCGCTGAGTTTCCGGACTGAGCGGCGCTAACTTTATCTACTAAAGGAACATAGCCTGTGCTGTTCATTTTTATGGCCGCAGCCAGTACTTCAGGCCTAGGGTGCAGAACCCAGTTGTACTAAGTCCCTCCTCCAGCCGCTGCCTCCAGCGGGCTCCTCCTGTCCTCTTCCCTAACACTTGGGAGGAGACCAGGAGTAGAACAGCTTCCTGTGCAGAGACAAAAAAAGGCAAAACAGAAGCAGGAAGAAAGTGCGGCTGCCGCAGCACAGGTGATCGCAAAAGACTGTTTGTGCTCAGGGGAGTCTCCGCAGAGCCCATGGAATGCATCTGGTGCGACGTGAGTGGAAGCCGCACGGCACAGCTCTTTGAGGTTGAGTTGTGCTGCAGCTGCCTGAGAGAGCACTCTGCGGCTCTGAATGGCCTCAGAGTAGGTTCCAGGGGGCTGGAGCTGACAGCGGAAAGCAGTCTTGGGTTCCCGGGGATAGCGGTGGGACTGCGGTTTGGTGGGAACTACCGCCATTTTGAACTCCTCAGGGGCATATGCCTGGGAGTCTATGGAGCCTTCCTTTTTTGTAGCCTATGGCCGATTTTTCATTAGGAACATCGGCGGTAATGTGGGGGGACTCCAGGGGGCCTAAGGGCTCCCCTTTTTTCCCCACATTTCTCTTTACTCCATCGGGCTATCTAATTAACTATCTAATTTCTCAACAAATAGGGGTGTCCTACATGGAGCGGTGGGTTCACCCCTAAACAAAGACATGGGAAGGGGTGGCCTGCACAGAGCAGCAGGTCACCTACTCTTGCCATCTTACTGGGCAGACTAGATGGACCATATTGGTCTTTATCTGCCGTCATTTACTATGTTACTATGTTACTTAGCAGTGATTTTCAACCATCACATACCCAACTCCCAACTTAAGATGGCTTTTCAAGGGGCCTCAGCTGCCCAGATAGGCAACAACTGGAAATTCTGCACTGACACTGGCCTATGGGCCGCCCCTGCACTAACCTGACAGTGCCGGAATGGTCTGTGGCGATATTCAGTGGCACTATCCAGATAGTGGTGCTGAATATTGCAGCGAAAACCTTTGGCCAGTTGACCTCTATTGGCCAGCTGGCCAAGGGCTTTGAATATCGGCCCCATAGGTTTCTTTCTGGTTACCTCTTTAAATGGATATTGGGTTTTCTTTGATGCTACTGTGCTGTTGACCCTATCTTGTGACCGTTTTAAGCTTTCAATAAAGGAAAAGAGGGAGGTTGCGGGAAGAAGGACTTAGACTTGCTAAATAGAAAGCAGAAACAAGGAGAACCTGACCAGTGTAGATGGAATCCTCTAGGAACTAAGAAAGCTAGTGAGAAGAGGAAGTATGGAAGTAATCAGAAAGGTGGAAGAGGGCCAGTGTAGTGAGATGAAGTGAACAGAGTCCAGACTGAAATGGGTTGACGGCATGGAAAGATGGAAGCTCCTATGTCAGCAACACTGCTTGTCCATAAAGTACCCAATCAGTGTCCAACCCACAGGGCCCCAGATTATTTTCTGTAGAGCCCATGTGCACATGGATGGAGCCTGTTTCCTGCCTTGAGGAAAAGTCCCTCTTTCTCCCTGACTAATTTGGAGCTATAAGTGGTCACCATCTTCAGTTGCCTAAGAACTTCCTGGACTACTCTACAGCAGAGCAGGGACTATGGACTTGTAGCATCATCCAAGATGTCTTGAGCTGTGAATTCTTCAGTTTATTCTGTGATTTAGTGCGAATCCTTTTTTTCCTTTTTATTCATGTTAAATTTTGAATGTCTTGTTCACCTTGTTAAGCTAATTGGCCTCCAATCTTGCTCTCTGCAATTTTAATTGGATACCCTCAAGAGGCCGCAGCCATTCTTTCTACAGCTAGATTATAAGCTTCTCTCTCCTCCTCCTTGCTTACTGTGATAATGTGAGGAGACTATTTGAAATGTTAAGTTTTTCATCACTGCATAAAGCTCTTCATCGGTTTCAGACAAGAAAAGATCCATTTGCTTTAATGATTATCAAAGACAGATTCTAAGCACGTGCCCTGGGATGGACGATAATGATTCCGTATTAATTATTTCTTTGCCTTTATGTGAGCGCAGAGACCCAGAATCGGAGTTTCTTCCCCTATAAGTGCAGTGTTAAATACACACTGGAGGTAATCTCACAAGAGGATGTCTACGTGAAATGGCCACCGGAGCAGCTCATGAGAGGGGACCCTCAGCAGCGCACAAATTTATACCCACTCGGAAGCTATAAATGTCTGCTTGAATTCAATAAGAGTCATTTTGGAAGAGGATGCTTAAGTGAGATGTCCAAAAAGGCTCTTGTTTTAATTTTAATGTATAATGGCACCATGGGCGTCTCTAGACTAGGCTGTCAAGATCAGTTTCAGTACTGCAGCAACGCAGACACACGGGTTTATGCCTGCTGAAATAAATGTCTGCATTTGTGCATGTACTGCTTGCATGTGTATGTCGTGACTTCACTCCTGTTTCCCCCCGGGAAGGACAACGCACAGATTGGTCAGAAGGAAGGAGACTCTTTCCATGCAACTACATTTTACATGCATATACGGCTGTGTAAGTTTCTAAGAGCAATTTCCAGCATGTAAAACTGGCTTGACACTTGCAAAACACTTTATAAAATTAACCTCAAGATGTTTACATGCGTAAGTCATATAATGAACTTGCACGTCAAACTCCACTCAAAGCATGTTCCCGGGAATGCCTAGACAGTCTTTTTCTTTATGTATATCCATGGCCATTTTCCCCATGTGAAACATGCTTACACACGGAAAAAGCTTATACAAATCCTCCATTCCTAATCATCCCTCCAGTCCAGTCCAGACAAGTGAGTTACCTCCAGCAGCTGGAGACTGAGCACTTCCCTGCCTCTAACCCCCAGTATCTCAGTCTCCAGCAGCTAGGGAGGAGCTCCCACTTCGTCAGATCTCCACATGAGGGATAGTTCATAGGAGTTAGATTAAATATTGAAAGGTCAAAGCAACTTCAGCAGAAGCATCATAAACAGATCTGGTGGCTGGACAGCTATTGGTGCATAGCGGGCTGAGCAGGAGTCAGGAACTGCAGATTTGGTGGCTGGACAGCTATTGGTGCATAGCGGGCTGAGCAGGAGTCAGGAACTGCAGATCTGGTGGCTGGACAGCTAATGGTGCATAGCGGGCTGAGCAGGAGTCAGGAACTGCAGATCTGGTGGCTGGACAGCTATTGCTGCATAGCGGGCTCCACCTGGACCATTGGGTCAGCCAGCTGGGCTCTAGGGGTCCCTTACCCCCCCCCACCCCCCCACCCCCACCAAACTCCCCAGTAGTCCCTTGAGTGGCATAGCCTGGACGTTTACCTATATGCCTGGGCTCTTTGCTGCATACATTTCTGTGCCTTTAAACGTTTACAAATCACAAGCACTGACATCAAGCCAGAGTCGTCATGTAGCTGTGGCTGGTGAAGGACGGGCTCTTCGTCAGTGGGTCTGGGGGTTTAGGGCCTTCCTCCTCACTATTTGGGGTATCACCATGTGAGGGGTTTGAACGCGTGTATTTTGGTGGAGCGAGTCCAGACAATCTTCGTTCATGCAGCCGGCCAGGTTTTCCTGTATCATGTGTCTCAGCAACAGAAGTGCTTTGGCTGTGGCAGGGGTTTGCATGCCTTGTGAGGGAAGGCAAGTCCGCTGAGGCCCAGATATCAAAGGGGGAGTCTGATATGGTATTGGGGCTGCAACAGCAGACCCAGGCAGAGTCTGTGGTTACCGCGGTTTCAGCAGGAACCACGGCCATTTTGAAATCAGCTCCAAAGGCCGTCTCCAACTCAGGAAAGAAACTTGCCAAAGCTAAGAATCAC
Organism: Ichthyophis bannanicus; assembly: GCA_033557465.1. Classification (NCBI taxonomy): domain Eukaryota; kingdom Metazoa; phylum Chordata; class Amphibia; order Gymnophiona; family Ichthyophiidae; genus Ichthyophis; species Ichthyophis bannanicus. Next base: position 10,250,405 of record CM066042.1, read on the forward strand.
ACTTCTGCTTCAGAACTGCCTAAACTGGAGAAAAATAGCTTTGCAGGGGGGTTTTCACTGCAGACTTTGTTTTACTCATGCACCAAGCTTATTGTATGAATTCTGGGAAAGAAATGCTTTAACAAAGAGGTGGACGTGGGGGCAGAGGCCCTGTCAGGATGAAACGCCCCGCAAACATCAACGCCTGAAGGATGACCTGTGGGAAGATCAGGAATCTCCTCAGTCAGATACCTCAGAGGACCCCAGGGAGGGTTCGTCAGCCCTCTGTGGGGGACAGAGGCCCTGAAGTTGGAAGACAGCAAAATCCCCTCTAGAGAGGACCCCCATTTAGTGTGGGGTTTTTCAAGGAGGAGCTTGCCTTGCTGATTTCTCACTTGTTGGCTGCTCTTAATATGACACAATCTCTTACTTCTTCAGAGGAGCATTTAGAGGATCTTCTTCTGCAGGGCTTTAGATCCTCCTGGTACATTGGGTGATAAAGCAAATGATTGAAGTGGAATGGGAAGCTCCCAAGGGAGGTTTGGGGGTAGTAGGGCTATGAGCGATCTCTACCCCATCCCTCAAGCAGAAAGAGAGATACTGAAAATGCTAAAGGTGAGTGCACTGGTCTCGGCAATGACCAAAAAGACCACCATTCCAGTGGAATGTGGAGCAAGATGTACAAGACCATAAGCTTGAGTAACTGTTGAAGCAGGTGTATGATACCAGTGCCCTGACTCTTCAGTCTTCCATTTGTGGAGCTTATGTTACCAGGGCATGTATTCACTGGTCCCAGGGGCTCCCTATGGTTGAGGGCAACTCTGCTCCCTCTCTTCCTGAAGCAGCCAAATTGAAGACCTCTTCGGCCTACCTGGCTAATGCTTTTTATGGCCAGGGCTGGGCTTCAGCCAAGACCATGGACTCCATTATTGCGGCCAGACACTTTCTGTGTCTGTGCAACTGGTCTACAAATGTTTCCTCTAAGGCCTGTCTCAGTAAGCTTCCTTTCAAGGGGAAAGCTATTATTCGGGGAAGCACTGGAGAAGATAGTGAAGGATTTGGGCGACTCTAAGAGGTCTAGGTTTCCTGAGAATTGGCCAAATGTTCCGAAGCCAGGAGCAGTGCCCAGGGGTCAGCCTTAGATTCCTTATGGTGCACCTTCTCTCCTTTCAAAGGAGACATCACTCCTCCTGTGGCCACCCTTTTTGAGGCTACCAGGGCGCAGGAAGAGGTTTTTACTCAGGGACTCCAGCCCCTCCTAAAATGTCCCAATGAAGTGAGGCCGGCCCAGACGAAGCACGAACCGGTTTTTACTTCATCTGGGTTTCAATGAAGACAGACCAGTGGTTTCTGGAGGTGATTTGTGAAGGATATGCACTCTGGTTTGTGCGACCCCTCTCTGACGCCTTTCTTCTATCACCTTGCTCGGCCCCAGGCAAGCATAGGGTGGTGCAGGATACATTGCAGCGCTTGCTTCAGTTGCAAGTGATAATGCTTGTCCTCCAGGATCAGTTTGGCTCCGGTAGGTACGCCATTTACTTTGTGGTGCCCAAGAAGGAAGGTTCTGTTCATCCCATCCTGGACCTCAAGCATCCAACGCCATGCAAGTGCTCCACTTCATGGCGGAAATGCTGTGCTCGGTGATTTGCGCAGTCAGAAGGGGCAAGTTCCTCATATCCCTGGATCTCACAGAAACATTTCTGCATAGTCCCATAAGGCCCGAACATCAGCATTTTCTAAGATTTGCATTGCCAATGGGTCATTTTCAGTTCAGGGCTTTACCATTTGGCCTAACGACGGTACCTCGAACTTTCACCAAAATCATGGTGGTTGTGGTGGCCGCCTTGCGAAAGGAAGGGATTTTGCTTATTGAATAACCAGCTGCTAGTATTGCTGAGTGTTCTTCTAACTTCTTTAAGAGGATAATTTTCATCATTAATTCGGATAAGATTTTCTCACGTTTTTGATGAATTGAGTTTTTACTAAATTAAAAATTTTTAAAAAAGCAAAAATAAATTTTCACAAGAATAAATAAAATATATTGAGAAGGGGTTTTTTTCTGACCAATGAGGATTTGTGCCCACATTCTGCAAAGCAGAATTCAGTTGTAGATTTTAGGGACAAATAGATCTTTTCCCTTTCATATTTATTTATTAGAAATTGTATAAGCATGTTTTGAAATCTTGCAGTAGAATGTTTTATTTAAAAAAAAAAAAATTTAGGAGGTTTTTCACAGATTGATATTTTTGTGATATTAGTTTTGCGCATACCATGACAGTCATGAACCTCACTCCTAAGCCAGGGTATGTGGAGTATGATCTCAGTCTCTCAAGTTTACTACTACTACTATTGAGCATTTCTATAGCGCTACCAGTCATACACAGCGCTGCACAGATATGTAAGAGACAATTACTGCTAAAATGCTTAGCGCAGTACTTGCATCGTGCCAAAGAGAGCTTCCTTCTAGAGTACATAAGATGTAAGATATATAGGTAATTTATCCAGGTGTGCTTGAAGCCTGTGGCACACAACATGATGGGAAATAACTCTATATCTTTCTGCCACATTTTCTTGGTCTCCGACTACATTTTTGGTACTTGAAGATTTTCTCGTTCTGAATGCAATTCACAGAAAGTCACTTCAGACCAACACCTCTATAATCAATGCCGTTCTGATGTTTTTCTCCTTTACCATTATATCTGATTTTCTCACATCCAGTATTTTATTGGGCAGAATGGGGGATTATCCCAGGTAATAATAACCTCCTCATTCTCTGTAATTCTCTTAGGGTCGTAGTCCCAGTGTTTTTCAGGCACTAAGCAGATTATAGTGTCCTTTCTCCCTCCTCACTGAGATTTTATTCCTCTAAACCTTTCTGTGCACCTGATAAGCAGTAACCCAACAGAAGCTCCTCCAGCAGGCAGCTGTTCTGTCCAGCAAACTCCTCTGTTAGGCTTGGGTAGCAAGTCAGTTCCCTAAATCTCCCTGCACACTCAGGCAGAGGAGTAGATTAAACCTCTGACAGGCTCTTCAATCTTCACAAGCAGACAATTCAAGAATCAAGGGCTTCTTCTACATAGGGCACAAAATGAAATAAAAGAAAGGGAAATTAAAAAGCCATGGTATAGGAGGCAATCTACTATTGTGGATCAGGAACTGGTTGAAAGAAAACAGAGTAGAACTAAATGGCCAATTTTTTCAATGGAGGAAGGTGAATAGTGGAGTTCCCCAAGGATCTGTGCTGGGCCCACTGCTTTTTAACATATTTATAAATGACCTGGAGGTTCCAATGTGTAACACGGAAGATCTGCCCTCTGCCTCAGAAGCACAGAAATCTGCTGTTTGCAGTTTAGATTCTGACAGGCAGGCAAGTCACAAGGTTCCCAGTTACCATAGGCAACGTAAACAAACTCAGACACGAGGTCTGCAGTCACGCCTAGCTAGTAAGCATTCCCCAGCTGCTGATGAAAACGGCTTTCACCTGTGCAAGGGAACGCCCAAGAGGCTGTATAAAAAATGCTCAGTGCAGTCAGAGTTAGACTGGCAGGACACGAGAAACTTGCAGGACTCAGAAGAGAGCTCAGAATATTCAGGAAATACAGACACAGAGTCAGAACTGCCTGAAACTTCTAGCAGGAAGCCACAAGGAGAAAGAAACAAGGAGAGTTTCACACAGAGAGGTCAGCTGTAAGAAGCACTTACCTCTGACGCAGCTTGAATTTCCTAAGCACCGGGCTGTGCTGAATGAATGGGAGGCAGTGGAAGGCAAACCGTATGTATCTGAAAAGCATGGCAGCTTAAAACAGTTACAAACCCTAGAGAGGGAAAGAAATGCTATTGAAGATGTGTGTATGTCTGACCCTGAAGAGCGTGTGCCAGTGTGGTAGGCGAAGGCCTATGATCCATGCTAATTGAACTAAACAGACAGGCCTAAGCAGCTTGACCTGTAAATGAAGCCTGTAGTTAGGCCCAGAGGAATGAAAACCCCCCTGAATGATGACACCGTAGAATTGAAACTTAACTGAACACAATTTAGTATAGCTAAGCAGAATCGAAACTTAGAAAATATAGAAAAACAAGTCTAATTGGTACTGATAAGAGAGCACAGCTTCTATGGAATTAATTAACTCTGCAGAAAGCAAGGTTACAGTGCCCCGCTCTCACTCATATTCTAGCAAGCCAGTGACCTTGGAGGAGAGAAGTATCGAAAGTCTAAGAACTGTCCATTGTAATGAGGACTGAAAGGGGGGCAACCAGGTGCTGAGCCCAGATCAAGGTCCTCATTGGATAGCTACGTAGTGGCACCGGGACCAATAGATGGGTGAGAGGAGTTACTGGGACCAATGAAAAGTTTGCCTATGTCTAGAATGGAGAAGAACAGTATAAAAGTTGTTGTTTTGCTAGAAACCATGGCTCAGCCATTTTGAATTTGATTCTGCTTGAGTCTTGTGCACAAATAAATGATTTGGACCTTCTGAACTGACTCCTGGTATTATTGGGTTGTTTGCGCTCTGCTGCTACATATTCTTGGTGCGTTGAACCGGGAAGGTGTGGTAATAGAGGGTATACAGGGCAATATACCACGACTTTTCGCCTCAACAGGTTTGGTCCTGCCGGGATCGTGCCCTCCCGACGTGGGCTAGCTCCCAGGCGCCACCGGTCCTGTTGTATCGGAGGGAGCAAGTCGGACCTCGGCGGGTGCCGGGCCCGGCTGGAGCCAACACCTTGAACCCGAGTGAGAGGAGTCCGAGGTCCAACTCATGCGCTTGCTTGGGAAGTTTGAGGACCGGATCCGGTGAGTAGAGTTTTGATTTGGTATGTCTAGACAGATAAGAAAGAGCAGTACTGCCACTTGAATCTTGCATGAACTTGGAACTTGGTAGGAGAGCTTGATCACCTCTCAAAGACGGACCGACTACCCCTGCGTAAGTAAAGCAGGGCGAAACTCCCGTCTTCTTGCATTTGGAACTTGTAAAAGACTAGTCAGAATAGAGAGGATTGAATTGTGGGTTGGAATATGTTGCTAGCATGTTTGTCGTTCTGTGTGTTTTTGTTTTTTGTTGAAACCATGAGTTTCCCTTCTAGTATAATGTAAGATTATATTCAGTTGGGTAATTTATGACAATTTACCGCTTGACTCACTGAAAAATCAAGAATATGTCTCACTCAGTCAGAGCTTTTCCTACAGTAAGTGTGAGGCTGACAAGGGGCGTGTCTGTGCAGAGGTGCCTTTTTAACCCTATGAAGGCATGATTTCAACGTTCTGCTGGGCTAATTAGAGCTTATTTTAGGGCAATTATTCACTGTGTTTTAATGGTGATGTTCCTTCTACTATGGTCAGGTATTATATACCATTCGATAGGAATATTTAGTCAGACTTTTAGTTTTGAAGGTCGAATTAACCTCATCGGAGCTCCGTAAACTGTTTTTAGTTATATTCTCTGTTCTGTCTGTATTTTTACATCAACTGCTCCTGTTATATTATTGTTACCTTTCAGAAATGATAGAGAAACTAAGCAAACTGTTTTTGGGTTTATTTCCTTTGACTTATAAACCTACAAAGTAATTATTAGATCACGACTTGACACTGATTTAAATGATTCTTGCTAGCATGTCTCTGTGTGTCTGTGAAACTGTGATAATTTTGTTTCCAGTGAGCGAAGGGGTGTGGCTCACACAGCTTGCTAGGGAAAAAAAAATGAGACAGCCGTTCCCGATTGAGCAGTCTCTTGCTTGTTTAAAATAAAGGAAGTATATCTGTTGTTTCAAAAACTAACGGACACAGACAAGAGAGAGAAAATAAAGTGTTTTTCCTTTGACCCTCAAAAATAGAGGTTAAGAACCTTGGGGGACGGTGCGGCATTCTGGGTTGGAAGTGTACCAGATTGCAACCGAAGAATGAATGGTTTAAATTCTGAGTGAATAAGAAAATTGGGTTAGGATTTTATCTTTGAAATCTGTACTAGTGACTAATGACGACCTTTACAATTCAGGATAAATTCATCTGTTTTTCTGTATTTGAATTTTGTGTGTCTGTGTCCAGAGGAAAAGGGGGTACTTTGTTTTTTTAGAGTCTTTTACAAATTTCAAGACGTTATTTCCTGATATACTGTGGCAAGCACCTGATAGAAGACATATTTATTGTTAAAAAAAAAACAAAACAAAACAAAAAGAGTGTGTATATGCATTTTAGATATCCACCACAGCTATGGAAAAGTATCCGTTTCATGTCTCTTGAATATACGTAACAGATAGCTATAGTTCTCTCTATAAGATATTTTAAGAACTGTATCTAAATTGTATGTCTGTGCTCAATCTAAGCTTATGTTTTCTGCCTGTCTTATGTTTACGGTAATAAGGTTTTTTTAATAAGTGTCTTTTCAAGTATGATCAAGAATTTCAGTAAGAGATTTACTGAAGACTATGGTAATAAATGTCTCTGTCCCAATTAGGAATGCTATGTGAAAGGGAGTGGCTTCTGCTAGTTGCTCCATATTTCCTTAGTTCACCATATTTTGCCCCAGAATCTCTAGATACAGTTTTTCTCTCTGTAAGTAGCTCCCCAAGAAGCCCCAGCTTCGTTCAGAGTGCTTAAGGGGGGGGGGATGTGGCCCAGTCCACCAATGATGTCACCCCCCGGTAGGCGTGAACTAATGTGCCCACAGCAGAGAAGTAGAACATATAAAAAAAAAAAATCCTGCCCGTTTATTATCTTTATAGGCCAGTTCCCTCAGCTCTGCCATCATCCCGGGCAGAGCCTGGAGCAAGGGGGGGGAGGGGGGATACCTCCCTGCAAATGTCACAAGTCACCTCCGCAGCAGGAGAAGAGAAGCCCCGGCACAAGTAGGGATTTATTTCCTAGTTCAGCCTGATTGCTGTATGCCTTCAAATGTATAACTACCAGTAAGAGAGAGGGTCACGTAATCCTAATCCCATTGCACTAGGTCCAGCTTTGCAGACCCAATCCAAATAGCGCAGGCAGCCTTCACTATATACCCCATGCAATCTAGCAGCCCAGGAGAATTTACGTTTTTGTCAGTCAGTCCCAGAGAGATATAAAACAGAAATGAAACTGGATGGATTTGCGGGCATGATAGTTAATGGAAGTTGAACAAGAAAGTATGTGAATTGTTGAATGTGATAGAGAAAGTAAATGTAAAGATGGAGAAGAGAACAGATCTTCTTGCTGATGCTTTAGTTGAATGATGTGGAGGAGGTTATCCTGATCGAAGGAGCAGAGGAAGTAAAAACTGGGTGCGAGTCAGTGCGCCCATTGCAGAGGAAGACATTGGAGAAGTGAATGCCCGCATCTTATCTCCACCCCAGGGGGGAGGAGGGAGTACTTGATTTAAAAAAAAAAAGCCAGCCGGAGAGGGCTACAGCATGAATGAAGACTAGGCCAGACCGGACTCTTAAGTTTCCCTGGGTGCCCAGGAGCTTATGGTCAGTCTGAAAATAGGGGACCAATATATGGACTTTATGAGGGATACAGGAGCAGAATACTAAAGCCAGTAGCCCCTGTGTTTTTCTCGATGCATCACCATTATCAGAGCTACTGGGGCTAAGGCCACAAAGCCTATCCTGCAGAACCACATGTGTGAACTAGGGGGACAGAAAATAATGCACCAGTTCCTGTATATGCCTGAGTGCCCTATTCCACTTTTTGGAGCCGAGATCTGCTTGCAAAGCTTCAGGCACAGATATCCTTTGCTGGAGAGAGAGAAATGCAAATGACTGTGAACCCAGAGCCTGCTGGATTGATGGTGCTGACTGTTCCCCGAGAAGAGAAGTGGCGGTTCTATAACACACCTCCAGTTAAGTCAACAAGTTCCTGTATACCCGCCAACCCTATAGCCCCACCTGGAGTATGGGCAGAAGATAATGCACCTGGCCTAGCGAAGAACATAGCCCCTGTCATCGTCATCCTCAAGCCAGAAGCGGAACCAGTGCATGTGAAGCAGTATCCTCTTCCCTGACCAGCCATTGCAGGAATCCACTGCCATTTAATGAAACTGCTGAAGTATGGACTTTTCAAAGGAATGTTAGTCACCTTGGAACACTCCCCTTCTTCCTGTTAAGAAGCCTGGGACAGGTGATTACCGCCCAGTGCAGGATCTAAGAAAGAATGCATGATGCAGCTGGAACTATACATCCAGTTGTGCCAAATCCTTACACACTCTTAGGACTGATCTCTGCTGAAGCTACACACATTTCACCACCTGGACAAGATTACCTCAAGGATTCAAGAACTTGCCTCACTCAGCAAAAGATTTGACAAGTTATCCAGTAATTCCAGGAGAAAGAATTCTACTTCAATATGTGGACAACTTGCTTATAGCCACCAACTCAGAAAGTGAATGTCTACAAGCCACCAGTGAACTCTTGCACCTTTTTAATGAGGCTGGATACAAAGTCTCAAGTGCTAAGGTGCAATTATGCCAAACAAGTTAAATACCTAGGATTCCAGTTGTCCAGCGGAATTCGACGCCTGGGACCCTTACCAGAACGCAAAGCAGCTGTATGCAGTATTCCTACTCCAACCACCAGGAGGCAAGTGAGAGCCTTCTTGGGTGCCACAAAGTATGTTGTATATGGATCTCCAATTTTGCGCTGCTAGCAAAACCATTGTATCAAGCTATCAAAGGAATGGAAAAGTCTCCATTGGAATGGGGACTTGAACAGGATGCAGCCTTTTGATCTTTGAAAAAACACTCTGATGTTGTCACCAATTCTGGGTCTACCAGATGTCCAGAAAACCTTACAGTCTCTATGTTCATGAGTCGCAAGGAAATGTTCTAGGAGTGTTGACTCAATCTCTTGAACCTTATTTGAGAAGCTGTTACAGCTACAGCCTTCCTAGTAAGCAAAACTAACAAGATCACTTTGAGACAGAATCTTCAAGTTACTGTACCACACTGTGGCAGGTGCAGGCCTGTGACCCACAGTGTCCGAACATAAGCAGGCCAGCATGGCTAGCTTGACCTGTAAATGAGGCCTGTGGAGAGGCATATAGGATTGCACATCCCCCAATATGCTGCTATTGTAAGATAGAACTCAGTAGAAGTATTGAATTAGCTTAGGTAAGCAGAACTGTAGAATTAAGAAATGGAAAAATACAGAAAAACATGTTTAAAAGTTACTGATAAGAAAAAGTACATCTGCAAAGAAATAATTGGGAGTGCTGACAGATGAGTTGCAGAGCCCAGCTCCTCTGCACGTACAAATTGGTTCTATAACCTTGAAAGTGTGAAAGTAACAAGTTGATGAACTGACCATTGTAATTGGGACTAGAAGGGGGGTATGCAGGTGTCATGCCCACTGGAGGGACATAACTGGATAAACTTATCAGTACCGGGACCAATAGAAGAGGTACGGGAGGTACGGGAGATTACCGGGACCAATGAAATGTTTTTCTATACCTAGAATGGAACAGAAGTCTATAAAAGTTGTTGTAATGCTTGAAAACTTTGCTCAGCCATTTTGAAATTGACTGGTTCGAGACTTGTGCACAAATAAATGATTTGGACCTTTTGAACAGACTCCTGGTATCATTGGTTTGTCTGCGCTTTGCTGCTACAACACTATGTTCTAACCAATATGAAACACAAAGGAAACTATTAGCTAACAAATCTACGAATGTTGAAGTATCAGAGGATGTTGCGTGAAAACCCCAGATACAACTGAAGGGTCAGTCAAGCTTTCAATCCTGCTATGTTGTTATCAGTTGGTCTTGATCCCCTGATCATGACTGTTTAGAAATTATGGACACTGTATTCTCAAGCCGCCAGGATTTGACTGATGTCCCTCTGGAGAACCCTGAACAGACTTTCTTTGTGGCTGAAGGCAGTTTCATCATCAATGGACATTGTTGTGCTATATATGCAGTGGAGACCCCTGATTTGGTAGTTGAGTCCTCAGCCCTGGCCCCAGAAACTTGACCACAAAAAGCTGAACTGATAGCCCTCACTAGAGCACTACCAATAGGAAAAGGGCTCTGTCTAAATGTGTACCCAGATTCCAAGTATGCCCTTACAACCTTGCATGCACATGGGACCCCGTACAAATAATGAGGGTGGATAACCTTAGGAAGCAAGTCCATCAAGTATGGCCCCAAGATATTGACATTATCAGGTGCATACTACCTACAGCTTTCAAAACTTTAGGAAAAATAGAATGTATGAATAGAACCTTGAAATCTCAGTTATCCAAACTTTGCCAAGAAGTTTACCTGAAGTGGCCCCAGGTTCTTCCTATAGCCCTTCTTAGGGTATACTTAGCCCCTGCTAAGTCTTTAGGAGTTTCCCCTTTTTGAGATTCTGAGAATCTGTAGCCTATTTATAGGGAATAAAAGGAGATGTGAGACAGATAGGATCTGAAATTTTCAGACATGAACTATTGGTTTTAAGTTCTGTTTTGCAGAGTCTTCATACCTGGGTACAAAATCGATCACCCATCAATTTGCCTGAACCCCTGCATCCTTTCAAGCCTGGAGTCTCGGTGTGGATCAAAGAGTGGAGAAGGATACCGTTAGCCCTGCATTGGAAGGGACCCTATGTTGTCATCCTGTCAACTCCAACTGCAGTAAAAGTTGCAGAATTCGAACCTTGGATCCATTATAGTCGAGTAAAGCCAACAACTGCTTTTGAACCTGATCACTGGACTACTGTACAGCATCCTGAGACTCCATTGCGCCTCACCCTACGACAACAACCACGGACCTAAGACTTATTGGTCCCTCAGAAACTGCACTATTTCAAGACTATCTGTTTATCTGAAGTTAAGCCTCGCATCTGGAGAAAGCTGCAATCATCAGAAATAGACTATGTTGTGTTAAGAAATTGAGTCTTCTAAGAAACTGTGTTCAAATACTCTAATCTCCTCAAGGCAATAATAGCCTGAGAGACTGTACTATGATATTTTAAGAACCTGAGACATCCCAGAGGACAGTGATACTTTGGGATCTACAGCCCTACTCCTGCCAACAGTTCCACCAATTCTCCAGAGACTATGCCCATTATGAATTCTTATTATTGCTTTATTTTGGCAGCAGCCTTGGAGTGCTTTGAAATGACTTTTGCTTTACCTCCCTGTGCAGCCTGTATAAGTAACACACGAACTGGGCTAAAGGTTCTTCATGCCTCCCAGAACTTGTTTCTTGAACTTGCCGAAGCAGTAGCATCTAGTCTCCACATTTATGACTGTTTGTTCTCAAGAACTGAATTATTCCATCCCCTATGATCAGACTGATTTACATAATACTACTAGTGAGTGGGTATTGGCCCACCCCATTGTTGACAGTTTGTGTTTTGTTCGCACCGAACCACAATTTGCTATGAAGATCGGACAGCTGGACTGTCTAAATCAGAAGTTTTACAACAGCACAACAAAGAAGACATCTTGGTGGTCCGGCATAAATGCTCCTGAACCTTCTAATCCTTTAGTTCTTTTTCCCACTCTTGCCAAACTATGGACTTTGACTATCTGCTTGTTGCTCCCTTGTTTCTTGCCACTTTGCTTGCGAATGATAACTTCAGTTATTAACACTGTAGAGCATAAGGCAGCTACAAAGCTACCAGCTATGTGAAACTACTACCCTATACCACAGAGTGATATCTTTACCTAGTATGATGTGATTTGATTCTCACCCTTTCTCACTTGCGGTGAGAATAATCAAAGGGGGGAATGTGGTAGGCGAAGGCCTATGATCCATGCTAATTGAACTAAACAGACAGGCCTAAGCAGCTTGACCTGTAAATGAAGCCTGTATTTAGGCCCAGAGGAATGAAAACCCCCCTGAATGATGACACCGTAGAATTGAAACTTAACTGAACACAATTTAGTATAGCTAAGCAGAATCGAAACTTAGAAAATATAGAAAAACAAGTCTAATTGGTACTGATAAGAGAGCACAGCTTCTATGGAATTAATTAATTCTGCAGAAAGCAAGGTTACAGTGCCCCGCTCTCACTCATATTCTAGCAAGCCAGTGACCTTGGAGGAGAGAAGTATCGAAAGTCTAAGAACTGTCCATTGTAATGAGGACTGAAAGGGGGGCAACCAGGTGCTGAGCCCAGATCAAGGTCCTCATTGGATAGCTACGTAGTGGTACCGGGACCAATAGATGGGTGAGAGGGGTTACTGGGACCAATGAAAAGTTTGCCTATGTCTAGAATGGAGAAGAACAGTATAAAAGTTGTTGTTTTGCTAGAAACCATGGCTCAGCCATTTTGAATTTGATTCTGCTTGAGTCTTGTGCACAAATAAATGATTTGGACCTTCTGAACTGACTCCTGGTATTATTGGGTTGTTTGCGCTCTGCTGCTACACCAGTGAAACCCTGCAAAAGATTTCCAAGAGAGAAATCCTCACATAATAGAAGAGAACAGTGTTATGGTTTACAGCCAAATGTAAAAGGCAGGAAGTTTAAAAGTTTTAAGGATAAAGCTTACTCAGAGAAAGGTGTTTCTCCTTCCTGCTATTACCAGCTTTATGACAGCTATTTGCCCTGCTGTGAAGAAGGCTGTTCAGAGAGCACTGATAGAGATACGGGACTAAGAAAGGTGCAAACCTTCTGTTCTAATGAAAATACTGTAAATGATAAAGCAAAGTGTGAGCCTATGATTACAGAGGCTGGTATTGAAAGCCCATGTGATGAAGCCATGGATTGTACGCTGTTGTTATCCGATATGGGTTCCTCCTTATGCTGAAGCCAGGATAAGAGTGCCTCGTGAGTGCTGAGAAAGCTAAGAAGAGACAGCTAGCATATCGGATAAGCTTTATACTGTGATTTATGAGTTTTGTTGAAGCAAGATGCTATATTTAAGTTTTCTTCAGTTTACCAGAAGTATGGTTGTATCCTGAGTTTTTTTGTATTATAACCTTTTTGAAAATCCAACCCCGGGAGGGGAATAAAAATCCTTTTGAAAAACCTGACCACTTGACTCACAACTACAACTTTCTATAAGAAAGGTCAGGCCCAGCAGTCTGGCTGTTAGCTTAGGCCACAGTCCAGCTCCTGCTGGTGACAAGTGACATCAGCAGGCAGGATGGCCACATGTTGAGGGAGCTCTGCAGCAGCTGGCCTCTTCAGCGTCCAGCTCTCCCAGGAGGGAGAGAAGCTGCCACCCGGACCGAAGCCTCAGCTTTACAAAAGAGCTCCACCCGGACCGAAGCCTCAGCTTCACAAAAGAGCTCCACCCGGACCGAAGCCTAAGCTTCACAAAAGAGCTCCACCCGGACTGAAGCCTCAGCTTCACAAAAGAGCTCCACCCAGACTGAAGCCTCTCCAGTGTCCAGCTCTCCCAGGAGGGAGAGAAGCTGCCTGTCTCCGCCCACAGAAGCTGCGTCACAGCCTAGTGCTGTCCAATCGGGGCAGCCCACTGCTCTTTAAAAAGGAGCGCCACAGGCGCACCCGCGCCTTGCGGGCCCGCGCCTGAGAGCCTCGTAAGAGGGCCCTTTGGCACGGCCCTTAGCCAACGGCCCTCATTGAGATGCCCCAGAAACCTACAAGCGATCCATCCTCATCAATACAATAGTAGCTTGAGCTCCCCCAGGATTGAGCTCACTCTCATCGTCAACACGACTACTTCTGCGACCACAGCAAGTATACATCACCTTAACGGACATAGAAAGAGACCCTTTCCCATAGAATTGTCTCTATTATTGACTATAATACTGTTGCCATTAGCTCATATTTACTATGGCTAGTAGCATCATATAACTGTCACTATTTTAAACTGCATTTACTATCACCAGTAATCCTCAGAGAACTGTTTCTATTTTTGACCACATTACTGTTGCCAATAACCACATCTACTATTGCTAGTAGTCTCATATAACTTTCACCAGTAATCCCCAGAGAACTGTTTCTATTTTGACCACGTTACTGTTGCCAGTAGCCGCATCTACTATTGTTAGTAGTTTCATACACAGCCCCCTCACCAAAAACTACATAATGGCCCCCTTAAAAATTAAAAGCCTACCCCTTTCTCTCCTGCTAATAGATTATCTCTACCTGTTTTAATTATACTGTTGTCAGTAGCCAATACTTATCTCTTTCGTGAATTACACAGGTACACTACCAAAAAACTGCCTCCAGTTTTGCAACTGATTCCTATAGATTTTTGGGGTGCTGAATCCAGGAAAAATAGCCAAAATGTTCCATCACGTCACGTTTTCTTGCAAAATTAGATTTCTTACCCATATAAGGAATGTTCACATAATTTCTTTTTAGCCGACTGCAGTTTATTTTCTTGGCCCAAAATAGAGGTTGTAATGGTTAACTAACTAGAAACACTCCCTCATGATATTTTAGAGTGTTTTGTATTCATTTTATACATTAATAGGACAATTGGGAGGCGGGGGGCTAAATCCAGTACTCGCGCTGGCGCATGTTCTTTCCTGTTCGCCTCGCCTTGTTCGCTCGCTCAAACACAGTGGTTGCGACATGAACGTTCCTGTCAAATTTCAGTTTCTTGCAAGTTCATTATTACCTTTTGTTTGCTCAGTCGTAATCCAGCTTTATTCCGAAGTGGTTCACTACAGTTGTAGTTTGCAGTGCTGTGTATTTGTGATGGCTCACAGAGCCAGAGGTTGCGTCAACTCTCCGGACAGTTTTTGTTTTATTTGTGGGGAATATACCGTGAAAAAGCGGCAGAGGAACATTTCTGCATTTATTAAAAAAGTATATTTCGCCTATTTCGGTTTGAAGTTAGGCGATCAAGACAAACCGTGGGCTCCTCACAAAGTGTGCAAGACATGTGAGGAAGATCTACGCTTATGGATGAAAGGTAAAAAACAAGCATTTTGTTTCGGAATACCTATGATGTGGCGGGAACAAAGAGACCACAGCAGTGACTGCTATTTTTGCTCTTGCATTGTGAAGGGATACAACTTAAAAAAAAAAGAACGTAATAAGTTACCCCAACCTTCCCTCAGCAATTAGGCCTATGCCTCATAGCAACGAAGTACCTGTGCCTGAACCACCAAAATCTTTGGATCATATTTGTGTGGACGGTTCTGATCATGATGAGACTCATCAGATGGCTTTTCCCGATGAGTCCAGTACTTCCGAGTTTGAAACTGAACCAGATCCGAAACCTGAACTTTTCTCTCAAGCTGAATTGAATGATTTAGTCCGGGATTTAGGACTCCCAAAAGATGCTGCCCAACTGCTAGGTTCTCGGCTTAAACAGAAAAATCTATTGTCACCAGGAACAACTTTTTATTGGTACCGCAACCGCGAGACACAATTTTTGAAGTATTTCAGCAAAGAGGAAGATTTGGTATTTTGCAACGATATATACGGAGTGATGGAAAAGTTTAAACTCAAGTATGATCCTGCTGAATGGCGGCTGTTCATTGATTCGTCAAAAGACAGCATAAAAGGTGTTCTTCTTCATAATGGCAACACATTCGCTTCAGTTCCTATTGCTCACTCTGTTATTCTCCAAGAAAAATACGAGAATTTGGCCCTGATTCTTCAGAAGATTCGTTATGATGAGCATAAGTGGATGATTTGTGGAGACTTTAAAATTCTATCCATGCTATTAGGGCAGCAATCCGGTTTCACCAAATATCCCTGCTTCCTTTGCTTATGGGATAGCCGGGCCCGCAACCTACACTGGGGGAAAAAAGACTGGCCAATTCGGGAGTATTTGAGACCCGGTGAGAAAAATGTTCTTCATGAGAGCTTGGTACCTCGTGATAAAATTCTATTACCACCTCTCCACATTAAGTTGGGTATCATTAAGCAATTCATCAAGTCCCTTCCAAAAGATGGTGAGTGCTTTCGGTACCTTTGCTCAAAGTTCCCCCGACTTTCTGAAGCAAAGCTAAAGGAAGGAGTGTTTGTTGGCCCTGATATAAGGAAACTCATTTCAGATGGAGCATTCGCTGAAACGATGTCTGAGAAGGAAAAAGAAGCCTGGGATTCCTTCAAGGATGTTGTTCTCAAATTCTTGGGGAACAGGCGGGATGAGAACTATAAGGATATTGTTGCCAGGATGCTCAATGCCTTCAAAGAACAAGGCTGTAACATGAGCCTGAAAGTCCATTTCTTGCACTCCCATGTGAGCTACTTTCCCGAAAACTCGGGGGCGTACAGTGAAGAACAAGGTGAAAGGTTTCACCAGGACATCAAGGACGCAGAGAGAAGGTACCAAGGAAGATGGAACACCACTATGATGGCTGATTTCTGCTGGTTGCTGCTGCGGGAAACCCCAGATGAAAAATACGCCAAGCAGCGCACCAAGAGAAGCATTCGGGGGAAGAAGAAACGGGCCCACCAGGAGATTGATTGACCCAAGAATGACTTTAAAATCTAAACTGTGTTGACAAATATCGTGTTTTTACTAAACTTTGAAATAAAAATTTGCTAGTTATTACCACAGTGTCGTATCTCATTTATTAGAATTTTATTTTCACACCATCGGGTGTTTGTCTTCATGTATTGCAATGGTGCGGTTTGCGTTTTCTATTCTTACATACATACCTGTACAACATTTTTTGCACATTTATTTGCTTTGCTTTGTGTCTAACCTCGCTCTTATATGCTCAATGTTTGTGCACATGTATGTGGCTGTTTTAAGTGCAGACAATTTTGCTACCATCACAGTGTGTTTTGTTGACATTACTCTATTCTTATGTGCTGCCTTGTTACAATTTTCTTTATTCTTATTTGAATAACTACTAAACAATTAGTATAAAGAATTCATCCAAGAAACTTTTATCTCGATCACACTCAATCTGAAACGTTCACCTCAAACTGCTAACCCAATGTAGCAAAAAATCTGTACGTGATGGAGCAAATTGGTTACCAGATTTGGATTCAGCGCACCAAAAAACGTAAAAATCAATCGAAACATTAGAGGCAGTTTTAAAAAAAATT
Source organism: Ichthyophis bannanicus (assembly GCA_033557465.1). Lineage (NCBI taxonomy): Eukaryota > Metazoa > Chordata > Amphibia > Gymnophiona > Ichthyophiidae > Ichthyophis > Ichthyophis bannanicus. The sequence continues at coordinate 10,267,272 of CM066042.1, forward strand.
TTTTTAGTGTACCTGTGTTATTCATACTGTTGCCAATAATTAATAATTATCCCTACATATCTTACATATACTGTTACCAGTAGCTAGTGAACTACTTATACTGTCGCCAGTAATCAGTAATTTTCCTAACCTGTCTTACATATACTGTTGTCAGTAGCTAATAATTACTTCTACTTGTTTTAAATATACTGTTGCCAGTAGTCAGTAATTATTCCTATCATGAGGTTCATATACTGTTGCCAGTAGCCAGTAATTAGTACTAGCTGAGCATTAACCTAATTTCGACCTTAGAGCAAAAACCTTGCCTTTCACCAATCTCAGAAAGGTAATTAATACAATAGACTCCTATCATTATGGATTACATCAATCGGCTTAAAATCATATCTATCTTTCTAACTCTACTTACAATATTTGTGCCAAAATATATCCAAGCATACTCCCTTGTTACTCATAACATTCCAATTATTCTCCAACATAAGAATCCCAACATCTCTCATAATGCACCATATCACAAAACACCTCATGCACAAGGTCAAAGAAATCATCTAATATATATCACACCTGGGAAATCTTACCATCACCATGTCCAACAACACAAATCCTTATCTAAAGACCTTCTTTGCTTATAAATGTGAGATCAATTAGGAATAAAATACCGATCATAACTGATATCCTCACCGATTATAAACCTGACATATTATTCTTAACAGAAACATGGCTCACGGTTCATGATAACATTCTCCTAAATCAATTACAAACTGATGGATATGAGCTACTTCACTGCTCTAGGGCTTTAAAAAGGGGTGGGGGTGTCGTCGCTATTATAAATAATAACCTTAAAGCTTCCCTCATTTCCACTAACAATATTGAGAACATGGATGTTCTTATGTTTGAAACAACTTCAGATTCATTTGGTCTCATATACAGACCTCCATCCACAGATACAAAATCTTTATCCTCCATATTAGATATGATATGTTCCCTCAACACAAGAAAAAAACAGCTAGTAATCATTGGAGACTTAAACCTCCCCTCAACTACACCATCACACTCAAAAGCATTCATTGAAACCATGTCTGAACTTGACTTTGGGCAAATCATAGATTTTCCGACTCACATAAAAGGAAACACCCTTGACCTAATCTTTCTTCAAAGATCTCCAGATTATAATCTCAATGTTTCACAACCCCAGGCTATTCCCATTCCATGGTCCGACCACCATTTAATTAGATTCAATCTCCCACATTTCAATAGAATCACAACCCAACAGCCGAAACAAAGACTAACTACAATGTTCAGGAAATTTGACAGGGAAAAATTTTTAGGACAGATATTACCACATATTCCTGAAACAGTAACATACATCAATATCAGTATTGCTAACTGGAACGAGACTATAAAAAAAGCAGCTATGCTTCCTAGCTCTAAAACAAACAAATCCAGATCCAAACAGAGAGACTCCCAACCTTGGCACTCGCAAGAAATTAGACAAATAAAGAGGGAACTTAGAAAGATTGAAAAAAGATGGCGGAAAACTAACTCAAATAATGACAGAAATTTATACAATGAGAAACTAGACTACTACAGAAAAACAATAAATGCATCTAAAAAAGCCTTTCATACAAAATTACTAACAAATTCCCTCAATCGTCCCAGAGAATTATTTGAAATAGTTAAAAAAGTATCAAACCCTCCTAATACAGATGTCACCCCTATTAACCCACAAACTCTTGCTGACTATTACATAACTAAGCTCTCTCCACTATCAGACCCTCCAATTCCACTAATTTACTCCAACCCAAAACTTGTTCACATATGGGATAAATTTCATACTGTAACACTAAAAGAACTGGATAAGGTGATCTCAGATATTAACACAACCACTTCTAGTCTTGATCCCTGCCCAGGTAGCTGGATCAAAAATACTAAACCACTCCTAGCGCCCTACATTCTAAATATAGCAAATTTTTCTCTCACACATGGTACTATGCCAACCATCCTAAAGAGAGCCTCGATTAGACCTATTCTGAAAAACAAAAAACTAGACAATCTTGATCCCTCTTCATATAGACCTCTCTCTAGCCTTCCATTTATGGCAAAGATTATAGAAAAAATAGTATATAATCAACTTCAGGATCACATTGAACTTCATGCCCCCTTAGATTCACACCAATACGGCTTTAGACCATACCATAGTGTAGAAACACTTCTTGCAGTTATCTTTGATATTCTAAAATACATTGACAAATCAAAACAAGCAGTATTACTTATATTTTTGGATATATCGGCTGCCTTTGATTCAATTAACCATCGTATCCTTTTTGAAAGACTCAAACAGATTGGTATACATGGCACTATTCTTGCATGGTTCCAATCATATCTAACTGATCGATCGCAACAGGTAAAAATAGGAAACCATACATCTAAAACCTATACGCAAAAACAAGGAATCCCACAAGGTTCTGCATTGTTAGCTCTACTCTTTAACATATATTTACAACCTATATGCCACATCATTCAACAGTGCAAATTAAAATATGCAATTTATGCTGATGATGTTATGATTTATCTCCCTATGGACATAGACTCCCTGGACTTCTCCAATATCAAATCATGCTTCACTAAAATGACGCAATGGCTAAATGAACACAATCTACACATTAACTTCAAGAAAACAGAAGCATTATTTGTTTCTAGAAATCAAAAATTTACCCCTCCAACAGAAATAAAAATTGAAAACATAAGATCCCCATAATAGATGAAATAAGATACCTTGGCGTTATCATAGACAGAACGTTAAGTCTAACAGCACACATCAGGAATACAACAAACACAATATAAAATAAATTAAGGTATCTTAAAAATCTAAAACCATTATTATCAAATCTGGACTTCAGATCAGTCCTTCAAGCCCTGATCCTGCCTCACTTAGATTTTAGTAACATAACTCTTCAAGGTATTCCAAAACATGCTTTACACCAACTAAAAGTAACACAACATGTTGCTGCAAGAATGCTTATAAATGCAGGTCCAACTGAACACATAACCCCTATACTGTACAAACTTCACTGGTTACCTATACAAAGTAGGATAAAATATAAAGTTATCATAACAACGTTCAAACTGATAAGAGATATAGCCCCATCATATCTAACTGATCTACTGACAATTCATTCAAGGACCAGAACAGTGAGACAAAGGACCCTGAACACACTACTTGTACCAAACAACTTTTCAAAACTCAATAAAACTACAACAAATAGGGCATTCAGCTTCAATGCTCCTTTAATATGGAACGCTCTGCCGGATTAACTCAGAGATATCACAGATCTTTCAGCATTTCGAAAAGATCTTAAAACTCACCTATTTATAGAGTACTTTGGAGACTCATTCCCAATAGATGAAATATTTCCCACTTAAACTCATGTATACTCATATTCATTAATTCACAACTTACTTTTTCCTTTTTCTTACTCTATCTTACAATACCCAATTCTCCACATTATCACATTTACTCTGCACACTAATAGTTCTAGTGAACTACAATACATTTTTCCTTGCTCAGATAAGATTTTTGAAATTTGTAAATATTTAAATCTGTATATATGTTTAAACTATCTATATACCTAATCAGCATTTACTCAGCATTGTAACCCTCAAATTACCATTTTTATTATATACAATTTAATGTTCACTGTAATTTCAATTGTTTGAATAAGTTTCAATGTAATGTTCAAGTTTTGTTCTATGTAAACCGCTTTGATTTTTCTGAAAGGCGGTATATAAAACCGTTCAATAATAATAATAATAATAATAATAATAATAATAAAAGTATAATAAAGGTGGCAAGATCCAACCCCGCTAGCCCCGAGCAGCGCCAGAGCAATGGAGAAATCAAAGGGAGGATTGTCGGTGAAAAAAAGACTGGTGGCGCACCTCTCTATATACGTTATTGCCGAAGCAGCACGGGGATCTGAAGGAGATGCAAGATGGCTGCCGGGAGCGTGAGTGACGCAGAAGACAAGGTCAACGAGCCCTTAAGCTATGGGGCAACAGAAGTGTTAAAAATATGGCTTAATGAGCTTAAAGAGGAGCTGAAAGCAGAAATCAGTGGGGTTAAAACTGAAATTAAAGAGGCTCTGGGAGCACTGAGTGGACTTCGGAGCCAGAGTGAAGGAAAATTAGAGCCAAATAGAATATCAGTTGCATATACTTGGAGATCTGGAGAGCAGGTGGGAGGAATTAATGCAGGCACAAGAACTTTTGAAAGAAAAGGCTGAGGACCTGGAGGATTGCTCCTGGAGGAGCAACATATGGGTGAGAGGAATCCTGGAAGAGCATAAATATAGAGACTGTGAAGCAGTGCTCAAAGAAGTGTTTGGGACATTGTTAAGAGCAGCTGAGTCAGAGCCCACAGGAGAGGAGATTCAGGTACAAATGGAGTGGGCGCACCGGAGTCTAGGGCCTATTAAAAAAAAAATCGCCCCCGAGACATAGTGGCGTGCCTGAGCTCCTATAAAATGAAAGAGCGGATCCTGGCCATGGCTCAAAAACAGGGGCATTTTCAGTGGGAGGCCCATATTATTGAGCTGTATCAAGACCTGTCACCAGGAACTGTACAGTGCCAGCGGGAATTGAGGGAAGTGTCGGCACTTTTAAGGAGAAAGGGTTTGAAGTGCAAATGGTTGTACCTCTTTGGACTGGCAGTCATGGTGAAAGGTACAGCACGGCGCGTGAAGAACAGTAGGAAAGCATGGAGAGCGCTAAAAGGACGTGGAGTTCAGAATATCCCAGATGGTCCCTGGAGTAGTTCCAACTCAGAGCGGACTGGGGTGCCCAAGAGTTCAGGTTTGAAGTGGCAGAGAGTAAATGCAAAAGGCCGGAGGTTGCCAAGATTATCAAAAAGAAGAAGTAGGGATGACACCCTGAGGAGACTTTACAAGCAGGCAAACCCCAGATTATTTATTTTATTTTATTTATTTACATTCTCTTATATACCGCGCTATTCCACATCAGTGCGATTTACATGGAACAACAAACTTACACATTTCAATTGGTTGATCTGTGTTTACAATTAACAGGTACTCGAACTTGGATCCAAACTTGGGTAACTTGTACAATCTAGACTTGATGAATCCTTTTGTACTGCATTGGTTAGCTAGTTGGTGAGGCTATTATGGTACTGTCTTCTGGGTAATGCAAGAGGAAGAGGTGATGTTTGAAAGCTTTCCTAAACTGGGCTAGGTCAGTGATTGCCCGGATGCTGGGTGGGAGGGTGTTCCAGCATCTAGGTGCACAGCGTTTGAATGCCCTGTTTACTGTTGCCTGGGTGCACTTGGTTATCGCTCTTGGGACTATTAGTGTGTTGATCGCTAGTGATCTTCTAGATCTGTTAGGGGGGGTTGCTTTGTATGAGCTCTGTTAAGGATGAGGAGGAGAGCCCATTGATAGCTTTGAAAGTCAGTAGTAAGGTTTTGAATGTGAGCCTGCCTTGTATGGGGAACCAGTGGAGCCGTTTCAGGATGGGCGTGATGTGATCCATCCTGGATGCACCCTGGAGAACTCTTGCTGCGGAGTTCATCGCCAGCTGTAGCGGGTACAGAGTGGATTGAGGGAGTCCCTGAAGTATGGCATTTGCATAGTCAAAGTGTGGTATGATCAACGCCTGATAGATTGTCCGGAAGTCATCCGGTTCCAGCAGGAAGCGAAGGTGTCTGAGAGATTAGATTTTATGGTATACTGCTCTTGATATTTATTTATTTATTTATTTATTTGTTTTATTTACATTCTCTTATATACCGCGCTATTCTGCATCAGTGCGGTTTACATTGAACAAACTGAAATTACATTGAACGGGGCATTATAACTTGGAGAGAACTATTTTACAAGGAGCATGGGCTATGGAGGGTTAAGTGGCTTGCCCAAGACCACAAGGAGCACCTGTGGGACTAGAAACCCCAATCCTTCCGGCCCAAGGTTGCTGTCCTCTAGTGGGATTTGAACCCCCGACCTTCCGGCCTGAAGTACCTTGCCCCAACCACTAGGCCACTCCTCCAAGGTGGAATAACTTTTCTGGACATTCCTTTTTGCTGAGATCAAGGTGTGCATGGGGCTGGGGGGGGGGGCAGAGTTAATTCCCTGCAGCTCAGCCCTGCCCTTAGGAGGCTAGATAATGGGTCGGGCTGCAGGGAATTAATTTTTTTAGCAGGGGTTGGCATCGTGGCTTTTAAATGGAACCGCGGTGCCATGGAAGCAGATCGCCACGGTGCCGTGGTTCCATTTAAAAGCCCTGGCTGAGTTAGCCGGGCTGTGGCTGCACGTACATGCCTGCTCGCGATTCTGATCCCGCGGGGCTAGACATGACCCGCAGGATCAGAATCTCGATCTCCTTTGTACATCCGGGTCAGCCAGGATATACAAAGAAGTTGTACGTTGGGATCAGAATCGGGCCCTATGGGAATTAAAAATGGGGAAGGCAGAGATTGGTAATATAATGTGGTCTGACCACGCTCCAACCTGGGTGAAAGTTCGAGAACCTAGAGGTGGAGTACGCTTTTGGAGACTGAATGAAAGTCTTCTCAGAAGGGATGATGTGGTCAAAGATATTAAGAAATGCCTTTGGGAATATTGGCAGATGAATGACAATGGGGAGGTGGGGGAAGTGGGTTTATGGGAAGGAATGAAAGCTGTGATTCAGGGACACTTAATTTAGTGGGCAGCTAGGTTTAAAAAGCAACGGAGGGAAAAGGAAGAACCATTGTATGAGGATATTAAGGAAGGTGCAATACAGTATAGAGAAAAGGGTACAGCAAGGAGATTGAAACACTTAAATCAACTTAGAATGGAGTTAAATAAGCTGCAATTGGAATCGATTGCATTCCACATGGAGATGGTGAAACAGAAGCTTTATGAATGGGGAGATAAAGCAGGGAGATTGCTCGCACGCAAACTAAGGAAAAGAGAAACAGCTTCATAGTAGTAATTAAAGGGAAGGAGGGGGCTATATTGAAGACCGAGAAATTGATTGGGGCTGGATTCTGTCATTTTATAAAGAATTGTATACACAACAGAGAGGAGAGAGAGCAACAAAAGTCCAGAATTATCTAGAAGAGATAGAGCTGCCAGAGGTTGGGGAGGATCTGAAGGTAATATTCAAAGAGAAGATTCAAAGAGAGGAAATTGAGAGAGTAATCAAGGACATGCCCATAGGGAAAGCACCAGGATCAGATGGATTACCTAACAGCTTTTTAGATTTAGATTTTTAGAGAAGAGGTGGTGGAGATAATGGGGAGAGTGTTCAATGGGATTTTAGAGGAAAGAGGACAATTGTTAGCAGACATGTTAACTGTTGGAATTATGATTTTACCAAAGGCAGGAAAGGACCCTCTGCATTGAGGTTCCTACAGACCAATAGCACTACTTAACACAGATGTAAGGATTTTAGAGAAAATTCTGGCTAATCGACTAGCTAAAGAGTTGCCCACACTCATCAATATAGTTCAAACCGGCTTTATTAGTGGATGCCAGACCTCAGACAATATTAAGAGAGTATTGGAGGTGGTTTGGGCGGAACACCAAAAGCAGGAGAAAATGATGCTACTATCAATAGATGCCGAAAAAGCTTTTGATTGTGTTAACTGGACCTTCTTTTTTGCAGTGATGCAAAGAATGGGATTCTGGCCCCACTATTTAAGATGGGGGCAGGTCCTATATCAGGAACCCCGGGCCAGGGTGAGAATCAATGGCAGATACTCAAAGGCTTTTAAGCTAGAAAGAGGCACCAGGCAGGGATGCCGAATGTCTCCAGTACTTTTTTCATTAGCAGTAGAGCCTTCAGCACGGACTGTAAGAATGGACGCAGGGATCCAGGGACTAGAGGTGGAGGGTCAGCAGCATAAAATATCCCTATTAATGATATCGCAGCCAGAGAAAGCATTACCAAGAATATTAGAAGCAATAGAGAGCTATGGCAATGTGTCAGGCTTTAAAGTGAACATGGACAAGACAGAGGCATTTAATATCACCCCAACTAAGGCAGTGGTATCCAAACTAAAATAAAAGTACCCCTTTAAGTGGGCTCTCGAGGCCATCAGATATCTGGGAGTGAAGATAACGGCCCACCCCCAGACATTATACGAGGAGAACTATCCACCACTGTAGAGAAGGTTGCTCATGATTTGGGGGAATGGACTGAGACTGAAATATCATGGGTGGGATGTATAGCAGCAGTCAAAATGAATATTTTGCCTAGGGTGTTATATTACTTCCAGAACACTTCCTTTATCTTTCCCCTTGCTTTATCTCTGCCTACACCTTCTATGATTGTCTTGACTAGATTCTAAGCTTGATGAGCAGGGACTGTCTCTTACATGTCTGTGCAGCGCTGCGTATGACTTGTAGCGCTATATAAATGCTCAGTAGTTGTAGTCGTCCCATAGCGATTCCAACAAGGCACATGAGAGATCTCCAAAGGAAAGTGTATAGATTTATATGGAAAAAAGGCCACCATGAGTTGTCCGAGCAGTAATGTACAGGCCCAGAGAGGAGGGAGGATTACGAGTATCAGATTTTCAGTCATACTATTGGGCAGTGCAGGTTAGACATTCGATGGACTGGCGAGAGGGAGGGGAAAGGAAAATGTTCATGAATTTGGAGGGGGTGGCAAATAGGGGGCAGCCATTGGGTGACCTCCCATGTATGGCTAAAGAGGAACGGGGGCATCAAACACAAGAGAATCCATATGTGCGACATATCCTTCATATGTGGGATAAGGTAAGGGGGATAGTACAGGGCATGAGAGAGACGGGAGTCTCGGTAATGAAGGCTTTATGCTATACAAGGGACTTTGTCCCTGGGCAAGAGGGAGGCATTTATAAAAATGGGAGAGATTGTGACTACGGTGGTTTTATCAATTTTTGGATGGGGGAGATTGGGTCCCCTTCGGGGAATTAAGAGAGGCAAATAAATTATGAGCAGGAAGTATCTTCCGTTATGGGCAGGTGCTCCATTATTTAAAGCAGAAATTAGGCAAAGAAGGATTAGAGCGGAACTATACGTATCTAGAAGGGAAGGGTAAGGGAAGAGACAGTCCTTGGGGTTAGTGTCCATATTAAATAAAGCAGTGAGGGGGGGGGGGAGAGATGATAAACTTGGTGCTGGCTTGGGAGAAGGAGCTGGGAGTAAAAATAGAAATACAACAATGGAAATCCATTTGTGATTAAGTCTGACAATTACCCATTCCGTTGGCTATTAGAGAAAATTGGCATAAAGTCTTAATGAGACGGTATTACATGCCAGTTAGATTAAACAAAATTTTCCCATCGGCGTCAAAAGGGTGCTGGAGATAATGTAGAGAAGAGGGGTTAATGTACCATATTTGGTGGAAATGCCCCCATATTAAGTTTTTCTGGGAGCAGGTCCAAAAGTGGAAACAGCAGGTAGTAGGGGTGGACGTACGGATGGAGCCTGAATTATTCTTATTGGGATGGTGGAAAGAGGGAAGCCCAAGCAAGGAAAGGAGGCAAATCATGGCCTGCCTAAGTGTGGCGAAATGTGACGTAGCATAAAAGTGGAAGCAGGTAGGGCCACCCGTAGTGGAGCATTGTGTTGAGAGGCTCCGTCAAATCTATCTAATGAAAAAACTGACAGCTATTCGCAGACAGCGGAGGACTAGGTTTGAGAGCGAATGGCAGAGCATGTTGGATTACCTACATAGGGAAGCAGCGGAGCAGGGAGAGGGAGAGGTATAACAATAGCAGAAAAGAAGGAATAAATTGAAAATGCTGTCACAAGTTGAATTGATCTATGCTGTGAGTAGTTATTGATATTGTGATATAAAGATTTGGATATTCTTTCAATAAAAAGTTTAAATAATAATAATTTTAAAAAATGACCTGGAAATGGGAATAACGAGTGAGGTGATCAACTTTGCAGATGATACAAAATTATTCAAAGTTGTTAAAACACAAGAGGATTGTAAAAAATTGCAAGAGGACCTTGATAAACTGGGAGACTGGGAGTCCACATAGCAGATGATATTTAATGTGGACAAGTGCAAAGTTATGCACCTAGAAAAGAATAACTCAAACTACGGTTACATTAGGAACCACCACCCAGGGAAAAGGATTTAGGCTTCATTGTGGATAATGTGCTGAACCCTTCAGCACAGTGTGCAGCGGCAGCCAAGAAAGCAACTAGAATGCTAGGAATCATAAAGAAATGAATGGAGAATAAAACCAAGGATATAGTAATGCCTCTGTATCGCTCCATGGTGTGACCACACCTTGAATACTGTATGCAATTCTGGTCACCATATCTTAAAAAAAAGATATAGAAGAATTAGAAAAGGTTCAGAAAAGAGTGACAAAAATGGTAAAAGGGATGGAAGGACAGCTCTATGAGGAAAGGCTTAAAAGGTTAGGGCTCTTCAACTTAGAAAAGAGACAGCTGAGGGGAGATACGATAGAGATCTATAAAATAATGAATGGAGTAGAATGGGAAAATGTAGATCAGTTGTTTACTCCTTCAAAAAGTAGGACTAGAGGGTATGCAATGAAGCTACAATGTAGCACATTTAAGACTAATCTGAGAAAATATTTATTCACTCAACGTGTAGTCAAACTCTGAAATTCGCTACCAGAGGATGTAGTAAAAGCTGTTAGTGTAGCTGCATTTAAAAGAGGTTTGGACAAGTTCCCGGAGGAAAAGTCCATAAACCACTATTAAAGAGGAAATGGGGAAATCCGTTGCTTACCACTGGACAAGCAATATGGAATCTGGATACCTTTTGGGACCTAGATTGGCCAATGTTGGAAACAGCATGCTGGGCTTGATGGACCCAGTATGGCATATCTTGTGTTCTAACCGAGACACTATACACAATTTAACAGCACAATTTAACAGCCAGAAGGAAACTCACAAACCACACCTTACATCCTGTGGACTGGGATTATATAGAGGGCAGGCAGAACCAAAACCGCCTGCCAAGAGCAGGCTGCTAAGAATGGAATGGTCCCGCACACAAAGCACATGAGATTGGGAAGGGTCCTACAGGGATTCCTTATACACCCATCTACCCAAAGTTTTAGAAAAGCAGATAGGAAATATCTTATCTGTGGGGGCTAACTAGGCCAATAAAATTTCAATCTGCCATTTCTTACTTTCAGGCAGATTTTTTAAAAATGCAGAACCCCTGGGATGTGGCTTACCTAAGATGGCTGACGAGGTTTGAGCTTGTTTCCTTCACCTCTAGTTTTCCTTTTTTATACTTTTTGTACTTTGACTATTTGCAGTTGGTGCTTCCTCTTTCCAACTGTAGGTTTTCATTGTTCCACCCCTTCATTTATGTGGACTACAGATTTATGTGACTTTTTGCTTTCTTTAAGATTGTTGGTGATGTATTAATTTCTGTACAAGCCTTTGCTTGATTATTTTTGTAAAATCTTTAAATATATAAAAAATGCAGAACCTCTAAATTTATGTCCTAAGTTAAGGTCCTAAATTAGGTTCCTATTATCAGTGAAATATAGGTGCCTAAATTTAGGCCTGCAATTAAATTTGCAAACATTTAGGATCTTAAATTAATTGTCAAGTGCTGGAAATCAGTGCTAAGTTCCTCTTTCCTGGCCTTAAGTCCAGCCCAATGGCTGTGCTCTTTGTAGACTCCTAAATTTAGATGTCTAGTGAATTTTAGGTGCACCTGCATTTTAGAAATTCATCCTTAAAAAATATTCAAAGGGGCGAATTTAGGAACTAAACTCCCCAAATTAGGCACTTAAAACCAGCCCATTTCATACTGTGTTAAACAAGGACCAACAATGCTGCATAGTGTGCCAATTTTCTTTTACCATTGCATGTGTGTGATGTGTAGGCCTCACTCCTGTCATGAATGATGCCTCCTGGAAATTCATACAGAGTGGCGGAGTAGCCCAGTGATTACAGCAGTGGCCAGAGAACAGGACTTGAATCCTACAGACATTCCTTGTGGCCTTGGGCAAATCACTTAACCCTCATTCATCTCAGGTACAAAATTAGATTGTAAGCCCTCTGGGGACAGGGAAATGCCTACTGTACCTGAACTACTGCTGGAAAGCTGTGAGCTAAATACTAATTTAAAAATAGATATCCATGTATCCTTTGGAGTGCCAGCGGGGGCCGGCTTAACCACTAGGCAAACTAGGTGGCAGTGTTAGTGCTTGTTCGAGCAGTTGTGCGCATTGGGCTTTAGAGTAGCCAGAGCAGGTTGAAGGTTGTGCTTGGATCGTCTCCCTTTGTAGTGTCCCCAGTAGTCTAAGTGCAGCGTCAGCATTACGGAAGAAGCTAGCTCGTGCTCTGTGAGTGGGAACCTGGGACTTTTTAGGTCCGGTCTAATACCCATGCTAGATCAATCCTTTCAGCAACCCCAAGGTAGCCTCCATTACCCTCATTCTAAAGTGTTTATGCTTTCGGAATTGTATTAACTTCTCAGCCTAGGGAAGTTGTATCAAGGATGCAGCACATTCATGTAGGGGAAGTGAAGATTTCCCATCGTGCTGCGTCGGACGCTCATTAGAGGATGTCTTGCTCTTAATGTGAATGGCTTCATTTGCAGAACAACAAACACAATAAGTAACATCTGGTTGAACTCCCTGCCAGCTGTCTATTGACAACACGCACACCTAGATTAGTGTTGACTAATGCATATTTCTTTTTGATTTTTCCCCTCTTGCATCTCCTGTCCTAGAAGTAGCACAACTGGCTTGGAGACAGACACATCTGCTCTGCTGGAAGAGAATCAGAGCGCGGGAATGAGCTCTTGGACCAATACTCTCACTTGATTTGGCAGAGTTTGGGTCACAATGATGTTTGCTGTCATGAGTTGTCATAATCCTTTCAAGACCCGTAAGGGAAAACTGTGGCTATGTTTTGATAACAATTGATTTTTACAATCTTTTTGAATCAATCTTTCACCTTCTTGTCCAATTTTTTTTGATCCGATTCATCCCAAACAGCCCACTATTTACCCGCAGTCTCAGCTTTACCAGGGTGAAGTCACTTAGCTGTCTATACTCAAGAGGTAACTGCTGATTTTAATAAGTAATGAGGTTGGTTTTATGTTCCTGTTCGGATGAGGAGACAAAACAAATTAAGTTATTAAACGAGGACTCGGGAATTTGTACAGTTAGTCACTCTACGGGTTTCCAGCAGTGTTTCAAGGTGAAGACGATAACAGAGAATAAGAGCAAAAAGGTAAAACAAGCTGCAAAGAGAGCGCAGCAGAAAGGGAGAAAGGAAGAGACATTTACGTTCTGAAGCAAAAAGCCATCTCTTTTTTCAGTAGAATTGGGGCAGGAGGAGGAAGGGAGGCTGTGGCCATAAAGAGTTAATATTCATTCTCGTTCCCTTACCAGGCATTCTCTCTTACGGCTTTCTGCTGTAGCCATTTGCCAGGCTGAAGTCTGAAAATTCCCTTTGACCAGGCTGTTTGGTAACAGACCCACATGCCTTTGAGATTAGAAAGCACCAAGATTGTTCAGAAAGCTTATACGTCTCCCCTCTCCCACTGAACCCCATAATTCTGGTAGAGCATTGATGCATGCATGTCAGTACGAGCAGTACTGCGCCATTTTAGGCCGTGAAGAGTCATTCTCCTCAACACCAACAATGCAGAAAACTTAGATATTAAATCATTAGCTGCTTTTCAGCTAGATAACGCGTGTTACTGCAGATGGCTTATCTTACCTTTGAAGGCCGCTGCTGCACACACATTTTGCTTGTCAGAACAGCCAAACCTGGAAGCGTAAAACAATAAAAGACTGAGTAACCACACGCTATACTTTACGAGCCAAGGTTTACCAGTTTGTAGGTGTTGGTATTAGAGAATGGCAAACAGGGCAATTGCTCTGGACCCCCATGCCACAGAGGTCCCCCAAGTCTCCCTCCAGCTGAAAACAGACTTTGGGGCCTCCCTCACCAGTTTCTAGCCAGGGCCCCTGCATGTCTAACATCAGCCCTGGTCTAGAGTTCATGGATCTGATTTACTAAGGCTTTTCTCTCATTTGGCATCTGTGCTGTGTAAAGTGTGCAGAATTTCACCCTCGGTGCAGAATTACTAGCTCGACCGTGTACCGGAAGGCTTTCTCCTCATGGCCAGGCCTGATTGAAATGAAGAGAAATGAAAAGTTCAGGTCTTTGGTCTTCGATGTAACATGCAATGCAGGGCAAAGTCATAGATTGCAAGTGCTGATGAGCAGGGACTGTCTCTTTCTCGTGCATGTACACCTTGTAGCGCTATACGAATGATCAGTAGTGGTAGTCGCTAATGCCTTTTCCTGCTGCTTTTCAGATGGTTGCAGTTCGGTAAGATTTGTGGCTTTTTCTCTCATTTCCATGTCTTTTTTATCTCTAGCATCTCCAAAGGGTCCTAAAATCATGATGACACCAACCAGAGCTCGTGTTGGGGACACCGTTCGGATTGCTGTCCATGGCTTTCAGGTAATCCACTTCAATCACGCCATCAGTATTGCTAGCTAGTGATCCTGTATATGAATGTATTCATGACAACGCTTGACATATTCATGTGATCATCACTCAGTTACCAAAGTATTGTCAAATAGACACTGGAGCCGGTTTACTAAATCGCGTTAGTTGCTGATGCAGCAGATAGCGCATATAATCTACACGCAAAAGCAGTTAACAAGGGCCAAGTGCATGATTTTCTGTGCCATTTTCAGAAAGCGCATTATCTGCAGGATTAGGGCAGAGAGTGGACATATCTGCATTGCGAGATCACCTCGGGTCTCAGAAGCACACAGTAACCATCCATGATGCTGGCCAACCGCATTCTCTGCACTTTTGGTTCTTTATCTCCTGGAGAAATGCTGTGCGCCCCCAACACACAATGCACAATGTCTGCAGTTAATGTGGCGCTATGCACAACGTTTGCAGTTAATGTGGCGCTATGCACAACGTCTGCAGCTAATGTGGCGCTATGCACAATGTCTGCAGTTAATTTTTGGTGCATTAGCTGCAGAAGCCTAATGTGTTTTAGTAAACCGGCCCCACTATGTTGGGGTAAAGGAGTAGCCTAATGGTTACAGCAGCAGGTTGATAGCCAGGGCAGCCACGGTTCAAATCCCACTGTTGCTCCTTGTGACCTTGGGCGAGTCACTTTACCCTCTATTACCTATGGTACAAACTTTGCAAGCCCCCCTGGGAGAGAGAAATACCCAATACTCCTCACTGTAACTACTGAAAAGGCATGAGCTCTCCGTCAGCGTTTGATGAAGCTTGTAACTTAGTCAAACTTGACCAGTTTGTGGGCTAACTGCAGTCATAAGAACATAAGATATGCCATACAGGGTCGGACCAAGGTCCATCAAGACCAGTATCCTATTTCCAACAATGGCCAATCTAGGTCATACGTACCTAGCAGTTTCCCCAAAAGACACAGGTTCCGCAATGCTTGTACTGGGTCAAGCATTGATATCCTGTGTCCCTTCTTAATAATGGTTTATGGACCTTTCCTCCAGGAACTTGTCCAAACTTGTTTTAAACCCAGCTATACTAACAGCCTTTACTACATCCTCCGGTAACAAATTCCAGAGTTTGATTACACGTTGATTGAAAAAATATTTTCTTTTATTAGTCTTAAATAGTTTACCCTGTAGCTTCATTGCATGTCCCCTAGTCTTTCTATATTCTGATAAGGTAAACAATCGGTCTACGTTTACCCGTTCCACTCCGTTCATTAATTTATAGACTTCTATCATATCTCCCCTCAGCCGTCTCTTTTCCAGGTTAAAGAGCCCTAACCTTTTTAGCCTTTCTTCATAGGGGTATCTTTCCATCCCCTTTACCATTTTGGTGGCTCTTCTCTGAACCTTTTCTAATAACGCTATATCCTTTTTAAGTCTGTAAACATACAAAAAAAATGGTCACTTACAGAGTGTAATTTGATTATTCAAACCAGTTATTTAAAACACTCCAATATTCTCACAAAACTTCATAGCACAAAGTCTACTGGGAGAATAAATATCTTCTTAACCAAAATGTTTAACTCCTTAAAAAAAGAAAAGGAAAAAAGGAGAAAACAGACCTCAGAACAAACAAGGAGTAGGAGGCTTCAACATGACCCTTAGGCCCATGCCACCATACATCCCATAACATCAATGATCTGCACAACTCCTCCTTCCCATCAATTACTGTTCTTTCCCATTCACAAAAAGGATTGCGAATAGGAGGTAGAAAAGGAAGTGTCACTTAGCTGTAATAGCATATACTCATCCATAATGAAAATCAGCCCGCTTCACTTCCCTCACGCACACTTTTCCTGTATCGTAGCGCTCCTGCCCAGCGCACTACAGGACGTCCCCAAAGCGTTTTGCTGATTGCTTCATCAGGGGAATACACTACGAGAAAAAGCAAAGAAAGCATATAGAAACCCTTCTCATAAAACCTAAGCCATAAAAATGCAATAACCAAAGATTCAGACCACCGAACTGCCCACAAAATGCTTACATTTAACGTTAAAGCCTGTGTCCACCGAACAAGAGATTGGCAACGGACCATTCACCAAAGCAGGTAGCTAAAAAATGTTGCGCATGTGGACAGTTTAAACTTTCACCACTATCAGTTCTTAAAAGGAAACATCTTACACTCGCTCAAAAACAAGTGAATCGAAGCTACACACCTCAAACACATAAATCCCAGTCAATTTGAAAATTCAAAGCCCTGGGACTAACCGTGTTGAATTGAAAAATCCAGCGCTGCTCACACATAAGGGTCTGCTCCCTACTCGTAGCATTCCTTACTTTATCAACTCTATCTATACAGAAGCAGTGCAAATCAGCAAATGTGTGACCATGCTCCAAGCAGGGCTGCACCAGCAGAGCTTCTCTTGCTGACAGCGCAATCTACTCTGAGGTTCCCTCACTCTAATCTTAAAGGGACGGATAGTTTTGCCTATATATAACCCACACGGACAACGTATACCATAAACAATAAAATCAGAATTACACCGAAGGCAGTAATCTCATCCCCCATAAGTCAAAACAGTCAACTCCACCGACACAGTACAAATCGAACAACCCAACACAGCCAGTTCCCTGGCCGCAACAATTCAGCAGAGGGCGCCAAAGAAAGGACAGCAGGACTAAATATCTCCTTCAGGTTCCGATTTCTCTGCCAAACACAGCGAAAACGTTTACCCATCATCCCGGCTATTACCTGCAGAACATTAGCATGCTTATTCAGAACTGATTGAATCCGAGGACTCATAGGAGAAAACCTGGATATAAAATTAACAAAATCATCAGCTACATCCACCACATGATCTCTACATGGTCGAAGAAGCCATTCCCTATCATTGTAGAGTGCTCGCCGATAAGACTTTTCAATCACCTTACTCGGATACCCTCTGGCTAAAAAAGCAGACCTTAACTCCCATGATTTAACTTTAAAATCACCCACCTAAACTGTATAAACTGAGAAAATGGCAACCCTTCCCTTAACCTCACCAGGTGGGCACTGGAAAAATGAAGGAAAGTATTCCTATCGGTCTTTTTCTTATATACAGTGGTACCCCATCCACAATCCTGTCTAACAACCTGAACATCTAGGAAAGCAATCTCATTAACATGATAAGTCATTGTAAACTGTATATGAGAATCCAATTGATTTAACCAAGTATGAAACTGAAATAGGGAAGCCAGATCTTAATCATAGACGAAAAGGGGAATCACTCAACCACGTCTGTTCATATTCTCCTATAAAAAGATTTGCAATAGGAGGAGTAAAAGTGGCCTCGTAGCAACCCCAGAAACCTGTTGATAAATAACATTCTCAAAAACAAAATAATTATTCCTCAAAGCAACCTCCGCCAACTGTACAAAAAAACATACCTGCCTATTAGTCAGTTCCCCACGACGTAACCGCCATTCTAACCATCTCCAAGCTTCTGATTGTGGTATACTGGTGTAGAGCTGGGGAGATGCTTCTATAGGGGCTCCGTCAGCGCCGACATCATCCATATGTGAGGAATGATTCCTGCCATCCCTGGAGAACACCTATTATAGGTGAATAACTACTCTATCCCTCCTCGAGGCAGGGACCTGCAAGGCCTCAGGCTCATTATCTCCCCTTGACTCCTAGTGGAAAACTGATGACAAGGCCTCCCTGGAAACCAGACAGCATCGACACATCCCCTCGGACCCATCTTCCCCCGGTGCATCAGCGCCATTCTCCTCCAGAGGACGTGGCCTTCCTGATTTTGTCAGGGATATGGCCCGAGCCATCTCAGTGCAAACTGAAGCAGAGGAGGACCCCCGCACGGAGGAACTGGAGATCCTCCAGTTTGAGTCTCCACCCAAGGAAACTCTCACAGTGCCGGTGCAACCGATTCTCAAGCGGTTACTTTTGAGAATGTGGAAGACCCCAGCATCAGTGCCAGTGGTCAGTCGATGCCTCAACGCCATATACCACGTCTGGAAAGGGCTGAGATTCCACAAGCCCCAACTCACACTTAACTCCATGGTTGTCAAGTCAACCATGCAAAAGCTCAAGGTCTCCCCTGGAAAGGGTGCTAGTGCCTTCAATGCCCTTGGGCACAAGTCCTACCAGGGCTCGATGCTGGGATGTCGAATCCAGGCCTATGAGTTGTACAAAGGCATGTATCTGAAAACCTTAATCCAGAAGTTGTCTAGGTTCTCGTCAGGGATAGTCGGGGAACTTCTTCAATGGTTCCAAGCCTTGACCTCCAGGATCAAGGATTGTTCAAAGTTCCTCTCCTGAGCAGCCTACGATGGATTTGAGTCAGCAGCTCAAGTAGCAGCAGCAGGCATTGGGGCTCAGCGCCAAGCCTGGCTGCAGTCATCGGACCTCAAACAATGGGTCCAGGACAAGCTGCTCTAATGTCCCCTGCACCGGAGAGAACCTGTTTGGCAAGCCCATGGCTGACAAGGCGCCGAGATAGAAGCAGAAGTGGTGACCCGACAGAGGCTCTCAAAAAATACCTCTTCCTTTCTTCGTAAGAAATTCTTATGGAAAAGGCCCCTGTTCTAAGGGAAAATGGGGCATTTCCAGCAGAGTCACTGCTACCAGCCCTTCTCGGGCCAGCAACAGGGTTCTCACCGCAAGAGACAGGGACAGGGAGCTCAGAAGCCCAAGGCTCAGAAGCCTCAAGCCCCAGCTCCAGCCCAACCAGGGGGAGCTTTTGACTCCCAGGGCAGGATCTCCCTTCCCCCAGGAGATCTTCACCAGCCCACAGGGGGCCGCCTGGCATTCTTTGCCCACAGATGGGCCAAGGTCACCTCAGACCAGTGGGTGCTACATGTAGTAAAGGAGGGATACCTCCTCCGCTTACAACAGTTACCGCTCAAGTTCTTCCCAGGAGAGCCTGTTCGACATCTCCTTCACCCAGACCCTTCTGTTCTCAGAGCTTGCAGGTCTGCTCAGGGACAAGGCAGTAGAGCTGTACCCAAACACCTATGGGGAAAAGGCTTCTACTCAAGGTACTTCCTTTTCCCAAAAAGAACTGGGGGCCTCAGGTCCATACTAGACTTGAGAAACTTAAACAAGTTTCTGGTAAGGGAGGAATTCAATATGTTCTCCCTTGGAACACTGCTGCCATACCTCCACCAAGGAGATTGGCTGTGCTCCTTGGATCTAAAAGATGCATACACACACATCCTAATTCATTCCTCTCACAGGCAGTACCTATAGTTTGTCTTGGGAGAAGAGCACTACCAGTACAGAGTGCTGCCCTTCGGCCTGGCCTCTTCCGCAAGAATTTTACCAAATGTTTGGCAGTGGTAGCCACCCACCTGTGCCTACAAGGAGTTTTCATCTTTCCCTACCTGGACAACTGACTAATCAGAGGGGGTTTGGCCTCAGAGGTCAGTCAGGCCACAGAGAGAACAACCCTCATACTGCAGCACCTGGGGTTTGTCATCTACTACCCCA
Organism: Ichthyophis bannanicus; assembly: GCA_033557465.1. NCBI lineage: Eukaryota > Metazoa > Chordata > Amphibia > Gymnophiona > Ichthyophiidae > Ichthyophis > Ichthyophis bannanicus. The sequence goes on from CM066042.1 coordinate 10,287,210, forward strand.
AATCCCAGCTCTCTCCAGCCCAAAATAGGAACCCAGGATATCAATGCTTGACCCAATACAAGCATTGTGGAACCTATGTCTTTTGAGGAAACTGCTAGGTACTTATGACCTAGATTGGCCACTGTTGAAAACAGGATGCTGGGCTTGATGGACCTTGGTCTGACCCAGTATGGCATATCTTTTGTTCTTATGAGTTCGTAGATGCTAAGTTGGACACATTGCAAGTCAAGGCAGACCTCCAAAGAGAAAGGGCAGACCACCTCATACAACTGGCAGGGGAGATACAACACTGCCACTCGGTACCGGCTCGCCTTCTCCTCCGCCTGTTGGGCCACATGGCCTCAATGGTCCATGTCATACATTAGCCTGCTTGCACATATGCGGACAGCCCAATGGTGCCTCCGCTCACAGTGGACTCAAGCCACAACTAGACTATGGCACAGGGTCAGAGTCACATGGCACTTGGAGGAGTCCCTCACCTGGTGGCAAAACTTGCGCCACCTCCAGGCGGGAATGTCTTTCCAGGCACCCGTGCCACAGAGGACCCTGACAACAGACACCTCCCTCCTGGGTTGGGGAGCGCATTGCGGGGATAGCCACCCGCAAGGCAGCTGGTCCCAGGAGGAGTCCCTCTTACAGATCAACCTCCTAGAACTCAAGGCAATCTTCCTGGCCCTGTGAGCATTCCGCCACCACCTGCAGCACCAACCTGTGTTGATCCAGATGGACAATCAGGTGGCCATGTTTTACATCAACAAGCAGGGAGGCATGGGCTCGTACTCCCTCTGCCAGCAGGCGGTAGCCCTTTTCTCCTTCGCAGTGCACAATGGCACACTCCTATGAGCGGTGTACCTGCCAGGCCAGGATAACTGCTTAGAAGACAGGTTAAGCAGAGTCTTTCACCCACACGAGTGGTGTTTGAACCCCAGGGTAATGAAGCAACTCTTCTGCCGCTGGGGCAGGCCTGTGATAGACCTCTTCGCCTCCCCGGAAAGCGTGCAGCTACCTCGCTTTTGGTCATGCCAACCACACCCAGGGAGAGTGGCGACAGATACCTTCCTGATCTCGTGGTCAGAAGGTCTACTCTATGCATTTCCCCCAACCCCCCCTGGTCACCAAGACCATCTTCAAGGCCCTGAGCGAGAGGGCATCAAGTGATACTGATCGCCCCAGGTAACCATAGTTCCCTCTGCTGCTTTCTCTGTCGGTGGCACTCCCAGTCCCACTGGGCCGGGCCCCAGACCTTCTTTCCCAGGAGGGCGGCTCCCTCCTGCACCCCAACCTGGGGTTGCTAACACTAACAGCGTGGCTGCTGAAAGAGTAGTGTTGGCCCCTTTCAATCTTCCTGAGGAAGTCGAGGAGGTCCTATTGGTCTCCCAAAAATCCTCCATCAGAAGGGCATATGCCTTTAAGTGGCAAAAGTTCTCTGTCTGGTATGCGGAGAAGGAGGAGAACCCCTTCTCCTGCCAGGTTCAATTCATTCTTCACTATCTCCTTACACCTGTCGCACACCAGACTGAAATCAAACTCAGTGAGGGTGCATCTGAGCACCATAGCTGTGCACCACCACCCTATAGAGGGAAAACCCCTCTCAAGCCAGCTGCTGGCCTCCAGGTTCCTCCATGACATCTTGTTATCCAAGCCCCCTCTCCGCCCACCAGCAGTGGAGTGGGACCTCAACGTGGTGCTCTCCCAGCTCACCAAACCACCTTTCAAACCCCTGGCTACTTGTCAATTTCAGCCCTCACGTCTGCTCACAGAGTGAATGAACTTCAGGCTCTGGGGGCAGATCCACCATACACACAGTTCTACAAGAACAGGGTAGTGCTCCACGCACACCCCAAATTCCTCCCGAAGGTGGTATCTCCTTTTCACCCCAACCAAGAGATGGTCTTCACTACTTTCTTCCCGCGGCCTCACGCCGGCATGGAGGAACTAGTGCTTCATACACTGGATTGCAGTGGACTCAGGCTCATTGCAAAGCTCCTCAGCTTTTCGTATCATATAACCCCAGTAGAGTGGAGCTCCCCGTGACTAAGTGAACTCTGTCCACTTGGGTGGTGGATGTATTGCCCTCACATATGAGCGAGCTGGCCTCTCCCTTGAGCACCAAATCACAGTACATCGTGTGAGAACAATGGCTGCGTCGGTGGTCAACCTCTGCTCAGTACCAATGACGGAGATTTTTAAGGCTGCCACATGGTCTTCAATTCATACGTTCGCAGCTCACTAATGCCTGGAGAGCAAGTCCTGCAGGGACAGTGCCTTTGGTCTGGCAGTACTCCGTAATATTCTTGGAGTGTAGGCAACGCCTGCCCTCCGACCCTTCTGTGGTCAGGCTACCGGAGTAATAGTGTCGCTGGACGCTAGGGTCATACAGAGTCTCTCAGTGGGGACTCACCTTCTGCAACTCATGGCTAAACCAGTTGGTCGCCATTGGTGCTGTCCTGGTTCAGTCCTTGATAGCCTGGAGCTAGGGAGTCCCATATGTGAGGACTGACTTCCTGCTTGTGCCTGGAGAAAGGGTAGTTACTCACCTGTAGCAGGTGTTCTCCAGGGACAGCAGGAATCGATCCTCACAACACTCCCTCCTCCCCTGGGAGTTGCCTTCCTCCCTTGTTTTAGTTTTTACTGCCGTCCTAGCTATGTTATCTGACCGAGCAAGATGGCACCCTTGGGTGGGAAGGGGACCATGCATGTATGGTAGCATTCCCAAAGACTTTCTTTGAAAGCTGGGGAAATGCTCCGTGCGTGCTTCATCGGCACCGATGTCACCCATATGTGAGGACTGATTCCTGCTGTCCCTGGAGAATAATTGTTACAGTTGAGTAACTATGCTTTCCGTTCAAACTGTTGCTTCTTTTTTTGGTATACCCATGTTTCTTAATGTGCCCCAGAGTTTTTCATGGTTTACACAGTCAAAAGCCTTGCTGTAGTCAATAAAACACATATAGGTATCCTTTTGGCATACTTTAGTCTTTTCAAGGATCCATCTCACATCCACGATGATGTCTTTCATTCCTCGCCCTTTCCTGAACCCTGCTTGCACTTCAGGCAGTTCTCTTTCCAGGTATAGTTATAGTCTGCTGAATAATCTTCAGTAGTATCTTGCTGGCATATGGGATCAGAGTGATTGTGCGATAATTTCCAGTGCCAGTTGGATCATCTTTCTTTAGTATTGGTATAAACACAGATCTTTTCCAGTTAGTTGATCATGATGTTGTCTTCCAAATTGTAAATATGGTAACAGCTGCATCAGATTGCTGTAATACTTCATTAGGAATGCCATCAGTGCCTGGTGCTTTGTTCTTTGATAAGGCTTTCAATGCTGCTTCAACTTCTTCTTTCATCACCAATCATTCCGAATCATAAGGTATAGGTTGAAACAGCTATTGGTCAACTTGATCTTTATCATATAATAACTCTGTATATTCTTTCCATCTTTTCTTGATTTTCTCAGCATCTTTCAACATGGATCCTTGAGCATCTTGTAACATTCCAATTTGAGGCTGGATTTTTTCTTTAACTCTCATAGCTTTAAGACAGGGATATATATAACTATATATGTAAATAAGTTCAAAAACACCTATAAAGCATTTTGATCGGTGTGTAATGTTAAATGTAATTTAGTTTTATAGTTCAAGTTCTAACACTGTGTTATATGTAATAGTTCTTGGTTTAATGTAAACCGCCTTGATGCTGAAAAGGTGGTATATAAGATCACGTAAAAAAATAAATAAATTAAAATAAAATAAAATAAATTTATGAATACATAAAAAGGCAGTGGGCTCATAAAAATAAAATAAAATAAATTTATGAATACATAAAAAGGCAGTGGGCTCTGTCATGAAGAAGTCCCTTCTGAGCCTATAAAGATAGGGCAAGATGAGGATTTGCTTTCAGAAACTGACAGGCAGTCTGAGCACATGGCTCAGTGTTTGCAAAGAAGAAGTAAACAAAGAGAGTCACGAGCTGGAGAGACACGCCCCTGCAGTGACGTATTCCCTAGCTCAGGAGGTAATGAGGTTCACCTGTTTCAGGGCAGGGCACAGCTAAGCCCTGAGAGTTACAATGATAAAAACTGGTCATTAGCTTGGACCAGGCAGAAGCAGAACGAGAAGCAGATGCAGAGCCAGAGGAGGAACTGGAGTCAGAGCCAGAAAGGAAGCCAGCAAAGGAGCACGCTGACTAGAAGGAGTCAAAGAGGAGTGAGAACCAAGGGAGCCTTATTCCCGAGGCCAGAAGGAAGCAACCCAGGGCAGGGGTTGTCTGGTAAAGGCAGGAGAGAGAAGAATCTTCCTGAGAGGCAGGCTTGGCAAAGCTCACACGCTCTGAGGAGAGAGACAGGCTGGTTGGAGAATAACGGTAGTCTGAGGGGAAAGTTAATAGGCTGAGAGGCAAGCAAACACAAGCCGTGTTTGAGAACCAGTCTAACCCTGCAGAGTGGAGAGTTCCTTCCCTTTCAAAGCCAAAAGGTAGGCTTAATAATTCATATAAGTTTGAACCTAGCTATAAAGCAGTTCCCTATAGTTACCAGAAAGTAGCAAACTCCCTGGACAAAAACTACAGCATATATGGTAGTTTACAACCCTGCTCAGGAGAGTGCTACAGAGAGAAACCACGTGAGCTCAGAGGAACCGTTTGTTTCAAGGATCAGGATAGCAGCTTACTGCCACACCCTGCTATTCCTGATGCTGAGAAAATGCAGATAGACTCTGACCATGATGAAATAGTGGATGATCGGATGGACTGTACATTATCTTTGGCTGACCATGTGAATTCCTTATGCTGAACAGTGTCTGAGAGAGAGGGTAAAAGCAGCAGAAAAAAAGGGAACATTTTCTTTGCTAATTGAAGCTGTTGTGATTTTGTTTTGTATCAAGCACTGCACGTTTAAAGCCTGAAGCTGACAAGGCTAACTTACCTGAGTTATGTATAATTTCCTCAAGCCAATTGTATGGCATGTTTTGTCCTGAGTTATTCACTTGCATTTAATCCACCGGGAAGGGGAAAATAAATTCTTGTCATTGCCTGAAACCACTCGACTGCAACTCATCTGTGCTCAAGGGTAAAGGGACTTACTTTCCCAGAAGGCCTTGCAGGGTTAAAGCAAGCCCACGCTCTCTGAGGCAGGAACACCACAGGCAGACCAAGACTCAGCGCCCTAGGCGTTGGGCTGGCCACCGTGAGGGTGACAGCTCACACCAAACAGCAGATTACGGAGGACACTAGCCGCCAACACACTGATTATCCCATCTGAAACTACAAAATGTTCACGAACAACTAGTAATAGAGCCTTCACTCTTTACGCCCCTAGATGTTGGAATAACATCCCTCCCAACATCAGAGCAATCAGAGACCTCAATCAATTTAGGAAGGCCATCAAGCATCACTTATTCCTACTGCACTTTTCCCCACACTACAGCACCATCCAACCAAACCCAGCATTGACTCACACACCACAGACAAAACCAAACCGGACAGATCTAGAAAACTTGTAAAGATTTATTTACTAAATCATGAAAGTCATCTTACAAAATTTAAGCAGTTATAAAGTTTGCTCAAGATAATAACTTGAATATGTATATTGACATCAAACCTAGCATGTTGAATCGCCTCATTGTAAATAACCTCACTGTAACTTCACCTGTCTGTAATTAATTGTATATAGTTCTCCCAGTTACATTTCCATGTTACTATCCCTGTTTTATGTAAATACAGGGCAGAACTACCCCTGCCCTGTAGTCAAGTTGTTGTATGTAAACCGCACTGATATCAAATAGCACGTTATAGAAAAGCTATAAATAAATAAATCACAAATCCCTGAGTTACTCCACTATTCACTTTTCTCTATTGAGATAATTAGCCATTTAGTCCTACTTTCCGTTTTCTATCTTTTAACTGGTTCTCAATCCAAAATAATATACTTTTTAGTTTCCTCACATGGAACCTTGTCAAAGGATTTCTGAAAATCCAGATACACTAAATACTCTACAACTAGCCATGAATGCTGCCGCCCGTGTCCTATTTGGAGCATCAAGGAGGGAACACTCTACCCCCATCCTAATGGAGCTACACTGGCTCCCTATAAATTGCAGGGTCACATATAAAGTCCTCATCACTACCTTTAAAGCTATCAATAAATTAGCCCCTCCCTCAATCTCATCTCTCATCATCCACACCCCTAATACGAGATCAAGAAGATCAGCAGCGTTCAACACCCTATCCATACCGACAGAATTTATAAGATGCACCCATACAACTACAGAAAGAGCATTTGCTTACTACGCCCCTAGACGCTGGAACAACCTTCCACTCGCCATCAGATCAATCACAGACCTTAAACAATTTAGAAAAGCCATAAAGCATCATCTGTTCCTTCTACACTTCTACAAACACCATGATCCCTCACAGACACCTCAACACAATCCAATCCCACAGGTTACGCAATAAGTATATTTCTTACGCTGCACATAATGTAATTAATAACCTGTACTGTATATAGTTTATTTTTTGTATAATGTTTCCCATTGTTAATTCCTGGTTATTTGCCCTGTTATATGTAAACTCATGACAGCTCGTTGCTCATGTGAGTATTTTCGTTCACTGTAAACCGCACTGATGATAAATAGTGCGGTATAAAAGAAATGTAAATAAATAAAATACACTATGGCCCTAATTCACGACTGCGGGATGTGGGGCTGTACGTCCCGCTGGGACATGCAGCCCTGCAATCCGCCTAATCCCTATTCCTGCACAAGCTCTCCCTGTACGTCCTGTGCTTCAGAATGGGGAGAGCCAGGAGGGGGTGGGATCGGGGGTGGGCTACCCGATCACCTGTTGCCGTGTTCCTGGGTACCGGTGGCCTCCACTGGTACCGACATCCAGACTCTGGTGGCGTCGATGGATCAGAAGATTCTGTCCATGCAGCGCACCCTAACGACGTTTATGCAGGCTTCGATGCCTCCAGTACCGCAACAGTCTCCGTTGCCGGTACCGACTCCAGCACCGGCATCGTTCCCGGTGCCGGTACCGATTGCATCGACATCGGCTTCGGTGTCGACTGCAACGGTACCCTGTCCTATGATGCCCATCGGTACCGAACCGGTACCGCTTACTCCCGATATCGATCCCACTCGGTACGCGTATCGGGCTTTACAGGAGCATCCAGACAGGCGATACTTCGATTCCTCCGAAGACTCTGATGAGTCGGAGGTTTCTGTCGATGCACCGGTACTTCTTCCTCAGGAGTCTGATTCTCCAAAACGAAGAATGTCTCCTCCAGAAGACTTGTCTTTTCAGGACTTCATTAGGGAAGTGGCTAGGGGCCTCTCCATTACAGTGGCCCCTGAGTCAGAGCCTAGAGCCAAGCAGCTAGATATTTTGCAATATCCAAAGGCTCCTAAAGAAGCAGCTACTTTACCTATTCATGAGATTCTCTATGATCTCATGTTGAGCATGTGGGAGACTCCTCTTACCACCTCTCCTCATTCTCGTAGATTAGACACCATGTACCGTGTCCCTCCTTGTCCTGGCTTTCATAAGTCTGAGCTTCCTCACCACTCTATTGTGGTAGAGTCTGCCATGAGGAAAATAAAGAGTGCAAAGAGACACTCATCTAATCCTCCAGGACGTGAATGCAGGACCCTTGATGCTTTTGGCCGAAGGGTTTTCCAAGCTAATATGCTTGCTGCCAGAATCAACTCCTATAGTCTCTATATGGGGATGTTTCTAAAAGAAGTCACAGATCATCTGCAGACTTTAGCCCCTTTTATTTCAGAAGATAAAAGGCAGGAATTTCTCACTTGGCTTAAACATGCCCAAGATGTTTCAAAATTTTCCAACCGTGCAGCCTTTGACTCTTTTGAGTGTGTAAGCAGAGCCTCGGCTATTGCCATAGGTGCACGCAGAATTGCTTGGTTACAAGCCTCTGATTTGGAACTTTGGGTCCAAGATGAACTGGGAAATCTTCCTTGTACAGGTGAAAATCTTTTTGGCAGGGATTGGAAAGCAAAGGCCACTCAGATAGATGCTGAGAACTCTGCTTTGGATCGACTTTCAAAGTCTACCTCTGCTCCTGCTAAGAAAAGATTGTTCAAAAAGACAACTTTTTCTAAAAAGGGAAGATACTATCTCCAGGAACAAGCAGGAATGAGTCTTCACACGTGGGAGACGTCGCCGACGGAGCCCGCACGGGAATGCTCCCCAGCATCCAATCAGAAAGCCTTTGGGAGCATCCCCCGCGCCTGCGCGGTGGCTTCCCGCCCTTCCTACTGCCTCTCCCCAGTTTTTCGTTTTCCGCGGAGCAGGCAGGATGTCCCTCCTGCCACCGCAGAAATTTTTTCCTTTTTTCTGTAGTCACGGCTTTCCCGCCGACGGTGGCACCTCCGTGCCCCCCTTTTCTTTCTTTCTTTTAATTATTTTTCATTTAATTTTCGTCGCCCCTCCAGGCGCTGAGGACCGTGGCATGGAGCCTTCTTCCCCCCAGCCTCACGGCGGGGACTTAATTTTCCACGTGGACTCCAATGCCTGGTGCCTCTCCTGTTTGGGGCCTGACCCTTTTTCCCCGGATTCCCCGGGCTACAGTGTCGGGAGAAGACCCTCCCTCTTTCGGGTATCCCTCGACGACGTCTTCGCACCCAAGGCGCGGTCGTCGGGTTGTTCTTCTCTCCAGGATCAGGTAACCACACAACAGTCTGTTAAGACTAGCCGAGTCTTGAGGGGCGAGTCTCATGCGCGGCATGGCGACGGCTCCGGCCAACCCCTCAAGTCCTCCTTGGCTGATATACCCCGGCGGGAGTCCTCGGGCTCCAAAGCATTTACGGGGTTTTGGGATGTTCCTGAGGTTTGCTTCTCACAGAACATTCCCGAGCCATGCCCGAGGGAGGTACCCGCTTCGAGCGGTGCCGATTCCCCAGCATCGGCGTCGGCGTCGAGTGTTCCACTCTTCGCCAGGGATCGTCAGCCGGTGTCCTCGGCGCCTTCGGGGCCGATCGACTCGACCGGGTCTGACCTCCCTACATCCAAGCCATGCTTGGGCGTGGTAGCCGCTCCGGGCGGTACTGAGCCCCCGGCATCGGCGTTGGTGTTGAGCGCTCCGCTCCTCACCGAGGTTCGTCGGCTGCTGTCCTCGGCGCCTCCGGGGCCGATCGACTCAGTCCAGCCTGGCGTTCCTCCAGCCCTGCCATGCTCGTGGGCGGTACCCGCTTCGGGCGGTACCGACCCCTCGGCGTCGGTGTCGAGCGTTCCGCTCCTCACCGGGGATTGGCGGCTGCGGTCCTCGGCGCCTCCAGGGCCGACCGACTCGCACCAGTATGGCGTTCCTACGGGGGTGGTATCTGCTTTGGGCGGTGCCGACCCGTCGGCGTCGGTGTCGAGTGACCCGCTCCCCACCGGGGATCGCCAGCCGCTGCCCTCGGCACCTCGGGGGCCGATCGACTCGACACTGTCTGACGGCCCTACGTTCAGGTCATGCACGGAGGTAGTACCCACTTCGAGGGCGCGGGCGTCGGTGGTTCCGCCCCGTGCCGGGGATGGTCATCTGACCTCCCTCCCCTCGGGGCCGCTCGCTTTGACCCGCGCCGGGTCGCCGGTATCCCAGCCCTGCGCAAGAGTGGTACCGGGTTCGAGCAGCGCCGCTCCGCCGGCGACGGCAGGGGCGTCGAGCACGAGGGACCGCCATCGACCTTCCCCGGGGACCTCGGGGTATGTTGGCCAGCGCACGGGCGACTCCCCGGCATCGACGCGGCCGTCGAGGGCCCCGACCTTTCCTAGAGAAGGGGCCTCGGGGTCTGCGCCCGCTTCGACCCAATCTGGGTCTGCGCCGTCCCGCAACGGTACCCCGATGTCGGCGCAGGGGCTTTGCACTCCCCCCCCCCTGCAGGGACTCATCGTCGGGTGACCGGGGTCCCCTCGGGGACGGGCCGTATGCCCCGGAAGGATTTCTCTCCGGGTCGGACGGGTTCGAGAGGGAGCCCGGCACTGGGCAGTGCCCGCCGATCGACATCGGCGTCGGCGTCAGATGACCCCTCTCCTCCGAGCACCGTCCTCGGTGGCCCTTGATGCTCGCGGCACCGGTCGGCGTGGTTCCAATCCGCGCTCCGGGATCTCCACCACCGGCGCGGTCACTCCCGCTGGGGGCCTCGAGGAAGGAGTCGATCTCCTCGCTTGGTTCGATGCCCAGCCTGGAGTTGTTGTCCAGCCTTGAAAGCCTGGCCAGGGCACATCTCGGGATCGGCCCCTGTCCTCTCCCGCAGCGCAGAGCAGAGACCGCTGGCCCCTGCCCTCCGGCGGCTGCGGATTCGCTCCAGTCACGGGGGGAAGCGCCGCCCCCGGGTTCGGGGCCGAGGCCGGTTCCTGCGGCGCCGTCGGTGCCATCGACTTCTTCGATGCCTAGCTTGGAATCAATTCCAGGAGCCGACGACGCCATGTTGACTGCCCCGATTCGAGTCGGTTGGTCCCCTCCTCTGCCCAGCGGGCATCGGCCCGAGCGGCCTCTTAGTGCCCTGGCGGCCTCTCCCGCCATAACTGCTCCGGCAGAGCCGCCTTTTCAGGATTTCCTCCTTGACATGGCGGACTTGCTGGCCATCCCTATCCCGGACTTGAGCCCACGCCCTGCGGAACAGGCAGCCGCGATGCTTCCTCTGCATCCCGCTCTGCAGGATCTCCTGCTGGGGGCTTGGCGGTCGCCTTTGAGGGTTCCGGCGCCGCCGACTGCGATGCAGGCTCTGTACCGGGTGCCTCCGTCCCCGGGGTTTCAGCAGCACCAGCTTCCACATCGGTCCATTGTGGTGGAATCGGCGCTGAGGAAGGCCGGAAGCAAGGAGAGGCATGCTTCTCGCCCTCCAGGCCGCGCCTCGAAGACGCTAGATACTCTAGGACGTCAAGCCTTCCAAATGTCTATGCTGGCGGCCAGAATTATTTCATATATATTTTATATGAGTCTGTCGCTTCGGGAGGTCACCGAGAGGTTATCTCGGTTATCCACCTTCGTATCTGCAACCAAGGCCTTTGAATATTCCCTGCTTCTTTATCATTGCAGGAATATCTCCGGGTTCCTTTCTCGTGCTTCGCTGGACTCCTTCCGGTCGGTCAGCAGAGCCTCTGCTGTTGCCATTAGAGCACGCCGCACGGCATGGTTGCAGGCGTACGAGTTGTGTAGACGGGCACAGCATATCCTGGGTAATTCTCCCTGCGACGGAGATCACCTCTTCAATAGCGAAGCCTTACGTCAGGTCGCACAGTGCTTCGCTAACCTTCCCAGAGTTAGCAGCCAGCCTAGGGCCCGGCTTCCCCCCGGTGGTGGTAAACGCCCCTCCAGACCCCCCTTCCCTAGGAAGAGGAAATGTCAGCCCTCTGCCCACCCTCCAGGCACGCCCAAGCAAGGGACCTCTCACCCCGGGTTGATGTCCCCGGGCCCGCGCCAGGACTCTCATACTAAGCATTTTTAGGCTCAGGTGGGCGGCTGCCTGCTCTTAACCTCCTTACCAGAAGTTTAGACTAGAGCTCTACTCTGGGGCTCGTCCAGTTGGAAAATGGTTCGGGGACTTATCTAGGGGTTCAGGTCTTCTCCTCCGTGGGAAAGGGAGACCAACTTACGCCGTGATCGCTATGGCCCACGGTCACCCTACTTACTCTTCGTATGTCCCCGAACCCCTCTCAGCCAGTATCCTCTTGCTGATTGCTTCTGTACTGGAATTCCCCTCCAGCCGCTATAGTCCCCCAATACTCACCAGGGACTATACCCTCATGTCCCCCGATTGTGCGGGGGACAATTTCTACGCGCAGGTCCTGGGGACACATTAGGGCCTCCAACCCCTGCGGCATTCTACCGGACTGATGCTATCCTCCGTCCCCCGCGCTACCGCGCTCTTAGCTCGCCGATCTGCCCTTGCCCTCCGGGAAAGATCCCTCCCCTGACGGATCTTGCGGCCACCTCTCCAGGTGGACGTTCTGGGGATCGATGGCAGATCCGCCTTACCTGAGTGCTGCTCATGGAGGCAGGCCCCCGGCGTGCCTGCGTTAGTACCGGAGGGGGCGTCCCCATGTCCACCGGCTTAGATATACTAGATATCACCTGCTTGGCAGGCGCCTTTGGGGGATCCCCACAGTACCTGTGTTTACCGCCTTTTTCCCCCTATGGCCGGTACTCACCCCCCCCCCCCCCGGGGGTCCGGCCAGTCCGCCTGCCTATTCCCCGTCGGCCTGCGGACTGGTGGTACCCTACTGCTGTGAAGTCAACAGTCCCCTTTTTCAGTTAGGTCTTCCTCCCGGAGGTTCGGACCCTTGTCTCCCTATCTCTCGCTAGGGCAGACTGTGTACCCCTTCTGCTCCGGGGTACACCTCTACTCTTCTCCGGGATAGGCTCTCTAGTTCGGCCTGTCTTCCACTGTTGGTCCTCTGAGTTATGGACTCTACTCCTAAGGGAGTGCTCAGCTTGCCGTGAGCCCCCTGGAAGACCTGCCGTCCTTCTCCTGACCCAGCTGACGCCTGGATCCCATGGCCTTCCGGATTTGGAACTTCCTCCTCGCTGCGGTGAAGTTTCCTTGATGACCTCGCTACTGCGTCTACAGTGCCTTCATCACAGGACTACTTCCGACAACCCGGTGGGTAAGCAGTACAGGGTTCTAAACCATTAATTCATTAGAAACTTAATGGCCGGTAAGCTCTGTATGGTACTAGGTCATTTACTCATTACATGTTTAATGATTCTCTTCATGCACCCCTCTGCCTACTCCCGTAGCCTGGGTTTTTTTTTTGCTGTATCCTAATGGTACCTGTTCTGCACTCTAAAGACTTGCCTCCGTAGTCTTTGGATTCGCTGTTCCTCTATTCAACTCCTGCCCTCCATCCCTCAGGGGATGCCGGAGATTCAGGCTGAGCAAATGCCATCCCGTCTGGGCTGCGCTTATGGGATCTCCCCGGGCATCCTAAGATAGGGAGTCCCCACGTGTGAAGACTCATTCCTGCTTGTTCCTGGAGATAGCACAGTTACTTACCTGTAACAGGTGATCTCCGGAACAGCAGGAATTAGTCTTCACAACCCGCCCACCTCCCCTGGGAGTTGTATCTCTCTTTTTCTCTATTCCTTCCTCTCCTCTCCTTCCGGCTCAGCTATGAAACTCAACTGGGGAGAGGCAGTAGGAAGGGCGGGAAGCCACCGTGCAGGCGCGGGGATTGCTCCCAAAGGCTTTCTGATTGGATGCTGGGGAGCATTCCCGTGCGGGCTCCGTCGGCGACGTCTCCCACGTGTGAAGACTAATTCCTGCTGTTCCGGAGATCACCTGTTACAGGTAAGTAACTGTGCTATCCTGCTTATGGTCAGCAGGCATCTTCTGCAGGTTGTTTTGCTGCAAAGCGTCAGCAACCACCTAAACAGGCCAAGTCAAAGGCTGCCAGGCCTCCCATGGCTCAGCAGCCTCAGCCTCCTCAGGGCCTTTAACTTGCAACTAGAGAACTTAGCCTTTCTGACTCTGGAAGAACCAGAGCCCCTCACCATTCCAGGAAGGTTGGCTTACTTTGCTCCCAGATGGGAGCAAATTACAGCAGAGCAATGGACTCTCTCCATTGTAAGGGAAGGGTACAAGCTTCATTTCTTAAACCTTCCTCCCCACACCATGGTGAGACAGTTCAATTCTACAACATCTCTCCTCAACCTTCTGGGTCAGGAGATTGCTACCCTTCTTGCCCAAGGGGCAATAGAAGAAGTACCCCTTCTTCAACAGGGCTCAGGGTTCTACTCCCCTTATTTTCTTATTCCAAAGAAAACAGCGGGCTACAGACCCATATTAGATCTCAGAGAATTGAACAAGTTTCTATTCAAAGAGAAATTCAAGATGATTTCTCTCGGTACTCTGCTGCCATACCTTCAGAGTCAGGACTGGCTTTGTTCTCTAGATCTCAAGGATGCGTACACCCATGTCCTCATCTATCCAACACACAGAAGGTTCCTTCGATTCCTTTTTCAAGGAAAGCACTACCAATACAGGGTGCTTCCTTTCGGTCTGGCCTCTGCACCAAGGGTGTTCACGAAATGCATTGCAGTAGTAGCTGCATTTCTACGCACTCTAGGAATATTCGTTTTCCCATATCTGGACGACTGGCTCATTCGAGCTCCATCCCAGTCAGAGGCCCAGATTTCTCTAACCTGCACAATGCGTGCCTTCAATATTTGGGACTGGTAATAAACATCCCAAAATCCCATCTCACCCCTACTCAGTCTCTGGAGTTTATAGGGGCCTTGCTGGATACCACAACTGCAAGGGCCTATCTTCCTCAGGCCGATTGCCTACGCTTGGTGCAGTTAGCCTCCCAGATACAGTTAAAGTCCCATTTAACTGCTCGAGAGATGTTACAACTATTAGGCCACATGGCATCCACCATGCATGTGGTTCCATATGCTCGCCTTCACATGAGGGCAGCTCAATGGACTTTGTCCACCCAATGGACTCAGGCATCAGGTTGCCTGTCAGACAAAATAGCAAACTCCAGTCGCCTATTTTGGTCTCTCCAGTGGTGGAAGTCCCCTCCAAATCTGTTGCTGGGGTCCCCTTTTCAGCAGTCTCTACCTCAAGCAACTCTGACAACAGATGCTTCTCCAATGGGTTGGGGAGCTCATCTGCAGGATCTCTCCACCCAGGGCATATGGTCTCCACAGGAGACTTCTCTGCATATCAGTCTCTTGGAACTCAGAGCAATATTCTTAGCTCTCAGAGTGTTCCATTCCCTGCTCATCTACAGGACAGTCCTCATCCATACGGACAACCAAGTAGCCATGTTCTATGTAAACAAGCAGGGCGGGACTGGCTCTCTGTCGCTTTGCAACGAAGCTTTGCGACTGTGGGCCTTCGCCAGAGAGCATCACATCCATCTTCTGGCAGTATATCTTCCAGGCATTCAAAACTCTTGGGCGGACAGACTCAGTTGAGTTCTGCTTCCACACGAGTGGTCCCTCCACATGGACCAGGTAGCCAGGATTTTTTGAATTTGGGGAACCCCGGACATAGACCTCTTTGCAAGTCCGTGGAATGCCAAACTTCCCCGGTTCTGTTCCAGAATTCCGTGTCAGGGAGTTCAGGCCAAGGATGCCTTCCTCCTTCACTGGGGTCAAGACTTCCTTTATGCCTTTCCACCAATTCCCCAAATTTCCAAGACACTATTCAAGCTTCAGAGAGATCAAGGGACCATGATCCTCATAGCACCACATTGGCCACGCCAAGTGTGGTACCCTCTACTTCTGCATCTCTCTCAAGCTCCTTCCCTGGACTTGGGCTCTGCACCAGACCTTCTGTCTCAGGAAGAGGGAACTTTGTGGCACCCAAACCCCCAGTCGCTCCATCTCAGGGCTTGGTTGCTGAGGGCCTAGACCTTCAAGATTTTCATCTCTCTCAGCAAGTCAGAGATGTTATTCATGCCTCTAGAAAGCCTTCTACTAGACGTTCCTATGCTTTCAAATGCAAAAGATTTACCATTTGGTGTTCAGGGAAAGGTCTAAACCCTCTTGCATTACCTCTGAATTCTCTACTAGAGTATCTCCTGCATCTATCCCATGCAGGTCTGAAAACGAATTCAGTAAGAGTCCATTTGAGTGCTATTGCAGCGTCCCTCAAGCCTCTCAATGGACAACCTATTTCCTCTCATCCTCTTAGAGCAAGATTCATGAGAGGCCTTCTTTTAACTAAACCTCCCATTAGACCACCTCCAGTGGCATGGGACTTAAACCTGGTTCTTGGCCAGCTTATGAAGCCACCCTTTGAACCTTTAGCCACCACCTCCTTGAAATTCCTTTCTTGGAAAGTTATTTTTCTCATTGCAGTCACCTCAGCACGCCGCATCAGTGAGTTGCAAGCTTTGGTGGCTAATCCTCCTTATACAAGGTTCCATCATGATAAGGTAGTCCTCAGGATCAATCCACACTTTATGCCTAAAGTGGTCTCACCTTTTCATCTGAACCAAGAGGTATATTTACCTGTCTTTTTTCCAGGACCTCATGCATCAAATGCAGAGAGGAATCTCCATACCTTGGATTGTAAGAGAGCTCTCGCTTTTTACTTACAAAGAACACAGCAACATAGAAAGTCTTCTCAACTCTTTGTTGCTTTTTATCCTTCTCATTTAGGACTTCCAGTCTCTAAGAGAATACTGTCCAACTGGATTGCTCAGTGTATTTCTTTTGCTTACCAGAGTAGGAACATTTCTCTGGAGGGCCATGTCACAGCTCACAATGTGAGAGCCATGGCAGCCTCGATGGCTCATCTAAACTCTGTGTCCATCGAACAAATCTGTCGAGCGGCCACCTGGGCCTCGGTTCATACCTTCACAGCCCATTACTGTTTAGACAGTAAAGCCGGGATGCCTCGTTTGGTCAGGCTGTTCTCAAACACCTGTTCCATTCCTAATCAACTCCTACCCACCTACCCTGGTCGGATGCCAGAGATCCATAGGGGGAGGTAGAGTCCTTTTCAAGGACACACAACCTGGGGTTTCTCCCTGGCATCTGCAGCTAGGGAGTCCCCATATGTGAAGACTCATTCCTGCTTGTTCCTGGAGATAGCACAGTTACTTACCTGTAACAGGTGATCTCTGGGAACAGCAGGAATAAGTCTTCACAACCCACCCACCTCCCCTAGGAGTTGTATCTCTCTATCTATCTTTCCTTTCCTCTCTCTCTCTTTGTCTCAGCTTTAAAACTCGAACTGGAGAGAGGCGGTTGGGAAAGGCGGGAAGGCAGCGCACAGGCGCTGTGGGATGCTCCCAAAAGCTTTCTTACTGGACGCTGGGAAGCGTTCCCGTGCAGGCTCCGTCGGTACCGACGAAACCCATATGTGAAGACTTATTCCTGCTGTTCCCAGAGATCACCTGTTACAGGTAAGTAACTGTGCTTTACTGGACCCTCTCTGTTGGGATCAGATTGTGAAGGTGATATGGTGTTGTGTTGCCTAATAGATGTGATGGGTAATGAAACATATATACTTACAGAATATGCCTTTGGCATTGGTGATCTTCTCTCCTTGGAAATGTGAAGTCATTCAGTCTTGTATCTTTGAAAAGTTTTACACCTGAAACACTCCCGAGCTTTGAAAAATTGAGCGCTCTAAGGTTTTTCTGTTTTGAAGTCCTTTCATGTTTTTCTAGGGGTGTGTACAGCCAAATAAAGAGGCCTTTTACTAAAGTGCACTAAGTGGTTAGTGTGCAATTTAATGCGCATTAACTGTTGGTTTGGGGCACAGTAACTGATACTGTAATTGCACATCATGTGATGGGGCAGAGAGTGGGCAGGCTGCAGTTCGCCCAGGGGTATATATTGCATGGTCAGTGTTGTAGAGGGCACGGGTGGGCGGCGTGAATTGCACCCTCATTAATTGTGAATAGCACTGCCGCACGTTAGGTTCCTTTCTCGGCAAGAACTGCCGGGAGCATGCTCGACTTTGTACTCACTGCACATTGTTTTATTCACGAAACGCATGATAAGTGCAATGTTACTGTACCTTAGTAAAAGTACTACTAATACTGAATGTTTGTATAGCGCTACAAGATATACGCAGCGCTGCAGAGACACATGTAAGAGACGGTCCCTGCTCATCAGAGCTACAATCTAGTCAAGACAGACAACACAGTAGCTGTAGACATGGGATGCATCTAGGGCAGAGGTTCCCAACTCCAGTCCTGGGGGGCCAAACACCATTCAGGTTTTCAGGCTGTCCCTAATGAATATAGGGACAGCCTGAAAACCTGAATGGTGTTTGGCCCCCCAGGACTGGAGTTGGGAACCTCTGCCCTAGATGCATCCCATGTCTACAGCTACTGTGTTGTCTGTCTTGACTAGATTGTAGCTCTGATGAGCAGGGACCGTCTCTTACATGTGTCTCTGCAGCGCTGCGTATATCTTGTGTGGTGTTTGGCCCTCCAGGACTGGAGTTTGGAACCTCTGATCTAGGGGGAATGGTAAGGAAACACAAAGGAGATCAACTGAGTCAATCCAAATGCGGCAGTGAAGAGGTGAGTTTTCAGTCTGGATTTGAAAAGGGTCAGAGAAGGCGCCTGCCATACAGACTCAGGTAGTTTGTTCCAGGCGAAGGAGCAGCAAAGTGAAAGGAGCAAAGTCTGGAGTTGGCAGTAGAAGAGAAGGGCACAGATAGAAGGGATCTGCCAGAAGAGCGGAGTTCCCGAAGAGGGGTGTAGGGAGAGATGAGAGAGGAAATGTAGTGAGGAGCTGCAGAGTGATGCACTTATAGGTCAGCAGGAGAAGTTTGAACTGGATGCGGAAACGGAAGGGAGCCAGTGAAGTGACTTGAGAAGAGGAGTAATATGAGCATGACCAGGTAGGCGGAAGATTAGTCGTGCAGCAGAGTGAATGCACTTGTAGTTCAGTAGGAGACGTATGAACTGGATATGGAAACGAATAGAGAGCCAGTGAAGTGACTTACTATCCGCTTCTGCTCCTGCTTTGGTTCCTCCTCATTTAAAAGAAATTTTTCCCAGAGTTTGGGCGTTTTTCATGTTTGTTTGACATATTTGTTCTTTAGATGCGCACAGTATAGATTCAGTGAAGAGACTATAACTCTCGAAAGCTTGTCAAAAATATATTAACTTAGTCCATTAAAAAGGTCTCACCTGCAACTTGTTTGTTGACCTTTATTTGTTCAAAAAAATTAATAAATTGAAAAAAATGTTTCTAAAGAAAGCCGCTCTGACTTGCGCAGTGAGCAGCTGGAAGGCGATTAGTACCTGCTAGCTCAGCAAGTGTAGCTTTAACGTGAGTCTGTTTTTCTGCTTTGTTCTAGAGTGACGTTTTCCCAGAGCCCTTGTATACCTGGACTCGTGTGGGTGGCCGCTTACTAGACGGCAGCTCCGAGCATGATGGAAAGGAGTTAGTCCTGGAACGTGTCCCAGCGGAGCTGAATGGTTCCATGTACCGCTGCACTGCTCAGAACCCCCTGGGATCCACAGACACTCACACGCGGCTCATCATCTTTGGTATGAATTTTAGTTGAAATTCCTTACTGGGAACCCTGCTTCAGACAGGAAGGGTGAGCATTTCCCCATCTCTGTATAATCTGATAACTTTCCCTATTCTTGGATCCAGTGAGGTTTATTTTCAAAAGGGTAGCACGGCTAACTTTGGGAGTTAATGGTAAAGGGGCAGATTTACTTACGTAGGGTACCAGGGTAGCTCGGGGTTTATGCATAGATTTGGCACCGCATTAAAAGGTAGCACAGAGCCCCATGCTAAAAACCCAACGCAACCCTGGTAGCGTGTCGGGGCAGGGATTGGGTGGGGTGGGGCATTCACAGCTTGGCACACCTAGCACGGGCATTAGTGACCCGTGGTTGCAACTAACCTCGCCTCAGTGGGTGGTATTGTTTGCATCTGCAGCCGGTCTTTCATGCTAAAGCATGGTATTCCTGTGCTAATTGTAGGGGTGCTGAGATATTTGCTCCCCAGCAGTTGGCTCAAAGCTGTGTGTTGGTAACATGACTCAAATGCACGTCTTCCGGCATGGCACTTGTAAACATACCCCGAAATGTCTGCTTTTAGAAAATTTCCTCTCAACTAAATTTGCCTCCAAACATTCATGAGTTGGACAAATGTAGCTGGATGAGAAAAGGAAGAGCTCTGGGAGTTTGTGACTGAAGTGGACCTTACTTGGGCATCAGTGTGCCCACATTATCATTAACCCACCCCTACCCACTTGCTCAACATCACCCACTCGTCTAGCCCTCACTAACCCACCACTACTCACTCATCTATACCCTACCCACCCAATGGTTGAAGACGTGAGTCAAACTACACTTGCGTCCCTAACTATTGAAGTAAAATGTGAACTAAGTTTATTTTATTATTGTGCAATGTACATCGCCATCCATTGCACTGGAAGTAGAGGCAATCATTCCCAGAATAGCAAGAACATAGCACTGAATTCACTGCAGTGTAATGAAATCATCCCCTCTGCTAGTTAATGCTGGTTTTAACCCTGCTAAGTTGAGCATATAAAGGGCTCCTTAGGTACATTTATAAACCTAGTCAGTCATGTTTGAGCTAAAACTGAGTTATGTTACCCGCTCAGCAGCTCTTTGAAATCTAACCCCTTTGGAAATAATTCTGATTCGTAGTCTGTTGCTCCCAAATTTCATTTCTATGTGTGTAAATCAGCTTTTTGAAAATAGTGGGCAAATCTGTTTCATCACATTATGTGTACTTTTAGCACTCAAGGGGTGTTTAGGTGGGTGAAACAAATCACCAGCGCTGACTCGGTTTCCAAGAAACCCTCTCCCCGCACTTAGACCAGCTGCAGCAGTTTGCAGAGTAGAGTACGCGCTTAGTTTTGCAAAGCCTGCAGACAGTTTAAAAATTGCTCCATTGAAGACAACTACTGAAGACCTTGAGTCACATTAAAATGAGTTAACACAGCAAAACAAGGAGCGATGTAAGGTAATGCACTTCCATAGGAGCCGTAGTGGGGGGGGGGGGGGTGAGGAGACGTGCACGTGCCCACATTTTTCCTATTCACACCCTAGCAGGTGCAAAGTGAGCAGACGATTTTAGCACACGTTCTATAGAGAACTCAGCTACATGTACAACAATGGCCCATACACTCAGCAACAATGCAAAGCTATTTGTAACTTGCCCCATAAAGCATTCAAATAATATTGAAGCCATTTAGCCTGAATAATAGCATATAACTATATGTATATATTTCTTTTTTAGAAAATCCTAATCTTCCAAGAGGAACAGAAGATTCAAATGGTGAGTCCAGACCATTGCTCAGAAAGTAAAATTGAAATCTAAAGTCCATCTCCCCAACTGCCTGTACTGACCCATACAGAGAGTGTTAAGTGCTAATTCGATGTGGACCACACAAACGTTGTTGCGCTTTACTGTGCACATTGATTTTAATGACCCATTAGATTTCCTAGGATCGCATCATTAGCACATGCTCATCAACCTGTAGTAACATTAGCAGGTTAACATGCTTCAGTGTAAACTGCCTGCAAGCCCACATGAACTTTATACTCAGAAGGCTGAAAGTGAATTTTCCAGGGTTTGTTTTGGTCCAGCAATTCCTCATTTCACCTTTCTTGGACTTGTCCTTGGAGTTTGGGCTCTCACTCTTTCTAATTTAGTCATTATAGAAATAGCTCTGAAGTCGGGAACCATGCATCAGGGAGTTTCAGGGACTTGTTTCATTGACTCTAAATCCAGTCCCCAGGTATCACGTTTAATGATGATCTCGGCCTCCCTTCCCAAAGCATGAGCTGCAAACACTATCTCCAGCCAAACTAGGGTTCAGGAGACCTGAATCGGGAATCAAACTGAGAACCTGCACAGTCCTGCCAATGAGCCACCAGGCTGGCCCTCAGGTAAATACTCAGAGTTTTCCTTAGAAAATTCAAGTGTAGCCCGGCACATGAGCATTTTCACAGTTTTACACATTTGATCTTTGCATCTGCTTTACAACAGGCATAAAATTAGCATCATAAAGAATGAGCATGAAATTCTTTACAAACGAGAAGCTGCCACGTTTCTGTTCAAGGAAAGAAGAATACATAACGCCCCCTAGGATCTCATAGATGCACAACGCCCCCTAGGATCATATAGATGCACAATGCCCCCTAGGATCTCATAGATGCACAACGCCCCCTAGGATCATATAGAAGCCCAACGCCCCCTAGGATCTCATAGATGCACAACACCCCCTAGGATCTCATAGATGCACAGTGCTCCCTAGGATCTTATAGATGCACAATGCCCCCTAGGATCTCATAGATGCACAGTGCCCCCTAGGATCTTATAGATGCACAATGCCCCCTAGGATCTCATAGATGCACAATGCCCCCTAGGATCTTATAGATGCACAGTGCTCCCTAGGATCTTATAGATGCACAATGCCCCCTAGGATCTCATAGATGCACAGTGCCCCCTAGGATCTTATAGATGCACAATGCCCCCTAGGATCTCATAGATGCACAATGCCCCCTAGGATCTCATAGATGCACAATGCCCCCTAGGATCTTATAGATGCACAGCGCCCCCTAGGATCTCATAGATGCACAATGCCCCCTAGGATCTCATAGATGCACAACGCCCCCTAGGATCTTATAGATGCACAGTGCTCCCTAGGATCTTATAGATGCACAGTGCCCTCTAGGATCTCATAGATGCACAGCGCCCCCTAGGATCTTATAGATGCACAGTGCCCTCTAGGATCTCATAGATGCACAATGCCCCCTAGGATCTTATAGATGCACAGTGCCCTCTAGGATCTTATAGATGCACAGCGCCCCCTAGGATCTTATAGATGCACAGTGCCCTCTAGGATCTTATAGATGCACAATGCCCCCTAGGATCTTATAGATGCACAGTGCCCCCTAGGATCTTATAGATGCACAATGCCCCCTAGGATCTTATAGATGCACAGTGCCCTCTAGGATCTCATAGATGCACAACGCCCCCTAGGATCTCATAGATGCACAGCGCCCCCTAGGATCTTATAGATGCACAGCGCCCCCTAGGATCTCATAGATGCACAATGCCCCCTAGGATCTTATAGATGCACAGTGCCCTCTAGGATCTCATAGATGCACAATGCCCCCTAGGATCTTATAGATGCACAGTGCCCTCTAGGATCTCATAGATGCACAATGCCCCCTAGGATCTTATAGATGCACAGTGCCCTCTAGGATCTTATAGATGCACAATGCCCCCTAGGATCTTATAGATGCACAGTGCCCTCTAGGATCTTATAGATGCACAGTGCTCCCTAGGATCTCATAGATGCACAGTGCCCTCTAGGATCTCATAGATGCACAACGCCCCCTAGGATCTTATAGATGCACAGCGCCCCCTAGGATCTTATAGATGCACAATGCCCCCTAGGATCTTATAGATGCACAGTGCCCTCTAGGATCTCATAGATGCACAACGCCCCTTAGGATCTCATAGATGCACAACGCCCCCTAGGATCATATAGAAGCCCAACGCCCCCTAGGATCATATAGAAGCCCAACACCCCCTAGGATCTCATAGATGCACAACACCCCCTAGGATCTCATAGATGCACAACGCCCCCTAGGATCATATAGAAGCCCAACGCCCCCTAGGATCTCATAGATGCACAGCGCCCCCTAGGATCTCATAGATGCACAGCGCCCCCTAGGATCTCATAGATGCACAATGCCCCCTAGGATCTTATAGATGCACAGTGCTCCCTAGGATCTTATAGATGCACAATGCCCCCTAGGATCTTATAGATGCACAATGCCCCCTAGGATCTTATAGATGCACAGTGCTCCCTAGGATCTTATAGATGCACAATGCCCCCTAGGATCTCATAGATGCACAGTGCCCCCTAGGATCTTATAGATGCACAGTGCCCTCTAGGATCTCATAGATGCACAGCGCCCCCTAGGATCTTATAGATGCACAATGCTCCCTAGGATCTTATAGATGCACAGTGCTCCCTAGGATCTCATAGATGCACAATGCCCCCTAGGATCTTATAGATGCACAGTGCTCCCTAGGATCTTATAGATGCACAGTGCTCCCTAGGATCTCATAGATGCACAACGCCCTCTAGGATCTCATAGATGCACAACGCCCCTTAGGATCTCATAGATGCACAATGCCCTAGGATCATATTTATTTATTTATTTATTTGACATGTTTTGTATACCACCTTCTCCTTCAATCAAAGCAGTGCACAACATACTACAAAGGTCATACAAAGGCAGGGAGGACATGCACCACCTTATCATTACATCAAAGTGGTTGGAAGTGAGACTACATAGCACAGGGAATGACAATACATACATTACAATACAATTAACTAACATAGTCATACCTTCCAACAGAGTTACCCACTATATAGCAAGGAGCAGATGTTTCTTTTGCCTCGCACAGTCCAACGCCTAAGGGCCACGCCAAAGGGCCCTCTGGCGAGGCCCTCAGGCGCAGGCGTGCCCCCGCAGTGACAGTTTAAAAGTTCTTCCCTCGCGATCCACTTAGCAGGGGGAGGGAGCATTTACAAACAGCTGCTCTTGATGGCTTCTGCTCCCCTGCTACTGTGCACGCCCCCGCAGTGACAGTTTAAAAGTTTTTCCCTCTATATATATACATAATTATACATATACATATAGAAGCACAACGCCCCCTAGGATCTCATAGATCCACAACGCCCCCCCCTAGGAACTCATAGATGCATAACGCCCTAGGATCATATAGAAGCACAACGCCCCCTATGATCTCATAGATGCACAGTGCCCTCTAGGATCTCATAGATCCACAATGCCCTAGGATCATATAGAAGCACAACGTTCCCTAGGATCTCATAGATGCACAGTGCCCCCTAGGATCTTATAGATGCACAGTGCCCCCTAGGATCTCATAGATGCACAACACCCCCTAGGAACTCATAGATGCACAACGCCCCCTAGGATCTTATAGATGCACAGTGCCCCCTAGGATCTCATAGATCCACAACACCCTATGATCTCATAGATGCACAATGCCCTAGGATCATATAGAAGCACAACGCCCCCTATGATCTCATAGATGCACAGTGCCCTCTAGGATCTCATAGATCCACAATGCCCTAGGATCATATAGAAGCACAACGTTCCCTAGGATCTCATAGATGCACAGTGCCCCCTAGGATCTTATAGATGCACAGTGCCCCCTAGGATCTCATAGATGCACAACACCCCCTAGGAACTCATAGATGCACAACGCCCCCTAGGAACTCATAGATGCACAGCGCCCCCTAGGATCTTATAGATGCACAGTGCCCCCTAGGATCTTATAGATGCACAGTGCCCCCTAGGATCTCATAGATCCACAACACCCTACGATCTCATAGATGCACAATGCCCTAGGATCATATAGAAGCACAACGTCCCCTAGGATTTCATAGATGCACAGTTTCCCCTAGGATCTCATAGATGTACAATGCCCTAGGAAATTATATATGGATGTTATCCAGCTCCTCTAGGACCAGAACCCTATGCAGTCTGTAGATAGGTAAAAATCAGACAGAGATGAAAGATTCCAAATTAACCCTGTCATCAAATATTAGCAAAAACAAACTTTGCAATGCCTGTATGTAAATTCTAGACATCTAAAAAATAAGATGGGAGAGTTAGAATATATGAAGAAAACCTCACCAAACAGAAAACTACTAATACTTGGAGATTCCATCATCAGAGGCACCAACCTGGGAGCACAGTTCAAAGGAGAGCACATAGTCATGTGCCTACCAGGCTCGACAGCCAGCAGGAATACAAACCAAGTTGTTGAAGTACTTAGCACAAAAAGTGAACACTCCAAACTTGATGTTGTAATCCACTTGGGCACAAATGACCTGTCTAGAAACAGTGCCTCTACAGTCCAAAAGGACTTCCAATCTCTGGGAGAGAAACTCAAGCCCATTGTTAGCACTGTTGCATTCTCAGAGGTTCTGCCTGTTCTTGGTAAGGGGACAAAAAGGCTGCATCGCATTAACAGCTTTAATACATGGCTCCAGACCTGGTGCAAACAAGAAGGATTCAGATTTACTGGTGACTGGGGAAACAGATGGACCAACAAGAGACTATACTGTGCTGATGGACTGCATCTCTCTGTCGCAGGGAAAAGAATCCTAAGTGAAAAATTCAGGCAGTATGTGGATATGCATTTAAACTAGGAAAGGGGGTGACGGATGTGGAAGATCAAGACCTGCACGTCACCCCCTGCAAAAGCAGAATAACATCAGAAACAGCCACACTTTTAAACCTCACATCAAAAACAAGTGGGAAGATGTGGGCAGAACAAAATCAATGCAAAATACACACAAGCCAGGTAAATGCTGGAAAGCAATGAGCACAAATGCTCGAAGCTTAGCCAACAAAGTTCCGGACCTGAAAGCCCTACTGGTGGAAATGGATTTGGACATTGTGGCCATTACAGAAACATGGTTCAATGAATCGCATGATTGGGATGTAGCCATGACTGGCTATAATCTATTCAGAAGAGAAAGAGGAAATGGAAAAGGAGGAGGAGTAGCCTTGTATGTCAAAAACAATATTAAAGCTACTGAAATGCAGGGGACATGGGGAAAAGAAGAAGCGCTCTGGATTGCGTTGGAAAGAGGAGATGGCACTGTCATCCATACTTCTGTAGTCTACAGACCTCCGACTCAAATTGATTATAGATATTGCCAAGATAGCCACAAAGGGGGAAGCGATCATTTTGGGTGACTTTAATCTATCTGATGTGGATTGAATTACTCCTTCTGCACATCTGGAAAGAAGCAAAAAAATTGCAGATGCTCTCCAAGATGCATCACTTAGACAAATGGTCATGGAACCAACCAGGGAAAGCTCAATGCTGGATTTAGTGCTCACCAACGGTGATAGCATGTTGAATGTCTGCGTGAGTACCCCTTTGAGCAACAGCGATCATCACACAGTGTGGTTTGAGATAAAAGCCAAGGTACAGGCCAAACACAGCAAGCTCAAAGTCCTAAACTTCAAAAACACTGACTTCAATAAAATAGCCGAGTATCTAAAGGAGGAGATGACAGGGTGGAAGGAGATAAGGGAAGTGGAATTGCAATGGGCTAAACTAAAGGTGGTAATAAAAGGGGCAACAGATAAATATGTAAAAAAAGTAAATAAAAACAAGAAGAGAAGGAAACCTATTTGGTTTTCCAAAGAAGTGGCTGCTCAAATAAAGGCTAAAAACACAGCTTTCGCAAAATTCAAAAGCTTGCAAACAGAAGAACACAGAAATGAATACAGGATCAAACTCAAAGAGTCAAAAAGAGAAATAAGGATAGCAAAATCAAAGGCAGAGGAAAAGATGGATAAAGATGTTAAGGGTGGCGACAAAACTTTCTTCAGGTATACTCGGGAAAGGAAGAAGATCAGAGGTGGAATTGCAGGACTCAGAAGTGCTGGGAAAGGTCTCGTGGAAAGTGACATAGAAAAAGCAAAATTGCTAAACAAATACTTCTGCTCTGTTTTTACTAAAGAAAATCCTGGAGATGGACCAGCTGCGACTCCCAAATATAAAAATGGGAATGAAGTAGATGCCACACCATTCACAGAAGACAAGATGTCGGAACAACTTGCTAAACTGAAAGTGGACAAAGCCATGGGACCAGATGGGATACAACCCAGGATACTGAAAGAGCTCAGAGAGGTTCTTGCAGGGCCGTTAAAGGATATATTCAACAGATCCTTGGAAACAGGAGAGGTTCCTCAGGACTGGAGAATAGCTGATGTCGTACCTCTACACAAAAATGGTGACAGGGAAGAAGTGTCAAACTACAGACCCGTGAGCCTTACCTCGGTGGCGGGAAAAGTAATGGAGGCGCTCCTGAAAGAGCAAATAGTGAACTTTCTCAAAACCAATAGGCTGCAAGATCCGAGGCAACATGGTTTTACTGAAGGACGGTCTTGCCAAACAAATCCGATTGAGTTCTTTGACTGGGTGACCAAGGAACTAGATCAGGGGCATGCGATGGATGTCATCTACCTGGATTTCAGCAAAGCCTTTGATACTGTTCCTCATAGGAGGCTTGTCAATAAACTCAGTAGCTTGGGGATGGGTCCCAAGATGGTAAACTGGATTAGAAATTGGTTAACAGACCACAAAAGGTGATGGTACATGGAGCTCACTTGGATGAGAGGAAGGTGATTAGCGGGGTGCCCCAGGGTTCGGTCCTGGGCCCGGCACTGTTCAATGTATTTGTGAGTGATATTGCCGAAGGGCTGAATGGAAGTCTGTCTTTTTTGCAGATGACACAAAAATTTGCAACAGAGTGGACTCCCCCGAGGGAGTGGATAACATGAGGAAAGATCTATAAAAGCTGGAAGAATGGTCTAATGCTTGGCAATTACGATTTAATGCGAAAAAGTGCAGTGTCATGCACCTGGATAGCAGAAATCCAAGGGAAATGTACGCGATAGGGGGCGAGAGGTTGGTGTGCATGGTTCAGGAGAAAGACCTTGGTGTCATTATCTCTGATGATCTCAAGGTGGCAAAAGAGTGCGACAAGGCGGTGGCAAAAGCCAGGAGGATGTTGGGCTGCATACAAAGAGGGATTACCAGCAGAAAGGAAGAGGTACTTATGCCACTGTACAGGTCGCTGGTGAGGCCTCACTTGGAATACTGTGTTCAGTTTTGGAGACCGTATCTCACAAAGGATATAAATAGACTGGAAACTGTTCAGAGGAAGGCGACCAAAATGATTTGGAGTGTGCATAAGAAATCTTATGAGAAGAGACTTGAAGACCTAAATATGTACACTTGGGAGGAGAGGAGGGATAGGGGAGATATGATTCAGACCTTTAAATACTTAAAGAGGAATGATGAAGAAACAAACCTCTTCCAAAGACGGGGAAGCTGCAAAACTAGAGGGCATAACATGAAGCTGCAAGGTGGTAAATTGAAAGGCAATGTCAGGAAATATTTTTTCACTGAAAGGGTGGTGGATGCTTGGAATGCTCTCCCGATGGAAGTGGTGGGGGCAAACACGGTGACGGAATTCAAAATGGCATGCAACAGACACAGTGGATCCCTTTACAGCAATAGGATAAAAACAAAATAAACTGAACCATCTAACTTCTCAACAAATAGGGGTGTCCTACATTTATTTATTTACATTCTCTTATATACTGTGCTATTCTGCATCAGTGTGGTTTACATTGAACAAACTGAAATTACATTGAACAGGGCATTATAACTTGAAGATAACTATTTTACAGGGAACATGGGCTATGAAGGGTTAAGTGGCTTGCCCAAGACCACAAGGAGCACCTGTGGGACTAGAAACCCCAGTCCTTCCGGCCCAAGGTTGCTGTCCTCTAGAGGGATTTGAACCCCCGACCTTCTGGTCTGAAGTAACTTGCCCTAACCACTAGGCCAAAAAGGCTCCAAGGCTCACTGCTTTTTGACATATTTATAAATGACCTGGAAATGGGCATGAGTGAGGTGATCATATTTGCAGATGATACCAAATTATGTAAAGTTGTTAAAAACACAAGAGGATTGTAAAAAATTGCAATAGGACCTTGATAAATTGGGATACTGGGCTTCCAAATGGTAGATGACATTTAATGTGGACAAGTGCAATGTTATGCACTTAGGGAAGAACAACCCAAACTACAGTTACATGATGCGAGGTTCCACATTAGGAACCACCACCCAGGAAAAGGATTTAGATGTTATCGTGGATAATACACGGAAACCCTCTGCACAGTGTGCAGCGGCGACCAAGAAAACAAATAGAATGCTGGGAATGATAAGGAAGAGATGGAGAATAAAACAAAGGATATCTCTCCATGGTGCAAACACACTGTGAATATTGTGTGCACGTCTGGTCACTCTATCTTAAAAAGGATATATCAGAATTAGAAAAGGTACATTCTTTTTTTTCATTTTACATTTTTTTATTCACAATTTCAATGAAAAGTACAACCCGCATTGTTTTCAACTTTTTTACATTCTTCACAATATTTACACATAGTATCTTATATTTCCCCCCTACTTCTTCCTCCCTCCCAGTGCATTCCCCCTCCTACCCCCTCCCCCTCCCTTTATCTCACATCATTCTTACCGTCCTCTCTCTCTCTCTCTCTCAACCGTCCACTTGTATGAGTCTCAGCTCCTTGCGCTCTTTCACCATTGGTTCTGTCCTTTGGTCAGGTGTCCTGCACACTCTTTGCTATCTTGCAGCCAGCCTTCCATCCTCCTTCGCTCCTTCTCTCCTTCCCTCCAGTTTTCCAACCACTGCCGCTCCCTTCCATTGTCCTGCACTCCTCTCCCCTTTCCCCCGTCTCAGCTCTGTCAGTTTGTACATCAAGCTCACATCAGCCACTCTTCTGACAAATCCCGCAGGTTGTGGAGTGCCCGGCCCCACCCAGTGCTGTGCTATCTCGCATCGTGCTGCTACTATACAATAATGCAGCATGCCACCTTCCCTTCTGGGAAGATCTTCTTCTAGCTGATGCAATAAACATACCTCCGGTTTCCTTTGCAATCTATACCCTGTCATGTTATGGATCTGATCTATAATCTTTACCCAATAAGCTTGTATTTATTTATTTAGTAACATTTTTTATATACCGCACTATTCATTATCAGCGCGGTTTACATGGAACAAGAAACTTCAGACAATGTGTATCCCTTCACATTTCCACAACACGTGCAACCAATCCCCTCTCTCTTGGCATCCCTTCCAACATTGATCACTATTTCTCGTCCCGGCTGTTCTTTTGCGCACTGGGGTCCAGTACCATTGATGCAGCATTCTCTTTTATCTGTGTGGCAATGGAAATATCGGCCACCGTCAGTATTATCTTATCCCACACTTTTTCATTCCAGCTCACCCCCAATTCCTCCTCCCATTTTGCCATGTATCTCAATTTACTCTCCCCTCCCTCTATTAATCCTTTGTAAATTTTGGACAAACCCCCCTTTTGACCCAGATGGCCTGAGCATAGCACCTCAAACCATCCCCTATTTTCCCATAAATCTTTCCACACTTTGTTGTCTTAAAAAGTGACTAATCTGTATATATGCATAGTAGTCACTTTCCAATAACCCATACAAATCCCTAATACCCTCAAACTCTAATACTCCCTTCACACTTATTATTTGGGAGATATACGTCAGCTCCACCTTTGCCCATCTACGCAGGATATTTACCCCAGGTCCCTGACCCCGATCAAAACATGCCTCCAGTGTCATTCCCTGTGTATGTCCTATCTTGAACTAGTAGTTTTCTATTTTGTTTCCACACATTCAGACTGTGCGCAACCATGGGATTTAGGGAGTCATTATCTAGACCTTTACTATCCCTCCATACTATTTTTCCAGTCCCCCTCCCCATAGTGAATCTTCTTCCATTTGGACCCACTGTTTCTGTTTTCCTCGCTGCCACTCATAGATCATTTTCAATTGTGCTGCCTCATAGTATTTTCTAAAATTTGGCACCCCCAGCCCCCCCCCCCTCCTTTGGCTCTATACAAGACAGCCATAGCTAGTCTTGGCCGTCTGTTTAACCATATAAATTGATTGACGAGTCTTTGTACCTGCTTTAACGTCCTATGCGGAACCCTGATCGGTAGCGTCTGAAACAGGAACCGAATTCGTGGCAATAGCATCATCTTTACTGTGGCTATGTGCCCAAACCAGGAAAGGTATCCCCGCCCCCAGCCATCTAGCCAGCTCTCTACCTGCCCAAATAGCCTCAAGTAATTTAGCTTATACAAGGCTTCCAGCCTATTACTTATTTGAATACCTAAATATCTAATTTTCTCTCGCGCCCATTTAAATGGGGATTTCTTTTTGCAGTATGTCCTGTAATTCCCTCGGCACCGATAGGTTTAAAATTTCTGATTTTGTCCAATTTATTGTAAATCCCGATAGCTTACCATATTCTTCTAACTCCCACAGTAAAATTGGGAAAGAGAGACTGGGTTTAGCTACGCTCAATATTATATCATCCGCGAACAGAGATATTTTATATTCACTCCGCCCTGAAGTAATTCCTTTTACATCGTCCCATTCTCTCACCCTCTCCGCAAATGGTTCCAATGATATAGCAAATAATAGCGGGGATAGGGGGCATCCCTGTCTCGTTCCTCTCCCCTGCCCAAAAAAATTCAGAGTAGGCCCCATTCAACCAAACACAAGCCTTCGGATTATGGTACAGTGCTTTTACCCAATTTGTGAATTCCCCCAGCCCCATTCTTTGCATTTCCTGGAAGAGAAAAGGCCATGATACCTGGTCAAAAGCCTTTTCCGCATCCAAAGATAGGAGCAAGGCCTCCTCCCCGCTTTGTTCAATGGACCATATCATATGTAGTATCTTTCTAATATTGTCTGCTACTTGTCTACCTGGTATAAATCCTGCTTGATCATAATGTATCAGCTATAAGATTAGCATTCTTGCGGGTCTTTCCCCTCTTTATGTATTACAGTTATTCCCGCCCATCCCATCGTATCCGCTAACACCCCTCCCTCCCTTGGAAGATTAAATAGCCTCACTAGTGGTACCGTTAACATCTCTCCAAAGCTTCTATAAAATCTCGCTGTAAGCCCGTCTAACCCCGGAGCCTTATCCAATTTCAACTGTTGTATCATGCTTTGCACCTCGTCAGCTCTTATGACCTTGTTTAACTCTTCTTGTTCCCCCTCGTCTAGCTTGGGCAACTTTAGGGAGTCGATAGCTTTGTATTCTCTCCCTCTTGGAGGGGCCCTTGCTTTATATAGCCCCTGATAAGACCCCCTAAAGGCTTCCCTAATCTCCCCATCCTTATTTACCAACTCCCCTCCCTGGTTACGAATTTTCATTCTCCAGGACCAAGCAGGAAGTCAGTCCTCACTTATGGGTGACGTCGGCGCCGACGGAGCCCTCGCGGAGCAATTTTCCCCAGCTTTCAAAGAAAGCCTTTGGGAATTGCAGCGCGCATGCGCGGTCGTCTTCCCGCCCGAAGGTGCCATCTTAGCCAGTCTTCTTTTTTTCCGCGGAGCCCTACAGACGTCCCCGTCTTGTCCCCGCGAAAAAGTTGATTTTCTTCTTTATTTTATCCTTTTTCTTTCGGTTCGACGCCGATCGTTTTCCCGCCCGGACTCGCGACGCCGGTCTCGAGTCCTCTTACGTTTTTTCGGTTTTTTCTGACTTAGTCAGCTTTCGTTTTCGTTTTCCCTGGCAGCCCGGTCCTTTGACCTCGCAGGGGCCCTTTTTCCCCCTATGGCTGCCAGTGGGTTTAAGCGGTGTGGTCGGTGTGACCGAAATATGTCACTAACCGACACACACGACTTTTGCCTCCGCTGCCTGGGCCCGGATCATGAGGAACTGATCTGTGGGCCCTGCAGCAAACTGTCCTCAAAGGCGTTGAGAAGTCGGCGGCATCAGCGTGAGAGAATCTTCGCTGACCCCAGCCGTACCCGGACCTCGTCGGAGGCCTCCGTGTCGAAAGGCTCCAGCTCGGACCGTCGCCGGAGCTCCTCCGACCGGGGTTCTCCCTCCGGGGACCATCGTCGGAAGGAAAAACCCCGCGAGGGCGGCGTCGGTGGACGCTCCTGGCTCCGCGAGGGCCAGGTCGCATAGCCCCGACAGCCGCCCCGGGTCCTTGGAGAAGGAACACCTCCCGAAGCGACCTCGCCTGGAGTCGGAGATGCCTGCCCGGGTAAGTCCTGTGGTCCTTCTGGACTCGCCTCCGCGACAGCCGACGTCGGGCCCGACGCCGTCGGGGCCCGAGTCGGGGGCTGCTGGGTCACCTGAGCTCGGACTCAGGTTGACGGCCTTGGAGAGCAGACTGTCTGCCTTCATGGACCAGCAGAGGGCACTGCTCGCTGGCTTCGCTGGCGTCGCTGCCCCGACCGCCGGGACGTCGACGTCCAAGTCGACCCCGGAGACCGAGCCGATCCTTGAGTCGATGAGAACTCGAGTCGATCCTCGGTCGAGGTCGCCCTCGGCCTCCCGTTCGGGACCGAGGTCGCCGACGCCGACTCCCTCGGCGTCGGGGCGGCTGGCGCCGCACCCTGCCCGGGCCGACCCCACCGAGTCCTCGTCGGAGTCGGTCTGGGAGTCTGAGGAGGAAGAGTCACCTGATTCTTTCCGGACTCGGTGTGTCCCCTCAGACTCACCGGAGTCCGAGCCTCGGAAGCAGTCCCCCCCGGAGGATGCCCGGTTCTCGGACTTCGTTAGGGATATGGCCAAGGCTTTGGCCTTCCCTGCGGATCCCGAGGAGGAGCCTCGAGCCAAAGAGCTCGACGCCCTCCAGTATGACTCTCCCGCGAGGGAACACTTTACTGTGCCGGTTCCTCCTATGCTGGAACGACTACTCTTCCGCATGTGGGAGAGTCCGGCCTCCTCGCCGGTCCTGAGCAAGCGGGTCGATTCTATCTATCGGGTCCGCAAGAGCCCTGGCTTTCAAAAGGCGCAGCTGCCACACCATTCCATGGTAGTGGAATCGGCCATGCATCGTCTTAAGAGCCAGAAGATGCACTCCTCGGTGCCTCCTGGAAGGGAGGCCCGTAACCTGGATGGCCTTGGCAAGAAGTGCTTCCAGGGCTCTATGCTCGCATGTCGTGTCCAGACTTACCAGCTATACATGGGCATGTATCTCCGGGATCTGGCTAAGGAGCTAGCCGGATTCTCCGCTGGTCTCTCCGAGGAGCCCTTGCGGAGGTTCCTAGCCTTGTCCACGGGCATTCGGGAATGCTCAAAGTTCATGTCCCGAGCAGCCTATGATGGCTTTGAAGCCTCGGCTCGAGTGGCCGCAGCCGGCATCGGTGCCCGCCGACAGGCTTGGCTTCAGTCGTCAGACCTTGAGCCCTGGGTACAGGACAAGTTGGTCGATGTCCCCTGCCGAGGCGAAAACCTCTTTGGCAAGCCCATGGCGGAAAAGGCTGCACAAATTGAGACTGAGACTCTCACCAGGACCAGGCTTTCTAGGAAGACCTCCGCCCCTTCCCAGAAAAAGAAGGGCTCGGGGAAAAAGTCCTTTTACCCGAGGAAGGCGGCTGCCTACAAACAATACCCCCATTATCAGGCCCCTGCAGCTCCCCAACAGGGCCAGCAGGCCAAGGGACGGGGTAACGGGTCCCGTAGGCAGCAAGCCCCCAAGCCTGCACCACCAGCCCCTGCTCAGCAGGGTGGGGGTTTTTGACTCGCTCAGCATAGCCTCTCCCCCCCCGCTGGTCACCCCCAGCACCGGAGGCCGGCTGGTTCACTTCGCCCACAGGTGGTCCAGCATCACCGCAGATGCCTGGGTGCTTCAGGTCGTGCGAGAAGGCTACCTTCTCCACTTCCATCAGGTCCCTCCCTCCTATTTTCCGGGAGAGCCTCCGCGCCCCCCTCTGCACAGGGAGTTGCTCCTTCAGGAGTTAGCAGGTCTTCTGCAGGATCAGGCGGTGGAACCGGTGCCACACCACCTGCGAGGTCAAGGCTTCTATTCAAGGTATTTTCTGATACCAAAGAAAACAGGGGGCCTCAGACCCATCCTGGACTTGCGCAACCTCAACAAGTTCCTTGTGCGGGAGAAGTTCAAAATGCTTACCCTTGGAATCCTTCTGCCCTACCTCCAGCAGGGAGATTGGCTATGCTCCTTGGATCTAAAGGATGCCTACACGCACATCCTCATCCACCCAAGCCACCGCCAATACCTAAGGTTTGTGGTGGCGGGAAATCATTACCAGTACAGAGTACTGCCCTTTGGCCTGTCCTCCGCACCGCGAGTCTTCACAAAATGTCTCGCGGTCGTGGCGGCCCATCTCCGGCTTCACGGCCTCTATGTCTTCCCGTACCTCGACGACTGGCTCATCAGAGCAGCGTCCGCTCAGGAGGTCACCAACGCCACGTGCCGCACGGTGGCTCTGCTGCAGCACTTGGGCTTTGTCATAAACTTCGCAAAGTCCACTTTGCTCCCCTCACAGGATCTCGAGTTCATCGGCGCAAGGCTGCACACTCCTCAGGCGCGAGCGTATCTACCGCTCGACAGGGCTCAGCGGCTCATGGACCTAGCCGACCGCTTTCGCAGCCAGCCCCTGGTCTCCGCCAGGCGCTTCCTGAGACTGCTCGGCCATATGGCTTCCACCGTCCATGTGACCCCCAATGCCCGCCTGAATATGCGGTCTGCCCAATGGTGTCTCCGCCGGCGGTGGCGACAGGCCACGGGCGGCCTCGCAGACCTAGTGCGCGTTTCCGAGCTGCTGTTCTCGTCTCTCCGGTGGTGGCTCCGGCTGCCGAACCTGACATTCGGTATGCCCTTCCAGTCACCTCAGCCGACCCGGGTGCTGACCACCGATGCATCCCTCCTGGGCTGGGGAGCGCATTGCCAAGAGGCGCGTACTCAGGGCCTCTGGACCACGTGGGAGTCTGCTCAGCAGATCAACTTCCTGGAGCTCCGGGCGATCCGCCTAGCTCTCAAGGCCTTCTCCCACCTGACTTCCCAACAGTCCGTCCTTGTCCAGACGGACAACCAAGTTGCCATGTTCTACGTGAACAAACAGGGGGGCACGGGCTCCTTTCTCCTCTGCCGGGAGGCTCAGAAGCTCTGCTCTTGGGCCGTCAGTCACGGCATTCTCCTCAAGGCAGTTTACCTCCCGGGCCAAGACAATTGCCTTGCGGACAAACTCAGCAGGGTCCTCCAGCCGCACGAGTGGCGTCTGGATCCCTTGGTAGTTCAGAAGCTCTTCCTCAAGTGGGGCCTCCCCACGATGGATCTCTTTGCCAGTCCTCGCAACCGGCAGCTTCCTCGCTTCTGCTCTCGTCTGCCACACCCCCTTCGGGTTGCGGCGGACGCCTTTCTGATCTCATGGTCGGGGAGCCTTCTGTATGCGTTCCCTCCCATCCCGCTAGTCTCGCGGACTCTTTTCAAGGTTCTCCGAGACAAAGCCTTCATGATCCTGGTGGCCCCTCGCTGGCCCAGGCAGCCGTGGTTTCCGCTCCTGCTGCAACTGGCGGTGGAGGATCCAATCCCTCTGGGGGTACAACCGGATCTCCTCACTCAGGATCAGGGGTCCCTCCTGCACCCCAACCTCAGGTCTCTCAACCTCATGGCCTGGCTGCTGAGAGGGTTGTCCTTGCTCCCCTTCTCCTGCCGGCGGAGGTGGAGGAGGTCGTCTTGGCTTCGCGACGGCCTTCTACCCGCAAATGCTACGCCCTTAAATGGCGTCGCTTTGCAGTCTGGTGTACCCAACAGTCTCAGGATCCCTTCTCCTGCCCGGTGTCGGTGATCTTGCAGTACTTGCTGCACCTCTCTAATCTGGGACTTAAGTCCAACTCCGTCAAAGTTCACCTCAGTGCTCTTTCAGCACATCATGTGCCGGTGGACGGCAGACCTCTCTCCAATGACCCTCTCGTAGCGAGGTTTCTCCGAGGTCTCCTTCTACTTAAACCACCTCTGCGCCCGCCAGCGCCTGACTGGGACCTGAATGTGGTGTTGCAGCGGATCACCTGTCCGCCTTTTGAACCTATGGCTACCTGTTCTCTCTCCGTTTTCTGTCTTGGAAAACGCTGTTCTTGATAGCCCTCACTTCCGCTAGGCGCGTAAGTGAATTGCAGGCCTTCGTGTCTGATCCCCCTTACACTCGGTTCTACAAAAATAGGGTAGTCCTACGGACTCACCCTAAATTTCTTCCAAAAGTGGTCTCCCCTTTTCACATCAATCAGGAGGTGGTACTTCCAACCTTCTTTCCCAGACCACACTCCAGCCGAGCTGAAACGGTCCTCCATACCCTGGACTGTAGAAGGGCTCTGAACTTCTACCTTGACCGTACCTTGACCGTACGCGGGAGCACCGTAAAGCTGCTCAGCTTTTTGTGTCTTTTGACCCCAATAAATTGGGGCTCCCGGTCTCCAAGCGTACTCTGTCCATCTGGGTTGCGGACTGTATCTCTTGGGCTTATGGGGCAGCCGGACTCTCCTTAGAAAGTCGAGTCACGGCTCATTGCGTTCGGGCAAAGGCTACGTCAGTGGCTTACCTCCGCTCTGTTCCGCTGGCAGACATCTGCCGGGCCGCTACTTGGTCTTCGAGCCAGACTTTTGCGGTCCATTACTGTCTCGAGAGGGAGTCCCGTAGGGACAGTGCTTTCGGACAGGCAGTCCTCCGTAATCTCTTTGAGGTCTGAGCAACTCCTACCCTCCATCCCGGATGTGGGCTACCGGTGGGTGATAATTCAGCGAAGATTCTATCCTTCTGTGCTGCTGAGCTAGAGGGAGCTCATTTTTGTGCTTAGGGTCTCCGGTAGCCTTGAGCTTGGGAGTCCCATAAGTGAGGACTGACTTCCTGCTTGGTCCTGGAGAAAGCGTAGTTACTCACCTGTAACAGGTGTTCTCCAGGAGCAGCAGGAATCAGTCCTCACTACCCTCCCTCCTCCCCTTGGAGTTGCAATCGTCTGCTTATGTTCTTTTTGCAAATTTTTATGCTGTCTTTTTAGCTATGTCATCTGACTGGCTAAGATGGCACCTTCGGGCGGGAAGACGACCGCGCATGCGCGCTGCAATTCCCAAAGGCTTTCTTTGAAAGCTGGGGAAAATTGCTCCGCGAGGGCTCCGTCGGCGCCGACGTCACCCATAAGTGAGGACTGATTCCTGCTGCTCCTGGAGAACACCTGTTACAGGTGAATAACTACGCTTTATATGTGAGCACAGTTTCCTCTGCTTCAATTTCTGCGCCATATACCTCCCCGCTTTATTACCTCCCTTGAAAAATTCCTGCCTCAAAAGTTGCATCTGATGCGTTATCTGTTCTGCCTGCATTGCATTTATCTGTGCTCGTACTGCCAGCACCTGACCTCTATATACTCCGTTTTCCTTGCACATCGAGCTCTTCCAATTCCACCAATCTTTCTCTCAGTTCCCTCTCTCTTCCCTCCCTTTCCTTCTTTTTCCACGCCCCCCCATTTAACTAAAATTCCTCTCACCACTGCCTTGTACCCATCCCACACTCCTCCC
This sequence comes from Ichthyophis bannanicus, assembly GCA_033557465.1. Classification (NCBI taxonomy): domain Eukaryota; kingdom Metazoa; phylum Chordata; class Amphibia; order Gymnophiona; family Ichthyophiidae; genus Ichthyophis; species Ichthyophis bannanicus. The sequence continues at coordinate 10,325,657 of CM066042.1, forward strand.
CACACTACCTCCCCATTATATCGTTCCACTTGAAATAGTCCCTCGTTTCTCTCTCAGTGTCCTCTCTTACCCTCCCATCCTCTAATAATGCTTCATTAAGCCTCCAAAATTGTATGCCTTCCCCGTCTCCCTCCAGTAGCATACTGACCTCAACCGGTGCATGGTCTGACCATGTAATTGAGTCCATCTCTGCCCTCTTAATCCTACCCCCACCTCCTTCGAGACCCAGATAGCATCTATTCTCGGGTATGAGCCATGAACTGGCCAATAATACGAAAATTGTCTCTTACATGGGTGTTGGAAATTCTAAGCGTCAATCCAACAATGCTGTGTTACAAAGCTGTGATATCTGTTCCTATCCACCCTCTTACCCTCTCTTTTCCCCGTGGCATCTCTCGCCGGATTCCACGTTAAGTTGAAATCACCTCCACAAATGAGAATCCCCTCCCCCAATTTCCCCACCTCCTCATTCACGTTGTGCCCGAAATTCACTTTGTGCCCCTGTTGGCGCATATACATTCATTATACAATACCATTCACGACCCACTTTTAAACGTATTAACACATATCTCCCCGCTTTGTCCTACACCACATCCTGCAGTTGCATCTTTAACTTTAGCTATCGGTATGGCCACCCCTCCTTTTTTCTTTTCCACTGTGTTAGATGCGTGTAGACATACTCCATATCCTTTGGGTTTAACTAGATATTCTGTTGCTCTTGTCAAATGTATTTCCTGAATCAGTACTATTGCTGCCTTCTGGCGTGCAATTTCTGTATACAATTTGTGTCGTTTAAATGGTGAGTTAAGCCCTTTTACATTTAACGAAACTATTTTTAACTCACCTTTTTTCGTTATTCTCCCCCTTCTCTCTTGGCCCATCCCCCTACTTCCTCCCCCTCCCCTCCCCCCTCTAACTCCCTTTCCCTTCCCCCCCAACCACCCTATCTCCCTTCCTCCTCCCCTGTCCCCTCATTGGAGACTCGTCTTCCATACTTAGTGACAATCAATTGAGCCATCGCCTTCTCTTACCCTTCTATTCCACCTTAATCCCCTATCCCTCTCCTTCTGCCCTTAACTTGTCCCCGCCCTCCCCTGTCTCCCCCCCTTAGCATAATCCTCACCCCCCTTCCCCTCCCCATATCTCTTCCACTCAAACCACCCTCTCCTCCAACCCCCCTCAACCCTACCCCCACTTCTTTTGCTCTATATCTTGTTGTTATCCCTCCATATTTATCCCTACCACCCTCCTCTCCCCTCCACTCCCCTCTTGCCCCATCTCCTCCTACCTCCCCCTCCCTCCCCCTCATTCTTTCACCCTTCCCCCACTCCCTTCAATACATTTATCAATGTCCATCAACACTTCCCCTTCATGATCTCTGTATTGTCCCAGCTCGTTCTCTTCCACTGCTTCAGCCGTTGCCCTTCTCCACCTCCGTCTCTCCAGGGCTTCCTTTATTTAGTCGTGCCAACCTCCTGCCATCCGCTGGTGCCCGGTGCCACTTCAGACTATCCACCCGTGACGTAGATGCTTTATTCATCGTTATTCTGCCTTGGCCTCCAACCCCGTCTGGAAGATTGGTCATTCCCCATTCTTTAAGCACTTGCCACGCTTCCTCACTGGTCTGGACTCTTCTCGATTTCCCTTGTACTGTAATCAATAAGCCAAAAGGATACAGCCACTTATATCTCAGATCTTCTCTCCTCAAATAGGCTGTCACTTTTTCAGCTTTCTCCTCCATTGAAGCGTGCCCAATGACAAGTCCTGGAACAATTCCACGTTATGCTCCTCCCATTTGAATTGCCTCACTTTTCGTGCAGCTCTCGGGACACGCTCTTTCGTTTTAAAAGAAGTCAGGCACACCACAATGTCTCTTGGCCTATTGTCCCCTATGGGCCCCAGCCCTCTGTGGGCCCGCTCAAGTTGTAAGGGCTCTCCATCTCCACCCTCCTCTAGAGCTGCAGTTTGTAACAGAGCTCGAAATACTTTTGTTATAACCTCATCACAGTTCTTGTATTTGGCCTCCTCTTGGACCCCCCTCACTCTGATGTTACATCTTCTAGATCAATCTTCCAGGTCCTCAGCTTTCAACGTGACCCTGCTTTAGTTCTTCCCAACCTTTTTGTAGTTCTTCCAGTACTTCCCCATGCTGTTTCACCTGAGTCTCAGTTTCTTCTACTCGTGCTACCAGATCAGCTAAGTCTTGCCGCAAAGATTGTATTGTCTCTTTTATTTCATTTTTTACACCACTGATTTCTAATTTAAGATCCTCTTTCAATTCCGTTAACCACCGCTTAATCATTTCTGCTATTCCCGGGTTCCAGAATCCCTCCATCTTCTCCTCTTGCTCTGCTCCTCTTTCCGCTGCCATTTTACCATCCTTCTTTCCCTCTTTCCCGCCTTTTGCGGCCGCGTATGTTGATCTGAATTCGGCCAGCTTTTTCTTTGCAGACATCCCTCCTTTTGATTTCTCCATTTTCCTTCTTAGCCTTGTATTTCTATTGCAGAATTTATTTCAATGCTCAGCAGTTTCCTCTTTATTTTATTTTGTTATTGCAGGGCATTATAGTCAACCTCCTTTCTGCTCCCTCTCTTGCCAGGTCTTCTTACCCTGTTATTGCTCCTTCGGCCGTCTTGCTTCAATCCCTCTTGAGCTGATCCAATCTTGAAGGGCTTTAGCTTATTTCTCTGTTGAATGTTGTGCTTTACTGGGCTTTACTCCGCTGGGACTCACTTCCCCCTCTGTTGCCAACAAATGCTGTCTCCTTCCACCTCCTGCTCCTCGATCATGCTGCTCCTTAGGCCTCCGCCTCACTCTGCCTCGTGGCTGCCCGATCAGGTTCTGTACTTCCCCTGCTTTTGCAATTCAGCAAGTGATCGCTGTTATCTGCCGATGTGACGTCCCGCTGCATTTGCTGCTCTCTCTACTGCCGTATCGGGGGCCGGGCTGCTTCGGCTCCAGCTCCGGCACTCACCGGCTCACTCGTCTTGCTCCTCCCGCCTCCGCTTGTCCGCGATCGCTCCGATCCACCTCTGGGCCTAGACCAGCACCGCGCTCTGCTATCGGGGGCTGTGCGCGTGCCTTACTGCCTTCTCCGCTCTGCGCTCATGCCTTCACACTTCCCCTTGCCTTTCTCTTCTCACTCCTCATACTCAGGGATATTTTTCCTCTGCTTTTTCAGGCATCGGCTACGGAGCTCAAGTGCTATGCCGCCATTGGTTCTGGTGATGTCACCGGAAGTCCAGAAAAGGTACATTTAAAGTACTCCACAGCCTATCCACAGCCTCCCTCTCAGCCATCATACACATGACTCCTCAAAACAGAGCAAGGAGAACCAGAATGGCTAATACAATCGTAACCCCTTCAGCAATAACAAAAACTACCCAGAACCAGGCATTTTCATTATGCACACCAACACTATGGAACTCTCTTCCTACCATGATCTGAACAATCTCTGACATGTCAACCTTCAGAAAGGCAATAAAGACTCATCTGTTCCACCTCTACTATGACCATATAACATAACCAGATACTTTCACAAGCCAGCCAATCGCAGCACTGACTACCCTTATGCTAAGCCCCCAGGAAACAGGCCCTTTTATGTAAGATAGTTCTCCCAGTTGCTATCAAAGTTAACACCCCTGTTCAATGTAAATGTTAAAGTCACGCTGATTTCTAAAGTGTGCGGTATATAAAATTAAATAAATAAAAGGTAAAGAGAAGAGCCACCAAAATGGTAAAGGGGATGGAAGGATATCCCTATGAGGAAAGGCTAAAAAGGTTAGGGCTCTTCAATTTGGAAAAGAGACGGCTGAGGGGAGATATGATAGACGTCTATAAAACAACGAATGGAGTGGAACGGGTAAATGGAGAATGTTGTTTACTCCTTCAAAAAATAGAAAGACTAGAGGACATGCAATGAAGCTACAATGGAGCACATTTAAGACTAATCAGAGAAAATATCTTTTCATTCAATGCGAATTTGTTACCGGAGGCTGTACCATTAGACATTTATATAGCACTACAAGGTGTACACAGCACTGTACAGATACATGTAGAAAAAGACGGTCCCTGTTCGTCAGACTTACAATCTAATCAAGATAGACAATACAACAGTTGAGTACAAGGGTACAAGCAGGGAAAGCTAAGGAAACACAAAGGAGAGCAAGCAGCCTTAAAAAGGTGCGTTTTCAGCATGGATTTGAAAAGGGGCAGAGATGAAGCCTGACGTACAGACTCAGGTACTTAGTTCCAGACATAGGGAGCAGTAAGGTGAAAGGATCGACATCTGGAGTTGGCAGTGCAAGAAAAGGGCAAGGAGAGAAGCAAGTCAGTAGAAGAGCGGAGTTCACGAGGAGGTGCGTAGGGAGAGAGGAAAGATACTACTACTACTGAACATTTCTATAGCACTACAAGGTGTACCCAGCTCTGTACAGCTACGTGTAAGAGACGGTCCCTGCTCATCGGAACTTACAGTCTAGTCGAGACAGACAGCACAGTAGCTGTAGACATAGGATACATCTAGGGGGAATGATAAGGAAACACAAAGGAGATCGGGTGAGTCAAGATACGAAAGCAGCAGCAAAGAGGTGAGTTTTCAGCCTGCATTTGAAAAGGGTCAGAGAAGGCGCCTGATGTACAGACTTGGGTAATTTGTTCCAGGATTAAGGTGTAGCAAGGTGAAAGGAGCGAAGTCTGGAGTTAACAATAGAAGAGAAGGGCACAGTTAGAAACAACTTGCCAGAAGAGTGGAGTTCCTGAGGGGGGGGGGGTGTAGGGAGAGATAAGAGAGGAAAGGTAGTGAGGAGCTGTAGAGTGAAGGCACTTATACGTCAGCAGGAAAAGTTTGAACTGGATGCGAAAATGGATAGGAGCCAATGAAGTGACTTGAGAAGAGGGATAATATGAGCATAACAAGGCTGGCGGAAGATTAGCTGCCCAGCAGAGTGTTGAACAGGTTGAAGGGAAGAGAGCTGATTCAGAGGAAGGCAAGCAAGGAGCAGGTTAAAATAGTCTAGATGGGAGGTGATTAAGGAGTGGATAAGTGTCTTAGTATGTTTAGAAAGGAATGGGTGAATTTTGTTGATGTTGTAGAGAAAGAAACGGCAGGTTTTAGCTATCAGTTTGATGTGTGGAGGAGTCCAAGACAATCCCAAGGTTGCAAGCTGAGGAGACAGGGAGTAGAGAGTTATCCACAGAAACAGAGAAAGGAAGAAGAGCGGAGGAGGGTTTAGAGGGAAAAATAAGCTCAGTTTTGGCCATGTTCAATTTCAAGCGGCAGTGAGACATCTAAGCAGAAATATCAAAAAGGCAAGCAGAGATCCGGGCCTGGATTGCCGGAGAGATTTCAGGTGTAAAGAGGTAGATCTGGGAGTCATCAGCGTAAAGATGGTACTGAAAGACATGGGGAGAGATGAGCGCACCAAGGGGACTGGGTGTAGAGAGAGAAAAGGAGCGGACCCAAGACTGATCCTTGGGATACACTAACTGAGAGTGGGATAGCAGTAGAGGAGGATCCACCAGAACAAACACGGAAAGAGTGATGGATGTGATAAGAAGAGAATCAGGATGTAGTAAAAGCTGTTAGAGTAGCTTGGTTTTAAGAGGTTTGGACAAGTTCCTGGAGGAAAGTCCATAAATCATTATTTGAGAGGACTGGGGAAATCTACTGCTTACCCGCTGTACAAGCAACATCAAATCTGTATATCTTTTGGGAAGCTGCCAGGTACTTATGACCTAGATTGGCCATTATTGGAAAAAAGATACTAGGCTTGATGGACCTTTGGTCGACCCAGTATGGCGCATCTTATAAAGAGAAAAGTGCTTTGATCCTTATCATCCCAAATGGCCAATTTTGCTTGTCTACTAGAACTTTCAGTAGAAGAGCCCATTAAGGCAGGAACTGGTTAAAAGATAGAAAGCAGAGGGTAGGGCTAAATGGCCAATTTTCCCAATGGAGAAAGGTGAATAGTGGTGTACCCCAGGGATCTGTGCTGGGTCCGCTGCTTTTTGATATATTCATAAATGACCTGGAAAGTGGAATAACGAGTGAGGTTATCAGATTCCCTCAGATAACAGAATAAGACGTGCGAATAACCTCAATACCATTTTAGTGCCCAACTCAATCAGAAAAACAAAACAGAGTACAAGTAACACAGCATTCTCTTTTGTAGCCCCCTTATTGTGGAACAATCTCCCTGCTCAATTAAGAGAGTTAAAAGACCTAAAGCAATTCCGAAAAGAATTAAAAACATATCTATTTACACAATATTACTCTAACATAGATAATAATTTTGACAAGGCCACCCATCCTCCATAAATCACCAAGGCTCTCACCTGCTCTGATAGTCACAACATTACTCTCAAAACTGAACACACGATGAAACCCGATGTACATATGTATATATAAATACTGTAAAAACTTGTAAATAGTTTCAAAATATGCTTATACTTAATGTTTATAGTTCTAATTACCGTTTCAATGTACCTATATACTACTGAACTGTTCTATGTATTTCTTGTTGTTTGATGTAAACCGCCACTGATCTTGGGAAGTGGCGGTATATAAAAGACTTACAAATAAATAAAATAAAAATCAAATTTGCAGATGACACAAAACTATTTAAAGTTGTTAAAACCCAAGAGGATTGTGGAAAATTGCAAGAGGATCTTGATAAATTGGAAGACTGGGCATCAAAATGGCAGATGAAATTTAATGTGGACAAGTGCAAGGTTATGCACTTAGGGAAGAACAACCCAAACTATGGTTACATGATGCAAGGTTCCACATTAGGAACCACCACCCAGGAAAAAGATTTAGGCGTCATTGTGGATAACATGTTAAAACCCTCGGCCCAGTGTGCAGCGGCGGCCAAGAGAGCAAATAGAATGCTAGGTATGATAAGGAAAGGAATGGAAAATAAAGCAAAAGATATTATAATGCCTCTATATCCGTTCCATGGTGAGACCGCACCTTGAATATTGTGTGCAATTCTGGTCGCCGTATCTTAAAAAGGATATAGCGATTTTAGAAAAGGTTCAGAGAAGAGCCACCAAAATGGTAAAGGGGATGGAAGGATACTCCTATGAAGAAAGGCTAAAAAGGTTAGGGCTCTTTAACCTGGAAAAGAGACGGCTGAGGGGAGATATGATAGAAGTCTATAAATTAATGAACGGAGTGGAACGGGTAAACATAGATCGATTGTTTACCTTATCAGAATATAGAAAGACTAGGGGACATGCAATGAAGCTACGGGGTAAACTATTTAAGACTAATAAAAGAAAATATTTTTTCACTCAACGTGTAATCAAACTTTGGAATTTGTTACCGGAGGATGTAGTAAAGGCTGTTAGTGTAGCTGGGTTTAAAAAAGGTTTGGACAAGTTCCTGGAGGAAAGGTCCATAAACCTATTAAGAAGGGACCCAGGATATCAATGTTTGAACCAATACAAGCATTGTGGAACCTGTGTCCCTTGGGGAAACTGCTAGGTACATATGACCTAGATTGACCACTGTTGGAAACAGAATACTGGGCTTGATGGACCTTGGTCTGACCCAGTATGGCATATCTTATGTTCTTATGTTCTAAGGCTAAAACTGTGACCAAACCTGGTCAGTGAGAACCCTGCAACACTATCTTCAGCCTCTACACTTATCGTTTAGATGATGTACACTGATTATTTTCATCTTTAGACCTCCTGCAAAAGGTGCTAATTTCTACAAGAAGGTCTTCCAGGAGAAAGTCCTGTGAGCCGCATATTCAATGCCAGTGGTTAGATTTGGTCTCAGCATTGAATATCTGAGTCTGCTGCTGCTGCTGCTGCTGAATATCAGGCCCTATGTTTTTAGTGGAAAAGACTCACCATCTGGTATGGAAGTAAAAATCAGGATCTATTTAAATGGTTTCCCCAGTCCTGTTGAAACACCTCTTTCACCTGATCCACAGAAGTCTTAAAACATTACCCGTGAACGGTCCCCTTTAGGAGCACATCAGCACACCATCATGTGGTCAGTGATTTTCTTAGCTCTTTATACGCTAGAGTCTTAAGGTTTCTGAGAGGGGTCTACTTGCTATTCCACGCAGAGGGTTACCTGAGCAGAGCTTGAATAAAGGCATAAAGAGAGATTACCTGCAAAGAATGATGGGTACAACCCTCAACAAAGGCATAGAGGGGGGGGGTAACCTGTACAGAACGACGGGTACAACCCTCAACAAAGGCATAGAGGGGGGTAACCTGCACAGAGCAATGGATACAACCCTCAACAAAGGCATGGGGGGGGGGGTAACCTGCACAGAACAACGGGAACAACACTCAACAAAGGCATAGAGGGGGGGTAACCTGCACAGAACGATGGGTACAACCCTCAACAAAGGCATAGAGGGGGGGGTATCCTGTCCAGAACGACGGGTACAACCCTCAACAAAGCATGGGGGGGTAACCTGCACAGAATGACGGGTACAACCCTCAACAAAGGCATAGAGGGGGGGTAACCTGCACAGAACAATGGGTACAACCCTCAACAAAGGCATAGAGGGGGGGTAACCTGCACAGAATGATGGGTACAACCCTCAACAAAGGCATGGGGGGTGGGGTAACCTGTACAGAACGACGGGTACAACCCTCAACAAAGGCATAGAGGGGGGTAACCTGCACAGAATGATGGGTACAACCCTCAACAAAGGCATGGGGGGTGGGGTAACCTGCACAGAACGACGGGAACAACACTCAACAAAGGCATAGAGGGGGGTAACCTGCACAGAACGACGGGAACAACCCTCAACAAAGGCATAGAGGGGGGTAACCTGCACAGAACAACGGGAACAACACTCAACAAAGGCATGGGGGGGGGGTAACCTGCACAGAACAATGGGTACAACCCTCAACAAAGGCATAGAGGGGGGTAACCTGCACAGAACGATGGGTACAACCCTCAACAAGGCATAGGGGGGGGGGGGGTAACCTGCACAGAACGATGGGAACAACCCTCAACAAAGGCATAGAGGGGGGGTAACCTGCACAGAACAACAGGTACAACCCTCAACAAAGGCACAGAGGGGGTAACTTGCATGGAAGAGCAGGTACAATCCTAAAGAAACCCATAAGACATAGAGGGGTAACCTGCATGGAGCAGCGGGTATGACCCTAAACAAAGGCATAGAGAGAGGTTACATGCACAGAACGATAGGTATAAGCCTAAGCAAAGCCATGGGGGGGGGAGGGTAACCTGCATGGAGCGGCAGTAACAGCTCTAGCCATGTTACTGGCCGACTTGATGGTCCATGCTGGTCTTTATCTGCTGCTATTTACTGTGTGCTGTTACTGTGTGCTGCGCTGCCCCCAGATTTGCCTGGGTCCTTTTACCCATACAAGAGCACATTTTGCAGCCAGCATTTTAACCAAACATCTGTGTCAATACTCTGGAACAATCCTTTGAAAAAACCTTTTCCTGTGTTTACTGAGACAGAACATAGGGCTTGATATTCAAAAGGTTTATGCAGTTAGCAGAACCTTTAAACGGATAAAAGCTACTGTGCCCAGCATCCACATAGTGCCAGGGCAGTGTGTGGGCAGGGCAAGGGCAATCCTGGCATTTATCATATTAGCAGCAGTTTTCAGTCCTTTAACCAGATAAGCAACCACATAAAGTTAGGCCAAAAAAAGCTGGTGCTTGGCTATCTCGACAGTGACCGACTATCGCTGCGGTCCAGATAGCTGCCGTCGTCAGCAATGAAATTGGATATTCAGCACAGGAAGATACTGGAAGATATTCAGCACTGAATATCTGCTTTTAATTTAATTGCATTTATTTATTTAATGTTTCTTTAAACCACCTTTCAAATTATCAATGCGTTTTACATTGAACAGTGAACTCGGTTGAACATGGAACAGTGCTTAACATAGTAATCTAGTTCTACAAGATTATAGGATGTGGTGATGAGTAGGCCGGGGGAGGAGAGGGGGCAGAGGGTGCTGTGGGTATAGCTGCGGCTAGCATTTAAAAAAACATTGACTGCAAAGTTTGAGTATTGACCCGATGGTGCTTATATGACTGAATAATTTCTGGCTATATAAGGTTCAATATTCAAAAGCTTTGTCCAGTCAACCTTTCATGATAGAATCATAGAAACATGACGGCAGAAAAAGAACACATTGCCTATCCAGTCTCTCCTTCCATATCAACTACAATAGTCCCTTTTTTCCTTTGGAGATCCTCTGTATTGGTCCCATGCTTTCTTCAATTCTGATACTGTCCTCATCTCTACTACCTCCACTGGGAGACTATTCCACGTATCTACCACTCGTTCCATAAAGAAATATTTCCACATATTATTTTATTTATTTATTTATTTATTTATTACAGTTTCTTATATACCGCGCTATTTAGGATCAGCGCGGTTTACATCATAACATAACGACCATAACGACAACTGTCAGGTTTTTACAATGAACAGGAGTACAAACTTGGATAACCGGGTTAACTATATACATAAGCTATCTACTATATATAAGCTACTATCTAAGCTATATTACTCCTGAGTCTATCCCCTTTCACCCTCATCCTATGTCCCCTCATAGCAGTGCTTGCTTTCAATTGAAAGAGGCTCTCCTCTTATGCATTTATGCACAGAGTTATTTAAATGTCTCTATCATATCTCCTCTATCCTGCCTTTCCTCTAACGTATACATATTAAGATTTTTAGTCTGTCCTCATATGCTTTATAATGAAGACCACTAACCATCTTAGTAGCACTGTTCCCTCTAAGCTGTGCGCGTGTGCGCGCGCACACACCTCGCCGAGTGAGCGCACATACTTTACAACAGAGCGCACAAAAATTACAGCTCTGATTCTGATAGAAAACAACACAGACGTCTTAAAATTTAAAAGTTATGATTGTAATTACTAGAAATTTCCCGTTTCATTTAGTAATCGTCTATTTTCATTTAATTTGATTAAAATCAATGTGGTGTACATACTGTATTCTGACGTGTAGTCAAATTTTAAAGTATATAACTCTGAGTGTCGTTATTTGGCGCACAAAAATTTAACCTTCCTTCAAAAGCTGCACACAGCTGATATTTTATGCGCACACAGCCTACAGAAAATTAGAGGGAACATTGCTTAGTAGCCACCCTCTGTACTGACTCCAACCTGTATATATCCTTTTGAAGATGCGGTCTCCAGAACTGCACCCAATACTCCAAATGAGGACACACCAAAGACTTATACAGAGGCACTATCACCTCCTTTCTTCTGCTGGCCATTCCTCTCCCTATGCACCCAAGCATCCCTCTGTCTTTTGCTGTCACCTTTTCTACCTGTTTACCACTTTAAGGTTCTCAGAAACAATCACGCCCAGGTCCCGCTCATCTTATTTATTTATTTATTTATTTACATTCTCTTATATACCGCGCTATTCTGCATCAGTGCGGTTTACATTGAACAAACTGAAATTACATTGAACAGAGTATTGTAACTTGGAGATAACTAATTTACAGGGAACATGGGCTATGGAGGGTTAAGTGGCTTGCCCAAGACCACAAGGAGCACCTGTGGGACTAGAAACCCCAGTCCTTCCGGCCCAAGGTTGCTGTCCTCTAGTGGGATTTGAACCCCCGACCTTCCAGCCTGAAGTACCTTGCCCCAACCACTAGGCCACTCCTCCACTCTTTCTTGGACAGAAGTACTTCTTCCCCTACACTGTATCGCTCTCTTGGATTTTTGCAGCCCTAATGCATGACCCTGCTTTTTTAGCATTAAATTTCAATTGCCAAATTTTTGACCATTCTTTAAGCTTAGCTAGATCCCTCCTCATGTTATCTATTCCTTCCTGCATGTCTACTTTATTGCAGATTTTGGTATCATCTGCAAAGAGGCAAACCTTACTCAACAACCCTTTCACAATATCACTAACAAAGATGTTAAAAAGAATAGGACCAAGGACAGATCTCTGGAGCACACCACTGGTAACCTCCTTCTAAGAGTGAGCTACATTTACCTGTACCCTTTGTCGCCTCCCACTCAACCAGTTTCTAACCCAGTCACTTTAGGTCCATCCCTAGGGTGCTCAGTTTGTTTATAAGTCACCTGTGCAGAACTCTAGTCCTTTGGCACCACTCCCGACTCCAACAAGGCATTGAAAAGGTCAGTCAGTGGAGCTACTAGAACCTTCCCAAGTTCCTTCAATATCCTCGGATATTCCTATCCGATCCCATCACTTTGTCTTCTTTTAGTTTAACTAGTTCCTCATGAACACAGTCTTCTGAAAATCGTTCAAGATCCCCATCACTTTTGTTTCTATTTGTGAGTGTTGTCTGAGGTCCTGCTCCTGGTTCTTCATCTCTGAACACAGAACAGAAATATCTGTTAAGCAATTCTGCTTTATCCTCATATTAAGATTTTTAAGTCAGCTTCACCCTTGAGTATGACAATACCACTTTTGCCCTTCCTCTTCTCACTAACATAACTGAAAAATGTCTTGTCCCCCCATTTTATTGCACTGGCTATTTCTTCTTCTTTTTGTATCTCTGCTTTCCTGACTACTTTGCTAGCTTCTCTAAATTTTTCCAAATATAGATGCCTGTCTTCCTCTCTCTGTGTTCTCTTTTATTTTGTGAAGGCCTCCCTCTTTTTCTTCACCTTTTCAGCTACTTATTTTGAAAAGCATAGTGGCATCCTTTTCTTTTTACATTTATTTATCTTTTTAACAAAAAGGTTTGTTGCCCTTAAAAATATCCCTTTTCAGTTTTGCCCACTGCTTTTCTACATCCCCCAGCTGTTCCCTCATGCTTCAAATCCCCACCCTCGCCCCCACTGAGCTAGCACTAAGAGGGCATTGTTGGGGTTCAGTTGTAACTTTAGCTAGTCAGTGTTGGCTTGACCAAGTTATCAGGGTACCTCTGGCCAACTAATAGGTCTGAAGTTAACTAGATGTCTTTGTATCGAATATTCACCCAAACTATAGTTGTCCAGTTAACTTTATCCCAGTTGAATATTGGCCTCATTAAGCATGACTGGATTTCAGTCTTCCTTTCATTTTATATGCCAAAAAAGTGCTTTCAGGTCACCTTCCCAACCACTAATGTCATATATATATCTGCATGTGCACTGGTAATATTACTGGATTATATGTTCCTTAAAGATAGGAACATTTAATCTCTTTTTCAGAATTTATTCTTTTATACACGGAAATAATTTGTTTAAAAATTTTCACCCCCGTCTCTCTCTCTCAGCCTTCCTGATATTAGTCACTATTTATTGGGTAAAAGGTCATCCTGCCAGGTTACTGACAGTGTGACCATCAGTCAAACTAAGGAATCCTTTTACTAAAATGTGATAGTTTTGCGCTTAACATGCAGTAAGTGCTGAAATAAGAACATAAGATGTGCCATACTGGATCAGACCAAAGGTCCATCAAGCCTAGAATCCCGTTTCCAGCAGTCACAAGTACGTTTCAAGTTCCCAGAAGGTATCAGATTCCATGTTGCTTATCACAGGGGTAAGCAGTGGATTTCCCCCAGTCTCCTTTAATAATGATAAAGGACTGCATGGTAACTGTCAGGGGGAACATTTCCAAAATCAGACTATTATACTACGTAGACTTAAACAGTGAGCTTCCTGTCCTGATCAAGTCTTAGCCTCGCACTGCCCACTTTTTCAGCACCTAATTGTATCCCCATTCAACATTTAAAGGGGCCAATCTAGATTCCTAAGTCTCCAAGTTACATGGCTGGATCATTTGGAAATAAAACACTTAAGTTATATCCTTCCAACTCAGTTCCAAGTCAGTTTGTATGGTGCTAATGTAAATCTATTTGTAGGAGACGGAAGGAAACTGCTATTAATCATTTCTAGTCGCAGAAATTAATTCAGCCTCTGCAAGCATGCACAGTTATCCCTGCAGCAAGAAATGCAAGACGAGTGTTTATGTAACATATATCCACCTCTAAAAGTATCGTGTGAAGAGACATTCAGATATATGGATGACGTCATCTCAGGAAGAATATTTTTGCCATACGATTCTTTCTACCCTTCTTGCAGGGGAGGGGGCATTATCATGGACCTACCTTTTGAATGGATAGTTTAGCTACCTACTCCAAAGTTAGATTATCAAATGAAGTTATCGTTGTCATGTTTGAAATGGTCTTACAATCGTCTGTTAACACATTTACAGTATCAAACAGCTATTGATGCATATGAGGTTCTTATAGCTGAAACAAGAAAATATTGCTCAGTGGGGAGAGAGAGGGTAGAGGGAGAGAAAGAGGGGTAGAGAGGGAGGGAGAGTTTGAGAAGGATAAAGAGAGAGGGTGGGAAGGAGAGAGAAGGAGGGAGGGGGAAAAGAGAGGGAAAGGATGAATAGAGGGAGGGGGAGAGGAATGGAGAAGGAGGGATAGAGGAAGGTGAAGGGGAGAGAGAAAGAGAGGAAGGGGGATGGAGAGGGGGAGAGAGAAAGGGAGGGGAGAGAGGCAGAGAGAGAGAGAGAAGGGGAGAGAGGGTGGGGGATGGAGGGAGAGGTGGAGAGAGAGAGAGAGGAGGATAGAGGGAGGGGGGAGGAAGGGGAAAAAGGGGGAGAGAAGGAAGGGGGAGGTGAAAAGGAGAGAAGAGGGAAGGGGAGGAGGAAAGGGAAAGAGGGGGAGGGCAGGAGAGAGGCAGTGAGGGAGAGGGGGAAAGGGAGGTTAAAGGGAAGAGTGAGGGGGTTGGGGGAGAGAAGGGGAATGGGGAAGGAGGGAGGGAGGAGAGGAAAAGAGAGAGAGGGGGAGGGAGAGGGAGAGAAAGAGAGAGGGAGAACATAAGAATATAAGAACATAAGAAGTGCCATACTGGGTCAGACCAAGGTCCATCAAGCCCAGTATCCTGTTTCCAACAGCTGCCAATCCAGATCACAAGTACCTGACAGGTTACCAGAAGGTGCACAGGGTTCCACAGTGCTTGTCCCGGGGCAAGCAGTGGATTTCTCGCTTCCTCTCTAATAATGGTTTATGGACCTTTCCTGCAAGAACTTGTCCAAAACTTTTTTAAACCAAGTTACACCAACAGCTTTTACTAATCCTTCGGTAACAAATTCCAGAATTTGATTACACATTGAGTAATAAAATATTAGTCTTAAATGGGTTACATTGCATGTCCTCTAGTCTTTCTACTTTTTGAAGGAGTAAACAACTGATCTATGTTTCCCTGTTCCACTCCATTCATTAATTTGTAAACCTCTGTCTTATCCCCCCTGTCGTCTCTTTTCCAAGTTGAAGAGCCCTAATCTTTTTAAACCTTTCCTTATAAGGGGTATCTTTCATTTCCTTTACCATTTTGATGGCTCTTCTCTGTACCTTTTCTAATTCCGCTATATCTTTTTTAAGATACAGCGACCGGAATTGCACACAATATTCGAGGTGCAGTCACACCATGGAACGATCCAGAGCCATTATAATATCCTTTGTTTTATTCTCCATTCCTTTCCATATGATACCTAGCATTCTATTTGCCTTCTTGGCCACCACTGCACACTGGGCCGAGGGTTTCAACATATTATCCATGATGACACCTAAATCTTTTTCCTGGGTGGTGGTTTCTAAGCTGGTATCTTGCATCGTGTAACCATAGTTTGGGTTGTTGTTTCCTAGGTGCATAACTTTGCATTTGTCTACATTAAATTTCATCTGCCATTTGGACATCCAGTCTTCCAAATGGCAGGTGAAATTTAATGTGGACAAGCACAGAGGGAGAGAGAGAGATGGAGAGAAAGAGAGAAGAATGAGAGATAGAGATAAAGAGGGAGGAATGGTGGGAGAGAGAGGAAGGGTGAGAGAGAGATGGAGAGGAAGAGTGAAAGATGAAGAAAGAGAGAGAGAAGAAGGGAGGGAGGGAGAAAGACAGAGGGAGAGAGAGAGATGGAGAGAAAGAGAGAAGAATGAGAGATAGAGATAAAGAGGGAGGAATGTGAGAGAGAGAGGAAGGGAGAGAGAGAGATGGAGAGGAAGAGTGAAAGATGAAGAAAGAGAGAGAGAAGAAGGGAGGGAGGGAGAAAGACAGAGGGAGAGAGAGAAAGACAGAGAGGAGGAGAGAGAGAGAGAGGGCGGGCAGTTTTTCAAATGGAAATGGGTCGTCAGTGAAGTGCCTCCAGGGTGCATTCTGGGATCTGGAGAAAGGAGCAATGAGTGAGCTGATCAGATCTATAGATGCCACAGAATTAGTTAAAGTTGTGAGAACTTGCAGAAGGATCTTGTTAGACCAATGGGCTTGGCATCTAAATGGCATAGGAAATTTGCCATACACTTATCCCTCAGAAATCTCTACTGCATGGTAAGTGCAGCATCAGATAACTTGGAGACACTTCCATCTCTTATCTGCATCAGTGACAGTGAGCAGTGGTTCCATGCACTAATTGCAATGCTCAGTTCATGCCTATTTCCTGTCACACTCCCGGATATGCACTTCACACATCCTGTTGTGCCGGTGCAGTAATGGTTACTACATGCTAATTCATGCCATTCAGTAACTGCTCACCACAGTTTAGTAAAAGAGTCCCTAAGGGAAGAGCAGAGCAGTACTTACATTCTCACGCTGTCATGGTTAAAAGAGAGAACAGATATACTTACTGTGGACAGCAGGATAAGTCTTCAAATATGAGTGACATCATCAACAGAGTCCTGCATGGGAAACCTCTCCCAACTTTTCTAGAAGTGCTTGGAGTGGCTCCATCATGCCCACGTGCCCGTTTTCAACTGTCGCTGCCTCGCCTTATCTCCTCAATCAGTTATTAGCTGAAGGTACAGTGCAACTCTAAGGGAAGGAGGGGGGTTGTGAGGACTTATCCTACTATCCACGGAGAGCACCATGATGGGGAGAGTTTGTAAGAAGTAAGGCCCACATGAAGTGAACAGCTAAAGGCTATATAGAGATGGGTTTACCTTCTAAATGATAATGATGAGCATCTGTTGCACTTAGGTGGGCCCTTACAGAGTTGGTCTTCAGGCCAAACTCTGACAAATGTAAAAGGTATTCAAGCACTTTTTCTGTGGGACATGTGAAAAGATATAGGGCTTTTCCTTCACACCAGATAGCAAACCTCATATATTTAAAAACCATATGACTTCCGAGTAGAATTTCTCTTGGAAGTCAAGAGGACATTGGCCATGCCAGCCGGCAAGTTCAGGACAGACAAGGTTAGCCCTCAACAAGGTTAACTGTGAGGGCAAGGGACTCAATGTTGGGGTGCAAGAACATCCCCCAGTCTTAGGAAATCATGGTTGCTGAATTGCTCAAATGAATAAATTTGGAGTTCGAGGAGATTAGAGAACCGGGGTTGTTTGGGCCAATAAGTGGCCAATAACCTTGACCCACTGGAGCCGCATGGCTCTCTCTGCATGGAGAGAGTGAGTCTACAACCTAGTCTAGATTGTGCATCATGTTCCACAAATGCTTGCCCATGGAAAAGTTGGTAGGATGCTACACTGGACATTAGCATAGCATTCTGAAAGACTTTCCTTCCAAAAAATCCAATGTCCTTGTTTCCTTCCTCAGGGCACCAAAGTGTGTGACTTGGAACTCTTAGCTCTTTTGAGTGGATTTGATGATGGTGCAGCATCTGGAGTGTCTCAAATCTGGGAACATTTTGGGCTATCTGCATAGAATCAATCTTCTGCTAACTGGAGGCACAGAGAGAGGGGTCTCCCACATTCTCATCAGCAGCATCTAAAGGATATGGCGCATGGGCACTGTCACCACCCCCTTAGGAGGATCACAAAACTGTCCAGTTCTTCTGCTCTGAGTTCCTCCTTCATTTCTAACTGGACTTGGTCATAACTCTTACAAAAACATGACAAAATAGCTACTCTGGCAGAGACTTACATCACACATGAGGAGGATGCACATCTGAGGGCAATTTACGAGACTTCTGTCATACTTAGATTCCCAGGAGTGCTGAGAGGCAGACTCAGAGACTTAAAAAATATTTGAGGCTCTGCCTGGGCCGCAGGCTACCCTACATGGGAGGTGGACCTCCTTCAGGAGTGTTGGTGCACCAATGATTTCTGATGCATGGGGAGAGATTACTTCAGAGGGATATTGACTGGGCAGTCATCCATTTTGAGGCCCTATGAGGTTCCGATGATGGTGTTTCTCCCAAAGCTAGGCAGTGAGTCTCAAGGATCTGTTCAGTGCTATGATGCACTATCTTCGATGCCGTCGAAGCAGTGGCCTTATGTAGGGCAAAGAACACTGTTGGCTTCTCCTCAAGGAATGCCATCAACAAAGGTATTGGGGCCCCAGAGAGAACGTCCAATGTCTGTAGAATCTTCCAGGGAGTTTCGACAGGCTCGGCTGGTACTGAGGTGGATGAGCAGTCCTCACATGGGGCAGTTTTGAGGACCATGGCTCATCCACAACCTTGATGCTCCTGACATCATGCTCCGGTGAACTACAGTGCCGATGCATCTCAGCCTCTGGCTGATGCTTGGTGACCTTTGTCCCCAGTGTCTGAGAAGACAGGGACAAATTCTTCCTCCTCTTTGGGAGGGAACAAGTGGATGACCACTTCCTGAGCACGCTGCTGAAGCGTGACTATGAATAGGCTGATTCCTTAATATCGATGCACCTCCACTATATGGTGCAGCTCCGAAGACCACATAGACCAATACTGTGATGCAGATGGATTGGACTTATCTGTGCCAAAAATCCTTTTGTGGTTCTCTTCAAGACCCTCAAGCTCTGTTTTTGTCATTTGTAAAGATAAGCGAGAAGAAGGTGGTTCATGGTTGGACCCCAAGCACTGCTGGTGCCAGTTATGGGCGTCTGTTACAGACATGGTCCTGCCGCATTGAGGGCACTTTTGAAACCCACTGGAGAGGTTACCCTGGGACATCTCATCTGTAAATATAGCTGCAGCAAAATCAAATAACTCTATATTCACAAAAATGTAACACCACTGGGCATCTGAGTGCTAAATGAGACTTGTAGCAATGATGCAGTAAAAACAAGGAAACAAAAATGGCTGAATAAAACAGACTAAAGGGACAAACATGCAGCAATGGCAGTGGCAGGTAGAGAAAATTTTAAAAAAACCTCACAAAACATAGAAAAACAGGATATTAGAATGGAACATCATGAACCGCAGGATAGTGTCTGTAGAGCTCTGCAGATGAAAGAAGATTTGAGGAGATGAGGTTCAGCGGTGGCAGGCGTGATGCAGCCACTCCAAAAGCTTGAAGAAAGAGCTGAGAGTGGTTTTCCCTACGGGGCTCTGTCAAAATGACATCGCCCATATGTCAGGACTTATCCTGCTTGTCCACAGAGAATCCCAAGTATTCAAGTGCTGGATCTATAATGTGCTGCAGTAATTTAAATAGAACAAATCTGAAAACATGTCGAGTGACTAAGCTTGTGCTTGATGTGAGCGCTTTTGCAGGCTTTTGCTTTGTCACTATTGTAATTCCCAATTGAAATTTGCGATATGGTGGGGTACAGCATCATTCCCAACCCAGGAAGGGCTTTTATGAGCCGTCTTCTGGTGGTGTGCTAGTTTTCTGAGTAACAGGACTGTTCCCCTAATCGTCCGTGAGGCAGCCGTACCCCTAGCCTTTGCAAGTACCTGACTCTAGATCCTGCCTTCGGTCTTGCTCTGTGTATTGATATGTCGAGAGAGGTAACTGGGGGCAGATTTATCCACATCTATTGCATTAGTTTCCTCATACATTTCTGGGCAGCCCAATGATAAATAGATGATTTCCTTGCTACCTAGAGACTGTAAGGGTGACCATCTCCAAATGCACTTATTCCAAGACAGCGCTCTAATATGCTAGCACACAATTTCTGTCTCATAGGATTTCTCTAAACTTCAGTGAGGCTTGTCAAAGTGGATTTCCTTGCAGTTTTCAGACTCTGACACATCTTTTTCCGTTTTCTTCAGGTTCAGTTTCCAGCCACCACCGTCATGGGTTAGTTTGGATACTCCTCTTCACAGTGATACTGAAGGTTACGTGAAAGCAGGACCCTACTCCGCACAACCTCCACCATCAGTCTGTTTAAGCTTTTCTTTTCTAAAGTATTTTCAGTCTTGTTATCTGTGTCCTGGCGTCCTTGGTCCAATAAATAAAAATTAAATCCCCTCCCCCCAAGAAATACGATGTTTGTCTGTTACTTTTTCTTAAAAGCCAGTAGCAAATGTTCGAACATCAGTTTTGTGCTGCTTTTGGGGGATAGTATGAGGAAGGCTTTATGACAGAACCTTTAAACTCTGCAGAGATGGCCTAGAAGGTTATACTACCGGCTTCTATCCCTTGACTGTGGCTATTCACTCACTACCCAGCATTTGGCTTTATAAAACAGCTGCTTTCAGCCTTGTGCCAGATATTCTCTGTGCACAACCATCAAATATTTCAAAAATTACTAAAAGAGAGCAGGCCCTACTGTGAATTCTTCATTTCCCATTTGTTATGATGGGCGAGACTGATAAACCCTTCCTCTGCACTGGGAAAGTCTAGGTACAAAACAAATTCCCATTTGGTAGGCTCTTCGTTCAAGGATCCACAGCTCAAACCCATTTCAGCTTATTCAGTTTTGAATCTCTCACAAGTACGCAGAGAAATTGGTTTCAAGTTAAGCTTGCAAGGCCTACAAGGATTTCTGCAACAGCTTCTCCGCTCACTGCCTCTCTCTATTGTGCCTGGCCCTGGAAGTAAAGGAATACCTCTCCCGGAACACCACGTCCTTGCGCACAATAGTTGTTAATATTCCTCTGTCGTGATCTCTGATTTTTCTGCAGATATTTTGTGCTCACCTGCAGTTAATATCCTGCTCCCCTCAGAAGACCCCCTTTAAATCCCTGGGCAACTGGCAACTTATGGTATCTTTCTGTCTTAAGTCAAATGGAGGGCATCTCTAGCAAACTCATTTTACTGGGCAAACAGAATGGCTTAATTTTATGATGCCATCATTTATTCATTAGATTCCCCGCAGTTTGTTACAGGACACAGCGCACTCAGCTTCTCAAATGAATATTTATTTTCTCTTGTTCCAGCACCTGGGCATTCCGTTTTTAATCATGCGGATGGCTCAGGTCCCGCTGAGACGTGAGCTTAGCGGATCTTTCTCCCAGCTCAGTTTGGAGCCAGTGATAATCTACCGCTGCTCCGGGGGAAACAAAGGAATGTGAATGAGTTTCTCTCTTTTGTGAGGCCACAGAACTAAATGTTGTTTTCAAGAGGGCTTTGAGTAGTAGCATCTTGGGATATCCTCTTTCATTCTTGCTGTTTACACCAATCACTTCATAGAAACACGTGCATGTTATTCTCTGCTTAATAGTAGTTACATAGATGGAGCTGAATGCAATGAAAGATACTCTGTAGTTTACTCATATGAATGTCCGGACCTGTACTCCAGGGATAACAGCTGCAGGGAAAGAGCAGCAGAGTCTGGACACTTGGGAGTGGCGAGAGAAGGGCACACTGGGAAATGGACTCCCACGCCTGAGCCGTGCCGGATTCATCTTAGTTTCTTTACCCAACTTGGTGATTGTGCTCATTGAGGCACAAGATCCCTTCTCGTTCACTAGCTGATGACTGGAAAATAATTATTTTCAGCATCCGAAGGCTTGTGAAAGGCCTCAGTGCTGGGCTCAACAGATTTCTTATGCATTCATTCTCAGGCCTTTCAGTAACATGAATGCACAGCCCAGAAGGAATCATTTGGTTTATCAGTGAAGTTCCACTTGCTTCTGTATAAGGCCAGAGATATAAACAGTATGCGACTTTTCATTTTTGTAGCTTCTGAACTGTAAATACTGAAGACATGCACGGTTCCAGCAGACATGCGCCTTATGGATTATATCACTGTCCCCTCCCTGCATTGTCAAACTTCAGCAATTCTAATCTCGCCTGCCACCACTGATGGCTTGATCGAGATTTCAAGTTCAAATGATTTGGAGGCTTAGAGTCTATTAACCAGAAAGCTGGTTAAACATAACCTATTGCTAGGAACTATGAAAGAAGCATGCTAAAAAGCTAGACAATGCCTCAAAATCAATCCAAGAAGTTCACCCTTCACACCACTGGGGAGGTAATGTAAATTTTGAACCTGATACTTAACTTAGGGTTGGTATGACATGCACATCAAAGCATATCGGATTTATTGCACATCCTATCCCACCCTTCATTGGTAGAGCTTTGGGGTAGATCCAGGGCCGGCCCAACCATCAGGCAAACTAGATGGTTACCTAGGATGGCAGTTTCTTTGAGGGGGGGGGAGGAGAGGGGAACAGCAGGACATTGAAAGCTAAAACAATACATTCTGACAGCCGTCGGGGGGGATGGACACGCATAAGGTTTAAGGTTTGCCGAGGATGCCAACACATTGAACTAATTCTGGGGCCGGCCCTGGGTATATCTTGTGCTCAGGTAAAGAAGAAATGCAAAGTGTGAATTTGCATAGGTTGTCTAAGTAGGAACTAGGATGTCCAGATCAGAACACGGACAGTTCCCTGAGTATTTTACAAAGGGGTCGCTAAATGCAGCATCTTTTGTAAAATACATACAAATTCCCAAGAAATATATATTCAAGTGTGGAAATAGACATTGCATTATTTAACAATGCGTGGTTTTTGACATTGTATCCTACAACGCAGAAGCACATCCCCTCCTGAACAGGAGTAACTTTGCACTGCGCAATAAAGAAGACCACAGACCACGAAAATACGTGAAAGCGTGCAGTATGTTAGAAAAGGTGTGGAGGTCGGAATTGAGATGCCGCGGTCAGGACTTACCTGGTTCCAATGATATTTTAGGAACAGCTCTGCAGCGGGAGGAATCCCGGCAGCTGACACATGTAACGCATGCATGTAAATGGCAGCACTCAGACATGTATCTCATGTAGATGCCGGTAATTAACTCTCTCTTCAACTCATCTCAGTTTGGAGGGGGAAATAAAGGCTGAGTGTTTAAGGGGGATATTCTCCTGTAAAGGGGGGCCAAAAGCAGAACTTTTTAAATCCCTCTTTGTGCCATGGAGAAGTTACAAAGACCGATGTGGGCAATTTTGGCTGTACACACGCTTTCCCCATATGAAATGCACCTGAAGATTTTTTTCTCATCCAGGCCAGGCCCTGTAACGCCCCTGGAATACCTCCTGAAAAATGTTTCTAAAACTGCATACATAGCACAAAAACGTGTGAATCGCGGCCCTTCCAAAATCACATTTTCCACTTGGATACCGCTTACACATTTATCTGCCACCATAATGAATGCTTAAAATATAAATAAGGTTTCAAAAATAAGGCCCTCATTATCTTGATTTTAGAATTTATTAGAAAGGTCTAGTGGTCATATAAGTCCTAGAAAAAAATTGCGCTGTTTTGAAAAGTCTGACTTTGTTGACGCAAAATAAGAATTAACCAAAGAATGAAATTGAGAGACCACAGATTTGAAGGAGTGGGGGGGGCCTCTATGATCTGGAAAGTTCATGTACTGCACCATCAGAATTATTCCTCTGTTCTCTGGCTTGTAAGAAAGGAGCGATCTGAGCTAAAGTAGAAAAGAAATTTCTAATAGAACCCTGAAGAGCAGCTTCACTATATTGTTTTACATAATGCTATTCCCACCAACCCAAATCAGAGAGACTATTTCAGTTCCTATAGGAATCTACCTCCAGTCGCACCTTGACAAGAAAACCCAGAGGAGTCGGCATTGACTCATTTCGACAGCACACGAGAACAATAGATGTTTGATGTCTCCAATGAGTCATACAGGAAGAGGATGTACTGTACTGATCGCATTATCTCTTGTCATATTGAGCTGGGTCATTTTCATTTTCACCTTACACTGAAACCTGGCCCAAGATTCCTCTTGCAAGAACTCTGATCTGAAGAGACTTTGCTTTGGAACTGAGAATTGCATTTTGTTCATAACAGAACTGAATACTGGAAACTGCCAGTTTGCTAAAGTTCTTTTTGCAATGGGTCTTCCATGCCTGCTGGCATCAAAAGAGATGATTCAGAACCCGTATACAGGCCTTTCTCACATGCATTTTGGCCAAAAGGTGGGGACTACTATTTCTTTGTTGATGTAACATGGATAGAGCATCTTAGCTAAGAACTCAGGCTACCTTATGATGATGAAATTGAAGGTACAGTTCATAAGTCACCATCAACTGAAGTTATCTGGGTCTTCTAGCTGAGGCTATTGCTAGTAAAATGAGCACCTTCCAAATGTAGCTGATTTCCAAGGTTTGAAGGGTATCTTCATAAGCAAAGAGAGCTCCCAATGAAAGTCCCAAAGAAGAGAAGGTTTCAGCAATGAGCATCTAACATGAAGACGGCCCGAGACACTGAAAGGTCACCCACTGGAGCATGATATGCTGCTAGAGCATGAAGGTGCGTGAGGAGACTTACCCCTAATGTGGCAGTAGCTCTACAGATAATTGCTTCTGAATAGTGAATGACCACAGATAAAGGTCAAACTGGTGCATTCAGTCTGCTCAGTTGAGCTCTCGCATGCCCATCTGTGAGAGACCTTCCTGTGCTGTTTGCAAGACATGACTCTCTCTTCCATTTTAGCTGGCACAGTGACCTTTTCTGTGCCTTAGAGACTCTTTACCTGCCCGGTGGTGGAATGCCGATAAGCTCTTCAAAGAATGAAAGAGAAAAACGGAGCCATTTCTGAGAGTCAGCTGCAGAGCCACATGTAGCATGCGAGCCAGGGTGGGTGTTAAGTGACTGTTCTGTTGCTGTAATGTTCAGTATGAGAAAGCAGTAAAGTCATGAACCTACAGAGGTTGAGGGAGGAGTGGGTAGACCATGGAGGTCGGAGAGAGGGAATGTGTAGGAAGAGGAAGGGGCGACAGGAGAAAATACAGGACCAAGCATTGGGGGTGGATGAAGGAAAAAGGATTCGAGTTAGAGGAAGAATCCTGATTGATGGGGAGAGGAATTGGAAGGAACCAAGACTGGGTGGAGCACATAAAAGGGATTTTTGGGCCCCACTATTTATGCTAGCTTCCTTGAAGTAAGGAGGCCCCCAAGGAAGTTGGACAAGAAGGGATGGGGCTCTGATTCCTGAAGGAGGCGCTGTGTCAGAGCTGGGCATACTGCAGCAGAGCACTGAAGCCAACTGACAAAGTTTTGGCTTTTTATATCTATTTTATAACCATCTTCCATGTCACTGGGTATTTATAATATATATTCTATTTTAGCAGAATGTCAGAATTTTTTGTAAATACAATCATTTTGTAATGGTCAGGGGGTGGGGTGGGATGGAATAGCAACTGGAAAAAGTTAAAGAAAAATACAGAATTATTATTGGATCACTTTTTCTCATAAAAACCACCCCCCAGACCTTAACGGTTTCAGGTAATGTGGAAGATTCAGGTTGAGATCAACCAAGAAAGTCATAAAGGATGTGTACGGGTGGCAGTGAGCATGTCGCAGGCGCTCAGCCTGAAATCCTGACTCCATTTGTGCAATTTCTAATTATTTGAAATCATGTTTTCTGTAAATAAACTTGTTCAGTTTTACTTCAGTCTTGTTTCTAGAGTTCTCCTTTGGTCATTATCTGGGCGCAGTTAAACATTTAATTATAACGAACCCCCCAGTGGCCATTACGGGCCATTTGCTACAACGTTATTTTGCCAATAAAAGGAATGGTTCTCTGCGTGTAATTGCATTTACATTAAAATGTTACATATAATCGCAAAAAGCTGAAAATCTTCTTAATTTGACTGTGCTGCTGTTCTTTCCAAAAATGTACAATTACTTTCTAAATTGTTGCGAGTTATTCTGTGGCTTTTTTTAAAGCATATTTCTGTAATCCCTTCCCACCTCTCAGACTGTGGATTTGGAAAAGGCATCCTGCTTAAAATAAAAACCTTTTTCTAAATGTTCGGTCAATAGCAGGTGTTCTGTCTTCAGCCTCCACCGCAAATGTTGGTTCCAGTCACTAGGTGGCGGTATAATATCTTCTAGCGGAGGAATGTGCCTGCAAGCGCTGCAGCAGCATCTGCGTCTGCACCTACGCATCAGCCCGAGTGCAAGCCTCAGCTGCAGCGTCCACCAGGAGGATTACGCTGCTGCGCCTGCTGCTACTTCCTACCTGCCAGTTCAGTGATGAAGACAGGATCCGAGGTATGTTTATGTTTGTTTATTAAAAACGTACTATACCGCCCATAATCAGGGCATCTGGGCAGTTTACAAACCAAAAATTTTAAGAATCATTTTAAAAAGCGGCAAGGAAAGGAAAAAGAACGCCATTAAAATTTCAGAAGGACACGATTAATGTCCGCGAAACTAACTATAAGTTATTATATAGATGGTATATGACTCCTGCGCGGATTGCTCGCGTTTATCCGGAGGCTTCGGATCTGTGTTGGCGGAGATGTGGGCGGAAGGGTGTTCTGGCGCACATCTGGTGGTCTTGCCCTCGCGTTCAAACCTTTTGGAGGGGGATTCAAGCTCGTTTGCAGCAACTTATTGGGTTGAGCATTCCATGGGACCCGGGTATCTTTCTCTTTGGGGTTGCTGTGCCTGGGGCACGCAGCCCCCAGCTGGCCCTGCTTCGCCATGGTTTGAATGCGGCCCGCCTGTCGCTAGCTTCTGTTTGGAAGCGGGCCCTCCCGCCACCCTTCTCTGTCTGGTTGGAGTGGATGTGGGACACGTATACAATGGAGCGTGGGGTGGCTGCTGGAAGGATGCGTTTGACACGTTTTGAGCAGGTGTGGGAACCCTTTGTCCTTCGTTATGGCTCCTGATTGCTCCAGGCTGTGGCACGTCCTGGCAATTTGCGGGTCCCATCCTACGCTGCGAGATGATCGTCGGCAGTACTGCCCTTTGATGTATGTGCGCAGATTGGCTGGTGTGCTCTTTTTCTTCTGGGCTGGTATAGAGGTTCGTGGGGGGGGAGGGGGAGATAGGATAGCATGGCTTGGGGGTGGGAGGGGGTGCTGGAGGGAGGGGGGTTGATGTTATATTTTGGGGTGTGTTTTTTTTTTTGTGGCTTGATGATGGGTGGGAGGGGGTCGGGGGAAAAGGGAAGGGGGAAGAGTAAAACAATTATACCACAAAAACAAAAGAAGGCGCTTCATTGGCTAGCCTTGTGTTTCCTGTTAGTGACTTTGGCTTTGTTATCTTTTGATATTGTATTATGCTTATGGTTTATGTTTCTATGTATTTAATGGCTGCCTTTCAATAAAAAAAAAATTTCAAAAGGACAGATAAGAGAAAAAACTAAGAACAGGTAAGGAGCAGAAAATCAACGAGGGGGAGGGGAGAGAGGAACAGAAGAGGGAGGGAGGTTGAAGGCAGTGCAGAATAGATGAGTTTTTAATTTAACCTTAAAGGTTTTAAAAGAAGATTCTAAATGGAGGGAGGGAGGGAGCAAGTTCCAGAGACGTGGACCAAGAAAGTAGAAGGCAGAGGAGTGGGTGGATTCCAGGTGGGCTTGGGATGGGGAAGGAAGGGACATGCGATTGGCGTGAATGGACCGAAGAGAACGGTGAGGGATGTGAAGGTGAACTTGATCGGCAAGGTAAAGGGGGTGCCAGAGTGAATGGACCTATGAACAAATATGAGGATCTTGTACTGGACCCAGAAGGAAATAGGGAGCCAGTGCAAACGGAAAAGGAGGGGAGTTATATGGTCAAAGCGAGAGGCATGAGTGAGAAAACGGGTTGCAGTATTTTGAATATGTTGGAGGCGGGTGAGTTGAAACTGAGGAAGATGGCCAGGGAGACGTTACAATAGTCGAGGCGTGAAATGACGAGAGAAAGAAGCAGAGTGGTTAAAGCAGAAGGAGAAAGAAAAGGCCGGACTCACAAAGTTGTTTCAGAGAGAAGAAGGAACGCTGTACAACAGAGGAGATATGATCTTTGAACGAAAGGGAAGAGTCAAGTGTGACGCCCAGATACCGAAGAGAGGAAACGATAGGAATAGGTGAAGAAGAGAAAGAGGGAGCTTGACAAAATGATCTCATACATATTGATTACGGATATCTTGAAAACCCAACCAGCAGGACCCCAGGACAGGGCTGGGAAGGAAGGGAAATGGGAGTAGGATGAAAAGGTGGGAATGGCGAAAAGCCAGCATTGAGAATATAAGAAATGGAGAAAGAAGCAAAGAGATGGTGATGGGGGATGAGAAGAGATGGTGATGGGGGATGAGAAGAGATGGTGATGGGGGATGTGAAGAGATGGTGATGGGGATGAGAAGAGATGGTGATGGGGGATGTGAAGAGATGGTGATGGGGGATGTGAAGAGATGGTGATGGGGATGTGAAGAGATGGTGATGGGGGATGAGAAGAGATGGTGATGGGGGATGAGAA
Source organism: Ichthyophis bannanicus (assembly GCA_033557465.1). Classification (NCBI taxonomy): domain Eukaryota; kingdom Metazoa; phylum Chordata; class Amphibia; order Gymnophiona; family Ichthyophiidae; genus Ichthyophis; species Ichthyophis bannanicus. Next base: position 10,353,955 of record CM066042.1, read on the forward strand.
GAGATGGTGATGGGGGATGTGAAGAGAGGGTGATGGGGGATGAGAAGAGATGGTGATGGGGGATGTGAAGAGATGGTGATGGGGGATGTGAAGAGATGGTGATGGGGGATGAGAAGAGATGGTGATGGGGGATGAGAAGAGATGGTGATGGGGGATGTGAAGAGATGGTGATGGGGGATGAGAAGAGATGGTGATGGAGGATGTGAAGAGATGGTGATGGAGGATGTGAAGAGATGGTGATGGGGGATGAGAAGAGATGGTGGGAAGGAGAATGAAAGGGAATCAGTGCGGGGAATGATTGGAGGGATGAGTAGATAATGATATGGGGTCAATGAGAAACTGAGTAAAACAGATGAGAAGGGCAGGATTAATATCTACAGAAGCACAAGGGGAGGAGGAGATAGAACATGGACAACAGACCATAGAAAGGAATAAAAAGATAAACAAGGAGAAGAGAGAGCTGGACCAAGGTGATTAGAAAAATAGTGTGTCCATGCAACCACAGAAGAAAAAAAGCATTTTATTTTCACTTTAATGTTGGCTTTGGCAATGTGCATCTCTTATCTTTGCATTTTGCTCAGTATAGGAGAAAATGCATTTTTCAGCTGTGTATTGCAGTAGAGCCTGGCTTCTTGGTCTTCTTGGAGGAACTGGTGCTGGGTAGAAGCGTTTGGGGTAGGGGACAGGAGTTTGAATTGTAAGAATGCTGTAAGCTGCCTTAATTATTCCTTGGAAGGAGGACTGAAAATTAAAATTTGCCTTTCTGGGGGAATGGGGGGGGGGGGGTTAGAGGGAGAGAAAAGGTGCGTAGAGGCAGGAGGAAATAAAGGGGAAGGGAGGTTAGCCATTATGGTAAACCCACCTGAACAGGGCATTATTGTACCTGAATTCTAAAAAGATTGTAAGGCACTTTATATTCCTTGAGGATTGAACATCCAAATTTGCCTTTTCATTTCCGGGGAGAGAGAGGAAAGAGGATGGTGTCAAGAGTGGGAGGTGGGAGGAAGGGAAAGGGGAGCAGAGGCTGGGTAGGGGAGGAAAAGGGTTCGGGGGCATACTGATGCTGTGCAGTGGGTGGTAAGAGGAGGGCAACAAAGTACATTGGAAAGTTCAGTTCAGGCTGCAAGTCTCTGATTCTTGTGGGTAGGACTATTATGTTGGGAGCTACTGAGACTCTTGTTCTTGGGAGGTGGTGTAGGCAGGAAGAAGTATTGTGTTGGGAGCTGCCAAACTCCCTTTCATCATGCATGTGTGGGGAGCAGTCGTGTTCTGCGAGGCCGCTGAACTCTCCATCAGCATCCATGTGATGGGGCGTGTTAAACTGGAGGCTGTCATGGGGCAGTTTCTCCAAATGGGTTAGTTTTGCTTCTATCATGACAGCCATTAACCTCACTTTCAAGTCAGGGCATGTGGAGTATCATCTCGGTCTCTCTTATTTACTGCTAATGCTCACAGTAGTACTTGCATCGTACCAGAGAGCCTCCTGCTGGAGTTTGTAAGATGTAACATGTATGGGTAGTTTGTCAGAATGTGCTTGGAAATTCTTCTTTATCAAGTCTGTGGCTCCCAATACGATGGGAAATATTTCTGTATCTTTCTGCCACATTTTCTTGGTCTCTGAATACATTTCTCAATACTTCAGGATTTTCTCCCTCTTCATGCGATTCACAGAATAATCATTCTGTACCGACACCTCTATTATCAATGCCGTTCTGGTGTTTTTCTCCTTTACCATTATGACAGGTTTCCTGGCATCCAGTTTCTTATCCATCGGAATAGGAATGTCCCAGGTGATCATAACCTCTTGTGAGACCATGCCGGTCCTAGGCGGTTGCCTAGACCCGGGTATAGCCTTGAGTTGTGGAAATTAAGGACACTGTAGTCGTGACCAGAGTGAAATTAAGGTTGCGTTTTATTCCCTTTCCCTTGAGGATGTCATAGAATAAGGACAACAGAAAAGAACGGTTGCTTCACCGGTGTAGAGGATGCTTAACAAATAATAATTATGCTTCTTTCCCGCAAGTAAAAGTCCATCACATTTCCAATGTGCAAAAATACACTTTCTTTCTTGCTCCTTTCCTTAACAGAGAGAGTCTATGTTATCAGCCACACATAAAGCACATTCCATGGGCTCAGGGATGTTTTCTGTGCTATAGGTCTCCCACTGCATAGGGCCAGGACCTGATCCTGTGTAGGGACACTGAGCCCCTGTAAAGCTGCTCTCCGAGCCTTGCCCTGGGGAAACCTCAGTTGCTGCAAGTTGGAGCTGCTTTTGGATGTCCCAGATAGCAGGAGCTGTGCTGGGGATTTCTTCCCACGGCTTAGGCCAATAAGAGTTCACTAGCCTGGTGTAAGCCTGGCTTTTCCTCCGAAGACCCCCTTCTCTCCCTTCAGCAAAGATAGGGTACTTATCTTTTCCTGTGGAGAAGATGGTTTCAAATTCCTCTGCTTCTAGCCAAGGCTTTCTCTCTGCCCTGCAGCCTGCTCTTCTTTGGGAACACCGGTTACTGTGCTTGGCTGAAGGAAACTCACTTCCTGCCTTCAGTGAGCTTCCCTGGACGTGACCTCTGCCTTCTGTTGGCTGGGCTGTTTGCCTCGGTATGAGGACCCCTCTGGCTGGGAAGACTTTGCTACTGTCTTTCTTAGCTCTCCTGGGTTTATCAGCCTGCCTTTCTTCAGCCCTGGTTCTCCAAGGCAACGTGTCTTTCTGTAACTGCTTGGGAGTTCTGTTCTCACCTTCTCTCCAAGCCTGCCTGGAACTGCAGTCAGACTTCCTTTGGTCTCTGCTTTCCTCCTCACAATCAAACTCCTGCTCCAGCCCTAATCCAGGCTCCAGCTTCCCTTCTCCTTTCTCCTTCTCCTCCTCCTTCCACTTCTGCCTCTGTGGGATTTCCCACCTGTTTTTATCTCTCAGCTCATCTAACGTAGAACGTGAGTCTGTGTCCAGGTGAGCCTGATTGGAACCCTCAATTCTTACTGCGTCACTAAAACCATGTGGAAAGTTTGTTTTCCTTTTCCCTGCCTCTCTGCATTGTGAATGCTGCAACTGCACCTATGGCTGCAAGGTAAGCTCTTCTTTCTTTTTACTTTCTAATATCTCAGGGTCTGTGCTGTCTACCTCATGACACTCTTCATTCTGTGTAATTCTCTTAGGATCATGATTCCAGTGCATTTTAGGGACAGTGATGTTGTAGTGTTTACAGAGTTTCCAATGAAGGAGGCGTGCTACTTTGTTGTGCTTTTCTGTATAGAAATTTTCTGCCATCAGAACTTTACAGAAGGCTATGAGGTGAGTCACTGTTTCCAGCTCTTTCTTACAGAATCAACATATGTCTGTTTTGCTAGTTTTTTTCAGTGCTTGCTGTAAACCATCTCATCCATAATCTGCTGTCCTGGGCTGAAAGTATCAGTCTCATCCTTTGGTTTCAGTTCTCTTCTCTTTAATCATTCATTTGTCCGTTCATCTTAAACGACAAAGGGTTCCTGGAGAAACGCTTTGGATATCCCATTGCATTTGTGCTTTTGCCACTTGTTTTTCTTTGATTCATCCATGTGGGGGCAGTGTAGCTTACGAGTGTCATCCAGCTCTCCATAGTCATCCTTGTAGGGAGAGTTGGTGTGTTGGAGGCAGCTGAGCTTTCCATCGTCCTTATGGGGGTGGTGGCATATTGTGTTGGGAATCACTGATCTCCCATCATTTTTCTTGTGACCCCTAATGTTGCAGATGGTGAAGGTGTTCTGTGTGTGTGTGAATGATGTGCAGAAGCACTATTCTACTATTCTCCTCAAGCCAGCACTGGTCTCTTTGTATTTCATTGTCTCCAGCAGATGGTGGATGGATTTTCTCCTTTCTTTTATTTTTTACAAACATTCAAGTAAACAGGGAGTGAGAACTGTAAATAATGTACCTTCAAAAGAAAGAAAAAACATCACAAATACAAAGAATAATTAAAGTAGCCACTAAAGTCCACATTAAGAGAGATCAGACAGCAGGAAAAATCATCCCCAAAAAGAATAATCTTAACACCAATTTACATCCCAGCAAGCCCATAATACCTTGCTCCAAATTAAGAAGACTTATCCATCAAAAACTGTTCCAACTGGGAAACTCTGTAAAGATGTATCTATTGCCAGAAAAAGTGAGCAAACATTTACAAGGGAATTTTAAATAGAATGTTCCACCAGTCACCAGAACTTTAGGTTTTAGTTGAAGGAAAGATTCCCAATGAAGCTGTGTTGCTTTAACGACGTCGGGAAACATAAGCAAGGATTGACCACAAAAAAGGGCATCCTTTTTTTGAAAAGTACAATCACATTATGGAAATCTTCTCCCTCTCAGAACAAAACATTACCACTTTGCGACCAATTCTCAGGAAGTCTACAAAAATTGTGGTATAGCCACTTCATCTAAATTCACCACGAGTTCTAGTGACAACTGAATGAGGCAAATAATAAACTGGCGAAATATAAGATTAATCAAAAGAATTACACAATACAATCTCTTTCACATACTTTTTAAAGAACTCTAAAAGTGATAGTAGCTGAACAACCAGGAAATTCAAAACCCTAAGGTTCTGCGTGAATAGTTTCCCAAAATCTCTAGTTTATTATACAGCAACAAATTCTCCTTAACAAAAGAGACACTCACCACCTGAGCATTACCCAAAGACATAGAATCATAGAAATATGATGACAGAAAAAGACCACATGGCCTATCTAGTCTGTCCTTCCATATCAACAACTACAACAGTCCCCTTTTTACCTTTAGAGATCCTCTGTGTTTGTCCCATGCTTTTTTGAATTCAGTTACTGTCCTCATCTCTAACACCTCCACTGGGAGACTATTCCACGGATCCACTACTCTTTCCGTAAAAAAATATTTCCGCATATCACTCCTGAATCTATCTCCCTTCACCCTCATCCCATGTCCCCTCGTAGCAGAACTTGCTTTCAATTGAAAGAGGCGCTGTCCCTGAACATTTATGCCACGGAGGTATTTAAACATCTCAATCATATCACCTCTATCCCGCCTTTCCTCTAAGGTGTACATATTAAGATCCTTCAGTCTGTCCTCATATGATTTATAATGAAGACCACTAATCATTTTAGTAGCCACCCTCTGCACCGACTCCATCCTGTTCACATCCTTTTGAAGGTGCGGTCTCCAGAATTGCACACTATACTCCAAATGAGGTTGCACCAAAGACTTATACAGAGGCATTATCACCTCCTTTTTTCTGCTAGCCATTCCTCTCCGTATGCACCCAAGCATCCTTCTAGCTTTTGCCGTCGCCTTTTCTACCTGTTTAGCTACTTTAAGATCATCAGACACAACCACGCCTAGGTCCCGCTCTTCTTTAGTGGACAAAAGTACTTCACCCCCTATACTATATTGCTCCCTTGGATTGCTGCAGCCCAAATGCATGACCTTACATTTTTTAAATCCCAGCTACCAAATTCTAGACCATTCCTCTAGCTTAGCTAGATCCCTCCTCATGTTATCTACACCTTCCTGGGTGTCTACTCTATTGCAGATTTTGGTATCATCCGCAAAGAGGCAAACCTTACCCGACAGCCCTTCTGCTATATCACTAACAAAGATGTTAAAAAGAATCGGACCAAGGACAGATCCCTGGGGCACACCACTGGTAACATCCTTCTCCTCAGAGTGAGCTCCATTTACTTGTACTCTTTGTCGGCTCCCACCCAACCAATTTCTAACCCAAGCAGTAACTTTAGGGTCCATCCCTAGGGTGCTCAGTTTGTTTATAAGTCGCCTGTGAGGAACAGTGTCAAAGGCTTTACTGAAATCTAAATACACCACATCTAGAGCTCTCCCTCGGTCCAACTCCCTGGTCACCCATTCAAAGAAATCAATCAGATTTGTCTGACAAGACCTGCCTCTGGTGAATCCATGCTGCCTCGGATCCTGTAATCCGCTGGACTCCAGAAACCTCACTATTTTCTCTTTCAGCAGCGTTTCCAATAATTTACTCACCACTGAAGTTAAACTAACCGGCCTGTAGTTTTCAACCACATCCTTACTTCCTCTTTTGTGTAAAGCCACCACATGAGCCTCTCTCTAGTCCTGCATCTTCTGGATCCTCTCTCCCATGGCCGCAATGGACTCACCATGACTGTGCAGAACTGCAGCGGTATCCAGAGTAAAATCACACAGCTGAGGGAAAGGACCCTGAAGTATTCTTTCCACCCACTGTACTGCTACCAAAACATCTTTCAAGGAAATAGCTGATGAATCAGTATCACAGCCAGCTGCAATTAGAGTATTCGGCGGCAGAGATACTGGTGTCAGATAGGGCAATTCGGCTCCTTAATTCTGAGGAGCTATACCAGATGTGGGGGTGGAAGTGGAAAAAGCTCTTCCATCCCCACTAAGAGAGGCAACTGGGAATAGTGCAGGAGAAGTCAAACTTGGCTGGGGGAGAGGAGTATGAGCCCCTGAACTTAAGGAGGCTTCAGAAGCAGTTGCGATGCTGCCCGCACACATGGATGATAATCCAGGCATAGGTGTACTCACAAGATGATGGTCCAAAGGGCCCTTAACCGCCAACAGCGGCTCTGAACCTTTCTTCTTTGCTTTCCGCTTACCCATGCCTGACTGTAAGGGAAAGCAGCGATAGCCCTCTGGCACGTCTCTGCTGCTCCGATGGAGCTTCTAAGGGGCAGATCATGCCCCTTAGGACACACTCCTTCAGGCACGCACTCACGGCCATGCACACTGAAATTTAAATCCCCCAACGCTGAGGAAGGAGAAGCTCTGGTCCAATCAGGTGCAAGGATGGAATCGCCACTGCTCGAGTGTCTCCTGACGCGAGCAGCTGGTCCTACAAGTGCCTCAAAATTTTCTCCTTTCTGAAGATTGAAAGGAAAAGACCATGAGTGCTACGTGGGAGGCTCTTGAGTGGTATTTTTGGTAACCATTGGAGGAGGGAAAATTGGTTTAGCTCCATGCGCTTATCATGATAAAGCGCCTGCTGAGCAGCCAGAAACTGGAGGATCTGGAAGAGTGCAGCAGCCTCGTCCCCTCCCTCCTCCTCTGTTCCCCCCGCTCTCTTCTGAAGCCTGCAGAAGGCTCTCAGAGGGATATGCCTGCCTGCCACCTTAAGCACTGTGCTGCAAAAGCCAGTGAAACTATCAGGGTAGTAGAGCTGAGCCTGGCATGGATGCTCTGTCTGGGGCTCTAAGGGGGTGAGTTCCAAGGCTTGACCTTGTCATTGTCATTGTTGGGGGCTCCCAATTCCGTCTGTGTGGGACGCAAGTCGTGGTTGACTGCTAATGACTGTTGGCATGGTGTGTGGGTTTCCTTCCGTTTTCTGCATGCGTTAGTTGCAGTTTTTTCTATTGTGCACCCGGTGGTCATGCAGTCTGTACGCGCGTTCTGCCCATGCGGTTCCTATAAGCATTCCTTCCCTAGCACCTGTAACATACATTGCAGTAAAAGCACAGTTAATGCGTGCCACCCTAAAAGCTCAGTTAACGTGTGCCTTCAGGTTGCCGCAGCCTTTGCATGCGCTGTTGTGATTCTTGCCTTAATTCTCTATGTCTTCTACCAGGAAATGTTGTTTGACCTGTGGCAAGCAAGGAGTCTCTTCTCCAGATTCTGGACTGTACTTTCTTGCATGGCAGCTTCTGAATCACCCCTGGAGGGTCTGTCCCTCTCTCAGTTTGGGGATGCAGTTAGTCTGGCCTTGCTGTCTCAGGGCAGGAGGTGACAGATGGCAATATGGGTAAGGATATCCAGACAGCTGGAGGATCCAGCGACCATGCTGTGAGCTGCTTCTCATCCTTTAGGGGGTCTGCAGCAGCTGTGCTCCCTGGTGTTGAGGGGGGGGGGGTCATTTCTGAGAGGAGAGCTTCCGAACTCTGGAATTCTTTTGTTTTTTGAAGCAGGCATGGTCCTGGCATGGAAATTTGGACCCTGCGGTGTTTGGGTGCCCCTGAGCACAGTCTCATGAAGGGCAGGCAGAGAGTGGGAAGCCCTGTTTGATTGTCTTTGGCTAAGCATCCCCTGGAGATGGGAATCAGCTGGGAGCTGTCTGAGAGTTTGATTATGACTTGTACAGCTGGGAGCTGTACAAGAGTACAGATGACTCAGTACTGTGTTCTGATGTGGATGGAGAAGTACTTTTGCCTTCAGAAGATTGTGAAGAGGCTGTTGTGATTCATCTATTCCGGAAGGAGGAGCTGGCAGCGTTGATTGGCAGGGTCTCATCCACCTTCAACATGATGGATGCTTCTAGCACGGAGCAGGAGCCAAAGATACACCCACTCCTTCAAGACCTTAAAGGATTTTCTGGACCATATGGTGGGTTCGTTGTTGAAGAGCCAGTTCACCATGGTAGCTCCTAGTCTGCACTTGGTGGTCTCTGCCAGCCTGATGTCCTCAAGCTCTGCTCCAGTGGATTCAGTGTCTTCCACCAGATTATACCACTCCTCTTTTGGAGATGGCTATGGCCTTTCTTTCTGGTGTCATGTATGACCTGGTACGTTTGGCGGCCAGGGATGGTGCCCTGGCGACAGTGTCATGGCATTGGATTTGGCTCTGGTGCTGGGCAGCAGACTGTTTTTTCAAAGCCTGGTTGGCACAATTGGTTTTAAGGGGAAAAGCTTCTTGTAGGAGCCGATTTGAAGAAGCTGGTGAAGGACCTGGGTGAGACAATCTTACCGCTTTCTGGAAGACAGGTCCAGGGGGTCTGTGAAGCTGGCTGGTGCCCCTTCTTGTCAGCCTCTGCCCATCTACCTAGGGGTGCAGTGGCTGGATCCCAGGGGTCAGGACTTTCATCATTATCGACATGGAAAACCTTTCTTCCCCTCTGCCTCTGGGCTTCGGGCTCATTCTCGGTTCTTTCGTGGAATGAGTGGGCCTAGGGACTCAGTCTCCTCCAGAAGAGGACCAACCCTGTGCTGCACAACAAAGGTTTGGGAGCCCATTCCTTGGTTCCTCCAGTTGGAGGCAGGTTTCACCTTTTCCTTCAGAAATGGGCCCGGGTTATCAAAGATCATTGGGTGCGAGATACCATTCAGTTTGGCTATGTCCTGGATTGCAAAGAGCCGATACTGGATGCCTTTTGTCATCTCCCCTTGGAGGTCTTTCATCTAAAGTGCCGTTGTGTGGACCACCTTGAACAAGTTGCTGTGCTCTCCTCCCTGAATGAGTGGGGCAAGGGCAGATACTCCATCTATTTTGTGGTGCCCAAAAAGGACGGTTCCTTCCGGCCCATTCTGGACCTCAAGGGGGTCAATGAGCACTTATTTTATTTTTATTTATTTAGACAGTTTTTGTATACCGCCTTATCCTTCAATCAAAGCGGTCACAACACAATTGGGGGATACATTTAACACGCGGGGATGAGACACATACACTAATACTTACAGGGAACATGGGCAATGGAGGGTTAAGTGGCTTGCCCAAGACCACAAGGAGCATCTGTGGGACTAGAAACCCCAGTCCTTCTGGCCCAAGGTTGCTGTCCTCTAGTGGGATTTGAACCCCCGACCTTCCGGCCTGAAGTACCTTGCCCCAACCACTAGGCTACTCCTCCCACTTACACATCCTGCACTTCTGGATGGAACCCTTATGCTCAAGCAGGGCACTGAGGGGAATTCTGTTTTTTTCTGGATCTGACCAAGGCATATTTTGATATCCTGATCCAGGTGGATCATCAAAGGTATCTGCATTTTGCCATGCTGGGCTCTCACTATTAGTTCACTGCCTTCCCTTTTGGGCTATCCACGCCCCCGAGGATATTCTCTAAGATCATGGTGGCTGCACCTCCAGCACCAAGGGATCTGTGTTCATCTATATCTGGACGACTGGCTCATCCAGGCCCATTCCCTTTCAGAAGCGTCCCGAGTGGTGTCCTTTTTGGAAAACCTCAGCTGGGTGATCATTTGGGGAAAGAGCTAGCTGTTGCCTTCAAGTAGGCAGAGTTTTCCTGCCAGAGGAGGAAGTCAAAAGATTATTGGATTGCCTGGCGCTGTTCTGTGCACAGCAGGCTCCTAGAGTCTGGATTATCTTCCGCTCCTCGGATTGATGACGGCAATCATAGAGTTGGTGCCGTGGGAGCATGCTCACATATGACCGCTCCAGCGGTCCTTGCTGGCTCAGTGGTCCCCGAGTTCTCAAGAGTTTGAGTGCAGGCTCCCACTATTGTTGATGGTGAAGTCCAGCCTACAGTGGTGGCAGCAGCCCTGTCGTCTGAGGAAGGGTGTGCCATTGGACGATTTCTCCTGGATCCTCCTGACGATGGATGCAAGTCTCTCAGGCTGGGGAGCCTATTGAACCACAGGAAAGCGGTGTGGTCCATCAACCACCTCAGGCAAGGGCCCTTAGGTTGGCTCTTCTGCATTTCTGGCCCCTGGTCAAAAGCCAGGTGGTTTAAGTGTTTTCAGACTATGCCACAGCAGTGGCTTATGTCAATCAGCAAGGTGGCACAAGGAGCTCTGGAGATGTCACTCCACCCAAAAATGGTGTAGGGTACTCCAAATCATCAAAATCTACTTCTTGAAGAGAAAAGGATCTCAGAACCATTGAGCTGGTAGTATGGGCATTACAACACGGCCCCACACCAAATGCTTAGAACATCACCGATCCTGAAAACTCCTCCTATCCTCTTTTACAGAACACTTCTGAACATGCCTTCACCCTCCCATAGAATAACATCAGCATCAACAGTATATACAACACTCCAGCGTCAGACAATTTAACTACGTATCTGACACTGACGATATTCCCGATCTAGCCAACGCCATGTGTGGCGCCATCAAGCGTTTCGCCACCGCTTCTTCAGGGAGTTCTTTTAATTGGGTCCCATCATCCCAGCAAGCCAAAATAATGGTTCTCCAAAGACCACTATTCAAAGGACAGAGACAGTAAAAATAATGACAGTCTACCACAATTTAACTCTAACCGTGTTCTCCCAAAATTAAAAATTTAAAACACCCTTAGCAAACACTTTCTGCCCAAATGTTTCAGCTATACTTACTCACAAACTGTTGCTAGTCCTTTCTCACTGTCAGTTAAGTGGGCAGGGAATTCAAAAGTGTCTCCTATTCGGCCACCATTTAAACCCTTCCGCAGCACATTAAAAAAAACACATTTCCCAACATTCCATCCTTTCCTCAAATTCACCTCTTAAAGGGATAGTCAAATTCACCTCTTAAAGGGATATAGCACCCATGTTGCTCAGAATATTTTATCTTTATTTTTTTAACAGGGAATATACTTTAGTCTTCACCTTCAGCCCTAAATTCAATCCTGTGTCCATCACATTGGACTCTTCAACCCTCCACATTAACATCAAACGTTTTTCAACTATACTTAGAGATCTAGCGTTCTAGATCCATTTCTGTTCATAGCACTCCAGATATTGCTCCCTCGTTAAACCCTCTCCACTCTGTAGAACTAAATCTATACAGAAACATCGCAAATCCACAAACTGATGCCCCAATTTCAACCTGGAAAAGAGACGGCTGAGGGGAGATATGATAGAGGTCTATAAATTAATGAATGGAGTGGAATGAGTAAACGTAGATTGATTACTTATGCCATCAAAAGGTAGAAAGACTAGGGACATGCAAATAAGCTACAGTGCAACTGTTTAATAAGCGAAAATATTTTTTCACTCAACGCATAATCAAAATTCTGGAATTCGTTACCAGAGGATGGAGTAAAAGCTGTCAGTGTAGCTAGTTTGGAAAAATTCCTGGAGGAAAAGTCCATAAACCATTATTAAATTGGACCCGGGAAATCCACTGCTTGCCCCATTACAAGCATTGTGGAACCTGTGTGTCTTTTTGGGAAAGTGCCAGGTACTTATGACCTAGATTGGCCACTGTTGGAAACAGGTTACTGGGCTTGAAGGACCTTGGTGTGACCCAGTATAGCATTTCTTATGTTCTTAGGATCGAAGACTGGAGTTGGCAGTAGAAGGGAAGGGCACAAATAGAAATGATCTGCCAGAAGAGCGGAGTTCCCGAGGAGGGATGTAGGGAGAGATAATAAAAGAAAGGTAGCGAGGAGCAGCAGAATGAGTGCACTTATAGGTGAATAGGAGAAGTTTGAACTGGATACGGAAATGCATAGGGAGTCAATGAAGCGACTTGAGAAGAGGGATTATATAAGCATATCGAGGCTGGGAAAAGATTAGCCATGCAGCTGAGTTTTGAAGAGATAAAGGGGAGAGAGATGATTCAGAGGGACATTGGAATAGTCTAGACGGGAGGTGACTAAAGAGTTGATAAGTGTCTTAGTAGTAATGTTAGAAAGGAAGGTGGATTTCCCAGCTGCAAACTCTCTCTTGCCAAGATCCTTATCTGTCTTTTTCAAGGAGACAGTTTCCATTTGGCCTGTGTCTTCCTTCTTGCCTAAGGTGTTTTCTCCCTTTTATATGAAGCAAATGGTACGTATGCCCTCCTTCTCTAAGGAGTAGTGTCGCGGGGGGGGGGGGGGGGAAGGATAAGGATCTTCACCTTGTGGTTGTCTAGAGGATGCTTCTCCGGTACTTGGAGGTTATGAACTCTTTTCGTAAGTCTGACCATCTTTTTGTGCTGTTTGCTGGCTTGTGTAAGGGTGAAGCATTGGCTAGGTCGACTTTGGGGCACTGGATTAAGAAGGCTTTTGCTCAGTGCATCTGTTGCAAAAATGGCCAGTTCCCGAGGGTATGTGCAGGGCCAGCCCGTCCATTGAGCAAGAATGTTGTTTGCACAGGGCCCCGCATTTCAGGGGTCCCCGCGCAAACAACATTCTGCATTAAAACTAAAAAAAAAAAAACCCTAGCTGCTGCTGCTGCCATTGCCACCGTAGCAGCAGCAGAATCAAGTGTCCCGCGGCCCCTCCCCCGCCTGCCCGGCAGAGTCCTCCCTCCCGGCATCAGCTCCATCAGCGGCGGCTTTCAGAGCTGCAAAGAGAGTTTCTCTCTCATGGCTCTGTTAAGCCCGCCGGCGCTGATGGGAAACAGGCATTTCCTGTTTTCCATCAGCCCCGGCGGGCTTAACAGAGCCGTTAGAAGTAAACACTCCCTTCGCGGCTCAAAAAGCCGCCGCTGATGGAGCTGATGCCGGGAGAGCTCTGCCGGGCAGGCGGGGCCCCAGGACTGCTTGATTTTGTCACGGCAGCGGCGGCAGCAGCAGCAGCCAGGTTTTTTTTTTTTAGTTTTAAATTTACCTGGAATGATGGGGGGGAGGGGGGGTTAGGACTGGTAATGGGGGGGGGCTAAGACTGAAAATGGGGTGATGAGGGGGTTAGGGTTTTGCGAGCTGCTGTGTCTTCTTTCTGCCCAGTGGAGTTGTAGCTTTCGTACATCCCACTTGTCTGGACTGGTCTAGCAGGGTGATATGGAAGGTGACGTTTTACTTACCAGTTAATGTCGTTGAGTCCTGTTAGACCAGTCCAGGGCCTGCCCCTGTAACTATATTTGCTTCATTTTCCTGCTGTGGTTCCCTCGAGTCTGCTATGAATTTTATATGTGGCTCTGCAGGTTCATTTTCTACTGGCAGCCTTCTGTTTCTGCTTTCTTGTACATTGTTCTCTACTGTTGATTACTCATTGTTGCCCACGATTGAGGATGTGTGAGGCTTTGGGATGAATAAAGGGATTTCTGGTGGCTGAGGTGGATAGAGGCATGGGAGTGAAGTCATTGAAATCTGGGCTTTTCATTGGTTCTTTGTCTCCACCAATCTGCTGGTAGGGGAACACAACCCACTTGTCTGGACTGATCTAGCAGGACTCAAGGAAAGGACATTAACTGGTAAGTAAAATGTCACCTTCCTGCTGCCAGCACCTCTCCTATCTTGCCCAAAGCTGTTTGAACCACATTATGAACCATATAATTGCTGCAGAACCATGCAGGCGAAACAACTGATAATGTGTGAGTTGTGATTTGTGAACCACATGGCAGAAGGAGTAGATTAGAGAAATTAAGGGGTCTGCAACACTTGCAGCTGTGCTCTTATGCTCTCCTCTGGGACTGGATAGTCGTGTGGCTCCTGGGGGCAGTGAGGTGCAACTAACCTTTGTTATGCTAGTGGCTATGGGTAAAGAACATACTGTGGCCAGTGAGAAACTGCAGCAATATTAGATTCCTGTTCCCACATCCCCTGCCTCTGAGGATAAACTAGGGAGCAGGACATAGCCCGAAAAGGAAGCTCATTCACCACTTTAACACAATTAGCGAGACGCTGAGTTAACATCTAGAGCTTCAGGTTCACTGTGCTAATCCAACAAGGAAAATACTTATAACTTCCACAAGAAGTGGGGGATTCGGTGCCCCTGCAGGGCTGAATTTATTATGCTGCCTGGAAGGAGAGAGTGTTGGCTCTGCAGATCTGAAAGAGGAAGGGGCAGCGGCTTTGGGGCTTGAGAAAAGAAGATGACTGTGGGCAGCACTGGCTCAAGCAGAAGGAAGGGGGTAACCTAGGTATCCGGGCCTGACAGAATGAGGGCTGGGCTCAGAATTAAGCAAACTTGAGCTGTTCCCAAAGGACTGAGAGAGAGAAAAAACGTGGGGGTAGAGGAGCTGAGCTTGGGATGAGTGCATAGAAAGCCAGTGAAATGGGGGAGGGAATTGAGAGTAGGGGGTTGAGTCTGGGAGCAGCGGCAGAGGGGAGTGTTCAGTTCTTTATGGGCGGTGGGAAGAGAAGAGAGTATGTAGAGAGTGAAAGCTGGGATGGGTTAGGGTTAGAGTCTGCAGAGAGAGAGAAATGGAGCTGAGGGCAGGTGAGATTGCACCTGGGGTGGAGAGAACATGCTCGGGGAGAGATTCAAGCTGATAGGAGAGCTAAGAGACAAACCTGGATGCAGGACGGGGTGAATTGTACGCCAAAGAAAATGTAAAATAATTCTGCATCTTTGCCTAATATTTTTTTCATATATGACATAGTGTTATTTGCCTACAGAGTGCGCAGTTTTTCATACAGAATCCCTCCAAGGGTAACACTGGACCGGGCGTCACCTGGAACCAGTCCCAAGCTTCCCCTCTCCAGTTTCTCTCCAGTACAAGAGGAAGCGCTCCAGCTCATGGTTAATTCCCTCTAACTTATTCATGTTATGCAAATTCTATTTATTTATTCTACACTTGCTCCTCTAGATAATTAGCATGCTTTCTATTTCAGATCCTTTCCCACTGATCAGGTATTAAGCAGTTGGCTTCTATCTGCTTCTATTTAAGAATATTGACTTTTTCTTCCGTGACTGAAATCATGTAGCTGGTGGCAGACTGACTGACGAGCCCAATGGCTCGGTGATTAATGAAGACAGTTTGGCTACTTGTCTGTCCAGCAAAGACTATACAGCTGCTTATTTTCTCGGGGGGGGGGGGGGGTCTGCACAATAGAGGAGGATGTATTAACCTTTGTATTTATTTTGCAGATTGTAGCAGAGTTAAAATAAAATGTATTTTGTGTTATACAGCTGTAAGCGGGATTCCACTGTCCGTCTTGTATGTACTGCGATGCTGCCGTCTGGCTCCTGGGGTGTTATTGAACAACCCCCCCCCCTCCCCCCCCCCCTCCAGGGCCTGGAATCAGAGTTTGGGACTTGTGGCAGCAAAGAGATGCTGTTTCAGAAATTAGAAAGAGAGGTGGCCTAACCTAATCACCAGAAAGACAGTGTGAAAATTAAACACATTTACTAACTTAAACTGGAAAAGCAATACTGCACAGGGGATTATCTGAGAATATTTACAGTAAAGCAATCACAGAGTTACACATTTCCATTCCGCAACTAAAAGCAGAGTGAGGGTTGTTCAATTTTAAGGTTGTAGGCAAATCTGGGACACTTATCTGAAGTATTTGTGAGGGGGGGGGGGGTGTGAGCAGACACCTTACTTCCAAGTTTAAGCAACAATGCATGAAGGAGGGAAGAGGAATAATTACCCTGTGCCGCCCTCCCCCCCCCCCTCCACACCCCATCCATCCCAGGACAGCAGCAATATCACTTCCAAACAGACAAAGCGACAGAGAACTAGCAACAGCAAAGTATTGGGTGCTCTAGACAGGGCTGTACCAAGGGCTGTGAGAGTGGTGTGGCTGCACAGTGCACAGGTCCACAAGGTGGGTGCTGGTTATCACCAAAAAGCTCAGAAAGAGTGAGTTACTGAATGTGGCTGAGTGTTGTGGGGGCATCAGATTCGTTATCCGCACAGCTTGCATTTCTAGCTTGGTACAGTCCTGGCTCCAGGCAAACCTTCAGATGCATGTCCGTCCCCCCCCCCCCCCCCCAGATTTTGATGATAAAACTCAACAATAATGATCATCTAAACCCCCACCCTTCCAACAGCAATCCTACAAAAATGCCTAATTCTGTCTGTCTGCTCCTGCAGGTAAAAAGATGGAGCAGTGGCTCTCTGAGGGTGTCTGACTGTCAGGATCTAGTGCTACGGTCCACCAGAAGCTGCGGCTGCCCTAGATGACTGCCTTATCTTGCCTGATGGTTTATTTATTTATTTATTACAATTTCTTATATACCGCACTATTCGAGATCAGGTTGGAGTGACCCTGGCTCTTGGTCCTTAGCAAGGGTAGAAGCTTGTTCGACAAATACCTCTTTCCTTTTAGTATCTTAAAGCTCTGAGCAGTTCCGCTTCTCCTTGCTTTTCTCAGTTTAAATGCGTCTTCTCTCTAGAGTCCTAGCAAAATCAAGGGCACAGCCACCTTCCCTGCTGCCCTCTGTGATCTCCTGCGTCCTCTGCCTATGCCCCCGCCCCCTCCTTGCATCAGCAAACACCCTCAACAAGAGTTAAGCCTGTGAGGTTAGCATGAACCAAACAGGTTCCCCTATTGTCCTTGGCTTGATTTAAGTGAATCCAGTCCAGTCTCTCAAAATAGCCTCTGCCACAGTTCCTCGACTCTCGGGCAAGATGTACTGCTCAGTTCAAGGTCTTGGATCCAATAAGAGAAAAGGAACACTCTAGCAGCTGGTAGGTTTCTTTAAATCGTGACTTCATATGATTGATGAATCAAAATAGCAGGTCTCCAGCCTCCTTCCTCTCCCTCCACTCACCTAAGCAGGAAGACAGCAGCAACAGTAGTAACAACAGCAGTCAGCACAGGGTCCCTCGTGTCAGTGTTCAGTGTGTGCTTACAGACCCCAGTACTCAGCATGGGCAGCAGCAGTCAGCACAGGGTCCCTTGTGTCAGTGTGCAGTGTGTGCTTACAGACCCCAGTACTCAGCATGGGCAGCAGCAGTCAGCACAGGGCCCCCTCTGTCAGTGAGCAGTGTGTGCTTACACACCCCAGTACTCAGCATGGGCAGCAGCAGTCAGCACAGGGTCCCTTGTGTTGTAATAGCAAACGCTGTGAAAAGCTCTTATTCAATCACTCACCCACAGAAGGAAAACTCTCAGACAGGCTGGAATGCAAACAGGATCTTTAATGTGCACACAGGATCAGACAGAGAGCCGGTACCCTCCACAAAAGGTCTGAGCCCCGAGGGACGGCCTACAATGCCTTATATACAGTACAGTTTTAAACTCATTCTACAATCCCATTTGCCACAGGTATTTCCTGCCCACCAATCAGCAGCCCCTGGGGAAGGTACCTGGGTGACCTGTCCAAACCGGTATGCTCAGGTCTGCTGATTTCTGGGCTAGGGGCTATTGTGCTCAGACCTGGAGTGGGGGAAGGGTGTCTACTGAAATCTCAATGCCTTCTCTTAGCAGGCCGATTACCTCATGGCTTGGGGGAAGGGCTACCTACAGCCAGACCTCATGGCTTGCCGCATGGCTTGGGGGAAGGGCTACCTACAGCCAGACCTCATGGCTGCCTCATTGTCAGTGTGCAGTGCATGCTTACAGACCACAGTACTCAGCATGGACAGCAGCAGTCAGCACAGGGTCCCTTGTGTCAGTGTGCAGTGTGTGTTTACAGACCCCAGTACTCAGCATGGGCAGCAGCAGTCAGCACAGGGTCCCTTGTGTCAGTGAGCAGTGTGTGCTTACAGACCCCAGTACTCAGCATGGGCAGCAGCAGTCGGCAAAGAGTCCTTTGTGTCAGTGTGCGGTGTGTGCTTACAGACCACAGTACTCAGCATGGACAGCAGCAGTCAGCACAGGGTCCCTTGTGTCAGTGTGCAGTGTGTGTTTACAGACCCCAGTACTCAGCATGGGCAGCAGCAGTCAGCACAGGGTCCCTTGTGTCAGTGTGCAGTGTGTGCTTACAGACCCCCGTACTCAGTATGGACAGCAGCAGTCGGTACAGGGTCCCTTTTCTCAGTGTGCAGTGTGTGCTCACAGACCCCCGTACTCAGCATGGGCAGCAGCAGTCAGCACAGGGTCCCTTGTGTCAGTGTGCAGTGTGTGCTTACAGACCCCCGTACTCAGTATGGACAGCAGCAGTCAGCACAGGGTCCCTTGTCTCAGTGTGCAGTGTGTGCTTACAGACCCCAGTACTCAGCATGGGCAGCAGCAGTCAGCACAGGATCCCTTGTGTCAGTGTGCAGTGTGTGCTTACAGACCCCCGTACTCAGCATGGGCAGCAGCAGTCAGCACAGGGTCCCTTGTGTCAGTGTGCAGTGTGTGCTTACAGACATCAGTACTCAGCATGGGCAGCAGCCGTCAGCACAGGGTCCCTTGTGTCAGTGTGCAGTGTGTGCTTACAGACCCCCGTACTCAGTATGGACAGCAGCAGTCGGTACAGGGTCCCTTTTCTCAGTGTGCAGTGTGTGCTCACAGACCCCCGTACTCAGCATGGGCAGCAGCAGTCAGCACAGGGTCCCTTGTGTCAGTGTGCAGTGTGTGCTTACAGACCCCCGTACTCAGTATGGACAGCAGCAGTCAGCACAGGGTCCCTTGTCTCAGTGTGCAGTGTGTGCTTACAGACCCCAGTACTCAGCATGGGCAGCAGCAGTCAGCACAGGATCCCTTGTGTCAGTGTGCAGTGTGTGCTTACAGACCCCCGTACTCAGCATGGGCAGCAGCAGTCAGCACAGGGTCCCTTGTGTCAGTGTGCAGTGTGTGCTTACAGACATCAGTACTCAGCATGGGCAGCAGCCGTCAGCACAGGGTCCCTTGTGTCAGTGTGCAGGGTGTGCTTACGGACCCCAGTACTCAGCATGGGCAGCAGCAGTCAGCACAGGGTCTCTTGTGTCATTGTGCAGTGTGTGTTTACAGACCCCAGTACTCAGCATGGGCAGCAGCAGTCGGCACAGAGTCCCTTGTGTCAGTGTGCGGTGTGTGCTTACAGACCCTAGTACTCAGCATGGGCAGCAGCAGTCAGCTCAGGGTCCCTAGTGTCAGTGTGCAGTGTGTACTTACAGACCCCAGTACTCAGCATGGACAGCAGCAGTTAGCACAGGGTCGTTTGTGTCAGTGTGCAGTGTGTGTTTACAGACCCCAGTACTCAGCATGGGCAGCAGCAGTCAGCACAGGGTCTCTTGTGTCAGTGTGCGGTGTGTGCTTACAGACCGCCGTACTCAGCATGGGCAGCAGCAGTCAGCACAGGGTCTCTTGTGTCAGTGTGCAGTGTGTGCTTACAGACCCCAGTACTCAGCATGGGCAGCAGTAGTTGGTACAGGGTCCCTTGTCTCAGTGTGCAGTGTGTGCTTACAGACCCCCGTACTCAGTATGGACAGCAGCAGTCAGAACAGGGTCCCTTGTCTCAGTGTGCAGTGTGTGCTTACAGACCCCCGTACTCAGCATGGGCAGCAGCAGTCAGCACAGGGTCCCTTGTCTCAGTGTGCAGTGTGTGCTTACAGACCCCCGTACTCAGTATGGACAGCAGTAGTCGGTACAGGGTCCCTTTTGTCAGTGTTTCACAAGCAACATACTGGTCTGTGATTGCCACTTCTTGGCAAAGGACACAGTGAAATTACAGAGAGATGTGAAAATGGCCATGTTTCTTTGGCTCCTTTTAGGGATTCGTGCTCTATGGCCTATCTAATGTTTATGTTTATTCCATTTGATATACTGCCCTTTATAACATCAGGTATGTGTACAATCTCCAAAATATACAGAAGGTTTCCCTGCACAGCAACTGCTTGACTCTACAGTCACAGTCATTCCCACAGCCCTTTATAACATCAGGTATGTGTACAATCTCCAAAATATACAGAAGGTTTCCCTGCACAGCAACTGCTTGACTCTACAGTCACAGTCATTCCCACAGAGATCCTCTCAGTTTGTCCCATTTCTAAATGTCCAATTTTCCAGTTGAAGGACCGGTTCCATGTGCAGGGTGCCTGCATGCTGAAGCTCTGAGGAAACAAGTGGAGGAACTCAGAGAGGAGGTGGCGAGGCTGAGGAGCATTCAAGACAGTGAGAAGTACATTATTGAGATGCTTCTTGCAGCAACCAGGCTCTCCAGCACAGGAGAAGATGGGTGCCAACAGAATGTCGATGGTTGGACACAAGTCACCAGGGCCTGCAAAATCACCAATCCAACTTCTCCAGCCCTTGAATTGAAGAACCATTATGCAGCCCTGGAAGTGGAGGAGGTGAAAGCATCCCTGGAAAGGGAAGAACCAGAGTTCAAGTACCCCAAAGTTGCGGAATCAGTGACCAGAAGGAAACGAAGGGTAGTGGTGGTTGGAGACTCTCTTCTGAGGGGTACTGAGGCGTCCATCTGCCGACCAGACTTGATGTCCAGAGAGGTATGCTGTCTACCTGGTGCCAAAATCCAAGATGTTACGGAGAGTTTGCCAAGACTCATCAAGCCCACTGACTATTACCCAATGTTGCTAATCCATGTTGGAACAAATGATACTGCCAGGTATATCTCGGAATGTATCAAAAGTGACTTCATGGCTCTGGGACAGAGGGTGAAGCAAATAGGTGCACAGGTGGTGTTCTCTTCAATCCTCCCTGTTGAGGGTAAAGGCCAAGTCAGAGAGGCTCGCATCCTGGAGATGAATGCATGGCTGCGTGGATGGTGTCATCGAGAGCGTTTTGGTTTCCTAGACCATGGGATGCTGTTCCAAGGGTTGCAGAGCAGAGATGGCATCCATCTGTCCAAGAAAGGTCAACGCATCTTTGGTAGTAGACTGGCTAATCTACTGAAGAGGGCTTTAAACTAGATTCATTGGGGATGGGTGAAGAAAGCCCCCAGGTAAGTGAAAGCCCCCAGGTCAGTGATACATTAAATACCTTTATGGAAATGGGTAACACGGGTAACATATGGAAAGCAGTGTGTATTAATGCCCGTAGCATGGGAAATAAGATCCCTGAAGTTGAAGCTTTGGTGGGAGTGGCTGACTTGGATTTAGTGGCAGTTACAGAAACATGGTTCACAGAAAACCATGACTGGGATGTAACTATACCTGGCTATACTTTATTCAGAAAGGACAGGGTAGGAAGAAGGGGAGGAGGAGTGGCACTATATGTAAAAACTACTATTAAAGCTTTGGAATTACAGAGCTTAAAAGGGAGAGAGGAGGCATTGTGGGTTAAACTAGAAAGAGGGAAAGAGAAATCTATTTGCATTGGTTTGATATACAGACCTCCCTCACAAGAAGAAGAGGTGGACAGAGAGTTAATTGAAGACATTCGCAGCATTGCTAGGAAAGGGGAAGTGCTACTGATAGGAGATTTCAATATGCCAGATGTTGATTGGCACATTCCTGCTGCAGTATCATCTAGAAGTAAGGAGATCCTGGATTCTCTACAGGGAGAACTATACAGGCAATTGGTAACAGACCCCACACGTGAAGGGGCCATACTGGACTTGGTGCTTACCAATGGTGAAAGTGTTTCTGATGTTGTAGTGGGAGATCATTTTGCTTCCAGTGATCACCAGATGGTGTGGTTCAGTATTAGGACTAGGGCTGTTAGAATCCATTCCAAGGTGAGGATCTTAGACTTTAGGACTAACTTTGCGAAGATGGGCCAATACCTCAGGGAGTCGTTAGTGGGATGGGAACAGCTGGGGGATGTAGAAAAACAGAGGGCAAAACTGAAAGGGGGTATTTTAAAGGCAACCAACCTTTTTGTTAAAATGGTAAATAAAGGCAAAAGGAACAGGAGACCACTATGGTTTTCGAAGGAAGTAGCTGAAAAAGTGAAGAAAAAGAGGGAGGCCTTCATGAAATACAAGAGATCACAGAGAGAGGAAGACAGGCATCTGTATTTGGAAAAACTTAGAGAAGCTAGCAAAGTAGTCAAGAAGGCAAAGATTCAAAAGGAGGAGGAAATAGCCAATGCAATAAAATGGGGGATAAGACATTTTTCAGATATATTAGTGAGAAGAGGAAGGGCAAAAGTGGTATTGTCAGACTCAAGGGTGCAAGGGGGGAATATGTAGAAGCTGATAAGGATAAAGCGGAATTGCTTAACCAATATTTTTGTTCTGTGTTCACAGATGAAGAACCAGGAGCAGGACCTCAGAAAACACCCACAAATAAGAACAGAAGCGAGGGACATCTTGAACAATTTTCAGAAGACTGTGTTCGTGAGAAACTAGCTCAACTTAAAGTAGACAAAGCGATGGGACCGGATGGGATACACCCTAGAATACTGAGGGAACTTGGGGACGTTCTAGAAACTCTACTGACTGACCTTTTCAATGCCTCGTTGGAGTCGGGAGTGGTGCCAAAGGACTGGAGAGAGGCTCATGTGGTGCCTTTACACAAAAGCGGAAGTAAGGATGTGGTTGAAAAGTACAGGCCAGTTAGTTTAACTTCGGTGGTGAGTAAATTATTGGAAACGCTGCTGAAAGAGAAAATAGTGAGGTTTCTGGAGTCCAGCGGATTACAGGATCCGAGGCAGCATGGATTCACCAGAGGCAGGTCTTGTCAGACAAATCTGATTGATTTCTTTGACTGGGTGACCAGGGAGTTGGACCGAGGGAGAGCTCTAGATGTGGTGTATTTAGATTTCAGTAAAGCCTTTGACACTGTTCCTCACAGGCGACTTATAAACAAACTGAGCACCCTAGGGATGGACCCTAAAGTTACTGCTTGGGTTAGAAATTGGTTGGGTGGGAAGCGACAAAGAGTACAAGTAAATGGAGCTCACTCTGAGGAGAAGGATGTTACCAGTGGTGTGCCCCAGGGATCTGTCCTTGGTCCGATTCTTTTTAACATCTTTGTTAGTGATATAGCGGAAGGGCTGTCGGGTAAGGTTTGCCTCTTTGCCTACTCTGCAATAGAGTAGACACCAAAATCTGCAATAGAGTAGACACCCAGGAAGGTGTAGATAACAAGAGGAGGGATCTAGCTAAGCTTGAAGAATGGTCTAGAATTTGGCAGCTGGGATTTAATGTTAAAAAATGTAAGGTCATGCATTTGGGCTGCAGCAATCCAGGGGAGCAATACAGTATAGGAGGTGAAGTACTTTTGTCCACTAAAGAAGAGCGGGACCTAGGCGTGGTTGTGTCTGATGATCTTAAAGTAGCTAAACAGGTAGAAAAGGCGACGGCAAAAGCTAGAAGGATGCTTGGGTGCATACGGAGAGGAATGGCTAGCAGAAAAAAGGAGGTGATAATGCCTCTATATAAGTCTTTGGTGTGACCTCATTTGGAGTATGGTGTGCAATTCTGGAGACCGCACCTTCAAAAGGATGTGAACAGGATGGAGTCGGTGCAGAGGGTTGCTACTAAAATGATTAATGGGCTTCATTATAAAGCATATGAGGACAGACTTAAGGATCTTAATATGTACACCTTAGAGGAGAGGCGGGATAGAGGTGATATGATTGAGATGTTTAAATACCTCCGTGGCATAAATGTTCAGGGAGAGAACCTCTTTCAATTGAATGCAAGTTCTGCTACGAGGGGACATGGGATGAGGGTGAAGGGAGATAGATTCAGGAGTGATATGCGGAAATATTTCTTTACAGAAAGAGTAGTGGATCCATGGAATAGTCTCCCAGTGGAGGTGGTAGAGATGAGGACAGTAACTGAATTCAAAAAAGCATGGGACCAACACAGAGGATCTCTAAAGGTAAAAAGTGGACTGTTGTAGTTGTTGTTATGGAAGGACAGACTAGATAGGCCATGTGGTCTTTTTGTATCATCATGTTTCTATGTTTCTATGTTTCCATGCATTTGTGCTTCTCACTTGTATTAGGTTCCTAAATGGGCCTTTCTGAAGATTTAATTTGGCTAAGTGCCTAAATTTAAATTTAACATTTCACTATAGTCATAAATTTTGGAGCATAAAAAGTGTGTAGCAACGGGGGGCAGATTTAGAGCAGGAGCAATCAGGAGCTTAGCGCTGATTTCAGGACTAGGCTCAGAAAACTAGGCAAATGAATGGCAGAAGGGTGGCTACTAAAATGATTAGTGGTCTTCATTATAAAGCATATGAGGACAGACTGAAGGATCTTAATATGTACACCTTAGAGGAAAGGTGGGATAGAGGTGATATGATTGAGATGTTTAAATACCTCCGTGGCATAAAGGTTCAGGGAGAGAGCCTCTTTCAATTGAAAGCAAGTTCTGATACGAGGGGACATGGGATGAGGGTGAAGGGAGATAGATTCAGGAGTGATATGCGGAAATATTTCTTTACGGAAAGAGTAGTGGATCCGTGGAATAGTCTCCCAGTGGAGGTGGTAGAGATGAGGACAGTAACTGAATTCAAAAAAGCATGGGACAAACACAGAGGATCTCTAATGGTAAAAAGGGGACTGTTGTAGTTGTTGACATGGAAGGACAGACTAGATAGGCCATGTGGTCTTTTTCTGTCGTCATTTTTCTATGTTTCTAAGTAAATGTATAAGCATAAGGCAGTCATTGCGAGTAAAGCGTCTGATGGTCGCCACTTTCAGTTAAAACTGGACATTCAGTGCTGGGGCCATATCTAGCCATAATCATTGAATATCCAGTTTACCCAGATAGAAAATTATGTATCCAGTCAGTGGCAATGTTCAGCCACTGGCCAGATAACTAAACCATTTAAAACTATGCCAGCCTTTTTTTGTGCCTTACTTTAGCTTGTTGTAGGGTTAACTGTGTATTACTATTACCACAGACCAGCTAACATGGTGCCCCAAGCTGGGGTGGAGAGCACAATGCGACAACCTCTGCAATCAGGGAAGCTGGTCACCGATGGAGAGTCTCCAGCAAATCAACCTTCTGGAGGTCCGAGCCGTAGCTTTAGCCCTACGTACCTTTCGCCACCACCTGCAGCACCAAGCAGTGCTGGTTCAGACTAACAACCAGGTGGCGATGTACTACATAAACAAGCAGGGGGTCACGGGTGCAGCCCTGCTCTACAAGAAAGCAGTGATCCTCTGCTTGTATGCCAGCAGTGCCGGGATTCTCCTGTGGGCAATTTACATTCCTGGCCAGGACAACACTCTGGTGGACCGGCTCAAGCAGGTCTTCCAGCCGCACGAGTGGAGGCTGGATCCCAAGGTGACCAGCCAGCTCTTCCAGTACTGGGGCTCTTGAGGGTAGACCCCTGTGCCAGGCCGGCCAATGCACAACTGCCCCGCTTCTGTTCCTGGCAGCTGCACGCTTCCAGGGTGGCGGCGGATGCATTTCTGTTCTCATGGGCGGAGGGTCTCCTTTACGTCTTCCCACCCATACCACTGATCACCAAGACCCTGTTCAAGGTCCAGAATGACAGTGCCACAGTGATCCTGGTAGCCCCACATGGACCAGGCAGCCGTGGTTTCCCCTGCTCCTCCTCCTGGCCACATCACCCCTGATTCCCCTAGGGTGCAAAGGAGTGGGGCTCTCTCCTGCACCCAAACCTGGGGTCTTTGACACTCACAGCCTGGCTGCTGAAAGGGTAGCCCTTGTCCCTTTCAATCTCTCTACTGAAGTGGAGGGGGTCTTCCTTGCTTCCCGCAAAACCTCCACCCATCAAGCATATGCCTTCAAGTTGCAGAAGTTCTAGGTCTGGTGCACGGATCATCAGGTCAGCCCTTCTCCTGCTCTGTCAAGTTAGTTCTGTAGTACCTACTTCACCTGTCCAAAGCAGGGCTGAAGTCTAACTCTGTAAGAGTGCACCTCAGCGGTCTCAAGGCGCACCATCTCATTGAGGGTAAGACCTTCTTGGCTCAACCCCTTGTGTCTTACTTCTTGAGTGGGCTCCTCCTGTGGAAGCCACCCACCGGCAGTGGAGTGGGACCTTAACATTATACTCTCCAAGCTCCCCGCACCACCCTTTGAGCCTCTTAGCTCCTGCCACCTCAAGTATCTCTCCTGGAAGGTGGTGTTCCCCGGGTCAGCAAACTTCAGGTGTTGGTGGTAGAACCACAATACACTAGGTTCTACAAGAACATGGCCATGCGCTACATGCATTTTCTACCCAAGGTGGTATCTCTGTTCCACCTCATCCAGCACATGGTGCTTCCCAACCTCTTTCCACTGCCTCATGCCAGCAGGGCGGAGGCAGTTCTTCACACACTGAACTGTAAGCAGGTGCTTGCCTTTTATCTCAAGCACACCCAGGAACACTGCTGAGTTTCTCAGTTCTTTGTTTCCTATGACCCGCGTCTATTGGGAGCTGTGGTGTCTAAGCAGACCCTGTCCAATGGAGTTGCTGACTGCATCTCCTTCACATATGAGCAGACTGGTTTCTGGCTGGAGCGCCATGTCATGGTACCCAGCCTCTGTAGCAAACTTGCGCTCCGTTCCCTTGTCAGAAATCTGCCGGGCCGCCACCTGGTCCTCAGTCCATACTTTCGCAGCTCACTATTGCTTGGAGAGAGTCCCGTCAGGACAGCGCCTTCGGCCAGGCAGTACTCCATCATTTGTTTGGGGTATAGGCACCTCCGACCCTTTGGTATGTTCAGGCTACCGGAGCATTGGCTCCTCGCTGGGCACTTGGGCCACTTGGGAGTCTGTTATCTCTTAACTCATTGCTGCTGCGCACAGTTCCCCCTTTTCCTGGTCACCCCTGAGCTTTTTACAGGTTTTTTGGTAGCTTGTAACTAGGGAGTCCATATGTGAAGACTGACTTCCTGCTTGTTCCCGGAGAAAGCGTAGTTACTCACCTGTAACAGGTGCTCTCCGGGGATAGCAGGAATCAGTCCTCACAACCCTCCCTCCTCCCTGTGGACTTGTTTTTCTTTTTGCCATGATATCATATTGAGGCAAGATGACACCCTTGGGCAGGAAGGGACCATGCATGCGTGGTACCTCCCAAAGGCTTTCTTTGAAAGCTGGGGGGAGGTTACCACACAGGCTTTGTCTGTGTCACCCATATTTGAGGACTGATTCCTGCTGTGCCCGGAGAACACCTGTTACAGGTGAGTAACTACACTTTACTCCTTTCTTTTTTAAATTTTTTTTATTTTTATTGAAAATTTTGAAATACACATTTCAGATCAGTTTAAGGAAAACCAAAACAGATACACAAACACAAAAATACCCAAGAGTATAATATGGTCTAGCCCACATTATGAGGAAAAACAGCATTCACTTAAAAGGAAAATACAGCATAGGAAATAAAGCAATAAAGCCCTACACAATGGTGGTCTATATAAAGTTAACTCTTAATATTGCCTAATCTATTTCTTCTTTATATCTGACAAAAATTTATCTAATTGAGGCACATCCTGAAAGGCAAAAGTGTCCCCCTGCAATGTAACTATACATTTGTAGGGAAATCTTAGACAAAACATTGCCTCAATCACTACAACTTGAGATTTCAAACTATAAATTGCTTTCTGCTGAGCTTAGTGCCTCTAGAAACATCTGGGAGCAAACTTGGCTTTTGTCTGCAGAAGAAAACATCTTTATTTTCTGGCTCTGATGGAAGGCTGAGGTGTTGGTCCAGCGTTGTTGATACTGTCCAACCTAAAGAAGGTTTTAATCTTTGAAAGTTAATCCAAAAAGGTATTAAGTTAATCCAATAAAAAAATATCACCTTAGTTTCCTTTTTGTCTCTTTATTAACTACCATTAAAGTGGACTAACCTGGCTACCTCGCTGCTTTATCCAAGGTTTTGCACAGACATCAACCCTCTGCTCTCCTATACTGCTGCTCTGATGCCTACTGCTCACTCTGGTGGCTGTGTGCCAAAGACACCTGCCCATTAGGTCAAACGCCTTACTCCCTCTTCATGCTGCAGTGGCCGGTTGCCCAAACAGAGTTCTGTCTTTGGAAGTGGTTTACTGTATATATAATCTTGGATGTTTCCTCCCAGAGGAGACATCTCCCAGAATAAATTGACCTCCAGCAAGATCCTCCCCTGTTCTGGAAAATGTTGGGCTTTTCTCTAACATTCACTGTAGTAATCTAGTAGGGTCACTGGATGGTGCTACTGCTCAAACAGTAACCTCCAAACAGTCTCTGCACACATGCAAGAACAAGAGGAGTGGAGTGGAGGAGGAGCCTAATGGTTAAAGCACTGGCTTGTGAACCCAGAGACCAGGGTTTCATTCCCACTAGCTCTCCTTGTGGCCTTGGGCATCACTTAACCCTCAGTTGGCTCAGAAGAATCCAAGTTATCAATGTCCCTGTTTAATGTACATGACCAAGTTTAAGTTACATTGTAAAATCACTTTGATTCAAAGTATAAAACGGTATTAAAACCTGTTAAATAAAATAAGTAGGTGTATACTTTTGCATGACAGACATGCAGCTATTCCAGTTGGCATAGTTAGGGTGTGGCGCAGCTGGGGTCACTAGGGGATGTACACAGGGCAAAAGCTTTAGTTATGTTTTTGGTCCATTTTTCAGTTCATTTCACACTTTTATTTTAGTAAAAATGTGTTAACATGCCAAAGCTTTTGTAGGATAATACGTAAATTTGATTTTGTATGAACTAAATTTTTTAAGGTACACTAACATACTGAATGCTCACTAATGAATGCACATCCCTGGGAATCATGAAGAATGCGTAGTTTATAAGAAAAATCAATGTGTGCATCCGCGCCTATTCCCAAGCGGTACTTTGGCTACGGCTTCTGCAAGTTTCTGAGTCTGCTTTATAAAGACATTTAAAGGCCTGTTTTAGATATGTTGTGAAGAGCATCCTGCTCTTCCAAATATGCTGAAGCTTTTAACAATTGCTGCTCCTGACAGCATCAAACTCCCCCACCTCTGGCACCCATTCTTCTTTGACAGCTTGACCTCCATTGGTAGTACCACAAGACTACCACTAGATGTCAGAGACAGTGTTTTCAACTTGGGCAGATGGAGCAGGCGTGACTGGGTTTTGCTCCTGCTCCCCGTTAGACAACCAGGGAAAATCTGGTAAGTGCTGGAAATGTCAAGAGGTGTCAGCAGTGAGAGCAGATTTGAGGTATTGGGAGGTGAGAAGAACTGTGATGATACCGGGGAGCGAGAAATGAGAGGAACTCTAATTGTACTAGGGGGTGGGAGGTGGTCAGGGGGCTGTTGGGGGGTATGTCTTATGTCAGGCGGGTCAGGAAAGCAGGCATTTATGCATTGATTGGGGCAGCTGTAAAAGCCAACGTTCACATTTGTTTTAATATACATGTGGTTTCTCATTGTAAAATGGGAAGGACACATCTATTTTGATGGCATGTTCAAGCCATGACCCCAGCATGCCCTCTGATCATCTCTACATGGTGTGCATATTCATGATTAAATAGTGGCTTTCTGAAATTCCATTTAGGGTCATTGGAAGAGTCTATTTGATAAAGTCATATAGGCCCCCTGTTGTCTTTAGAAAATAGGCTTGAACTATTTTGACATTCTCCAGAAGTGCTCTCTTACAAAATCAATCCTTTAACTTTACACCCTTCGGAATATCCTTTTAGGCCCCTAGCATGCCACTTTACTCTTCCTGAGATTTTGATAATTAAACTCAACAGTCATGATTACCACAACAATCACACATATGTATTTCAGATGTTGTAGTGTGTGATCATCTTCAGAAATTATATGTAAAGGTGATATAGCAGAGGAACTAAAACAAATCTCCATAAATTGGGAAGATATAATATATTCATTTGATAAACCAAAGAGCAGAAAATCACCTAGACCAGATAGCATACATCCCAGGCTGCTGAAAGAAATGAAACATGAGATTGCAGACCTACTTTTAGTCATCTGTGAACTATCATTAAAATCATCTGTAGCACCAGAGGACTAGAGAATGACCAATGTAACGCCAGTTTTTAAAAAGTTTTCCAGGGGTGATCCGGGGAAACTACAGACCGGTGAGTCTGATGTCAGTACTGGCAAAATGGTAGAAACTATTATAAAGAACAAAATTACTGAACATGTACTCATGGCTTAGTGGGAGACGGCCAACATGGCTTTAGACAAGGAAGATCTTGTCTTACTAATCTGTTATGTTTTTTTGAAGGTGTGAATAAACAGGTAGACAAAAGTGAGTCGGTTGATATAGTGTATCTGGATTTTCAGAAAGCCTTTGACAAGGTCCCTCCATCAGAGACTTTTTGCAAAACTAAAGAGTCATGGAATAGGAGTCAGTGTACTATTGTGGATCAGGAACTGGTTGAAAGACAGAAAGCAGAGGGTAGCGCTAAATTGCCAATTTTCCCAATAGAGAGAGGTGAATATTGGAGTACCCCAGGGATCTGTGCTGGGTCCGCTGCTTTTTAACATATTCATAAATGATCTGGAAATGGGAATAATGAGTGAGGTAATCAAATTTGCAGATGACACACAATTATTCAAACTTGTAAAAAAACCAAGAGGATTGTGAAAAATTTGCAAGCGGACCTTGATAAATTGGAAGACTGGGCATACAAATGGCAGATTAAATTTAATGTGGACAAGTGCAAAGTTATGCACTTAGAGAAAAACAACTCAAACTATGATTACACGATGCAAGATTCCACATTGGGAACCACCACCCAGGAAAAGAATCTAAGCGTCATTGTGGATAATATGTTCAAAGTCATTGTGCAGTGGCGGCCAAGAAATCAAACATAATGCTAGGACTCATAAGGAAAGGAATGGAGAATAAAACCAAGGCTATTATAATGACTATGTATTATTCTATGGTGCAACTGCACCTTGAATATTGTGTGTAATTCCAGTCACATGTCCCAAAAAGGATATAGCAGATTTAGAAAAGGTACAGAGAAAAGCCAGCAAAATGGTAAAAGGGATGGAAAGATCTCTCTACGAGGTAAGGCTTAAAAGGTTAGGGCTCTTCATCTTGGAAAAAAAACCTCATTATCTGCTCATCTGAGCCTATTCCCACCCATCTCCTAAGCCCCATCTCCTCCTCTGCTGTCCCTTCCATCTCTCATATTCTCAACCTATCGCTCTCCACTGTAACTGTCCCTGCAGCCTTCAAGCATGTTGTGGTCACACCTCTCCTCAAGATCCCTCACTAGACCCTACCTATCCTCCTATCGACCCATCTCCCTTCTCCCCTTCCTTTCTAAACTACTCGAATGTGTGGTTCTCCGGGAACAAGCAGGAAGTCAGTCCTCACATATGGGTGACGTTGACACTGACAGAGCCCTGCGCAGAAGCATCTTCCCAACTTTCAAAGAAAGCCTTTAGGAGATGCACCACACATGCATGGTCCCCTTCCCGCACAAGGGTGCCATCTTGCTCAGTCTCCTTTTTTCTGCGGAGTCCATCAGACGTGTGTCTGATTTCCTCAGAAAAAGCAGTTAAATTTCATCCTATACTGCTTGTTTTTTCTCTGGCTGCAACCGGTTCCTTTCCCGCCTCCTAGTTTGCTTGCCTTGGCATTACGTCTCGGACCGTCCTTTTTTCCCTAGTTAAGATCTTTTTTTTCCCCTTGTGCGGCTTCATGCCTTTTTTCTGCCTGCTGGCAGTTCCTCGCCGGGGTACTTTTTCCCCCGATGGCCAGTGGTTTCAAGAAGTGTGATCGGTGCTCTAAAAACACGTCCCTCACAGACACATATGATGCTGCCTCCGTTGTCTTGGTCCCAACCATGATCTGGAGGTTTGTGGCCTCTGCAAGCAGTTGTCCATTAAAGCAATCAAACTCCATCAGCAGAAGCATGACCAAATTTTTTCCAGGTCAGACTCTGATCCAGATTCCCTGGTGACCCCCATGATCCAAGGCCCTATCCGAGACCCCATGGCAACTGACCGGGCACACAGGTCCTCCGACAGAGGTTCCTCAGACCGGGAATGAAAAAGGAAGAAGAAATCCTCAAGGAACCTCTTTGCGGGACTCGGCGAAAGTAGACAAGCCCTGCGCCAGATCGATCAGCCCTCGAAGAAGGCCCCAGGTGTTGGAGCAGGAGAGGCCATCAAAGATCCCCAGGAAGGAATTGCCGGCCCCCACCAATTGGCTTCAGACCTCTGAGACTATCTTCATCAAGGACTCCCCCTCCTCGCCGGCACAGGACCAGCTACCCCGGCATCTGTGCCAAAGGTTGTGGTATCATCTAGACTGGAGTCCAGGATGGAGTCCCTGGAGCGCAGCCTGCCTGCCTTTCTGGAGATGCAGCAGACACAGTTGTCTGGCTCGGCCGGTTCATCCGACCAGACCACTGGGACCTTGACCTCGAGGACTTCCACGGTTCTCGAGTCGATCCTCATGAGCTTACAGCCTCGAGTCAGTCCTTGACAACGGTCCTGATCATGGTCCCGTTCCTCGGGCCATCAATCGTCTTCGACCAGTGCTCATGGCTCCGGCCATGCAGCCTCAAAGGCCCATGGACCACCGGCCCTGGGCCTATCACTGGAATGGCCCACCATCGAGTCCTCCACTGAGTACTCTGACTGGGAATCCAAGGACGAGACATCCCCGGACACTCGCAAGCACCGCGATGTGCTGTCGGACCTCTCTTCACTCTAGACCAGGTGCTGGTCACTGCCCAAGGACACAGCATTCCTCGAATTTGTGTGGGACATGTTGAAGGCATTGGCATTCCCCACTGACTCAGATGAGGACCCTTGCTCAGAGGAGCTTGAGATCCTCCAATATGAGTCCCCACCAAAAGAGTCCTCACGGTGCCCGTGGAATAGCTAGTCTTCTGAATATGGGAGTCATCGGCTTCGGTGCCCATAGTCGAATGTCGACTCCATGTACTGAGTCCACTGGGGCCTGGGTTTCAGGAAGACTCAGCTCCCGCACAACTCCATGGTTGTGAAGTCTGTGATGCATTGGCTTAAAAGCCAGAAAACACATTTGTCGATGCCCCCTGGCAGGGAGGCCAGGATCCTCGATGCCCTCGGCAGAAAATGCTACCAGGGCTCGATGCTAGCCTGTCGGATCCAGGCATACCAAATATATATGGGTATGTACCTGAGGGACCTGGGGGAGGAGGTCTCTGGGTTCTCTGCCAGCATCTCCGAGGAACCACTCCAATGGTTCCGGAACCTGGTCAAGGGCATCAGTGACTGCTCTAAGTTTAGGTCTTGATGGTTTAGAGTCCACAGCCTGGGTGGCTGCAGCAGGCATTGGTGCCCAATGCCAGGTCTGGATCCAGTCCTCAGACCTGGAGGAATGGTTCCAAGACAAACTTGTTAATGTCCCATGCCACGGAGAGAACCTCTTTAGTAAGCCATGTCAGACAACTTGACTTTCTAAAAAGACTACCACTTTGCCTAAGCAAAAGGCCTCAGGGAAAAAGCCACCTTACCTGAGGGAGGGACCGGCCTATCGAGGCTATCAGTAGTACCAGTCTTCCCAGGCTCCACAGCAAGGGCAGCATGCCAAGGGGCACACACAGAGCCTCTGTAAGCAGAGGATTCCCAAGGCCCCGATGCTGGCTCCGGCCCCGTCTCAGAGGAGCTTTTGACTCCTTGGGCATAGCCCCTCTACCCGCAGGAGGTCAGCTGCCAACAGGGGGATGCCTGGTCCACTTCGCCCACCGGTGGCCAAACATCATCACCAATGCCTGGGCCCTCCAGGTAGTCAAGGAGAGTTATCTCCTTCACCTGGACCAGATGCCCCCTCTTTCTTTCCAGGAGAGCCCTCCAGGACTCCCCTTCACCAGACCCTGCTGCGGCAGGAGCTCACAGATCTATTCAAAGATAAGGCCATGGAACTGGAGCCCCACTGCCAAAAAAGGCAAGGGGATCCCAGTACTTCCTTATGCCGAAAAGAACCAGAGGTCTCAGTCCCATCCTAGACCTGCAGAACCTGAACAAGTTCCTGGTGCTGGAAAAGTTCAGAATGCTCTCTCCCTTGGAACATTGCTGCCTTACCTCCAGCAGGGAGACTGACTATGCTTCTTGGATCTAAAGGATGCTTACACCCACATCTGCATTCATCCCAGTCACAGACGGTACCTAAGATTCATGGGTGAAGGTGTCCACTAGCAGTACAGGGTGCTACCCTTTGGGCTGGCTTCTGCACCCAGGATCTTCACCAAATAGCTGGCAGTGGTGGCTGCCTATCTCCACCTCCAAGGGGCCTTCCCCTACCTGGACGACTGGCTCATAAAAGGAGAAACAGCCACCGAGGTACAGCAGGCCACAGGCCGCACCATCGGTGTCCTGGAACACATGGGCTTCATAATAAATCGGCCCAAGTCTCATCTCACCCCTTCTTCGCAAGGCTTGGAGTTCATACGGGTGCAGTTGGATACCCACCAGGCCAAGGCCTTCCTTCCCATAGACAGGGCGAGTCTCCTCATGGCTCTGGCTGCAGAAGTACAGCACCGATGCTTTGTGCCAGCTCACTCCATGCTCTGCTTGCTTGGCCACATGGCATCTACGGTGCATGTTATACCAGATGCCCGCCTCCAAATGAAGGTGACACAATGGTTCCTCCAATTCTAATGGACACAGGCCACCGACCACCTCAGGGACAGAGTATGCGTGACCCGCCCCTGGCAGAGTCGCTCAACTGGTAGCAAGTGACACAGCACCTATGGGCAGGCATGCCCTTCCAGTCCCCCATCCTCCAGCAGGTCCTCAACATGGATGCCTCTTGGCTGAGTTGGGGAGCTCACTACGAAGGCCTCATCATGCAGAGAACCTGGTCCAGGACAGAAAAACAACATATCAACCTCTTGGAGCTGAGGGCCATATTTCTGGCCCTCCAAGCCCTCCACCATTGCCTATAGCACCAGCCGGTACTGGTCCAGATGGACAACCAGGTTGCCATGTTCTATTGAACAGGCAGGGGGATACAGGGTTGTACACTCTCTGCCAGGAGGCAGTAGCCCTCTGCTTATGTGCAATCAGCAAAGGAATGCTTCTGAGAGGAGTTTACCTGCCTAGTTAGGACAGTACCCTCGCGGACAGGCTGAGCAGGGTCCTCCAGCCGCACAAATGGTGGCTAGACCCTTGAGTAGCCCAATGGCTGTTTTGTCTCTGGGGAACCCTTGGATGCACCTCTTTGCCAGTCTGGCCAATACTCAGTTGGCACGATTCTGTTCCTGCCAGTCTCGCCCTTCCCGGGAGGCGGCAGATGGCTTCCTCATCCCGTAGTCAGAGGGCCTTCATTATGTCTTCCCGCCCACGCCGTTAGTTGCCAAGACCGTTTTCAAGGTCGCCCGAGACAAGACGTTGCTAATTCTTGTGGCCCAGGCACCTGTGGTTCCTGCTGCTGCTCTGCTTAATGGCGGAGCCCCCAGGGAACTCTTCAGGCCTACTGACTCAGGAGGACAGCTCTCTCCTCCACCCCAATCCGGGGTCTCTGTTGCTAACAGCTTGGCTG
The DNA here is from genome assembly GCA_033557465.1 of Ichthyophis bannanicus. Taxonomy (NCBI): domain Eukaryota; kingdom Metazoa; phylum Chordata; class Amphibia; order Gymnophiona; family Ichthyophiidae; genus Ichthyophis; species Ichthyophis bannanicus. Next base: position 10,389,405 of record CM066042.1, read on the forward strand.
CTGAACGAGTAGCTTGGGCACCCTTCAACCTTTCAGGGGAAGTGGAGGAGATCCTTCTAGCCTCCCACAAGGCCTCCACAAGATGTGCCTATGCCATCAAGTGGTGCAGATTCTCATTGTGGGGCTTGGAAGAAAGGGTCAATCAGTTCTCCTGCATGGTGCAGACAGTGCTGCAGTACCTGATTCATCTTTTGCAGGCTGGACTCAAGTCCAACTCCATCAGGGTGCACCTGAGTGCTCTCTCAACGCACCACCGCCCTCTCGAGGGCAATGCCTGTCGGCACAGCCCCTCGTCACCCACTTGCCATTTGCAGTACCTCTCCTGGAAGGACGCCTTCCTGGTGGTGCTCACTTCTGCCTGCAGAGTCAACGAGCTTCAGGCCCTGCTGGCAGAGCCACCCTATACCAGGTTCTACAAGAAGAGGGTCGTGCTAGGAACACACCACAAATTCCTTCCAAAGGTGGTGTCTTCATTTCATCTCAATCAGGAGGTGGTCCTCCCCACCTTCTTTCCACAGCCTCATGCCAACAGGGCAGAGACCATCCTACATACTCTAGACTGTAAGAGGGCTCTGTCCTTTTACCTACAGTGTACCCAGGGCCACTGCAAAGCTTCCCAGCTTTTTGTCTCCTATGACACTTGACGGCTGGGGGAGGCAGTGACCAAGTGGACTTTGTCTACCTGAGTGGTGGACTGCATTGCCCTTGCCTATGAGCAGGCCGGGCTCCAGCTGGAGCACCGCATCACAGTGCATGACATCTGGGCTATGGAGACCTCAGTGGCAAACTTGCGCTCTGTGCCAATGGCAGACATCTGCCGGGCCGCCACCTAGTTTTCAGTCCACACCTTTACAGGTCACTACTGCTTGGAGTGGGAGTCCCGATGGGACAGCACCTTTGGTCAGGCTGTACTCCATAATCTCTTTGGGGTCTAGGCAACTCCTACCCTCCGATCCTTCTGTGTTCAGGCTACCGGAGTGAGGGTTCTCACTGGACACTGGAGTCCTCCAGAGTCTGTCCTCGGACTTATTTGCTACTGCTCATGGCTTGCCATGTTTCTTCTATAGGTTCTTGGTAGCCTGTAGTTAGGGAGTCCCATATGTGAGACTGACTTCCTGCTTATTCCCGGAGAAAGCATAGTTACAGGTGTTACAGCTGAGTAACTACGCTTTCACCTCTGTTGTCTTGACTTTCTCTCCTCTCAAGCCCTCCTGGATCCTTTACAATCTGGCTTTTGTCCTTTACATTGTACTGAAACAGTTATTGCTAAAATCTCCATCGACGTGTTCCTGGCAAAATCCAAGGGCCTTTACTCGATCCTCATCCTTCTTGATCTTTCTGCTGCTTTTGACACTGTTGACCACAACTTTCTCCTTGATAACTTGTCCTCGCTTGGTTTTAAGGGCTCTGTGCTATCTTGGTTGTCTTCTTATCTCTCCCATTGCTCTTTCAATGTTTGTTCTAGTGGATCCTTCTCTACTGTTATCCTACTCTCAGTTGGTGTACATCAAGGATCTGTCTCGGGTGCGCTTCTTTTCTTTCTCTATATCCTGTCCCTTGGTGCACTCATCTTTTCCCATGGCTTTCAGTACCATCTTTACGCTGATGACTCTCAGATCTACCTCTCTAATCCTGAAATCTCTCCGGCAATCCAGGCCAGATCTCTGCCTGCCTGTCTGACATTGCTGCTTGGATGTCTCACCGCTGCTTGAAATTGAACATGGCCAAAAATTGAACATGGCCCCTAAAGCCTCTTTTCCCCTTTCCCTTTCTCCTTTCTCAGTCACTATGTAAACTCTCTACTCCTTCCTGTTTCCTCAGCTTGCAACCTTGGGGTCGTCTTTGACTCCTCTCTCTCTTTCTCCACACACATCCAACTGATAGCTAAAGCCTGTCATTTCTTTCTCTATAAAAACAACAACAACAAAATTCATCATTCCTTTCTGAACACACTAATAAGATGCTTATTCACTAGATTACTGTAACTTACTCCTTGCTGGTCTCCCTCTGAATCATCTCTCTTTCCATCAATCTGTTCAACACTCTGCTTTACCACTAATCTTCCACCAGCCTCGTCATGCTCATGTTACCCCTCTTCTCAAGTCACTTCATCGGCTCCCTATCCATTTCCACATCCAGTTCAAACTTCTCCTGCTAATCTATAAGTGCATTCACTCTGCAGCTCCTCACTACCTTTCTTCTCTTATCTCTCTTTACACCTCCCCTTGGGAGCTCCGCTCTTCTGGCAAATCGCTTCTATCTGTGCCCTTCTCTTCTATTGCTAACTCCAGACTTTGCTCCTTTCATCTTGCTGCTCCTTATGCCTGGAACAAACTATCTGAGTCTGTACATCAGGCGCCTTCTCTGACTCTTTTCAAATTCAGGCTGAAAACTCACCACTTTGCTGCTGCTTTCGGATCTTGACGCACCTGGTCTCCTTTGTGTTTCCTTATCATTCCCCCTAGATGTATCCCATGTCTACAGGTACTGTGTTGTCTTTCTTGACTAGACTGTAATCTCTGATGAGCATTGGCTGTCTTTTACATGTGTTTGTGCAGCGCTGCGTACGTTTTGTAGCGCTATAAAAATGTTCAGTAATAGTAGTAGTAGGTTTATAAAACTGAATGGAGTGCAACAGGTAAAAGTAGATCAATTGTTTACAACTTCAAAAAGTAGAAAGACCAGGGGACATGCATTGAAGCTACAATGTAGCCCATTTAAGACTAATCAGAGAAAATATTTTTTTCACTCAACGCATAATCAAACTCTGGAATTTGTTATTGGAGGCTGTAGTAAAAGCTGTTATTGTTTTGTTTTGGGGGGTTTTAAGTGTTATTAAGTCAGTGCTCATCCCTGGTGACCCAGTATAACCAGAAGTAGATTGCCAGGTCTTTTCTTCTAAGGCAAGAAAGGGTAAAGTGGTTTGCCCAATGCCACAAGGAGTGCCAGTGGGACTTGAACCCCAATCTCCTGGGTGTTAGGCTGTTGTAACCACTAGGCTAGTGTAGTTGAATTTAAAAAATGCTTGGACAAGTTCCTAGAGGAAAAGGATATTAAACAAGACCAGGGAAATCCACTACTTACCCCTTGAGCTTGTGTGAAATCTGTTTACCTTTTTGGAAATCGAACACGTACTTGTGACCTGGATTAGCCGCTTTTGGAAACAGGATACTGGTCTTGATGGATCCTTGGTCTGACTCAGTATGACATAGTAACATAGTAAATGACGGTAGATAAAGATCAGTATGATCCATCAAGTCTGCCCAGTAAGATGGCAAGAGTAAGTGCACCTGCCGCTCCATGCAGGTCACCCCTCCTCATGTCTTTGTTTAGGGGTGTACCCGCCGCTCCGTGTAGGTCACCCCTATTTGTTCAGATATAAGAGATAGTTATGTTTATTTTGATTTTATCCTGTTTCTGTAAAGGGATCCACTGTGTCTGTCCCATGCCATTTTGAATTCTGTCACTGTATTTGCCCCACCATGTATCTTATGACGTATCTTATGTTCTTAATAGAGTACCTTAATACAGTACCTTGTATTATAGAACTTGCTGTATTATAGCGCACACTGTACATAGCCCACCCTAATCTAGAATCTCCCTCCTCACACGCACATCACATCACTGCCACCACTGCATGAACTCCCCCCCCTGCACACTATTCCTCCTGCATGATCCCCCCCCACACACTATTCCTCCCACACTGCATGACCCCCCCAGCACTTCATCTGATTGTATTGTTGTGACACCGCCTTGATTTTTATGATAAGACGGTTTAGAAATACTTTTAAATAAATAAAATAAAATAATAGGGCCCAGAATTTTTCATGTTTTACACAAATGCCTTATTGTAGTCAGTGAAACACATGTAGATATGTTTTTTGTATGCTTTTGTTTTTTTCAAATGAGAAAAACCATACCTTCAAAAAATGTGATGACTCAAAATCACAACCAATATCAAAAAAGTCAAAACAAAAAAAAAAAAAAAAAGGCTCCATCTTACATCCACAATGATATCCCGTGTTCCTCACCCTTTCCTGAACCCTGCTTGCATGTCAGGCTGTTCTTGTTCCAGGTACAGTTGTCGTCTCCACTGAATGATCCTGAGGAGAATCATGCTGTTGTGTGATAATTATTTCCATGACATCTCACTCCAAAAATATGACTGCTCTTGTTTCCCATCGTCATCCCTGAAATGGCTTCTTAGCACTCAAGCTGCTGGATTGTTGACAAGTGTCATCACTGTAGTGCTTTCTGGGATCTTGAACTGATGCTGCTAAATCAAGTTGTATCATTGTTGATAGGATAGTGATGATAAGGAGGTGAGTGGAGTTCCTAACTTCTAAGGCTCGAGACCATCATTTGGCCACCAGATATTCTTCCTACTTTGTAAATAAGAATACATTTTCTGTAAAATATTAAATTGTATTTAAATATGCTTTTCCTGAGACACCGCTTGCTGAGAATTAGAGCCTCATCAGGTCTATTGGACTGCCCATGTGCTGCTGAAACACTGTCCGGTGAAGCCCAGTATACTGCCCATTCATCCCACAAATTATCCGTTCCCACTTTCCTACAATTACACTAAAAAGAAATACCTTAGTTCTTCTCTGGAGACTATTAACAAAGAATAATTTCTCCTATAAATTTGTTATGTTAGAATTACCAATTAGATGTAATTATAAGTTACTGCGGCTTGCACGGCACTACTATGGAAGAATTTGGATCACATTAAAATCTAATTAGCATACATTGCTGAAGCAGAGCACATCCATAATGTATTGCATGCATATGCCCAACTATGAGATTAATGTTGCCCATTTCCACCCAGGTGACATCAGAAGAGGCCTATGCACAGCTTTTAAAACAAGGAGAATCTAATTGAAATTACTGGCCTTAGAAACATGGGTCAGTAACCCCCAACATAAAAGATGTCAATGGAATTGACTTAGAGTGGTGGAGTCTCCTAATGGTTAGAGCACTGGCTTGGTAACCAAGTGACAAGGATTCAAGTCCCCCTAGCTCTCCTTGTGACCATGGGTGGGTAAGCCACTTAACCCTCCATGGCCTCAGAAGAAAGGCCTGGCATCTACTTCCAGTCACATTCCTAAGAAAACCCAGGAGCTGCTGGGTCCTCAGGACTCAGCATTGATTCAAAGGCACACATTACATTTTTGGAATAGAATTATAAGTGTGTTGCCTTTCACCCAAATGTACACTTCTTGGATGATCTGTTTAGAGGCCAACTATCATGATTTATAGATTATATGTGTCTGATTTCATGCTATTGTTAAAATATTTGTAAGAACAGAAATGTCATGTGTCCTGCGTTTGCAACAAGAGCTAGTTTTTGTGATATTTTTTCCTAAGTGTCACTAATTCTTTTGAAGTTAGATTTTCTAAATCTGTCCTGCCTTGGCCATTTCCATAAAGGCAGGTAAAATGTCTAAAGAAATGAAAGAAAATGAATGACCAATAGGGACCGAATCACTCAATAACCAAAGATGTAGTTTTACACCTTTTCGTCACTTGATCTTGAGTATCTTTTGGTTGGGTACAATTTTTACTATACATTTTGCCTAGTCTCAGATTTAGACCTTGGCTAAACTTTGCCACGATGATTTGCAATGCATTTGTGAATTTCTTTATGCAGTATTGCTGTACATTACAGGATCATTTGCAGGAGCGTGAAACTTGGTAATTTCTAGATTGCCCATAGAATAACCATGAGTTTAAAAAGCTCCTCATGGGGAAATAAAACATCCAGTTTTCCCCTAAATGTGCATGAGAGAAGCTTTTTAAAATCACTAGTCCTGACAGCATCCACACCCCCTAACATGCTGATTCTCTCCCATACCGGCAATACATTTATTTATTTTTATTTACATTCTCTTATATACCGCGCTATTCTGCATCAGTGCGGTTTACATTGAACAAACTGAAATTACATTGAACAGGGTATTATAACTTGGAGATAACTATTTTACAGGGAACATGGGCTATGGAGGGTTAAGTGGCTTGCCCAAGACCACAAGGAGCACCTGTGAGACTAGAAACCCCAGTCCTTCTGGCCCAAGGTTGCTGTCCTCTAGAGCAGCGGTTCTCAACCTGTGGGTCGCGACCCCCACGGGGGTCGCCACAGGATTCAGCAGGGGTCGCCTCAATCCACTGTTAAAAAAAAAAAAAAGGCACACAAGTTGCTGCCGCTGCTGAGTCTGCTTCTCGGCAGCGGCAAACTGACAGACTCCAATCTTCTGCAGCCGCGGCTCCCTGCCTCTTAGGGAACCGCAGCTGTGCCTGCTGTGAGTGAAGTCGCTGCGGAGCCTTCCTGTCTCTCGATGGGCTCCGTGCAGCATTGTCCCGCCTCCAAAGGAAGTTGTTTACCACTTCCTTTGGAGGGGGGACAATGGCATGCTGCACGGAGCCCGTCGAGAGACAGAAAGGCTCCGCAATGGCTTCACTCACAGCAGGCACAGCCGCGGTTCCCTAAGAGGCAGGGAGCCGCAGCTGCAGAAGAACAGGGCAGTAGCAGGCAGACAGGGAGAGGGGAGGAGGGGGCTGGGAACCTGCAACGGGGCTGACATGAGGGAGGGAGGGGGCTGACATGGAGGGATGGATGGATGGAGAGAAGGGGCTGACATGGAGGGAAGGGAGAGCTGATTGTTGGATGGATGGAGGGAGGGAGGGGGGCTGACATGGACAGGGGGGCTGACATGGAGGGAGGGGAGAGCTGATGGATGGATGGAGGGAGGGGGCTGACATGGACAGAGGGGGGCTGACATGGAGGGAGGGAGGGAGGGGGGCTGACATGAACAAAGGGGGTGCTGACATGGAGGGAGGGGAGGGCTGACATGGACAGAGTGGGGCTGACATGGAGGGATGGATGGAGGGAGGGAGGGAGGGGGGGCTGACATGGACAGAGGGGGCTGACATGGAGGGAGGGAGGGAGGGAGGGGGAGGGGGGCTGACATGGAGGGATGGATAGATGGAGGGAGGGCTGACATGGACAGAGGGGGGACTGACATGGAGGGATGGATGGAGGAAGGGAGGGGGGCTGACATGGAGGGAGGGAGGGGGGCTGACATGGACAGGGGGCTGACATGGAGGGAGGGAGGGAGGACTGACATGGAGAGATGGAGGGAGGGGGCTGACATTGATTGATGGATGGATGGAAGAATGGAGGGGGGCTGACATGGACAAAGGGAAGAGACGGAGACATACTGGACAGACGGGGATAAATGCTGGACAGAGGGGAGAGACAGTGCGGGTTAGGATTATAATGGGCAGATGGGGGGTCTAGGACTGGTAATGGGTTGATTAGGGAAGGCTAGGACTGGGAATGGACTGATCAAGGGGGAGTTGGGACTGGTAATGTGCTGATAGGGGGGTAAGACTAGTAATGGATTGATGGGGGGCTAGCATTGGAAATGAGCTGATCAGGGAGGTTAGGACTGGAAATAGGCTGATTAGATGAAGCTAGGACTGGTAATGGGGTGATGGGGGGGGTAGGACTGGTAATGGGCTGATTAGGGGAGCCTAGCACTGGTAATTGGGTTGAGGAGGGACTAGCACTGGAAATGAGCTGATTAGGGGAGCTAGGACTGGTAATGAGCTGATGGGGGGGGGTAGGATTGGTATTGGGCTGATTAGGGGAGGCTACCACTGGTAATGGGGTTGAGGGGGGACTAGCACTGGAAGCGAGCTGATTGGGGGCTTCGACTGGGAATGGGCTGATTGTGTGGAGGGGAGGATAGAGCTGCTGGCCCTGGAAGAAAACTGGGGACTAAGGCTACAAATGGGCTGATATGAGGGGATGGGAGAATGGAACTGGAAGGGAGTGGATCTGAGAGGGGCTGCCATGGTATTTGTACTAGAAGGGACTGGTCAGTGGGGAAGGAGGGGGACTGGAAGGGAATGGACACCAGTGGCAGTCATGGGAATGCAAGTTGACATTGGAAGGTACTGGGAGTGAGGACTGGAAAGGGGCTGATATTGGGGAGGGTTACTGGGACTGGAAATAGGCTGATGGAAAGAAGTGAAGAAAACGAAAAGAAGAGATAAGAAATGGCAGATGGACCATAGACCACAGAAAGAGAGCTACGAGAAGACAGGAAAGCAGAAGCCTCAGATCTGGACCAGCATGATCAGAGAATAAATTGGTCAGACAACAAAGATAGAAAAAATAATTTTATTTCATATTAGTGATTTGACTACAAAATCATCACAATTTTGAAATCAAATATTGTTACTTGTTATTGTGGTTTAAATAAGTAAATTTTATAAATAAAAACATATTGCAAAGGCCTATAATATATTAATAATTCAACAAATGATTACAGCGACAATGCGTTAACAATAAAGGGAGAGAGACGCATTTGATTTTATCATTGGGGGTCACCACAAGTTGACCAATGGTAAAAGGGGTCACGGTACAAAAAAGGTTGAGAACCACTGCTCTAGAGGGATGTCCTCTTCACTCTCCAATCATCCCACTGATATCACTCAACCCATCTTGATGCCCTTCCCAATATCACTGACCCCCTCGCAACCATCCCTGATATCACTCTCTTTCTGTTCCCCTCTCCTGACATCATTGACCCATTCCAATAACCCCTAACATCAAGCACCTGATGCCCCCTTGACACCAATGGCCCCAGGCGACATCCCCCTTTTCCTAAAAGACTAAAGAGTTTGTTTACTTAATTTATATATTTTATTATTTGTATCTGGCTATCCAGGCTTCAGTATGTCTTAGGTCATCGAGAAGGTACTTTTATAACTGGGCACCTAGTTTAAGGCAGCCAAAACGTGCCTATTTTATAAAGAAAAATAGGTACCTCCAAGGTGTGAAATTTGTGGAAATGAGTCTATAAAATACTAGAAATGACTGTTCAAAAAGTGCCTTAATTTAGAAAACAGTTATTTATAGCAGTCTTAAAAAATGCAATGTGTGCCTTCAAGTCAGTGTTGATTCCTGGCAACCCAGCGACTCCTGGGTTTTCTTGGCAGTGTGACTAGAAGTAGCTGCCGGGCCTTTCTTCCAAGGCAATAGACAGTTAAGTGACTTGCCCAAGGCCACAAGGTGTGCTAGTGGGAACTGAACCCTGGGTTTGTGGTTAACAAGCCAGTGCTCTATCTACTAGGCTACTTCTCCACTCCTGTGGCAGCCCTAGAGCCGAGGTAAAAGACTGTGCCCAGGGGCGGCTCAAGGCAGTCTGCTGCCTGAGGCGAAGAATGAGATGGCACCCCCCCCCCACCCCTACCTTAGAGGGGGCGGGGCTTTTTTCAGATATCCAATCAGAGACTGAACCAAACCAAAAAGCCGATTAGATTATATGGAGGAAATGCAAGATGTTTGCACACAGGGCTGTATCGAGCTGCAATCGTGCCCTGTGCGACTTGCAGCTCGGATGCACACCCCTCCCCCTCACCCCCAACCCTGCGTCAAGCGCTGCCTGCTCTTTCCCTGCTGCTGCCGCCCTCTGTTTTTTTCACGGCGGCACCGGCAGCAGGGAAAGAGCAGGCAGCACTGGACGGAGGTATGGGGAGGAGGAGGGGGGCATGCACCCGATCTGAAAGGCGTCGGCACTCTAAGCAGATCTGTCCCTCCCTGCTCTGACATCGTGTCGGAGGAGGGAGGGACCAGACCTGCTTAAAGTGCTGCGGAAAGGCTTGGGGGTGCATTTTACCTGCCTACTATTGTCCTGCTAGTGGTGGCAGGGTAACAGCAGAGAGCTGAAATGCGCCCCCCAAGCCTTTGCACCCTGTGCGGCTGCACCGCTTGCACAGGGCTAGGTACGGTCCTGTTTGCACACCAAGGAACTCAAAGACAGCAAGAATTAATAGCACAGTTTATAAAACTAAATTATAACTCATTTTTATTTTGTTATATACTGCGTTATGGTTCTCACTTTTTCTTTTTCAACATATATTTTGCATCCACAGTAGGTGCAGAGCAGAACCAGGACATTCACCCACAGAACTCAATATTTAAAAACAAAATCTGATTCTGATCATCTCACTAACAACAACAACAACAACAACCACTATTCTCCAGGACCAGGCATATTGTGAACTAATAATAAACCCTACATCAAAGAGCAAACCTATCATACCGTAACAGCACAAACTTCCAAAACTCACATAAGAAGCCCGTCCAAAAAAGCGTCACTGTAAATACTACAGTTTGCCCTGGAACATCCATACACCTATTTGAAAAGCTGAACAAGTTAAATTACTACAATATAGTATAGATCTTTATATACAAATTCCATGTTATCAGAACACCTGACCTCATTCACACACTCGCAACATCGACCCTCACCAAGTACAGAATAAGTAACCACAATCTAAAGTAAAAATAAAAATATGTAGACAAAATTTAAACTGAAACCCCAAGAAGCCAGAGTCCACATGCAGTGCAACATCAGATAAATAAGAGATGCAGTTCCCCAATACTGTGTAAAATATAAAAATAGCACAAAGTCCAATCAACAAAATTAAATAAAATTATTTTTTCTACCTTTGTTGTCTGACCATTTTATTCTCTGATCATGCTGGTCCCGATCTGAGGCTTCTGCTTTCCTGTCTTCTCTTAGCTCTCTTTCTGTGGTCTATGGTCCATCTGCCATTTCTTATCTCTTCTTTTGTTTTCTTCACTTCCTTCCATCAGCCCATTTCCAGTTCCAGTAACCCTCCCCAGTATCAGTCCCCTTTCCAGTCCTCCCCTCCCAGTACCTTCCAATGTCAACCACCTTGTATTCCCACGACTGCCACTGGTGTCCATTCCCTTTGACTCCCTCCTTTCCTACTGTCCAGCCCCTTTTAGTCCAAATACCATCCCAGGTATCAGCTCAGGTCCACTCTCAGTGCCACCCGCCAGTCAGCTCCCTTCCAGCCTCCTCCCTATTGCCCAGCCACCTACTACTCCCATCCCCAAGTGTCAGCTCCCTTCCAGTCCTCCTTCAGTATATCCCAGGTGTCAGCTCCTTTCCAGCCCCCTCCTTCCCTTCCTGCCCCATCCTTCCCTTGGCAGACCCTCTCAGTATCCGCTCCCTTCCAGTCCTATTCTACCATCCCCCGCATCAGCCCATTTGTAGCCCTAGCCCCTAGTTTTCTTTCAGGGCCAGCAGCACTCTCCTCCCCTCACCTATTAGCCCATTTCCTGTCCCAGCCCATTTCTAGTCCTTTTCCCTTTATCAGCCCACTGCAGTCCTAGCCCCCCCCCCAGTCAGCGCATTACCAGTTGTAACCCTCCAATAAGTTCATTTCAGTCCTAGCACCCCAGACAGCCTATTTCCTGTCCTAGTCTCCCCCCATAGCCCATTACCAGTCCTAACCCACCCCCCCATCAGCCCATTTCAAGTTCTAAACCACCATCAGTCCATTTCCAGTTCTAACCCCCCCATAGCACATTACCAGTCCTAGCCCCCTCTCCTGATCATCCCATTTCCATTACTAACCCCCATCAGCCCATTTCCAGTTTTAACCCCCTATAGGCCATTACCAGTCGTAGCCCACCTCCTGATCAGCCCATTTCCAGTACTACCCCCACATCAGCCCATTACCAGTCCACTCTTAACCCTCCAATCAGCCCATTTTCTTACCTCCGCAATAAGAAGCAACTGCTGCTGCCACTCCAGCGGCGGCAGAGGCAGAATGAGAAGCCCCATGGCCACCCCCCCCCCCCCGGAGAGCCTGCTGGTTTCCACTCTTTGCCGGCTCCGCTTTGCAGAGCCACGGTGAAGGGACAGTGTTTCCCTTAACTGCGCGGCTCTGTTAAAGCTGAGCCCGCGCGGTGCTAATGGTGTTTCCCTTAACCGCGTGGCTCTGTTAAAGCTGAGCCTGCGGTGCTGATGGGAGCTTTAACAGAGCCGCGTGGTTAAGGGAAACACTGTCCATTTGCCGCAGCTCTGCAAAGCGGAGCCGGCGAAGAGGGGAAAACAGCAGGCTCTCCGGAAGCGGGGCCAGGCAGCCGCAGGGCTTCTCATTCTGCCGCCGCCGCTGCTGGAGCAGCAGCGGCACCTGATTCTTACAACGTTGGGTTTTTTTTTTTGAAGGCCGAGTGAGGCGGTCTTTTTGGGGGCAATTTTGCCGCCCCCAAAAAGTTGTCGCCTGAGGCCACCGCCTCACTTGGCCTCATTATAGAGCCGCCCCTGACTGTGCCTATATTTTGCAATTCTACGCATAAATTATAGTATTCTATAATCAATGCATATATGTGCATGCTCCACCTACACTCTGATAAAACGATGCCCCTGTGCACACCACACTGAAAGTATGCACCATAAGAAAATGGTTCCCAGTGTAAAACAGGCCATTTTGCATACAGAAGTGGTCACTTGCATATGTAAAAGGCTAAATATTATTATTTATTATTTTATTTTATTAGAGTCTCTTTTATACCGCGCTATTCAGCATCAGTGTGGTTTACAATGAACAATAAAATACACATTTCCGATGGTACTTTGTGTTTACAGTTGAACAGGTAATGCAACTTGGATAACAGGGTAGCTATTTACAATTTAAGACATAATTGGGAACTCTTTTGACTTCAGTCAAGGGGGTTCTGAGAGGCTTGTGAGGATGGTGCATTAGGAACATTCTTGCCATCAAAATCTAAGAAACTATAAACCAACCAAAAACTTTAAGATCTCCCACATAAATATCCAAACAAACAAGGGAAACACATATACACAAACAATTTTTGTAGGAACACACACCTTGAAGGAATCTCCTTCACGGATGGGGAAGTAAGGTCCTTATGAAGATTGTGGCGGCCAGGACTGCTACTTGCTGACAAGTCTACTGCCTATAATGTCATTGGAGGAGGAATTCACTCAAGTTAAGTGACTTTTATTTGGCTTGAGCCTGATATCAATTGGAACTTGGCTTATGCCTTGTGTGAATTAAAGTTTACCAGCTGGTATTGGGGGTTGAAGTTCCCTCAGTCCTTGTTAGGGTTGTGTCCCTATTTGAATTTAAGATAAAATTGGAACAATACACTACGAGAAGGAGATTCCTTCAAGGTGTGTGTTCCTACAAAAATTGTTTGTGTATATGTGTTTCCCTTGTTTGTTTGGATATTTATGTGGGAGATCTTAAGGGGTTTGGTTGGTTTATAGTTACTTAAATACCTCTATTAGTATGGCTTCTGGCAGCTCAGAATTGACCACAAATACGGCCACCTTTGCTTACTTGGAGGACAAGATTAATCAATTGGCCAATCACCCATTGTTATTTGACCTGGTGGACACTGTAGTGGAAGAGTCCACATCCTCTTCTTGGTTGGATTTTAAGAATCTTCATTAAAAACAAATCCGGATCCAATTACATGCTGCTACGATGGCCCAGTATTTGAAACAATGAATGATCCCTTGGGGTTTATTTATTTATTTACATTCTCTTATATACCGCGCTATTCTGCATCAGTGCGGTTTACATTGAACAAAGTGAAATTACATTGAACAGGGCATTATAACTTGGAGGTAACTATTCTACAGGGAACATGGGCTATGGAGGGTTAAGTGGCTTGCCCAAGACCACAAAGAGCACCTGTGGGACTAGAAACCCCAGTCCTTCCGGCCCAAGGTTGCTGTCCTCTAGTGGGATTTGAACCCCCGACCTTCCAGCCTGAAGTACCTTGTCCCAACCACTAGGCCACTTCTCCACTCCACATATGTTCCAGGACGATCAAGAATTTTGTACAACCTGGGATAGGATTTTGAACAAATGCGGATTGGACTCGATAGCTTTATTAGTTGAGCAGTTAACCTCGGAGGAGAATAAAGTTAAGGAACAAGTGAAAGTAATGGAGGAACAATTAACAACTATTCTATCATCAGAGAAGTTTCAATCTGACTGGAAGGATCTGGAATCTCAATTAAAGCAATTTCAGGATTCAATAAAACAAAAAAAAAGATTGTAAAATACAAAAGAGACACAGGAGATTATGAGAATAATCAGGTATACACATGGAGGCAATTGTTACAATGAGATAAACATAAGAAAAGGAGACAAGTCACTTTTGAGGATTCTACTGAGGAGAGTGAGAGCTCTTCAGACAATGCTTCCTCTAGGAGTGTAATGACATCACGAGGGGGTTCATCACAACGTCCTTTTTTCCAGGGGCCGCCCTCAAACACACCGGCCCCCTTATGTCGAGGAAGGTCAGAGGGGACCAACCACCAGATCACACACAAGGTCTCAATAATAAATTTATCATGAATAGAACTAACGCTGGTTCAGATGCAGGTGTTACAGTTAGGACTATCGTTTGTTCCATCCCCCAAGTATGATCCTTTTCGAATTCGGGTGGCTCTCTATAAACTTTTCAGAAAATTACAAGTTGCACATTTTTTTCAGTCTCAGAGATTAACGGAGACAACTGTAGAAGATTCTGTGATTCGAAATCCATCTAAATAGATCCCCCCGGGAATGGTGGATCCGGCCATTGAAACCTTCCAAAAATTGGTGTTACGAGCAGGGGCGGCCCAAGGGGGGTGCGGGGCCATGTGCGGAGATTCGGTGCGGGGCCTCATTTGCATAAGTGGCCTTATTTGCATAAATATTTGCATAATGTTACCATACACTAACACGTCTCTTAATGAGTGTATGGATAAAGAAAGACTAAAAGATTTCTACATTACTATAATCCAGTGCCAACCGCCAGGCACATTAGGAACTACTACAAACGCTGCCCATTTAGAACCCATAGCAAACCCGCCATATCCTGACAGCATTACCAGGACTCACAAAGCACCATACCCTACCTATCAAAAGGCAATACTGCAAATATTAAACCAATACATTTCAGAGAATACTGGGGAAAGAGAACAAGTGGCAATGTCAAATAGGAATTACATAAATAGAATACCTCAGCTCAGTTACACATGCAGAACATAGACCATCACCAAACAAGGAATCACAATTTAGAAACAGGAAGGCAATAATTAAACTGGGAACCCCAAAAGCCAAACTTGGAATGTACAACACCACCGTAGAAATAAAACTATAAATTAATTTCCTCTTGTACCAAACAAAGCGCAGACGTTAATGATGCACATTTCCCAGAGCTTTCATATTCCAGTTAATAAATTCAAAATAAAGAGATATCTTTCTACCTTTTGTGCATTTTTTTCAGTTGCAATTGCTCCAGCCACTTTCTTCTGGTTTCTTCATGTTTTCTGCTAACTGTCCATCGTCTGCTGTCCATTTGTTCTTTCTTCTCTCTTCTAGTTTTTTTTTTCCCATTCTCTCTCTCTCTATCTGCTTTAACATACTAATCTTTCTCCTTTTGCTCTTTCCTCATTCCTATTTCATCCACACAAATTTTACCCCTCCATCCTCAATCCCCACTTACTCTCCCAATACCCGGCCAATTGTAGATTTTTCATCCCTCCCACACAAAATATTTTTCCCCTTTCCATTTTACTCTCCCAGCCCCATCCCATTCTAATCCTCCCCCAACATCAGCTCCCTTCTAGTTCCAGTCTCACCCAGCATCCATTCCCTTCTAGTCCCTCCATCAGCCCATTTCCAGTTCTAGCCCCCCATCAACCCATTTCCAGTCCTAGCTCCCCCATCCATTTTCAGTCTGAGTCCCTTCATCAGCTCATTTCCAATCCTAGCCCCCATCAGCCCATTTCTAGTCATTTCCTAGCCCCACCATCAGCCCATGTCAAATCCTAGCTCCCCTCCACTCAGCCCAATTCCAGTCCAAGCCCCCCCCCATGAGCCTACTTCCAGTTCTAGCCCCTCCATGAGTCCATTTCAATTCAAGCCCCCACCACAGCCCATTTCCAATCTTAGCTCCCCCCAACAGCCCATTTCCAGTCCTATCCTAGCTGCTCCATCAGCCCATTTTCAGTCCTAGCTCCCTTCCCTCATAGCCCATTTCCATTCCAAGCTCCCTCCCCATCAGCTATTTGCAGCTCAAGCCTCCCCGTCCACTCAGCCCATTTCCAGTCATAGCAACCCCCCAACCCATGACCAGTCCTAGCCCCCCCTCAGCCCCCTTCCAGTCTTAACCCCCATCACCCCATTTTCAGTTTAAGCCCCCCTATAACCCATTACCAGTCCTAACCCCCATCAGCCCACTTCCTGTCTTAACCCCATCAGCCCATTTCCAGTCAGCCCCCCATAGCTCATTGCCAGTCCTAACCCCCCCCATCAGCCCACCTAGCCCATTACCAGTCCTAACCACATCAGCCCACCTCAAGTCCTAACCCCTCCCCATCGCCCCCCATAGCCCATTAGCAGTCCTATCCCCCCCATAGCCCATTAGCAGTCCTAACCCCCCATCACCTCATTTCCAGACAGCCCCATCAGCCCACAGCCCATTACCAGTCCTAACCCCCCCCCCAACAGCCCACAGCCCATTACCAGTCCTAACCCCTCCCCATCAGCCCATTTCCTGTCCTAGCCCCCCCCCCATAGCCCATTATCAGTCCTAACCCCCCATAGCCCATTACCAGTCCTAACCCCCCCCCATAGCCCATCACCCCATTTCCAGACAGCCCCCATCAGCCCACAGCCCATTACCAGTCCTAACCCCCCCCCCCAACAGCCCACAGCCCATTACCAGTCCTAACCCCTCCCCATCAGCCCATTTCCTGTCCTAGCCCCCCCATAGCCCATTATCAGTCCTAAACCCCCCCATAGCCCATTACCAGTCCTAACCCCCCCAGCCCATCACCCATTTCCAGACAGCCCCCATCAGCCCCCAGCCCATTACCAGTCTTAACACCCTCCCTATAGCCCATTACCAGTCCTAGCCCCCCCCAAATAGCCCATTATCAGTCCTACCCCCCCCCCCATAGCACATTACCAGTCCTAACCCCCCCTAGCCCCATTTCCAGACAGCCCCCAGCCCACTGCCAGTCTTAACCCCCCCCCCCCCATTACCGGTCCTACCCCCCACCCCCACACACCGGCTTATGGCAAAATTTTTTAAAAAAAAAGCTGGCTCTGGCTGCTGCCGTTGCCGCTACCAGCGCGGCAGTGGCAGAATGGAGTGTCCCGCGGGGCCTCCTCTGCTCATTGAGCCCCTCTGCAAAGGCTTTCAGATTCGCGAAGGGAGAGTGTCTCCCTCGCGTCTCTGTTAAGCCCGCAGGGGCTAATGGGAAATTTCCCATCTGCCCCTTTAGACGCGAGGGGCTGATGCGAAATTTCCCATCTGCCCCTTTAGACGCGAGGGGCTGATGCGAAATTTCCCATCTGCCCCTTTAGACGCGAGGGGCTGATGGGAAATTTCCCATTAGCCCCTGCGGGCTTAACAGAGACGCGAGGGAGACACTCTCCCTTCGTGAATCTGAAAGCCTTTGCAGAGGGGCTCAACGAGCAGAGGAGGCCCCGCGGGACACTCCATTCTGCCGCTGCCGCGGTGGTAGCGGCAGCGGCAGCAGCCAGAGCCAGCTTTTTTTTTTTTAATGAAATTTTAAAAAAAGCAGAATGTTCTTTGCGCGGGGCCCCCTGAAACGCGAGGCCCTGTGCAAAAAACATTCTTGCTCAATGGACGGGCCGGCCCTGGTTACGAGATCTGATACAATGGGAGAGATGAGGGATACATTGTGATTTTTCAAATCTTGGAAAGGAATGGAGTTCTGCATTAAAGTCTTTAAGTGACTGTAAGGATATCGTCATTCATAGGGCTGATAAAGGAGGGGCGACGGTGATTCAGGACATCCAGCAATATCGGGATATAGTTAGGGGACATCTATTGGATGAGAAATATTATAAATTGTTGCTGTGGGACCCTACAGCCTTGATTCGGGTAGAAATTCAGGAATTTACAGCAGTAGCTTTGTCACATAATTGGATCACGTATAAAGAACATCAATTTTTACATAGAAACATAGAAATATGATGACAGAAAAAGACCACATGGCCTATTTAGTCTGTCCTTCCATATCAACAACTACAACAGTCCCCTTTTTACCTTTAGAGATCCTCTGTGTTTGTCCCATGCTTTTTTGAATTCAGTTACTGTCCTCATCTCTACCACCTCCACTGGGAGACTATTCCATGGATCCACTACTCCTTCTGTAAAGAAATATTTCCGCATATCACTCCTGAATCTATCTCCCTTCACCCTCATCCCGTGTCCCCTCATAGCAGAACTTGCTTTCAATTGAAAGAGGCTCTCTCCATGAACATTTATGCCACGGAGGTATTTAAACATCTCAATCATATCACCTCTATCCCGCCTTTCCTCTAAGTTGTACATATTAAGATCCTTAAGTCTGTCCTCATATGCTTTATAATGAAGACCACTAATCATTTTAGTAGCCACCCTCTGCACCGACTCCATCCTGTTCACATCCTTTTGAAGGTGCAGTCTCCAGAATTGCACACTATACTCCAAATGAGGTCACACCAAAGACTTATAGAGAGGCATTATCACCTCCTTTTTTCTGCTAGCCATTCCTCTCCGTATGCACCCAAGCATCCTTCTAGCTTTTGCCGTCGCCTTTTCTACCTGTTTAGCTACTTTAAGATCATCAGACACAACCACGCCTAGGTCTTGCTCTTCGTTAGTGGACAAAAGTACTTCACTCCCCCTAGACAATATTGCTCCCTTGGATTGCTGCAGCCCAAATGCATGACCTTACATTTTTTAACATTAAATCCCAGCTGCCAAATTCTAGACCATTCTTCAAGCTTAGCTAGATCCCTCCTCATGTTATCTACACCTTCCTGGGTGTCTACTCTATTGCAGAGTTTGGTATCATCCGCAAAGAGGCAAACCTTACCCGACAGCCCTTCCGCTATATCACTAACAAAGATGTTAAAAAGAATCGGACCAACGATAGATCCCCCGATTCTTTACATGGTCCCTAAGATTCACAAGGACCTCCGGAATCCTCCGGGTCAGCTGATAGTGTCATGCCGAGGCTCCCTTTTAGAGCCGCTTTCCCAATTTTGTGCTGTCTTTTTTCGCCCGTTGTTACCAACTATTAGATCTTACATACGGGATTCTTTTCATTTTTTGTCAGCATTAAGAGAGTTACCGGGAGATAAGTCTGATTGGTATATGGTAACTATGGACCTAAAAGCTCTATATACAAATATTAATCAGGAAGCAGCTTTGAGCATGGCAGAGCAGGTTCCCTTTAATCTTCCAACCCGATTACCTAAACCCTTTGTGATAAACTTCCTGCGGTTAGTGTTAACAAAAAATTTCTTTTTGTTTGAAGATTATTATTATCAACAGGTGCATGGGATCGCAATGGGCGCGATGGTGGCGCCATTGGTAGCCACTTTTTATATGGCTGATTTTGAAAATTGATTTATATATCCCTCTCTGTGGTTCCAACAGGTGTGGATGTGGTCTAGATTCCTGGACGATATTTTCTTTTTTTGGGTTGGCACGGAAGAGACATTATGTGATTTTTTCATCTGGATCAATACATTGTCTTCGGATCTTCAGTTTACACCTACTTTCCATAAGGAGCAGATTGAATTTTTAGATATTCGTTTATTTAAGGTGGGCTCTGAAGTTAGTTCTACCTTATATCGCAAGGAGGTCCAACGTAACACTTTGTTACATTATCAAAGTTTTCATCCGGGCCCCTTGCGACGGGGTTTACCTGTAGGTCAATTTATAAGATTGCGTCGTTTATACTGTACATTGGAAGATTTTAAAATTCAGGCCTCCCATTTGAAAATCCGGTTGTTGGATCGGGGGTATCCTCTAGCTATAATAAACCAAGCGTATCGATGGGCCCGGTTTAATTATGGAGAATGGTGGAATGTGGTGAACCCCACATCTACTGTTGAGGAGCCAGCTCCGTTTCTGGGGGTCCTTCCGTATATGCCAGCACGACAAACATGATATAGATTATAAAATCTCATTGGTCTCTGTTATCTTTACATTCTATTTTTGCGAA
This sequence comes from Ichthyophis bannanicus, assembly GCA_033557465.1. Classification (NCBI taxonomy): domain Eukaryota; kingdom Metazoa; phylum Chordata; class Amphibia; order Gymnophiona; family Ichthyophiidae; genus Ichthyophis; species Ichthyophis bannanicus. The sequence continues at coordinate 10,409,294 of CM066042.1, forward strand.
GCCACTGATGTTTGCTCTTCAGAGGGGCAAGAATATAGCGGACTGGGTAGTGCACCATTATAGCCAAACCCAGGTGGTTGGGAAGGGGGATGTTGTGGGACATTTCCAATGTATGGAGTGTGACTTTTGTGCTATCACACTGGAAGGAGCAGTTTGGGAGCACCCTCTTACTCATTGGCAGATCTACAGTAAGTTTGCGACCACATGTCTGACGTCTTTCGTGGTATATATCTTGATCTGCCCGTGTAATTTAATTTATGTGGGCAAGACCTCACGAATTATAAAGAAAAGACTCCAGGAACATCAATCCCGGATTAATGGTGTAGTTTTGACGGCTCCGTTGGCATCACATTGCCAGGAATATCAACACACGTTCACTGATTTACGATGGAGAGTGATTGACTATATTCCATTCAACAATAGAGGCGATAGACATTCTCGTTTGAGTTATAGAGAACAATTCTGGATTTTCACTTTGAATTCTCTCGACCCCCATGGATTAAATTCAGCTGTTGAATGGTGGACTCTGGTATAGGAGAGAGAAGTTCTGAGCATGCTGGGGACCTATTGGTTTCTAGCTGGTCACATGTTTGCATCAGCATATTTAAATCACACACGTTTGAGGTGGAAGAATGAGCAACAGTGTTTGAAGAAGGGCCAGGATGATCGGAGGCTCGAAACAATTACAACGTTGGGTTGCTGGTACATAGAGGAGAGGATGCTCTACGTATTGTTGCTGGGAAGGAAGTTGAGTGGTGTCACTGTAAAAGCTTTGTGAAAAACCCTTCCTCGGGACGCTGTGAGGCTGTGGAGAAAAGAAGCGACGGATGGGGAAGTAAGATCCTTGTGAAGATTGTGGCGGTCAGGACTGCTACTTGCTGACAAGTCTACTGCCTATAATGTCGTTGGAGGAGGAATTCACTCAAGTTAAGTGACTTTTATTTGGTTTGAGCCTGATATCAATTGGAACTTGGCTTATGCCTTGTGTGAATTAAAGTTTACCAGCTGGTATTAGGGGTTGAAGTTCCCTCAATCCTTGTTAGGGTTGTGTCCCTATTTGAATTTAAGATAAAATTGGAACAATACACTACGAGAAGGAGATTCCTTCAAGGTGTGTGTTCCTACAACAATTGTTTGTGTATATGTGTTTCCCTTGGATCAAAATCTAAGAGGCTTCTTATAAAATTATTTGCAGAGTGTGGAGCTGCTTGCAACTGGAAAAGATGTGGAGATCCATTTTAGATAGGTTATGGAGAGGGGACTTAAGACGTCCAGGTCAGGACATTAAAAATTTCCTATTGTATGTTATAAAGGGTTTGCCTCTTGAAAAATACATCTAAGGACATGCAGGAGCACCTGTTGATACCTGAGGTGCAAGTTTAAAAAGCCGCACATGGGGTAAAAAAGGTCCTCCCGGCGCCATCGGACTGCTCCTCACATCCCTGCTGAGCCACGATCGGCGGCAGGGAAGACAGTGGGAGGCTGAAACCCCTCCCACTCTCCAACTCACGGCCAATCAGGGACCAACAACACCAACTTTAAAAAGAAGCACCTCCCGGTGCGCCCATGCCTGGCAGGCCCCTGCTTGAGGGCCTCACAAGAAGGCCCTTTGGCATGGCCCTTAGGCGGGAAACACGGGCAGGGAACTCTGTAACAGCGAATTCCCAACTTTGTAAAGGATGCGCTAACACCAATTGACTGCAAACCCCAGGACGAACGCCAGGGCGACACCACCATCCACTTATAAGAACATAAGAACATAAGATATGCCATACTGGGTCAGACCAAGGTCCATCAAGCCCAGTATCCTGTTTCCAACAGTGGCCAATCTTGGTCATATGTACTGTCACCTGGGAACCTCCCCCATTGCCTAGGGCACGTAGGGTTGGTCTGCCTGGGTATTCTAACTTAGAAAGTATGGCAGAGTATTTGTTCCTGCAGTGCCTTATGGGAGTTGTAGTTCCTTTTACTCTCCAAGGAAGAAATACTTGTAGTCGAGTGGTTTCAGGCAAATGACAAGGATTTTATTTCCCCTTCCAGATGGATTAAATGCATGTGAAAACTCAGGACAAAATAGCCATATACAACTGGCATAAAGAAAACATTCAGGAACTTAGGACAAATAGCTTCTTTAGTTTCCAGCTTCAAAATGTGCAGTGCTCAATATAAGCCCAAAAGTAACAATCACTTCTTATACCAGAAAGAAACACTTTGCTTTTCTTCTGCTGCTTAGACAGCCTTCTTTGTAGCCTGGTCAGCAAAGTGATTTAATGTGGTCAGCTAGTGATAACGTGCAGTCCATTTGATCATCTGTTACATCCTCAATAACAGGCTCTATCTGCATTTCTTCTGAATCACTACCAGCTGGGTGAGTTTGCACACTACTACACAGCGTTTCAAAGTACACTCCCTCTCTGCCTTCCCGAGGCTTCTCTTTATAGCATTCTAATGAGCAGGGTTGTAAAGTACCGTATATATTGGAGTTAGTATAAGGAGAGTCCAATACTTCTTGGCAAGCACAAGGAAAACTTTTATAGCTAGGTTCACCTCTGTATAATTTGTGAAGCCTACCTTTTGGTTTTAGAAAGGAAGAACTTCTCAGCACTGCTGGGCCAGCAAGGGTTCCAAACATTGGATGTGTTTTCCTGCCTTTTAGCTTCTCAGCTTTTTCCTCAGACATGCAAATATCCTCTGGCCAGCACTTCTCTCTCCCTGGAGCTTCTGCGTGTTCCCAAACTAGCCTCTCAGGCAGTCTCTCCCTCCGGCTGCCTTCAAGGGACTGCACCGGACCTGGGCTGCTCCCACCTGGATTTTGGGCACTGGCTCTCTGGGTCCTTCTTTCTCTGGCTTCCTCTTTGTTCTTCTCTTTCTCTTTCTCTCCCCCTTTCTCTGCTTTCTCTCCTTTATCTCCCTTCGTCAAATCTAATGACCACTTTTTATATCCCTGCTTCTTAGGGCTCAGCTCCGCCCCTCCCCCAACCAGGTGTTTTCCCTTAACTCCTGAGCTTGGGGATACGTTGCAGCATGGGCGTGTTTGTTCATCTCGTGACTCTCTTTGTTTACGTTTCCCTTGGAAACCCTGAGCCATGTGCTCTGACTGCCTGTCATTTTCTGAAGCAAATTCCTCTGCTTCGCTTAGCTCCATAGGCTCAGAAGGATCTTCTACATGACAGTACCTAGCAGTTTCCCCAAAAGACACAGGTTCCACAATGCTTGTACAGGGTCAAGCATTGATATCCTGGGTCCCTTCTTAATAATGGTTTATGGACCTTTCCTCCAGGAACTTGTCGAAACCTTTTTTAAACCCAGCTACACTAACAGCCTTTACTACATCCTCCGGTAACAAATTCCAGAATTTGATTACACGTTGATTGAAAAAATATTTTCTTTTATTAGTCTTAAATAGTTTACCCTGTAGCTTCATTGCATGTCCCCTAGTCTTTCTATATTCTGATAACATAAACAATCGATCTACGTTTACCCGTTCCACTCCGTTCATTAATTTATAGACTTCTATCATATCTCTCCTCAGCCGTCTCTTTTCCAGGTTAAAGAGCCCTAACCTTTTTAGCCTTTCTTCATAGGAGTATCCTTCCATCCCCTTTACCATTTTGGTAATTATTAAAGGAGGGCTTCTACACAGTACCCTGTCCTGTGCTGCTGAGGTAAGCTATGTTCTGATTTGATTTAAATTATAGCTCTTTGCTGCTGCTAGGCTATAACTTATTATGAAATTTAAACTACAAGCTCTCTGCTCTGTTCTAAATTTAAACTAAAAGTACTTTGCTGATGCTAGGCCCTGAGTGACTATTAAATTTAAACTACAAGCTCTCTGCTAGGTTCCAAATTTAACCAGAAAGCTCTCTTCTGTGTTTTAAATTTAAACTAAAAGTACTTTGCTGATACTAGGCCCTGAGTGATTATTAAATTTAAACTACAAGCTCTCTGCTGGGTATGAAATGTAACCAGAAAGTTCTCTTCTGTGTTTTAAATTTAAACTTAAACTGCTGCTACTAGGCCCTGACTGATTTAACAAAAAATAGTGGTTCACAGATTAATTAGCTTTAATAGAAAGAATTCCTTTCAGAAAATTCCCAGAAGTATATACTCACAATTGCAGATCTCTCTCCAGAAGTAAGAGTCCCCTTTTCTAGTCCTTCAAGACTGAGGATCACAGAGCTCTGGTTGAGCTATTTATGCCTGTGCTGCTGAGGTAAACTGTGACCAACTTCCTGGGTGATTAACAGTCCTTGCTTTGATAGAAGGAGTCTTTCAAAATGGCCTGCCACCTAGTGTTAACACCTATTGAAAAAGTTTCACAGGTCTCTTGCCCCCTAGGTAGAAGGCCTCTTTGTAAAGGTCTCTAGAAGACTTTATTTGTTGCTCAAAGAGTACTGACCCTGTTTTGCCTTTTGTGCTAAGCTATATTCTGATTTGATTTAAATTATAGCTCTTTGCTGCTGCTAGGCTCTAACTTATCAGGCTTCTTCTTCAGAAATCTCGGCTCAAGACAACGGATCCACACATGATCACACCCTCACCAAAGACAACATCAGCTTGTAAGTACCACCCTCCTAAAATGGATATCACAACAGAAAGAGCACCTCTCTCACCCTCCCCAGTTCCCAACAGAAGCCATGAAGCAGTTTCCGTGTCACTCAAACCAAAGCCGCAATCCATACAGATACTATATGCCCTCCTTCTCATATGGATAATTCTTTCTCGCTTCTCTACAGCCACCTACTTTAGGGAAACACCTCAACTGACCTACAACTCCCTCTGCTACACATACCATGCTACCCTCAATTATGGCCGAACACACAAAGGCACCCTCACAGAAGACCTCATAGACTGATAGAAATCCAAACCAATCCTCGCACAGCTGGATACCATACCCTTCACACCACTAACAGGCCTATTAATATTGGCTAATTAATGCAAGGTCCATCAGAAATAAGACTAATACTATTACAGAACACATGCAATACCACCAAATGGACATACTAGGCATTACAGAATCCTGACTAAAGTCAACTGGCCAGGTCATTCTATCTCAAATCACCCCATGTACCCATACTGCCTTCAACTGCCCCCGCACCCATAAACGAAGTGATGGTGTCTTGATATTCGCATGTACAGATCTCAATTTTAAAATATCAAGATCTATTAACCACAAGCATTGCGACTTTCTCACCATAGAAAACAGACAGCTAGCTATCTGTCTCACTTAGAGAGCCCCACATGCTGATACTGATGAAATATCCAATATAATTGAAGCTGTATGTTCTGCCAACTCCCTCCATAAGCCTCTTATACTTCTAGGAGACCTAAACCTCAACTCTGCCTCTAATAGAGAAGAAGAAGCTTTTATCAAAGCAATGGAATCCCTCCAATTCTTCCAAATCATGAAAGGCCCTTCTCATCAGTCAGGATCCACGCTAGACCTCATCTTTGTATCAAAGGATCTTCTTACACAAGACAGCTTAACAACCCCCCCCCCACCTTACCATCCCAATACCATGCTCTGACCACCATGCCATACATTTCAAGATCCTGCTACCCCAACAAGAAAAACCACAAAAGCAACCCCACCCTGAAAGGCGATTCAAAGGTTCAACAAAGAGCAATTCCTCAACGAAACCCTTCCCAGCCTCCCACAGGACTTCATAGACCTAGACAAAGTTATCAAATCCTGGAACACCACCATTAATGTTGCAGCAAGAGCCACACGCCCCCAACCACAGAAAGCAAAGAGAAAAGATCTAGATCAGCTCCATGGTATTCACAAACAATTAGAGCAGAGTGAAAGCTGCGCAAATTAGAATGCAAATGGAGACAAGACCAATCTCAAGCCCCACTTATTCAATAAAAGCTGCGCCAGTTAGAACGCAAATGGAGACAAGACCAATCTCAAGTCATGCTTATTCAATACAGAGCATTGCAGATCGAATACAACTTAATCAACAAGCACAAACAAGAGTACCACACAAATCTCATCTTAAAATCCTGCAACAAACCTCGTGAACTATTTGAAACTGTTGCACCCTAACATTAGACCCATCCCAAATAGATGTCCCTATTCACCCCCAGGTCTTCACGGATTTCCTCATCAACAAATATAAGCTACCACAGAATATCTCTCAAACAGACACCCTTCCACACCAGAGGCGGTCCACAACAGCCCCCACAAGATGGTGTGAATATCACATCCCTAATTCAGAACAAACGCTCCTCACAATCACTGCTTTAAACTCTAGCACATCCCCCTTGGACCCCTGCCTGTATGTTGGATCAAATCAGTCAAAGATGAGTTTGTCAACTGCATACACAATATCATAAGTTCATCCCTATCTAGAGGTTACATGCCTTCCATACTAAAACAAGCCACCATCCGACCCATTCGTAAGAACACCTCTGCAGACTGCTCAGACACTGCAAATTACTGCCCTATTTCCAGCCTTCCCTTTCTATCCAAAATAATTGAAAAGACAGTGCAGACACAGCAACAAGATCACATTGACCTGCATGCTACACTGGATCCACACCAACATGGATTTCGCCCGAATCACAGTGTAGAAACTCTCCTCATTCATCTTTTTGACACCATACTAAGAGGAATTGATGACCTAAAAAGTGGATTTCTTCTCGTCTTCATTGACATCTCCTTAACCTTCGACACTGTATCTCACAGCACCCTCCTAAAGCGTCTATCCAACATTGGTCTTCATGGCACAACTCTCAAATGGTTCCACTCCTACCTCAGTCACAGACAACAAAGGGTCAAAGTCGGGCCGAATGCATCAGCTTTATTTCAATCAACACAGGGAGTCCCGCAAGGATCCTCCCTGTCCGCCCTCCTCTTCAACATCTACTTACAACCTGTCTGTCACATCTTCAAGCAACACAAGGTCCACTATGCAATTTATTCAGATGAAATCATGGTCTATTTCCCTATCCATCTCAACTCACCAGATTATTCCACCATTACCAATTGCCTAATTGACATGAGCAACTGGCTGACATACAACAACCTTCAAGTCAACTTCAAGAAATCAGAAGCTCTGTTCATAATACAGGACCCATCTTTTACCTCTCCTTCTTCAATATCCATAGCGGACACCCTAATCACAGTTAAGGAAGAAGTACACTACTTAGGTATCACCATTGACCGCTTCCTAAACCTACAAGCCCATATCAATAGGACTTCCAAGATTACATTCCAAAAACTAGCAATCATCCAAAGACTAAAACCCCTCCTCAGTCATGACCATTTTCATACAGTCTGTCAAACGCTCATCACCCCTGTCCTAGATTATTGTAACTTTCTTTTTCATGGTCTACCATCACAAACTATCTGTCCCTTACAGTTGGCTCAGAACACGGCTCCCCGCATAATTACAGGATCTCCCAAGCATGATTGCATAACTCCACTATTATATCAACTACATTGGCTTCCAGTCTTCTCACGCGCTAAATACAAAACTGCCCTCATAATCTTCAAGGTAAAAAATGACTTGTCAGCAGGAGCTCTGCATGAACTCATATGTACAAACTCAAGCAGCAGACCTAAGAGGCAGAACACCAGAGACACCATACTGTTCCCCAGCATTACACTAAAGTGAAGAGCTCCACCACAAAGAGAGAGCCCTTTCCTTAGCTGCTCCCGCCATCTGGAACACTCTTCCCGAAAAAATCTGAATGACGAAGGACTTAAAGGACTTCAGAAAGCTTCTCAAGACCTTTCTCTTCACTGACCACTTCAAAGACAATACCTAGTCCTTCCCTCATATTCTCATGCCCAATCCACAGATAACCCCGTTCATGTTGCTGTGTACATAGGTTCTGCCTCCAGGCACCTCCCGCATGCTACTCTTACCTGAATGTTGCTATGAGTTCACTATAAAATGTTGAGTTCCATGTAAACCGCTTTGATTGTAAGATAAGGTGGTATAAAAATATGGTTAAATAAATAAACTTTTTCCCAAGTGTGCATGGGAGCAGCTTTTTAAAATCTTTGCTCCCAAAAGCATCCACCCCCTAACACACCTTCCCCTCCCGCACATAGAAGGATATGTCTTTGTATCACTCACCTCTTTTTGACAACCCTTCTGACATCAATCACCCCAATCCAATATCATTGACCCTTTCTGATAATCTCAGCAATAATCACCTCTTCTAATTCACCATTCTCCCTTCTGATATCGCTCACTCCATGTGACCCCCACCCCCAATAGCTAGGAGCCCCTGCAATAGCCAGAGCCCTCCCCAAGTCAAATCCTCTCATTCTCCCAATCTCATCTCTGGTTCTTACTGGGGGGGGGGGGGGTCACTGATGTCTAGTGGGGAGAAGAAGCAATCACCAATTGCTCACTCTTTTTCTCTGTTGGAGCCCCGAGTTCAAAATGACACCTGTGATCCCTAACAGAAGTCTTGTGGTATGACTGCTAGGGAGCAAGCTACTAAATAAGACGCCTAGAGGGAGTACTGGGGTCACAGGCACCATTTTGAACCTTGGACTCCGATTGAGAAGGAGCACATTCTTGCTTCCCGATAAATAACAGGTACCCCCAGTAAAAGCTGTGCGTCAGGTGCCTTCTCTTCCCCTTTTCAAATCCATGCTAAAATCTCACCTCTTTGAGGCCACTTTTGGATCCTGCTCTGCTTAATCTCCTATGTGTCTCAATTACAAGAAAACAGAAATCCTATTTACCACAAGAAATCAAAATTTCTCACCCCCTACTACATTGAACTTACACAATATCAATTTACCAGTCAAGCAGGAAGTTAAATACCTAGGTGTTATTATTGACAGAGCCCTCAATATGATGTCGCAAATCAAACATACTGCTAGGATATTCTACACATTAAAAACCATACAACACTTCAGACCAATTCTAGACCTCCATGACTTTAGAACAGTAGTCCAAGCATTAGTCACCCCACACTTTGACTACTGAAATGGTCTTCTTCAAGGTCAACCAAAGAAGACCATTCACACACTTCAACTCGCCCAGAATGTTACTGCCAGAATTATTTCTAAGGCTAGTCTAACCGACCACAAAACCCCAATATTCTACAATCTCCACTGGCTCCCCATAGCTACCAGAAGAAAATACAAGTTAATTGTTACTACTTTTAAATTGCACAATGCCATCTCCCCCCTCCCACCTATCCATCATACTTCATCCACAAACAGACACAAGAATGAGGCAAAAAAATACCAAGAACCTCCAAGCAATACCCTCTGCAATATGCAAAACCAGACAAATTACAAGTAATAGAGTGTTCAGATTCACAGCCCCACCCTCTGGAAGTCCTGCCTGACCTCCTGACATTCCGCAAGGACTTAAAAACACTCCTGTTCTCTGAGTATTATAATACTTCCTCCTTCAATAATGCATTTCATACGACTACCCACCTCATTCCACCTTCCACCTCCCAATTAACCTTACTCCCTCACCTCACCCTTCTTTCTACCAGACTATGTAAATAGTTAAGAAAACCAGCTACCACCATACCATCTTACAGGTTTTTACTGGTATGTAAATAGTTCTTTGAATCATTGTAAAATAGTCTGATATGTTCCATGATATGGAGTTTCATTTTTCAATGTAAACCGCCCCTGATCACTGGAAGGGGAAGTATAGAAAAATTGTTCAAATAAATAAATACATTTACTCTTCTCCAGTTGTATTCTTGTCTGTCAACTAGATTGTAAGTTCTGACGAGCAGCGCTGCGTGCGCCCTGTAGCATTATATAAATCAATCGTACTAGTAGTAGTCCTGTGACTGTATACCTGAACCCAGGTTAGATGTTGCATGTGACCCCTCTCTCCTATCCCTGCAGATCTGCCGAAGTCATTCCTAAGCCCAAAGTGCTACCTCTGACCTTATTGGTCATTAGCAGAGCCCCTAGCTTTTTGGGTATTCTTCTTCCCCTCCTCCTTAGGTAGAATTCTCCATCTTGAAACTCAAGCAAGTAGGACTCCTGCCTCTCTTTCCCTTCCACCCTACGAAGTTATCATCCAGCCTACTGTCATTCGGTTTATTCTGCAAGCCTCTCCTGACAGCGACTGTGAGCTGAAGCAGTGATCACAGAAAGACCCATCTACAAGTTTAATTAGGAAGGGTGCTGTCTCTCCATTCAACCTCTGAAGTAAGTGTTTATTTACTTTTTTCATTAACAGTTGAAAAGTACGAGGCTGGGTCTTCTCTTTGGATATTAGAAACACAATGGCAGAAAAAGACCATATGACCTATTCAGTCTTCCCTTTCATGCCAACTACTATAGTCCCTCTTTTTTCCTTTAGAGACTTTCTGTGTTTGTCCCATGCTTTCTTGAATTCAGATACTGTCCTCGTCTCTACCATCTCCACTGGGAGACTATTCCACACATCTACCATTCTTTCTGTAAAGAAATATTTCTGCATATTACTCCTGAGTCTGTCCCCTTTCACCTTCATCCTATGCCCCCTCGTTGCAGAAAGTTCTTTCAATTGAGAGGCTCTCCTCCTATGCATTTATGTCATGGAGATAAGTCTCTATCATATCTTCTCTCTACCACCTTTCCTCCAAAGCACACATATTGAGATCTTGAAGTCTGTCCCATGTGCCTTATGATGAAGTCCACCCTCTGCATTGGCTCCATCCTGTTTATATCCTTTTGAAGGTGTGGTCTCCAGTTAAACTCGTTTAACTAATTGGTGAAGAGTACATTGAGAATCATGTTCTATGGAACACGAAAGATTTGCCTATCGGTTTTTTGGTAGGTTTCAAATGTGGTGGCTTTTACTTTATCTCTGAGTTACCAAACATGTCTGGAATATATACCAGCTTAATTAGCTGTACCAGGCATATTGCGAAGTAGCAATAAAACCCTACAAAATTCACTCAAAACTTATAGAACAATTTTGCCTTACCATAACAGCACTAACATCCAGTAGTCTCACAATACCTAGAAAAAAGGCATAATGGTACACACTGCAGTGGGCACTGGGACGTCAATACACCTTTTGGGAAACGTAAACGAGTTGGATTAGTATAGATCAATACTGTACAAACATTGAATGCTAACAGAATACATGGCCACTTTCACACACACACACACAGAGCACAGATAGACCCTCACAAATATAGAACAAGTATCCACAAACTAAATTATAGAAATATGTAGATAAAAATTAAACTGGTACCCCAAGAGGCCAGACTCCGCATGCAGATAATGTAAGGGTGGGGTCGTTTTCCCTTCCCAGCACTTATATCACTTACCCCTGGGACGTCCTGGGAGAGAGAGAGACAAATAAACAAACACCGCCTGTCACTTGCATTCCAGGGATTCTGAGTCATCGGTTTTACCTTCACCAGAGACGGGGGGGGGGGGGGGGTGGGGGAGGGGTGTCGTATAGGCACATAGATAAACTAAGCACAGTAAACATGCTAACAGATAACACCTGAGAAATAGAAACACTGATGTATTCCCCTTGTACTATGAATAGTATAAAGGGCCATGTTTATTAAACATTAGGACGTACTATCTGCCCCATGCCCATGCAAATAACATGGGTGCTGTAGCAGATAGCATGCACCAAGGCTTAGTTAACATGACTCAAAGATGGCAGATGTAAATCTGAAACATGGACATATTCTAATCATTAAAGTAAAAATAAAATTCTTGTTTTCTGCTTTTGCTGTCTGGACATTTTATTTTTCTAACCATTTTCAGTTCAGAGGCTGGTTTCTGCTTTTCTATGTTTTGTCTTAACTCATTTTCTAGAGTCTCCTGCCCTTTTGTCATTTTTCTATCTCCTCCTGTCTTCTGCACTTCCTCCCTACATCCATCTCTGACATTGATCTTTTCCTTTCAGCTTTCTCCCACTTCTTTTTCTGCCTCTCTGTTCACTCGATGTTCATTCTTTCTTACTATACAGTCTTCAGTCTCTATCTTCATTTGCTGCATCTACATACAGCTTTCAATCTTTTCCCCTCACACTGGAACCCCTATTCCCCTTCCTCTTATTCCCTAGTCTTTCAATCCCCATCCTGTAGCCCCTTTCCAGCATCTCCTCTCTCTCTCTCTCTCCTTCCAAATCCATCTCAGTTCACACCTCTGCCTCCCTAGTCTGCCCTGGGTCAAGCATTTCTCCTCTGTCTTATTACCCCAGTGTTCAACATCATCATCTCTGCACTCCTCTTGTGTCCAACATTTTCACTCTTTCTCCCTACTACCCACTATCCCTTCCTGTGTCAACCAGCTCCCCTATGACCCTATTCTCTCACTTCCCTTTTGTGTGCCACTAGCCTTCCTTTTGCCATCCCCAAGCCAGAATATCCTCTGTTACTCAATTTCTCCTCCAGAATCCATTCACCCAAGCACCATATCCCCTCCACCCCCTATCTCCTGCTTCCTGCCCCCCCCCCCCCAGCATCCCCCATTCCTCTGGTATACATTTCCTGTTTCAGAGGGGAGAAAGCAGCAGAAGCATCAGCAGTATGCAGGAAGAGAAGGTCCTCACTTCTTTAGGGAATTAGTTGCCACTGCCCAAGAGAGACTCTTGGGAAAATTACAAAGTCATGGGATAGGAGGCAGTGTACTATTTGTTGGTTACAAGATAGAAAATAAAGAGTTGGCTAATTTTCTCTATGGAGAAAGGTGAATAGTGGAGTACCCCAGAGATGTGTGCTGGATCCGCTGCTTTTTAACATACTTATAAATGATCTGGAAATTGGAAGAATGAATGAGGTGATCAAATTTGCAGATGATAACAAATTAAGAACCTAGGATATGCCATATTGGGTCAGACCAAGGTTCATCAAGCCTAATATCCAGCTTCCATCAGCAGCCAATCCAGGTCACAAGTACCTGTCAGATTCCCCAAAAGGTACACAGATTTAACAGGGATAAGCAGTGGATTTTCCAAACCTTTTTTAAACCCACTGAAAGTACGCGATGCAGAACTCCTCACCAAGCCTACGATATGATACTTCGGCATCATGCTTGATCAACATCTCAACATGAATGCCCAGATAGCTAACATGGTAAAGGCAGTATATCATAAAATTCGGACACTGCGCCACATGAGACAGTTGCTAGACCTGAAAGACTTTCGAACAGTCTTTCAAGCGCTATCAATGCCTCACTTCGACTACACGAATTCCATACTGCACGGCCTCCCGAAGAGCACTTTGCATCCCTTGCAGCTGGCGATGAATGCTGCAGCCAGAACTCTTCATGGTGCTTCTAGAAGGGACTATATTACCCCAGTTCTAAAACACCTGAACTGGCTCCCTGTCCATTGTAGGATCTCCTTCAAGATCCTAACAATGACATTCAAGGCCATCAATAAGTGCACAGCCATCTCCCTCTCTGACCTTGTCCAGGCCACCCCTCCCAACAGGACAAGGAGATCCGCTGCCACTAACACCGTACTTCTCCCCAAAGCAATCACCAAATGCTCCAAGTCTACGAGAAACCGCACCTTTGCTCTCTACGCACCTTCCTGCTGGAATGCTCTTCCACCTGACATCTGGGCCATCAACAACCTTCCTCAGTTTAGGAAAGCACTGAAACATCACCTGTTTCTCCAGTACTTTACCAACACAAACGACATCTCACTTCCGCCACCCCCACTTGTCCAACCAGCACCCCTGAATCCCCCACCCATCACACCAATCCGATCACCTAAGTCAACCCCTACCGAAACCATTCCCTTTGATACTCGACTCTAGCCTAGTTAACGAAGAGCCAGCCACTACCCTGGGACTTACAACTGAATGTATGTAAAATTCTTTGTTGTTTGATCTGTACATATTGCTGAATTTCAAGTAGAATCTCACCTACCAACTTGTACATAGTTTAACCTGTTAGCCCTGTTAAACACCCTGTTTATTGTAAGTGCATTGTAGATGCCTACATTGCACAATTATGTTTCCTGTGAACTGCACTGATGATGAATAGCGCGGTATGGAAAAAATAAAAAAATAAATAAATCTACACTAACAGCTTTTACTACATCCTCAGGTAACGAATTCCAGAGTTTGATTGCACGTTGAGTGATAAAATATTTTCTCTTATTAGTCTTAACTGGGCTATATTGTAGCTTCATTGTGTGTCCCCTAGTCTTTCTGCTTTTTGAAGGAGTAAACCGATCTGTTTACCCATTCTACTATTTTATAGACCTTTTTCATATCTCCCCTCAGCTGTCTTTTTTTCTAAGTAGAAGAGCACTAACCTTTTAAGCCTTTCCTTATAGGAGAATCCTTCAATCTCCTTTACCATTTTGGTGGCTCTTCTCGGTACCTTTTCTAATTCCACTATATCCTTTTGAAGATACGGTGACCAGAATTGCACACAATATTCAAGGTGTGGTCGTACAATGGAACAATACAGAGGCATTATAATATCTTTTGTTTTATTTTTCATTCCTTTCCTTATGATTTCTAGCATTCTATTTGCTCTCTTGGCTGCCGCTGCACACTGGGCGGAGGGTTTCCTGGGTGGTGGCTCCTAATGTGGAACCTTGCATTGTGTAACCATAGTTTGGGTTGTCCTTCCCTAAGTGCATATCTTTGCACTTGTCCACATGGAATTAAATTTCATCTGCCATTTGGATGCCCAGTCTTCCAATTTATCAACTTCTTCCAGCAATTATTCACAATCCTCTTGTGTCTTAACAACTTTGAATAATTTTGTGTTATCTACAGATTTGATCACTCCTTACTCCAATTTCCAGGTCATTTACGAATATGCTAAAGGGCAGCAGACTAGGCACAGATCCCTGGGGTACTGCACTATTCATCATTCTCTATTGAGAAAATTGGCCATTTAGGCCTACCCTCTGCTTTCTATCTTTTAACCAGCTCCTGATCCACAACAGTACACTGCTTCCTATCCCATGACTTGGTAATTTCCCCAAGAGTTTCTCATGAGGAACCTTGTCAAAGGCTTTTTGAAAATCCAAATACACTATATCACCCAGCTCGTCTTTATCTGTTTAGTAAGACAAGACCTTTCTTGGCTAGATCCATATTGGCTTTCTCCCATTAAACCATGACTATCTACATGTTCAGTAATTTTGATCTCCAGGAACAAGCAGGAATGAGTCTTCACATATGGGGTTCGTCGGCGCCGACGGAGCCCGCACGGGAATGCTCCCTAGCATCCAATCAGAAGGCTTTTGGGAGCATCCCTCGCGCCTGCGTGGTAGCTTCCCGCCCTTCCCACTGCCTCTCCCCAGTTTTTGTTTTTCCGCGGAGCTGACGCTGAAGCCCGGGGAACCGGGGGAGAAGGGGTCAGGGCCCCAACAGGAGAGACACCAGGCGTTGGAGTCGGAGCAGAAGACAACGTCTCCACAGTGGGGGCACTTCTTAGGGGAAGAAGGCTCCATGCTGGAAAGCCCGGTAGGCCTCAGAATAACACGAGGAAGATGCTCCTTGAAGGAAATAAGGAAAACAAAAAACAAAAGGAAAAAGGGGGCACCAGCGGTTCCAGAGTCAGCGGGGAAAAAACCGCGACCACAGGAAACACGAAAAGAAAAGAAAAGAAGAAAAGGTTTCTGCGGTGACAGGAGGTACGTCCTCACTACCTTTCCTCTGTTGTCTCTCCCTAAACCCCTCCTTGGGAATTCCTCTCTTCTGGCAGATCCCATCTACATTTTTGACCCGGTGAAAAGCGGGATAAAAATGCAGTTAAATAAATAAATAAATAAATAAATCTATCTCGCTGCTCTTTATGCCTGGAACAAACTACCCGAGTCTGTGTGTCTGGCGTCATCTCTGGCCCTTTTCAAATCCAGGCTGAAAACTCACCTCTTTGAAGCTGCTTTCGGATCCTGATGCACTTAATCTGCTATGTGTTTCCTTACCACTCCCCTAGATGTATCCTTGATCTCAGCTATTGTGTTGTCTGTCCTGACTAGATGGTAAGCTCTGATGAGCAGGGACTGTCTTTTGCATGTGTCTTTACAGCACTGCGCACACCTTGTAGCATTATACAAATGATAAGCAGTTATAGTAATAGTAGCCTGCACCAACTCCATCCTGTTCACATCCCTTTGAAGGTGCGGTCTCCAGAATTGCACACAATACTCCAAATGAGGTCGCACCAAAGACTTATACAGAGGCATTATCACTTCCTTTTTCCTGCTAGCCATTCCTCTCTGTATGCACCCAAGCATCCTTCTAGCTTTTGCCGTCGCCTTTTCTACCTGTTTAGCTATTTTCAGATCGTCAGACATAATCATGCCCAGGTCCTGCTCTTCTTTTGTGGACCAAAGTATTTCACCCCTATACTGTACTGCTCCCTTGGATTGTTGCAGCCCAAATGCATGACCCTGCATTTTTTAGTGTTAAATCTCAGCTGCCAAATTCTCAACCATTCTTCAAGCTTAGCTAGATCCCTTCTCATGTTATGGACTCCTTCCTGGGTGTCTACTCTATTGCAGATTTTGGTATCATCTGCAAAGAGGCAAACCTTACCCGACAGCCCTGTCACAATATCACTAACAAAGATGTTGAAAAGAATCGGACCAAGGACAGATCCCTGGGGCACACCACTGGTAACCACCTTCTCCTCAGAGTGAGCTCCATTTACTTGTACCCTTTGTCACCTCCCACTCAACCAATTTCTAACAGTCACTTTAGGGTCCATCCCTAGGGTGCTAAAATTATTTATAAGTCGCCTGTGTGGATCGTTGTCAAAGGCTTTACTGAAATCTAAGTACACCACATCTAGGATTATCCTTTGGTCTCTGGTCACCCAGTCAAAGAAATCAATCCGAATTGTCTGACAAGACCTGCATATGCTAAACCCATGCTGCCTCGGATCATGCAATCCATTGGACTCCAGAAACCTCACTATTCTCTCTTTTAGCAGCATTTCCAATAATTTACTCACCATAGAGGTTAGTCTAACCGGCCTAAAGTTTTCAACCTCGTCCTTCCGCTTTTGTGTAAAAGGGACAAAATGTGCCTTTCTCCAGTCCTCTGGAACCATTCCCAACTCCAAAGAAGCACTGAAAAGGTCAGTCAGTGGAGCTGCTAGAACGTCCCCTTCAATATTCTTGGATGTATCCCATCCGGTCCCATCACTTTGTCTACTTTAATTTAGCTAGTTCCTCACGAACACAGTCTTCTGAAAATCGTTCAAGATCCCCGTCACTTCTGTTTCTTATTTGTGGGTGTTTTATGACGTCCTGTTCCTGGCCCTTCATCTGTGAACACAGAACAGAAATATTTGTTAAGCAATTCCACTTTATCCTCATCAGCTTCTACATATTCCTCCCCATCATCCTTGAGTCTCCGATACCACTTTTACCCTTCCTCCTCTCACTAACATATCTGAAAAAAGTCTTATTACCTCATTGTATTGCATTGGCTATTTCTTCTTCTTTTAATATCTTCTTTTTTCCTGACTACTTTGCTAGCTTCTCTAAGTTTTTCCAAATATAGATGCCTGCCTTCCTCTCTCTGTGATCTCTTGTATTTTATGAAGGCCTCCCTCTTTTTCTTCACCTTTTCTTCACCCCTAAACAAACAAAGAAACAAAGATATGGGGAGGGGTGCACCTGCTCCTGGTGGGTACACCACTAAGAAAAGTCATGGGTAGGGGTGCACCTACTCTCTAAAAGACATGGGAAGGGGTGCACCTTCTCCTGCCATATTGCTGGGCAGACTAGATGGACCACGCTGGTCTTTATCTGCCATCATTTACTATGTTACTATGTTACTTCTTTTGAGAATCATAGCGGCCTCCTTTTCTTTTTACATTTATTTACCTTTCTAACAAAAAGATTTGTTGCCTTAAAATATCCCCTTTCAGTTTTGTCTATTCCTTTTCTACATCCCCCAGCTGTTCCCATCCAGTAACGACTCCTTGAGGTAGTCTCCCATTTGGCAAAATTAGTTTCCTAAAGTCTAAGACCCTCTCTTTTGAATGGATTTTATCATCCTTAGTCCTAATACTAAATCACACCATCTGGTGATCACTGGATGTGAGATGATCTCCCACTGTAATATCAGAAACACGTTCCCAATTGGTAAGCACCAAGGGTTCTGTTACCAGTTGCCTGAATAGTTCTCCCTGTAGAGTATCAAGGATCTCCTTGCTTCTAAATGATACTGCAGCAGGAATGTGCCAATCAACATCCAGCATATTGAAATTACCTATCAGTAGCACTTCCCCTTTCCTGGCAATGCTGCGTATGTCTTCCATTAAATCCCCATCCACCACTTCTCCCTGTGAGGGGGTCTGTATAATCACTCCAATGCAAATGGATTTCTCTTACCCTCTTCCTAGTTTAACCCACAGTGCCTCCTCTCTTCCTCTTAAGCCCTGTAATAATTCTATAGCTTTAACATTATTTTTAACATATAGTGCCACTCCTCCTCCCCTTCTTCCTACCCTATCCTTCCTGAATAAAGTATAACCCAATATAATTACATCCCAGTCATAGCTGTCTGTAAACCGTAAACATCCACTAAATCTAAGTCAGCCTCTCTCATTAAAGCCTCAACATCTGGGATCTTATTTCCCATGCTATGTGCATTTATACACAGCGCTTTCCAGATGTTGCCCCTATTACCCATTTCTACAGAGGGATTTAATGTTTCACTTACCTGGGGGCTTTCTTTACCCATCCGCAATGAATGTAGTTTAAAGCCCTCTTCAGTAGGTTAGCCAGTCTGCTGCTGTAAGGAAACTTTCCAACTTCTGACAAGATCAAAGATCAGTGGGGCCTTCCCAATCATCATTTGTTAGAATATCTGCAAGTGAGGCATTATTGTGCTTCACTGCAGAACGTGAACCTAAGGGGGGTTTTAGCCTGTTCCTCTTATACTATTGTCTACAAAAGAAAATGAATTGTTTGTACCATTAATTGTTGTTATAATGACATGGGCTTCACCTCCTGTTTTTGTAGCAGTAGGTTACATGCGTTCGCAACTTCTTTGAATGCACATTTCAGGCTATGTAGGAATAGTCAGTAAGTTCTTTTAACTTTGCCCAGTCACATGGGTGTACCTGAACCTTATATAGGTCTTTATCCTAAAGCTTTTACTTCTTTTGGGCATATTGTTGTTTTATAATGTGGCACCTGGTCTCTTATCCATACGTTCCTATTTCCCATCCATTGCTCTCATTTTATTTGTTTTTACCCATTGGCTGTTCCCCAATTCATAGTGTGTCATTTGGTATTGTATTTATTTATATGATATCATTTACTCTGTGTCATTTGCAGCTACATTTTAATACTTTGTTACATTTTTTTATATGTTTGATCTTTTTGTTTTTATTTCTATGTTTTTTGATACATATTATTATTTATTAAATAATTATTTATTTATTTATATATTACATTTGTAATTGTTTGTTTGGTTTGGAGGATTTGAACTGTGCCCCCTGAGGAAGGCACAAACTGCCGAAACACGGCTGGGGTTGGGGTTCAGTAAAGTCTATTCTGAATTTG
The DNA here is from genome assembly GCA_033557465.1 of Ichthyophis bannanicus. Lineage (NCBI taxonomy): Eukaryota > Metazoa > Chordata > Amphibia > Gymnophiona > Ichthyophiidae > Ichthyophis > Ichthyophis bannanicus. The sequence goes on from CM066042.1 coordinate 10,428,754, forward strand.
AGAGGCTGTTCTGGCTCCCTTGCTCCTGCTGCTTCCCTAAGGGGTTGCAGGCCACTGAGTTTCGTGGACCTTTTATTTATTTATTTTATTGAGACAGCTTTGTATACCGCCTTATCCTTCAATCAAAGCGGTCACAACACAATTGGGGGATACATTTAACACGCGGGGATATGAGACACATACACTAATACTTACAGGGAACATGGGCAATGGAGGGTTAAGTGGCTTGCCCAAGACCACAAGGAGCATCTGTGGGACTAGAAACCCCAGTCCTTCCGGCCCAAGGTTGCTGTCCTCTAGTGGGATTTGAACCCCTGACCTTCCGGCCTGAAGTACCTTGCCCCAACCACTAGGCCACTCCTCCACTCCACTGTTTAATTAGGAAAGATACGTTAGATGAAGGGTTGGCTCAAATGTGGTCTCATGAGGTAGAAGAGATGATAACGGATGAACTCCAGAAGAGATTTGGAGACCCTGGATGGATAACAAAAAATGCTAATTTATTTGAAATGTAATTTAAAATTTTACATCATGCTTATATCTTCAGAGCCAAGGGGGCAAAATGTGATTATGGGCTGATGGTGATTATCAGAGATGCAAATTAAGAGAAGGGACTTATAGCACACTTTCCTGGAAGGCATTGAACTAAAGGATCTGTGGGGCAGAAGTTTGAAAGTTATTAAAGAAATCACAAAAGTTCAGATTGATTGGAGGAAGACCCTTGGCCCATCAATGAAAAGCAGCTTCCCAAGGTAAAAAGGTTTGTACTGATTGCTTTGCTCATGATGCATAAGTTGATTCTGAAGCGTTGAATGGGTGAAGCCACTTCTACTTATTCAGAATGGATGCAAATGATAAAGGATTGGGGAGACTTTGAGCTAAAGAACTGTGATACCTTGGCTGAGATCTTATGCTTGGTAACAGAGAAGAAGTCAGGAGGAATGGGTGTGAGAATGTGCGAGGCGTGATAGTTGGCTTCCCCTTCTCACTGGAACTCCCTTCCTCTGGTCCTGAGCCCTCAGTTGTCTTTCATTTGTTTCAAATCACAACTAAAAACCCATTTCTTTCTCTGCCTTCCCTACTGCTGCTCCTCCCTGACTCCTACTTGCCCCTGGCACATCTTGGTCATCTCCTCTCAGGCAGTTCAGATACAGCGCCAATCCCTGGATAATATTTTCTTGTTCGTTGAGTAGTTCCCCTCCTTTCTCCTGTATTCTTATTTGGTTGGATGTTCTGGTATTGTAACCCAGGCCCTACTCCGCCCCTCTGCCTGTTGTCTGACTGTGTGACATTACATAAGAACATAACACCAAGGTACATCAAGCCCAGTATCCTGTTTCCAACCTTGGTCAATCGAGGTCACAAGTATCTACCAGTTTCCCAAAAGGACAAAGGTTACAAAATGCTTGTATTGGGGCAAGCAGTGGATTTTCCGGGACCCCTTAAATAATGGTTTATTGACCTTTCCTCCAAGAAATTGTCCAAACCTTTTTTAAATCCGGCTACACTAACAACTTTTACTACTTCCTCCGGTAACGAATTCCAGAGTTTGATTACGCGTTGAGTGAAAAAATGTTTACTTTTATTAGTATTACATGAGTTACACTGTAGCTTTATTGCATGCCCCCTAGTCTTTCTACATTTTGATGGCATAATCAATCAATCTTTGTTTACCCGTTCCACTCAATTCATTAATTTATAGACCTCTATCATATCTCCCTTCAGCCGTCTCTTTTCCAGGTTGAAGAGCCCTAACCTTTATTGCCTCTCTTCATAGGGGTATCCTTCCATTCCCTTTCCATTTTGATGGCTCTTCTCTGTAACTTTTCTAATTCTGCTGTATCCTTTTTAAGATATGGCAACCAGAATTGCACAAAATATTCGAGGTGCAGTCACATCATGGAGCGATACAGAGGCATTATAATATCCTTTGTTTTATTCTCCATTCCTTTTCTTATTATTCCTAGCATTCTATTTGCTTTCTTGGCCGCCGCTGCACACTGGGCGGAGGGTTTCAATGTGTTATCCATGATACCTAAATCTTTTTCATGGATGGTGGTTCCTAATGTGGAGTCTTGCATCACGTAACCATAGTTTGGGTTGTTCTTTCCTAGGTGCATAACTTTGCTCTTGTCCACATTAAATTGCATCTGCCATTTGAACGTCCAGTCTTCCAATTTATCAAGGTCCTCTTGCAATTTTTCGCAATCCTCTTGGGTTTTGACAACTTTGCATAATTTTGCCTCATCTGCAAATTTGATTACTTCACTCATAATTCCCATTTCCAGATCATTTACGAATATGTTAAAAAGCAGTGGACCCAGCACAGATCCCTGGGATACTCCACTATTTACCTTTCTTCATTGGAAAAATTGTCCATTTAGCCCTACCCTCTGCTTTCTATCTTTTAACTAGATCCTGATCCACAATAGTATACTGCCTCCTTAATTTTGCCAGAAATCTCTCATAAGGGACCTTGTCAAAGGCTTTCTGAAAAACCAGATACACTACATCAAATAACCCAGCTTTGTCTACCTGTTTATTTACACCTTCAAAAAAATATAACAGATTAGTAATATAAGACCTTCCCTGGCTAAAGCCATGTTGGCTGTCTCCCATTAAACCATAACTATCTACGTGTTCAGAAATTTTGTTCTTAATAATGGTTTCTACCATTTTTCACAGTAGTGATGTCAGGCTTATCAATCTGTAGTTTCCTGGATCACCCCTGGAACCCTTTTTAAAAATTGGCATTACATTGGCTATCCTCCAATCTTCAGGTATTTTGATGATTTTAATGATAGTTCACAGATTAGTAATAGTAGGTCTGCAATCTCATATTTCAGTTCTTTCAACACCTTTGGATGTATACCATCTGGCCTAGGTGATTTGCTACTCTTCAGTTTATGAAATAGTTGTTATACATTTTCCTGGTTTATCAATATTTCTTTCAATTCTTCTGCTGCATCAGCTTTAAATACCATGTCAGGCATGGGTAACTTTCCTACATCTTCTTAAGTAAAGACCAAAGCAAAGAATTCATTTAGCGTTATATATTCTAACTCTCCCATCTTATTTTTTACACTTCTAGCATTTGCATACAAGCCTTTTAGAGGCTGTATTTTATTCATATTAATCTGGTTATCAGTAGACAGGGGTAATTTGGAATCTTTAAGCTCTGTCTGTTCTGTACTTAAGAGCATTTGGGTTACTTTTGTCTTTATTGGAACCTCTCTGTTGATATGCCCTAACTTCAATCTTTTGCTAGTATCCCCTGATTTGTGTTTGATTTTATTTGTATTTTTTTTCTATTGTTACCTGCCTAGCTGCCTCTGATCTCGGGCTGTATATCAAATGAAGACAACTGTAAACTGTAACTGAATGGGGTGGGATATAGGGGGGAACTGAATAAAAAGGTTGGGGGCTGTATTTATCAAATTTGTGTTTTGTAAGATTGTGGAATTGCCTATTCAATTGTGTTTTAGTGGGAGTAAATTTAGGAAGAAATTAAAAATTTGGTTATTTACCACTTAAGATTAAATATATTGATATCATTAATTCTTAATGGAAAATTATTTGAGATGAGAAGCAGTAATTACTTATATCATTTTATTATCTGTTATGTTACTTTTATTTTATATGTAAAATTGTTTGATTATTTTATAGTTTTTTGCTTTCTGATTTTACTTGAAAATGGAAAGTGAATAATCAAATCCAAAGAATAAACTAACTAAAACTCATTACCCTTAGACAGGATAGTCAGTGCAACCTTGTTTGTGGTGTATAGCAGGTAAAATTAAGCGGATGAAGTTGTCTGCTTCACTTTACTCGCCTGTGGTCCACTGGAATTGCTTCAGTGCATCTTCAGAGTAGCAACTCTGCTTAATTTCCACTTTTAGCCCCTACATTAGTTGTGAAGACAGCAGAAACTACCTGAGAATGAGTTCAAGGAGTTTGTTATTCTTTGCAGTCTCAAAGTCATTCCTATTGCAGATTTGCACCTTCATTACAGATTTCACCAAAATTGGAAAGAGATTAGCTGACTGAATAGCATTCTCTCTTTTGGGAGAGTAATTTTACTGCATTGTCGTCAAATCCTGTTTCACTGAACCTTTGCTTGTTAGGTTCTGCTTTTCTCTTAACTCAAATCAGAGCAGAGAGCCTGGGACTCGGCGTGGGTACTGGGTGTTATGACCTGCCTGAGCTCTGCTTGGACAAATGCGGAAATCCCTCTTTGCATTTGTGCTTCGGGCTTTATCTGAACAAGATTAAACAACCATTATGCCCATGCAGGAAGAAAATTGAGATTTACAGACTTGTAAATCTCCATTTAAATGCAAATGGAGAGTTTCAGCCTGGAAGCAAGGAGATGAAGGATGTTAGAGACACTGGTGAAGCTCTATGGATCACAAACGTGACAGCACAGAGGTGTTGCAAGAAGAAAGATCATTTTTATAATTATTCCATAATATATCATGCATCCAACGGCTAAATGAAGTTGTACAATAAATGTAATGGTCTGACTGTAAAACATGAGTTAGGAATGAAGCTGCTGGAACAGAAGGCACTTAGCTAAATCTGTGTTTAGACAAAAATAATCCTAAAAATGGATTAGTCAAAGGACTTCACTAGAAAAAGAGAGCTACGGGCTTGAGAAAGAGAATGAACTGCTGACCGCTTTGCACATATGAAAGCAAAGGTCATACGGAACATAAGATATGCCATACTGTGTCAGACCAAGGTCCATCAAGCCCAGTATCCTGTTTCCAACAGTGGCCAATCTAGGTCATACGTACCTGGCAGTATCCCCAAAAGACAAAGGTTCCACAATGCTTGTACTGGGTCAAGCATTGATATCCTGGGTCCCTTTTTAATAATGGTTTATGGACGTTTCCTCCAGGAACTTGTCCAAACCTTTTTTAAACCCAGCTACACTATCAGCTCTTACTACATCCTCCGGTAACAAATTCCAGAGTTTGATGACACGTTGAGTGAAAAAATATTTTCTCTTATTTGTCTTAAATAGTTTACCCTGTAGCTTCATTGCATGTCCCCTAGTCTTTCTATATTCTGATAGCGTAAACAATTGATCTATGTTTTCCCGTTCCACTCAATTCATTAATTTATAGACCTCTATCATATCTCCCCTCAGCCGTCTCTTTTCCAGGTTGAAGAGCCCTAACCTTTGTAGCCTCTCTTCATAAGAGTAGCCTTCCATCCCCTTTACCATTTTGGTGGCTCTTTTCGGTACCTTTTCTAATAACGCTATATCCTTTTTAAGATACAGCGACCAGAATCGCACACAATATTCAAGGTGCGGTCGTACCATGGAACGATACAGAGGCATTATAATATATTTTGTTTTATTTTCCATTCCTTTCCTTATGATACCTAGCATTCTATTTGCTTTCTTGGCCACCGCTGTACACTGGGCTGAGGGTTTTAACATGTTATCCACGATGACTCCTAAATCTTTTTCCTGGGTGGTGGTTCCCAATGTGGAATCTTGCATCATGTAACCATAGTTTGGGTTATTCTTCCCTAGGTGCATAACTTTGCAGTTGTCCACATTAAATTTCATCTGCCATTTGGATGCCCAGTCTTCCAATTTATCCAGGTTCTCCTGCAGTTTTCCACAGTCCTCTTGGGTTTTAACAACTTTAAACAGTTTTGTGTCGTCTGCAAATTTGATAACCTCACTCGTTATTCCCTTTTCCAGGTCATTTATGAATATGTCAAAAAGTAGCGGACCCAGTACAGATCCCTGGGGTACACCACTATTCACCTTTCTCCATTGGGAAAATTGGCCATTTAGCCCTACCCTCTGCTTTCTATCTTTTAACCAGTTCCCGAGCCACAATAGTACACTGCCTCCTATCCCATGACTTTTTAGTTTTGCCAAAAGTCTCTGGTGAGGGACCTTGTCAAAGGCTTTCTGAAAGTCCAGATACACTATATCAACTGACTCACCTTTGTCTACCTGTTTATGCACACCTTCAAAAAAACATATCAGATTAGTGAGACAAGATCTTCCTTGTCTAAAGCTATGTTGGCTGTCTCCCATTAGGCCATGACTATCCACATGCTGTGTAATTTTGTTCTTTATGATGGTTTCCACCATTTTCCCCGGTACTGATGTCAGGCTCAATGGTCTGTAATTTCCTGGATCACCCCTGGAACCCTTTTTAAAAATTGGTGTTACATTAGTGATCTTCCAATCTTCAGGTATTACAGATGATTTTAATGAAAGTTCACAGATTACTAATAGCAGGTCTGCAATCTCATATTTCACTTCTTTCAAAACTCTTGGATGTATACCAGCCGGTCCACTGGATCATAAAATGCCCCAAGGCCCATCTTGTCTGCCCATTGCCTTCCGCGTTTTCTGCTCCAGAAAGTGTTCCCATTGGAATCATTTGTGCCTCCCTGTTCCCAGTCTCATTCCCATCACTCTGCAGCTCTCTGTGACTCTCCCTGCACGGTTCTTGCTACTCTGAGTGGATGTGGACTGTGTGTGCAAAAGCTTTGCTGAAACTTTCCTCATTTCCAGCAATTTTCTTAAAGTTGCCAAACAGCACTTTGGTTTTAGTAAATAGGGTTTAGCTCCCTGAAGCAGCGATTGTGAAACGCCCAGCGTCGGAGTTGAACCATGGCTATGTTGGAAGTGGTCTGATAACAAGTCTGCAGAATGCACTGGCAGCTAAGTATTTGCTATGTTCCTTTGCTCATGTATTTCTGGGTGCTAATAGTAGGATTTACCCATAATGGAGCCTATTTTGCATATGCAAGGTGACTTTGCTGGAGGCTTTTTGTGACCTGTGATGGTACGGTGTTATAATCTGGTTGTAAGAGGCCATTGTTGGCTGTTACAGTGACACTACTACCCACTGCATTAGCCTAATGTTCTGAGGTCTTTTTCCTCCAGCACTTTTGTAATGCACCCACTTGGAGCTGTGCAGTATTGCTATAAGGAGGATTATTAGATATCCAGTTTTGTAAAGTGTTCTGTCGTTGAATGGTACCTGAAGAAGCTTTTGACTGGGATTTAGTAAATAGGGGCCTCAATTTTCATAAAATGAAAGAGAGAGATTAGTGTGCCCAGATCCTCACTATTTTTAATCAATTCCCTGACTAAGCAATAAGATAATCCCCCCCAATCAAATTTTCTATAGGCAAAAAGACCCTAGTTGCCTTTCAATAAGCCCCCTTTATCCCTATCTGCTAATGGCCCCCCCTTATCCCTATCTGCTAATGGCCCCCCTTATCCCTATATGCTAATGGCCCCCCTTATCCCTATCTGCTAATGGCGCCCCCCTTATCCCTATCTGCTAATGGCCCCCCTTATCCCTATCTGCTAATGGCCTCCCCCCCTTATCCTTATCTGCTAGTGCCCCCCCCTTATCCCTATCTGCTAATGGCCTCCCCCCCTTATCCCTTTCTGCTAATGGCCCCCCTTATCCCTATCTGCTAATGGCCTCCCCCCCTTATCCCTATCTGCTAATGCCCCCCCCATCCCTATCTGCTAATGGCCTCCCCCCCTTATCCCTATCTGCTAATGGCCTCCCCCCCCATCCCTATCTGCTAATGGCTCCCCCCCTTATCCCTATCTGCTAATGGCCTCCCCCCCTTATCCCTATCTGCTAATGGCCCCCCCTTATCCCTCTCTGCTAATGGCCTCCCCCCTTATCCCTATCTACTACTGCCCCCCCCCTTATCCCTATCTGCTAATGGCCGCCCCCTTATCCCTATCTGCTTTTTGCGTCCCCCCATTCTCCATATCTGCTTTTGTCACCCCCTTATCCCTATTTGCTAATGGCCTCCCCCCCTTATCCCTATCTGCTAATGGCCCCCCTTATCCCTATCTGCTAATGGCCTCCCCCCCCTTATCCCTATCTGCTAATGGCCTCCCCCCCTTATCCCTATCTGCTAATGGCCTCCCCCCCTTATCCCTATCTGCTAATGGCCTCCCCTTATCCCTATCTGCTAATGGCCTCCCCCCCTTATTCCTTTGCTGCTTTTGGCCCCCCCTTATCCCTATCTGCTATTGGCCTCCCCCCTTATCCCTTTCTACTACTGCCCCCCCCCTTATCCCTATCTGCTAATGGCCCCCCTTATCCCTATCTGCTAATGGTCCCCCCTATCCCTATCTGCTAATGGCTCCCCCCCCATCCCTATCTGCTAATGGCGTCCTGATGCTCTTCCACAGGCAAGAAAACACATCGCCCAAGTCAAGAATGGAGGTCGATTAATTTCTTCCCACTATGAGTTGGGAGTAAGGAGTTATTATTGGGAATGGGGAGAGTGGCTTGATTGGGGGCAGTTTTATTGCCTACTGCTAGGTCACCACTGGCATTATGGGAAATGAGTGTCCCAGATTCAGCTGCTAAAAACGCAGCAGACATTTGCTAACCCACCGCACTGGTCCTTCTAAGCTCAGTTATTGAATCCCTTGAGGAACTCATTAGAAGCTAGTAGGGATGGGGTGGGGTTGGGTTTTGAGATAGTCACTACAGCCAATATAACTGCAAAATAGGAAGAGGGGTGCTGGATGTGAAGTCATTGGGGGTCTGGGTGCTCATTTGCATTAGCTGATGGACAAGGAGTGATTCCTCAGGGGTGCTCAAACCTCTAAGACAAGCAGCTGGGATATAACCTTGAAGCATGGACAGGAATTTATTTATTTTTATTTATTACAATTTCTTATATACCGCACTATTCTGCATCAGCGTGGTTTACATGGAACAGAAAAATCAGACAGGATAACATGTGTCTGAGTTTACAATTAACCGGACATCAAACTTGAATAACAAGGGAGAGTTACAAATAACAGGGTAGCAAACTTGGAATACATAGGAGAAACTATTTACACATTAGAATAACTGGGAAGATTGGATGGACTAGTGGCTCTTTTTCAAACTATCTACTATGTCTGCACGTTGGTTGCTTTGAACCAAGGAATGTTTGAGGAGCTGGAGTAATAACTGTCCAGCTGCTGATTCGATCCAAGAAAATTGTGCAGGAATTTATAAAGATTTTATTTAAAGAAGAACAATAAACAGATTTCACAGAAGCTCGGGCTGCCTCCCTTGGTGTCTGTGCACATCTCAAGGAGCTGGGGACAGGAAGAAGGGGCAGGAAAGATAAGAGACTGAAAGATGCATGAAGGACATGATGAGGAAGGAAACACATCTAAAGAAGCTGAATAGTGGAATGAAAGGCAATAGTGTTTAAGCGATCAAAACATCCTAAAAGATCTTCATGCCATCGTTATTCATCACGCTGCTGCACTTACAGAAGAGGCTGGGCGGAGGGTTATATCTGGAAGGTCAGGTTCTCTTCTGCTCCCTCTGACACTGGACTAAAGGAAATAAAGAGTCATGCCGGAGACCCTCAGGGAGGTTAGGAAAAATTTGGGTTCATTTCCTAGCCTTGATACTCCTGGGTGCACTTGGGAATCTATAATTCTATTCATTACATCAGACCTTAGTTATAATACTGATGCCATAGGACACTGTTGAACATCTTTTGTTGGATAATTAACAGAAATAAAACCTTCAGGTACTTTCTTCAAACATCTCTTTGCAAGTCACCGAAAACTAATGTCTAATAGGGAGGGAGGGAAGAAAGGGCCAAATGAAGAGATGAAAGAGGGAAGCTAGAGGAAAGGATGGAAAGGCGACAGGAGAGCTAGCGACAGGGAAAACCCAGCTCTGTGCAGTCTAGCTAGGAACCATATGTTAATTCTCCAACAAGCTTGCCTAATCCCTCCCCCATCTAATTTTGTGTGGGTAATTATAAAAGACATCAATTAAAGCGCTGGCTTGTTCTTCTCCTTTGTCTGAAGGTCTGGCAGTGAATAATGCAGGAGACCTGCTCATATCATTTCATTATTGATGGGAGGTGGCGTAGCCTTTGCTGACAGTCTGCCTCAGAGATATGATTAGATTGTAAAAAATTAATCGCATTTCATGGGGCGGATACAGATTAAAAGCCAGAGGAGACGTGTTATCAATGTGCTATCATTTCAGGGGACTTTGAAAGGGCTTTAACAAAAGTTAGAGAAGGACAATTGCATTTAATTAAGATCAGGCCAGGTAAAATGTCCAGGAAATAGATGTAAATCCAGACCCTTGGGACACAATGCCGTCCACTTTCCTAAAAGTAAACAAATGATGGCTAAAGGTGACCTCAATGCTCACAGTTCAAGAAGGCCGATTGCCCAGTTTGGTGAAAATGCCCCAGGCTGACAAACATTTCCACCATTTAAGGAACCAAGAAAGATGAAGTCTGAGGTAGCTTTGTACCTGCAGTTGCACCTTTGGCCAGTTTTCAGAAAGGCAAGATCCAGAAACTCTTTGGACCAACATTCATCACAGCAGTTGGCCTTTTTATCAAACACCAGCTGCCGTGCTGAAAGAAACTAAGATATTCAGCACCAGTATCAGACAGACGCCAGATCTTTAACACTAACCACTAGCACAATATTAAGCCACTTGCCAGATAGATTCAGGACAGCCTTGCAGATGGCCAGCATTCATCCGGATAGTTGCTGGCTTCACCCAAGCTCTGGCACTAATCGAATAAGCATTTTAGAAGGGACATCTAGGAAGAATCTAGAATTTAGAGTAGAACATCCATAAAGCAGGGAACTGGCAGCAGTACCTTCTGAAATCACCCTGTTTCCACTTCGAAAAATGAATGCCCCATAACTGGTTCTGGAGACGGGCCCCACAGAGACAGCAGGGAACATGCATGGGTGTAGGCCATTTTACAAAAATATAATATAATCAAAAATATAATTTAAATCAAATCAGAATATAGCTTACCTCAGCAGCACAAGACAGGGTACTGTGTAGCAGCTTTAGTAAGTAAAGAACTTAGATCTAAACACAAACTTAAAACTAAGATGCAGACAGCAGTCCAGCAGCGGGATGGGGGCTTTCCAGTCTTTTGCATTGAGTGTCACGTGTATGATTTTCTCCCAGTTGGTGAGAGGTCTTAGGTGCAAGGAGCTCTTTGCTCTCAGGGAACGAGTCCGTTCTCTAGAGGCTAAAGTAGCAGACTTGGAAAGCATAATACAGACATAGAGGTACATAGACGAGACCTACAGGGATATAGTCCTGAAGTCCCACCTCCAGTCTGGCAGCATCCCTGTTGCCATGGAGGAGAGAGGTCACGTGACAGGAGAGCATCACCCTGATGTGGCAGGAAGTGATCCTGTAACTAGGACCTGTCCTCCAGGTGATGTAAAACCCTCTCGCACTGAGGAAGATTCTCCAGGGCCATGTGCCCATGAGGGAAGGGTTAGGACAGCCATTATAGTTGGTGATTCGATCATTAGGCATGTAGATAGCTGGGTGGCTGGTGGACGTGAGGATCACCTGGTAACATGCCTGCCTGGTGCGAAGGTAGCGGACCTCACACGCCACCTAGATAAGGTCTTAGATAGTGCTGGGGAGGAGTCTGCTGTCTTGGTACATGTCGGTACCAATGACATAGGAAAATGTGGTAGGGAGGTTCTGGAGGCTAAATTTAGGCTTTTAGTTAGGAAGTTGAAATCCAGAACTTCCAGGGTAGCATTCTCCGAAATGCTTCCTGTTCCACGCGCAGGACCCAAAAGGCAGGCAGAGCTCCGGAGTCTCAATGCGTGCATGAGACAATGGTGCAGAGATGAGGGTTTTGGATTTGTTAGAAACTGGGGCACATTGTGGGGAAAGGAGGGGCTCTTCCAAAGGGATGGGCTTCACCTTAACCGGGATGGAACCAGGTTGCTGGCATTAACCTTTAAAAAGGAGATAGATCAGCTTTTAAACTAGATATTAGGGGAAAGCCGACAGTCGCCCAAGAGCGGATGGTTCAGAAGAATGTATCTTTGAAGGATACTACCAAAAGCAGAGAGGTTCCACAAAAGAGTAAAGTAGCCCAAATGCCCTCAAGTATGGAGCAGACAGAGCTTAAAGATCCTAAATTACCCATGTCTAACAATAGCCAAATTAATATGAATAAAATACATTCTCTAAAATGCTTGTATGCAAATGCTAGAAGTCTAAAAAATAAGATGGGAGAGTTAGAATATAGAGCACTAAATGAAAGGTTAGATATGATTGGAATATCAGAGACATGGTGGAAGGAGGACAACCAGTGGGACACTGTGATACCTGGGTACAAACTATATCGTAATGATAGAGCTGATCAAATTGGTGGAGGGGTTGCTCTCTATGTTAGAGAGGGCATTGAGTCAGAAAGGATTAAAGTTTTGCAGGAAACAAAATCTGCTGTAGAATCTCTATGGATTGAAATTCCATGTAAAAGGGGGAAGGCAATGGCAGGGGGGTGTACTATCAAGCGCCTGGCCAGAATGACCAAATGGATGATGAAATGCTCAAAGAAATCAAGGAAGCTAACAAACGTTACAGCACAGTAATAATAATGAGTGATTTCAACTACCCCGGTATCAACTGGGTCAGTGTCACAGCAGGACATGCTAGGGAGATAAAGTTCCTAGATTAAATAAATGACTGCTTCTTGGAGCAGCTGGTTCATGAAACAACCAGAGGGGAAGCCATATTAGACCTAATCCTTAGTGGAACACCAGATCTAGTGCAAGAGATAAGGTTGTTGAGGCCACTTGGCAATAGTGATCATAGCATGATCGCCTTTGATTTAATTAGTGGAGGAAGGATAGTAAGGAAATCCACAGTACTACCTTTTAACTTTCGAAAGGGAGACTATGATAAAATGAGGAAAATAGTTAAGAAAAAACTAAAAGGAGCAGTTGCAAAGGTTAAAGACGTACATCAGGCTTGGCTGTTGTTGAAAAATACTATCTTGGAAGCCCAGACCAGCTGTATTCCACGCTTTAAGAAAAGTGGAAGGAAGTCCAAAACACTGCCAGTATGGTTTAAATGTGAGGTCAGAGAGGCTGTTGTTGCCAAAAAAGCATCTTTCAGGAAATGGAAAAAAGAGCCAAATGACGAAACCTGGAAACAGCACAAGCATTGGCAAGTCAAATGCAAGGCATTGATAGCGGAGAGACTGAATGAATTCTTTGCTTCAGTCTTTACTGAGGAAGATGTAGGGATGTTACCCATGACTGAAGTGGTATTTAAAGGTGCGGAAGAATTGAAGGAAATATCGATACATGAAGACAGAGGAACAAGTTGTGTCAGGACTCAGGAAGGCCAGCAGCAGACTGAATAATCAACTGCACCATCAACTTAAGTAGTTAGCCTAAGCTCCTGCATATATGGAAGTTTTAACGTAGTTACTCACCTGTAGCAGGTGTTCTCCAGGGACAGCAGGAATCAGTCCTCACATATGGGTGATGTTGACGCTGACGGAGCCCTCGTGCAGAGCAAATCTCCAGCTTTCTAAGAAAGCCTTTGGGAATTGCATCACGCACACGTGGTCCCCTTCATGCCCAAGGGTGCCATCTTACTCAGTCAAATGACATAGCTATAAGACGGGTGAGTAACTACGTTTTCTCCAGGAACAAGCAGGAAGTCAGTCCTCACATATGGGACTCCCCAGCTTTAGGCTACGAGAACCCACAGCTGAAAAATAGGCTCCCTCTATGAGAGCTGCAAGCAGCCATAATAGGAATCTAACTGAGAGAGTAACACTCCGGTAGCCTGACACCAAAGGGTTGGAGGATAGGAGTTGCCTAGACCTTGAAAAGGTTACGGAGTACAGCCTGGCCGAAAGTACTGTCCCGTTGGGACTCCCTAGCCAGGCAGTAATGGGTTGCGAAAGTCTGACCCGAAGACCAGGTGGTGGCCCAGCAGATGTCTGCCAGCAGAACAGAGCGGGAGTGAGCCACTGATGCTGCCTTAGCCCTGACCTGGTGGGCCATAACACGACCCCGCAACGGAAGATCGGCCGGCCTCTATGCTTAGGCAATACAGTCCACTACCCAGAATGGAGAGCGTACGCTTGGAGATGGCCATCCCCAGCTTACTGGGGTCATAGGATACGAAGAGCTAAGAAGCTCTTCTATGACCTTGCGTACGTTCAATGTAGAAGGCCAACACCCTCTTACAGTCCAGGGTATGAAGAACTGCTTCTGCCCGACTGGCATGTGGCCTGGGAAAGAAGGTAGGCAGTACTATCTTCTGGTTGAGGTAGAACAAAGAGACCATTTTCAGAAGGAACTTGGGGTGTGTGTGGAGCACCATCCAGTTCCTATAGAACCTTGTATAAGGCCTGTTGGATACTAGGGCTTGAAGCTCACTTACTCGTCGAGCTGACGTGAGTGCCAGCAAGAAAACTACATTCCAAGAAAGATAGTGGAGATGGCAGGTTACCATTGGCTCGAAAGGTGGACGAGTAAGTTGTCCCAAGACCACATTCAAATCCCACTCAGTTGCCGGAGGGCGAACCAGGGGCTTCAGCAGAAGTAGACCTTTTAGAAACCTGGACACCAAGGATGTGCAGAAAGAGGCTTTCCTTCCACTGTGAAGTGATGTGCAGCCAAGGCACTAAGATGAACTCTGACGGAGTTGGACTTAAGGCACAAATCTGAAAGATGAGGAAGATATTGAAGTACCAATGCAACCTGGCAGGAGAAAGGGTTTTCTTTCTGCATTTCGCACCACACCTCAAACCTATGCCACTTGAAAGCATAGGTCCGTCTAGTTGATTGCCTCCTTGAGGCTAGCAACACCTCTTCCACATTTTTGGGGAGGAGGAGAGGTGCGAGGACTACCCTTTCAGCAGCCATGCCATCAGGTTGAGGGACCTGAGGTTGGGGTGCAAGAGAGTGCCCCCATCCTGAGACAGGAGGGTGGGATAGGCTCCCAGAGGGATAGGAGCCTCCACCGCTAGTTGAAGTAGAAGTGGAAACCAGGGTTGCCTCGGCCATCTGGGGGCTACCAGAATGACCAAGGCCTTGTCCTGGATGATCTTGAATAAAGTCTTGGCCACCAGAGGCGTGGGAGGAAATGTATACAGGAGGCCCACAGACCATGAGATGAGAAAAGCATCGGCAGCCACCCTGTTCGGGTGTGGTTGCCTGTAGCAGAAGTGGGACAACTGGTGATTGTATGGGCTCGCAAAGAGATCCATTGTCGGTTCTCCCCAGGTCTGAAATAGCCATTGGGCCATATTCACATCCAGCTGCCATTCGTGGGGCTGGAGAATCCTGCTTAGCTTGTCGGTTAAGTAATTTTTCTGGCTTGGTAGGTAAACTGCTTTGAGATGCATGCCCTGCGGACTACAAAGGAGCACAGGTCCAGAGTTTCTTGACACAGAATGCGGGACCCCATGCCTCCCTGCTTGTTCACATAGAACATTGCCACTTGGTTGTCTGTTTGTATTAAGACAGGTTGATGAGCCAAAGTTTTAGAGAAGGCTCGTAGAGCTAGGCGAATGGCACGAAGTTCCAGGAAATTGATCTGCTGTGTGCTCTCCTGTGGAGACCAGATGCCTTGAGTGCAAAGTCCCTGGCAATGGGCTCCCCAGCCCAGCAAGGATGCATCTGTTGTCAGGATTCTCGTATGTAGAGGAGCCTGAAAACCCACTCCCGCCTCCAAATTGCTTAGTTGAAGCCACCAGGCCAAGGACTGCACTAGTCTCTTGGAGACCTTGACTCTGTCTCGGAGTCTGCCTGTGGCCTGTGTCCACTGGTCCCTGAGGCACCATTGAGCTGTTCGCATGAGGAGGCGGGCATTGGGTGTCACATGTACTGTGGAGGCCATGTGCCCGAGGAGTCGTAGGAAGTCTCTCGCTGATATTTGGGACCTGCGACTCACTTGATGTGCCAGGGCCAAAAGTCTTTGTGCCCTGTCTGATGGCAGGTAAGCCCTTGCCTGAATGGTATCTAGTCTTGCCCCCAATGAGTGGGGCCTAGAGTAGATTTGGAGTAATTGATGACAAATCCTAGATGCTGAAGCACCTGAATGGTGCGAGATGTGGCCTGTTGGATCTCTAGAGCTGATGTGGCTCTGATGAGCCAGTTGTCTAGGTAGGGGAAGACAAATATCCCTTGAATTCTGAGGAAGGCGGCGACCACTGCCAGGCACTTTGTGAATACTCTGGGAGCAGAGGCCAGGCCAAAGGGAAGCACCCTGTACTAATACTGGTTTACTCCCACCACAAAGCATAGATACCTTCTGTGGCCTGAATGAATTAGGATGTGTGTATATGCATCCTTTAGGTCTAAGAAGCATAGCCCGTCTCCCTGGTGGAGGTAAGGCAGCAATATTCCAAGGGAGAGCATCTTGAACTTTTCCTTCACTAGAAATTTGTTTAAGTTGCGCAGGTCGAGGATGGGTCTTAGGCCTCCTGTCCTTTTTGTTATCAGGAAGTACCTGGAGTAAAAGCCCTTGCCCTGCAGGTGGTGGGGCACTGGTTCTACTGCCTGATCCTCGAGAAGACCTGCTGACTCCTTCAAAAGAAGGTCCTTGTGAAGAGGAGGTCTGAGAGGCTCCCCTGGAAAGTAAATGGGAGGTAACTGGGTGAAATTCAGCAGATAGCCCTGTTGGATTATCTGAAGAACCCAGGTATCTGTGGTGATGGCCGGCCTTCCCCCTGTGCATTGCCTTTCTCCTGGAGTGAGAGGGGCTATGCCTTGAGAGTCAAAAGCCAATACCAGGCTGGGCTGGAGTCTGTGCCTGGGGTTTGGGGGCTTTCTGCTTAGGCGGGCCATGCCCCTGTCCCTTGGCCTGCTGCCTCTGTTGGGGAGCCGGGGAGGCCTGAAATGGGGGGTTGCGGTAAGCAGTACCCTTCTTCGGGAAAAAGGGCTTCCTACCCGAGCCCTTCTTTTTGGAAGGGGCAGAAGTCTTCTTTGAGAGCCTTGTCTGGGTCAGGTACTCGGACTCGATCTCAGTAGCCTTCTCCATCATGGGTTTGCCAAAGAGGTTTTCACCACAGCAGGGGACATTGACCAACTTGTCCTGTACCCATTGCTCCAGGTCCGACGACTGTAGCCATGCCTGGCGGCGTGTACCAATGCCAGTCATGGCTACCTGGGCTGACGCCTCAAAGCTATCATAGGCTGCTCGAGTCATGAACTTCAAGCACTCACAGAGTATTGAAGCGCTGCAAGGGTCCCTCGGAGAGACCAGCTGAGAACCCAGCAATCTCCTTTGCCAGGTCTCGTAGGTACATGGCCATGTACAGCTGGTATGCCTGGATCCGGCATGTCAGCATAGAACCCTGGTAGCACTTTCTGCCGAGGGCATCCAAGTTGCAGGCCTCCCTGCCAGGAGGCACCGAGGAGTGCATCTTCTGGCTCTTGAGGCGATGCATGGCCGATTCCACAACCATGGAGTTGTGCAGCAGTTGTGCTTTCTGAAATCCAGAACTCTTGCGGATTCGACAGATCGAGTCGATCCGCCTGCTGAGTACCGGAATCGACGCCGGTGTCTCCCACATGCAGAGCATCAGCCATTCGAGGATCGGAGGCACTGGTACAGTAAGGGCTTCCAGAGGTGGAAAGTCATACTGGAAGATCTTGAGCTCTTCAGCTCAAGGCTCCTCCTCGGCCTAAGCAGGGAATGTCAAAGCCTTGGACATGGCCCAGTAAGAAGACGTGGACAGCAGTAGGAGGAAACTCTTTATTGATGAAAACCTATAGCCCGACACAGGCCGTGTTTCGTTACCTTCCTCAGGGGCTAACTCATACTTTGTCCAATTCTTAGACTAAACCCCAAAGGAAGTTCATTTGTTTCAGAGTATACGCTGAGGAATAACGTTTGGAGTGTGTTGCATCAACAGCTGCTATTTTTATAATCAATTTATCCTAAGAGATATCCAACAGATATACCAGTGATTACAGTAGCTGGGATAGTCTAAGAATTGGACAAAGTATGAGTTAGCCCCTGAGGAAGGCAACGAAACACGGCCTGTGTCGGGCTATAGGTTTTCATCAATAAAGAGTTTCCTCCTACTGCTGTCCACGTCTTCTTACTGGGTCGTAGTGAGCACGTGAACTCGTGCGCTTGGTTGGTACAAAGCCTTGGACATGTCCCTTACGAAGTCCAAGAACCGAGTATCCTCCGGGGGGGACCTTCTCTGAGGTTCGGACACCGGAGAATCAGATGGGACGTCCCTGGTCTGGCATAAGAACATAAGAACATAAGATATGCCATACTGGGTCAGACCAAGGTCCATCAAGCCCAGTATCCTGTTTCCAACAGTGGCCAATCTAGGTCATACGTACCTAGCAGTTTCCCCAAAAGACACAGGTTCCGCAATACTTGTACTGGGTCAAGCATTGATATCCTGGGTCCCTTCTTAATAATGGTTTATGGACCTTTCCTCCAGGAACTTGTCCAAACCTTTTTTAAACCCAGCTACACTAACAGCCTTTACTACATCCTCCGGTAACAAATTCCAGAGTTTGATTACACGTTGAGTGAAAAAATATTTTCTTTTATTAGTCTTAAATAGTTTACCCTGTAGCTTCATTGCATGTCCCCTAGCCTTTCTATATTCTGATAACATAAACAATCGATCTACGTTTACCCGTTCCACTCCGTTCATTAATTTATAGACTTCTATCATATCTCCCCTCAGCCATCTCTTTTCCAGGATAAAGAGCCCTAACCTTTTTAGCCTTTCTTCATAGGAGTATCCTTCCATCCCCTTTACCATTTTGGTGACTCTTCTCTGAACCTTTTCTAATAACACTATATCCTTTTTAAGATACGGCGACCAGAATTGCACACAATATTCAAGGTGCGGTCTCATCATGGAACGATATAGAGGCATTATAATATCGTTTGTTTTATTTTCCATTCCTTTCCTTATGATACCTAGCATTCTATTTGCTCTCTTGGCTGCCGCTGCACACTGGACCGAGGATTTTAACATGTTATCCACAATGACGCCTAAATCTTTTTCCTGGGTGGTGGTTCCTAATGTGGAACCTTGCATTGTGTAACCATAGTTTGGGTTGTTCTTCCCTAGGTGCATAACTTTGCACTTGTCCACATTAAATTTCATCTGCCATTTTGATGCCCAGTCTTCTAATTTATCAAGATCCTCTTGTAATTTTCCACAATCCTCTTGGGTTTTAACAACTTTAAATAGTTTTGTGTCATCTGCAAATTTGATAACCTCACTCGTTATTCCACTTTCCAGGTCATTTATGAATATATCAAAAAGCAGCGGACCCAGCACAGATCCCTGGGGTACACCACTATTCACCTTTCTCCATTGGGAAAATTGGCCATTTAGCCCAACCCTCTGCTTTCTATCTTTTAACCAGTTCTTGATACACAGTAGTACACTGCCTCCTATCCCATGACTCTTTAGTTTTGCCAAAAGTCTCTGATGAGGGACCTTGTCAAAGGCTTTCTGAAAGTCCAGATACACTATATCAACTGACTCACCTTTGTCCACCTGTTTATTCACACTTTCAAAAAAACATAACAGATTAGTAAGACAAGATCTTCCTTGTCTAAAGCCATGTTGGCTGTCTCCCATTAGGCCATGACTATCTACATGCTGAGTAATTTTATTCTTTATGATGGTTTCTACCATATTTCCCGGTACTGACGTGAGGCTCACCGGTCTTTAGTTTCCCGGATCACCCCTGGAACCCTTTTTAAAAATTGGTGTTACATTGGCGATCCTCCAATCTTCAGGTATTAGAGATGATTTTAATGATAGTTCACAGATTACTAATAGCAGGTCTGCAATCTCATATTTCAGATCTTTCAACACCCTTGGATGTATACCATCCGGCCCCGGTGATTTGCTACTCTTCAGTTTATCTAATAGTTGTAATACATCTTCCCGATGTATCGATATTTCCTTCAATTCTTCCACACCTTTAAATATCACTTTAGTCATGGGTAACATCCCTACATCTTCCTCAGTAAAGACCGAAGCAAAGAATTCATTCAGTCTCTCCGCTATCGCCTTGTAGCCTCTTAGTGCCCCTTTAACTCCTCTATCATCTAATGGACCAACTGACTCTCTCACAGTTTTTTTGCTGCGAATGTAATTGAAAAAATCTTTATTTCACGTTTTTGCTTCCACAGCAAGCTTCTTCTCAAATTCTCCCTTTGCCTGCTTTATCAATGCCTTGCATTTGATTTGCCAGTGCCTGTGCTGTTTCCAGGTTTCGTCGTTTGGCTCTCTTTTTCCATTTCCTGAAAGATGCTTTTTTGGCAACAACAGCCTCTCTGACCTCACCTTTAAACCATGCTGGCAGTTTTTTGGAATTCCTTCCACTTTTCTTAAAGCGTGGAATACAGCTGGGCTGCCAAGATAGTATTTTTCAACAACACCCAAGCTTGATGTAGTCTTTAACCTTTGCAATTGCTCCTTTTAGTTTTTTCTTAACTATTTTCCTCATTTTATGATAGTCTCCCTTTCGAAAGTTAAAAGGTAGTAGTGTGGATTTCTGTACTATCCCTCCTCCACCAATTAAATCAAAGGCGATCATGCTATGATCACTATTGCCAAGTGGCACCAACACCCTTATCTCTTGCACTAGATCTGGTGTTCCACTAAGGACCAGGTCTAATATGGCTTCCCCTCTGGTTGGTTCATGAACCAGCTGCTCCAAGAAGCAGTCATTTATGTCATCTAGGAACTTTATCTCCCTAGCATGTCCTGCCTTGACACTGACCCAGTCAATACCGGGGTAATTGAAATCACACATTATTATTACTGTGCTGTAACGTTTGTTAGCTTCCTTGATTTCTTTGAGCATTTCATCATCCATTTGTTCATTCTGGCCCGGTGGTCGATAGTACACCCCCACTGCCATCGCTTTCCCCTTTTTACATGGAATATCAATCCATAGAGATTCTACAGCAAATTTTGTTTCCTACAAAACTTTAATCCTTTCTGACTCAATGCCCTCTCTAACATAGAGCGCAACCCCTCCACCAATTTGATCAGCTCTACCATTACGATATAGTTTGTACCCAGGTATCACAGTGTGCCACTGGTTGTCCTCCTTCCACTATGTCTCTGATATTCCAATCATATCTAACCTCTCATTTAGTGCTATATATTCTAACTCTCCCATCTTATTTTTTAGACTTCTAACATTTGCATACAAGCATTTGAGAGACTGTATTTTATTCATATTAATTTGGCTATTGGTAGACATGGGTAATTTGGGATCTTTAAGCTCTGTCTGCTCCATACTTGAGGGCATTTGGGCTACTTTACTCTTTTTTGGAACCTCTCTGCTTTTGGTAGTATCCTTCAAGGATACATTCTTCCGAACCATCCTCTCTTGGGCGACTGTCAGCTTTCCCCTATTATCTGGTTTAAAAGATGCTTTATCTCCTTTTTAAAGGTTAATGCCAGCAGCCTGGTTCCATCCCGGTTAAGGTGAAGCCCATCCCTTCGGAAGAGCCCCTCCTTTCCCCAGAATGTTCCCCAGTTCCTAACAAATCCAAAACCCTCATCTCTGCACCATTGTCTCATCCACGCATTGAGACTCCGGAGCTCTGCCTGCCTTTTGGGTCCTGCACGTGGAACGGGAAGCATTTCGGAGAATGCTATCCTGGAAGTTCTGGATTTCAACTTTCTACCTAAAAGCCTAAATTTAGCCTCCAGAAACCCCCTACCACATTTTCCTATGTCATTGGTACCGACATGTACCAAGACAGCAGACTCCTCCCCAGCACTATCTAAGACCTTATCTAGGTGGCGCGTGAGGTCCGCTACCTTCGCACCAGGCAGGCATGTTACCAGGCGATCCACACGTCCACCAGCCACCCAGCTATCTACATGCCTAATGATCGAATCACCAACTATAACGGCTGTCTGGGGACTCTTCCTCCTCCGTCTCCCAGCCCGATGCCTCTGAAGAGGAATTGAGTGGCTCCGGCCTCAAGGGCTTTGGCTTCAACTGCCCTGGCACTGGTGGAATCAGCGTCGATGACCTCAGTCACGAACGGGAGGTCGAGGGAGACCTCGGCCAAGGATAGACTTGAGTACGCATGGTCTCGAGGATTGCCTCGGCCTCCGGGGTCGACTTGGACATCGATGGCCCTGTGGTCGGGGCAGAAGGACCGGTGAGACCGGCTATCAGCACCCACTGCTGCTCCATGAAGGCAGACATGCTGCGCTCCAAGGCCACCATTCTGAGACCAAACTCAGAAGGATCCACAGCCTCCGGGTCGGGTCCCGACGCAGTCGGGCCTGACACCGGTTCTCCCGGAGGAGAGTCCTCAATGGGGACAGTGGTTACCTGCCTCGGCTGCTCCAAGTCCCTTTGAGGGACTTTTGCTGGCCGCTCCAACTCCAAGGATCCAGTCTGGCGGTCGGGGATCTGCGACCGGTTCTACGAGGAACTAGGCCGTTTGGAACCGTCCAATGACGCCACCTTGAAGGATTTCTTCTTCCTCCGATGTTCCCGTGAGGGAGATCCCTTTTCTGAGGATACCCGACGCTGCTCAGTCTCAGACAGTTCCCGAGATGTCGAGGCCTCAGACGAGGTCCGGGCCCGGGAGGGTGAGGACTCAGGAAAAATCCTATCATGCTGCTGCTGGCAGATTCTCAGGGCCTTCGAGGGCATTTTACTACATGGGCCACAGATCTTCGGGTCTTGGTCGGGCCCGAGGCACTGGGGACAGCAATCATGTGTATCGGTGAGAGACATCAACTTTGTATACCGATCACATTTTTTAATCCCGCTGGCAGCCATCAGGGGAAAAAGGGCCCCTGCGAGGTCAAAGGACCGGGCTGCCAGTGAAAAAGAAAAAGAGTGTGAATGCTAGTCACGAAGGACAAAGCCTGAAAATTTTTAAGCGAACTCGATACCAGTGTACTGAGCCGAAGGCAGGAAGGGGAACCGATGTCGAACCGGTAAAAGAGCAAAGTTAATTTCTAACTTTAAACCACTTTTTTCTCGGGGATTACAGGACAACATCCATTGGGCTCTGCGGAAAAAAGGAGACTGAGTAAGAAGGCACCCTTGGGCGGGAAGGGGACAGCGCATACGTGATGCAATTCCCAAAGGCTTTCTTAGAAAGCTGGGGTTTTGCTCTGCACGAGGGCTCCGTCGGACCCGACGTCACCCATATGTGAGGACTGACTTCCTGCTTGTTCCTGAAGAATACCTGTATAAACATCTGTTTATCTGTATTAAAATTCCCAATGAAAATTGTCCATCCCCATCTCTGCAGGTCACAGCATGAGGTGGGGAAAGGACCTGGCCAAGGTGGAGCAGGGGGAGGTACGTGCAGTGCTTTCACTTTGAAAACCCGCCATAATGGTAGCCAGTGTTTCAGAGCTAGAAGTAAAGGCACACTAAATGTAGCCCCCCTACTCCCAGAGAAGGGTGGGGCCAGACTTACAACAATACCTGGAATGTTATAGTATAGTCCAGTGGACTGAGTGGGTACATCAGAGTCTGCCCCCCTCCGGTAGACCTCACAGAAGTACGCATCTCATCCAGCTTCACTGTTGGTTGGAGAAACGCTGTGAGGAATATAAACTAATTTGGATAAGCCCCTACCAAGGTGATGTTACAATTATGGCGATAGGGTATATTTGCAAGAATGGGACACAGAACACCTTAGTGTCTATAAACAGAATTTTCAGGAAAATTTATTAAGCTCTAAGAACTGGTTGAACAAACTTAAAGATGGATTCAGACATTATAACAGCTGGTTAAACAAGTTAAATCAATAAAGTATTTATACACGGCTGCACCTTAGAACTCAGAAGTAAGTCAACATTCAGTGTTGCTCTTTTGTTCATAGTAATCTTCTGATACAAAATATTCAAGTGTTTCCATTTCTTTCTTTAGGGTACTTCACAGTTTATCTCTTACTATGAATATACTTCTTTATACGGGAACGTCCACCCTTTAACAGGTGAGTTCTCTTATTTTCCACAGTACTCTCCATGTATTTCAATGAGTTCAGAAATGTAGTTCTTTTAGTCCAGCGGTTCTCAACCTCTGGGTCGTGACCCCCACGGGGGTCGCCACAGGATTTAGCAGGGGTCGCTTAGCCTCCACCAAGTTTAAAAAAAAAAAATTAAGATGCGCACAAGTTGCTGCTGCCGAGTCCGCTTCTCGGCAGCGGCAAACTCACCGCCTTCTTCTGCAGCCACGACTCCCTGCCTCTTAGGGAACCGCGGCTGTACCTGTAAAATCGTTGCGGAGCCCTTCCTGTCTCGACGGGTTCCATGCAGCATTGTCCCGTAAACAATTTCCTTTGGAGGTGGGACAATGCTGCACGGAGCCCGTCGAGACAGGAAGGGCTCCGCAATGGTTTTACAGGTACAGCCGCGGTTCCCTAAGAGGCAGGGAGCCGCGGCTGCATTAGAAGGGAGGAAGACATGGGGAGAGGGGATGAGGGGGCAGGGAACCTGCAACATGGCTGACATTGACGGGAGGGAGCTGATATGGATGGATGGAGGGAGGGGGGCTGACATGGACAGATGGAAGGATGGGTGCTGACATGGAGGGATGGAGGGAGGGGGCTGATATGGATGGATGGAGGGACGGGGGCATGACATGGACAGATGGAAGGATGGGGGCAGACATGGAGGGAGGGAGGGGGCTGATATGGATGGATGGATGGATGGAGGGATGGGGGGCTGACTGGACAGATGGAAGGAAGGGGGCTGACATGGAGGAAGGGAGGGAGGGGCTGATATGGATGGATGGCGGGAAGGGGGCCTGACATGGACAGATGGAAGGATGGGGGCTGACATGGAGGGATGGCGGGAGGGGCCTGATATGGATGGATGGAGGGAGGGAGGTGGCTGATATGGATGGATGGAGGGAGGGGGCTGACATGGACAGATGGAAGGATGGGGGCTGACATGGAGGGAGGGATGGAGGGAGGGGGGCTGACATGGACAGATGGAAGGATGGGGGCTGACATGGAAGGAGGGAGGGGGTTGATATGGATGGATGGATGGAGGGAGGGGAGCTGACATGGAGGGATGGAGGGAGGGGCTGGCATGGACAAAGGGGAGAGACAGGGGGACATACTGGACAGACGGGATAAATGCTGGACAGAGGCGAGAGACAGTGCAGGTTAGGATTATAATGGGTTGATGGGGGGGGGGCTAGGACTGGTAATGGGTTGATTAGGGAAGGCTAGGACTGGGAATGGACTTATCAAGGGGGGTAGGACTGGTAATGGACTGATGGGGGTCTAGCATTGGAAATGAGCTGATCGGTGAGGTTAGGACTGGAAATGAGCTGATTAGGGGAGGCTAGGACTGGTAATTGGCTGATGGGATGGGGTAGGACTGGTAATGGACTGATGGGAGGCTAGCATTGGAAATGAGCTGATCGGGGGGGGGGCTATGACTGGAAATGAGCTGATTAGTGGAGGCTAGGACTGGTAATGAGCTGATGGGGGTAGGACTGGTATTGGGCTGATTAGGGGAGGCTAGCACTGGTAATGGGGTTGAGGGGGGATTAGCACTAGAAATGAGCTGATTGGGGGGCTTTGACTGGGAATGGGCTGATTGTGGGGAGGGGAGGATAGAGCTGCTGGCCCTAGAAGAAAACTGGGGGCTAAGGCTACAAGTGGGCTGATACAAGGGGATGGGAGAATGGAACGGGAAGGGAGTGGATCTGAGAAGGGCTGCCATGGTATTTGTACTAGAAGGGACTGGTCAGTGGGGAAGGAGGGGGACTGGAAGGGAATGGATACCAGTGGCAGTCATGGGAATGCACGTTGACATTGGAAGGTACTGGGAGTGAGGACTGGAAAGGGGCTGATACTGGGGAGGGTTACTGGGACAGGAAATAGGCTGATGGAAAGAAGTGAAGAAAACGAAAGAGATAAGAACTGGCAGATGGACCATAGACCACAGAAAGAGAGCTAAGAGAAGACAGGAAAGCAGAAGCCTCAGATCGGGACCAGCATGATCAGAGAATAAATTGGTCAGACAACAAAGGTTGAAAAAATAATTTTATTTCATATTAGTGATTTGACTACAAAATCATCATAATTTTGAAATCAAATATTGTTACTTGTGATTAATTATTGTGGTTTAAATAAGTATTTTATAAATAAAAACATATTGCAAAGGCCTATAATATATTAATAATTCAACAAATGATTACAGTGACAATGCGTTAACGGTAAAGGAAGAGAGACGCATTTGATTTTATCATTGGGGGTCACCACAAGTTGACCAACGGTAAAAGGGGTCACGGTACAAAAAAGGTTGAGAACCACTGTTTTAGACTCTCAGGGTGTTTGTATACTGGTACCTTTCTTCCCAGAAACTTTCTTGCGAAGGGGCCCAGTCTCTTCTCCAGAGGTCCCATGAAATTTCTGGTTTAAACCTTAATTAGGCAGTGTCCTTCTGCCAGAAGTCTGAAACCAGTGCCTCTCTCTCTCCCTCTGCACTGCTTCCAATAGCATGCAGCAGTGTCACTACCCTTAGGATTCTAAACTGCCCAGACTCAGCAGAGTTATCTGAATTCTTTCATGGGATTAAACATCTATATTTTCTAAAGAGCTTCTCTATAGTTTCAGCTTCCAGTAATCTTGGGTTCCTTAGAGGAGCTCAACACAGCTTTCATAGAAACATAGAAATATGACGACAGAAAAAGACCACATGGCCTATCTAGTCTGTCCTTCCATAACAACTACAACAGTCCCCTTTTTTCCTTTAGAGATCCTCTGTGTTTGTCCCATGCTTCTTTCAATTCAGTTACTGTCCTCATCTCTACCACCTCCACTGGGAGACTATTCCACAGATCCATAAAGAAACATTTCCACATATCACTCCCGAATCTATCCCTCTTCACCCTCATACCATGTCCCTTCGTAGCAGAACTTGCTTTCAATTGAAAGAGGCTCTCCCCCTGAACATTTATGCCACAGAGGTATTGAAACATCTCAATCATATCACCTTTATCCCGCCTTTCCTCTAAGGTGTACATATTAAGATCCCTAAGTCTGTCCTCATATGCTTTATAATAAAGACCACTAACCATTTAAGTAGCCACCCTCTGCACCGACTCCATCCTGTTCACATCCTTTTGAAGGTGCGGTCTCCAGAATTGCACACTATACTCCAAATGATGTCGCACCAAAGACTTATACAGAGGCACTATCACCTCCTTTTTTCTGCTAGCCATTCCTCTATGTATGCACCCAAGCATTCTTCTAGTTTTTGCCGTCGCCTTTTCTACCTGTTTAGCTACTTCAAGATCATCAGACACAACTACGCCTAGGTCCTGCTCTTCTTTAGTGGACAAAAGTACTTCACCCCTATACTATATTGCTCCCTTGGATTGCTGCAGCCCAAATGCATGACTTTATATTTTTTAACATTAAATCCCAGCTGCCAAATTCTAGACCATTCTTCAAGCCTAGCTAGATCCCTCATGTTATCTACACCTTCCTGGGTGTCTACTCTATTGCAGATTTTGGTATCATCCGCAAAAAGGCAAACCTTACCTGACAGCCCTTCCGCTATATCACTAACAAAGATGTTAAAAAGAATCGGACCAAGGAGAGATCCCTGGGGCACACCACTGGTAACATCCTTCTCCTCAGAGTGAGCTCCATTTACCTGTACTCTTTGTCGCCTCCCACCCAACCAATTTCTAACCCAAGCAGTAATTTTAGGGTCCATCCCTAGGGTGCTCAGTTTGTTTATAAGTCGCCTGTGAGAAACAGTGTCAAAGGATTTACTGAAATCTAAATACACCACATCTAGGGCTCTCCCTCGGTCCAACTCCCTGGTCACCCAGTCAAAGAAATCAATCAGATTTGTCTGACAAGACCTGCCTCTGGTGAATCCATGCTGCCTCGGATCCTGTAATCCGCTGGACTCCAGAAACCTCACTAGCGTTTCCAATAATTTACTCACCACTGAAGTTAAACTAACCGGCCTGTAGTTTTCAACCACATCCTTACGTACTTCCGCTTTTGTGAAAGGCTCCACATGAGCCTCTCTGCAGTCCTTTGGCACCACTCCTGACTCCAACGAGGCATTGAAAAGATCAGTCAGTGGAGCTGCTAGAACGTCGCCAAGTTCCCTCAGTATTCTAGGGTGTATCCCATCCGGTCCCATCGCTTTGTCTACTTTAAGTTGAGCTAGTTTCTCATGAACACAGTCTTCTGAAAATTGTTCAAGATGTCCCTCACTTCTGTTCCTGTTTATTTTATTTATTTATTTATTTATTTGGTTAGATTTATATACCGCTTCTTCCAGCGATCAGTAGCGGTTTACATTGAACATTACACATACCACTATACAGTATGACACTTACAGGATTATACATTTTTACCACTTGTTTACATATTATACAGTATACCATTTCTTAAATTATATACATATTTACACGTGATTCATGGGTTTAAATTATATATATATTTACACGTGATTCATGGGTATCTACATATCTTTGTGCACAGGTGCTAGTTGTAATATTCTTGGAAAAGGTGGGTTTTCAGGTTCTTCCGGAACTCTTTTAGGTCATCGTTGGCTCTTAGTGCGGGAGGTAGGTTGTTCCATTGGGAGGATGCAGTATATGTGAAGGCTCTGTTACTAGTGAAATGGCTGACGTGAATGTTGTGTGGGATGTGTAGGATGTTCAGGTTGTGAGTCATCCTGGTTCTATTGGTGGGTTGTGCTGAGATAAGTGTGGAGAGGTAAGATGGAGCTAGGTTGTGGATCAATTTAAATATTGTTACTATTATTTTATATTTTATTCATGCATGGATAGGAAGCCAGTGTAGTTCCATTAGTATTGGTGTGATGTGATCTGAGAATCACACTTTCATTATGATTCGAGCAGTGACATTCTGTGCCATTTGAAGTATGTTGAGGTTTTTTTTGGGTAGCCCTTGAAGAATGCCTTTACAGTAGTCCAGGTGGGGTGTGACGAGTACTTGTACTACTGTTTGGAAGTCGGATTGCTCAATAATGCTGCGTGGAGGTTGGAGTATTCGTAGCTTGTGAAATATTGCTCGGTTTAGTAGTCTTAGATGGGTTTCCATCTTGAGATTTTTGTTGAGGGTTACTCTCAGGCAATGTTCCCTCTAATTTTCTGTAGGCTGTGTGTGCATAAAATATGAGCTGTGTGCAGCTTTTGAAGGAAGGCTACATTTTTGTGCACTACATAACGACACTCGGAGTTATATACTTTAAAATTTGACTTGTCAGACGGCTGCCTGGGGGAAAATCTTCACAGTCTTGGCAAGTGCATATATCTATATGATTTGCAAGGTATTGTGGGCAATGTAGTTCATTCACACCAGACACAGCTGCTGACAATAATTTAGTTGTGCTCTTGGGTAAAGCCAATAAGATTTTTATTTATGGGGTTATTTCTCCCAACACAGATATGCTTGGTAGCACATAAATCAGATAACTTGCTTTCAGTGTTAACTTGGAAAAACAAAGTCAAAATCAGGAAACAACAAATGAAAAGCCACAAAGCAAGAAACAAACTGTTCTTTTCAGATTAACTTCTGATTATTTCCCACATAGATACAGAAGTGATTCTCTCCTAGCTCACAAGCAATTAGGTAAGGCTTAATTGCTAGCAGTTATCCAGCTGAAACCCCTTTAGCTGGCTTGCTTTCTACTGTGTGAGTCAAATCCTGCTTCAGGAGCTTTTCTGAGTAGATTAAAGAACAAATTTGTATTTCTTTGTGATGGTTGCTGTACTTTATAACAGAAAGTTACCAACGGAGTTTAGATAGAGAGCAGTCCATATAAACACATTCTTCATCTGCTATTATTCCCCCTTGTTCAACAAGCATGGATTCAATATCATGGATTGACACAGATGAATCTCTCAATGGAGCATTTTCAGGAGAATACTTGTTTCCCTGCTATCTTTCAAGGTTATAGCTAGGGCATAGATCAGTGTTCATACCTGAGCTTCCATTGCTGCTAGAGTTCCTCTCTATATAGCCTGGCCAGTATGTAGTCCAGTTCTTATGTCCAGTCTTCCAATCCAGATCCCTGGACACTGGATCTCTCTTCACATACCTTCTGGCACAGGTCTTAGGGTCCCTTCCACGTGCAGCCGTCTCCCTCACAGGTAGCCTCTGGTGATTCCTAGCTCTGCAGCACCATTCCTCTGGCTTTCCCCAGTCCAATGGTGTATGCTGGCCCTTGGAATACCTCCCAGTATACGTACTGGTTTGGACTCTTCTAGACCTCTCAAAGGCTTTTCTCCTCTTTCTTCCAGAGGGTTTCCTTGCCTCTGTCTGTCTGGTTTGGCTTCTGCTTCTGATGATCCTTCAGATGAAACTGATGATCCTTCTCTGGATATCCAAGGTGATCATGAAGATCCTGAGGATGGTCATCTGTAGAATAAACTCTACTCTTATTCTGCTTAGATGAGTGCTCCTCCCTAACACAGCGCAGCTGTGCTGAATCAGGCCCTGCCCTTTGAGATGAGTGCTTAGGGATTACCTCATAGCCCTCCTGATTGAACACACGTTTCCCCACTTCAGCTCCTCTAATGGCTGTTGGAAACCTGGTGCATTCTGGGACTGGTAGTCTTTTATGGGAAAATTCTGTTTTCTTATTTCTACCAGAACTGACAGGTTGCTTGTTCAGAGTCACTTCACCTTTTCTATAGCTCC
Organism: Ichthyophis bannanicus; assembly: GCA_033557465.1. Lineage (NCBI taxonomy): Eukaryota > Metazoa > Chordata > Amphibia > Gymnophiona > Ichthyophiidae > Ichthyophis > Ichthyophis bannanicus. Next base: position 10,459,263 of record CM066042.1, read on the forward strand.
TTCCTGAGCTATGATAAGCTTCCTTATCACAGACTACACGTCAGAATACAGTATGCACACCACATTAATTTTAATCAAATTAAATGAAAATAGACGATTACTAAATGAAGTGGGAAATTTCTAGTAATTACAAACATAACTTTTAAATTTTAAGACGTCTGTGTTGTTTTCTATCAGAATCAGAGCCGTAATTTTTGTGCGCTCTGTTGTAAAGTATGTGCGCTCTCTCGGCGAGGTGTGTGCGCGCGCACACGCGCACAGCTTAGAGGGAACAGTGCTCTCAGGTATTTTATTTCTTGCTTAATGTTATATGTATTATTGTTCAGGAGGATTGTTGGTGGGGGGCTAAACTCGGGGGTTTTGGATATAAACATTGCTTCAGTTTTCTTGTGGTTGATGTTGTTCATGTTGTTGAGTTGGAGCCATGTCTGTGTTTCCTTGAGGCTTCCAGCTGATCATAGTTGGGGTTGTTCGTGTCAAGTTGTGTATACAGCATTATGTCGTCTGCATATAGGTGGTAGTTAATCTTGTGTTTCTGAAATATTGCACAGATAGGTCGTAAGTAGAGGTTGAACAGTAGGGAAGACAGTGCTGACCCTTGCGGTATTTCTGTGTTTGTGGGAAAGCTTTTGATGTTTCTTGGTTGAAATGAACCTGCTGTACTCTGTTGGAGATATAGGAGCCAAACCATTTCAGTGGGGTTTCTTTTATACCAATGAATTTGAGTCTGGTGAGGAGGATTACGTGATGGACTGTGTCGAATGCAGCGGATATATCTATGAAAATTAGGATGAACATCTTTTTGCTGTTTTCATTGCCTTTGTACAGTTTGTCGAGCAGTACTAGCAGAAGGGTTTCTACTCCGTGGTGTTGACGGAAGCCATATTGATGTTCATCAAGTGCATTTCTGGTATCAATATGGTCCTGTAGTTGGTGTTGAACTGATTTTTCCACTGCTTTGGCAATGAGTGGAATGCTGGAGATAGGGCGGTATGAGGCTGGATCATCCTTCTTGAGTGTTTTGTTTTTTAGGATAGGCCTTATGAGTGATTTTTTGAGCTCAAGCGGCATGGTTCCTTGTTGCATTGATTGATTTACTATGTGCATTATGTATGGGGCAATTTCTGTTTTTGTTGCCTTGATCCAGGCTGCTGGACAAGGGCCCCAAGGGGGAAGTAGTGATATTTAGGCTTGTGATAATGTTTAACATCTGCCTCTTTTCAATGGGGTGGAAAGAGTCCCAGTTTTCGTTGGTGTCCAAGGAAGCTTGAGGAGGTTGTGAGATGCCGTTTGTGGTTAGTGTTGTAGTGTAGTTATCTTTTGTTGGGTTAAGCATAGTGATTGGCTAGAGTTTGTGCTTTTATGTCATTGTTTGGGTTATCGTTGTGGCCATTTTTGGTAATATTTTTGACAAGTTCAAATAATTCTCTTGGTCTGTTCAATGCCTTGTTTAGTATTTTGGTGTGATGGTTCTTTTTTGCTGTGTTGATTTCTTCCTTGTAGTTTGAAAGTAGAGTTAAGTATTCCGTTTTGCATTCGAGGGATTTTGACGTTCTCCATCTTTTTTCTAGTTTTCTGAGGTCACTCTTCATTTTAGTTAGTGCCGATGTGTACCAGGGCTCAGATTTGTTCCTTACTTTTCTATTGGGGTTCGTTGGAGTGTTGCTAGGTTGCTTTGCTACTATTTCGATTCCTTTGTTCAATTGTTCTACTAGCATTTCGAGGTCGGTGTGATCAGTGTTTATGTGTGTAGTAATTGAGTGTAATAAGGCTTCTTTGTCGAATTTCTTGAATTTTCTACCATATTGAGTTTTTTCTCCCTCTTGTTGGTTTCTAGTTTTCGCTGCAATGTAGAATACGAATTGTATTAGGTGATGATCTGACCAAGGAGCTTGCGTTACTAGTGGTGCAGGGTTTATTTCCTCATTGCGATATGTCTTTTTGGGTAGGAATACCAGATCTAGTATGTTTCCATTGTTGTGGGTGGGGATTTGTATTAATTTTCTGTATCCCAATTGGTCCATGGCTTCGAGGAATGCGTTTTCATGAGTGGGCGAGATTGAAGCAAGGTTAAAGTCTCCTAGAATAATCTGGTATTTTCTGATTGTTGTTGTGCACACCTTTTCTAGAGCGGCAGCAAGGGCTTCATGTTTTGATGCGGGGGGGTTATATACAAGGCATATTATCAAGTCTTTCTTCTCCAGTTTTAGGAAATCTATTCCATCATGAGAGTCTTGTGTGGTGTTGGAAAGGTTGAGCGAGTCTCTTGCCATTATTAGAACTCCACCTCCTCTTCTTTTGGTGTGAGGACAGTTGTATAATTTGTATCCTGGTTGACTTAATTGGTGTGGTAGGACTGTATCTGTCAGTGATCCAGGTTTCTGTGATGCATAGTATATCTGGTTTTTCATCTGTGATTATGTAATGGATGACGTGTATCTTATTTCTTATGGACCTTGCATTTATTAGTATGCAGGGGTGTGAGTGAATCAGTTAGCATATGGGGCGAGGGGTTTAGGTCTGTTTTAATATTGATTACTCTTGATTGGGTTTTCCTTGGCTTTGTGCTGGGGTGTTTGACGGTGTGTGGGCGGTGTTTGTTGATAGATCTGTGGTTGCATTGAGTTTCGTATTGGGTGTAGGTGGGGAGTTGTGATGCATATACAGAGTATATGTATAAAGTGTATAGTGGGTAGGTGTATATGTATAGCCATGTGACTAATGGAAGGTTACCCGTGTATGATAGACAGGAATGAGTATATTTGGTTATACATAAATATGCTGTTAACAGTAGTTTAGTTAGCTCCATTTCTTAATACTCAGAGTTATCCTTGACAGCAAGAGAGTCACAGGTATACTATTATTATAGGCTAGTATAAATATGAACAGCAAGGATATATATAACTGTTAGTTGTGTATAATATTCACTATAGATGATCATTCCTCAGACTTAGGAGCTATATTCTATTGAGATCATTACCTGCACTCAGTGGTTGGGGACTGCTGACAGGTGGGTATTTTATGGCTGTAATCTGTGGTCTGTCCATTTCGTCTGTTGACTATGAGGGTGTCCTAATGCTGGGCCCACCGCTGGGCCTGCCTAAGGGCCACACCAAAGGGCCCTCTGGCGAGGCCCTCAGGTGTGGGCCCGCCAGGCGCGGGTGTACCCCATGGCACTCCTTTTGTGTGTTGCCGTGGCTGCCCCGATTGGGCAGGAAGTTGCAGTGAGACTGAGCCGGCTTCCGCTGGCTCAGCCGAGCTCAATCCTGGGAGGGAGAGCTGTGTCTGTGTCGGCATGGTCTGTCGCTTCAGCGCCCGATGGCGCTCCTTTTGTGTGTTGCTGCGGCTGTCCCGATTGGGCAGGAGGTTGCAGTGAGACTGAGCCAGCTTCCGCTGGTTCAGCCGAGCTCAATCCCACGAGGGAGAGTTGTGTCTGTGTTGGCGTGTTTTTGGGTGTTTTCTGAGGTCCTGCTCCTGGTTCTTCATCTGTGAACACAGAACAGAAATATTTGTTAAGCAATTCCACTTTATCCTCATCAGCTTCTACATATTCCTCCCCGTCACTCTTGAGTTTGACAATACCACTTTTGCCCTTTCTCTTCTCACTAATATATCTGAAAAATGTCTTATCCCCCATTTTATTGCATTGGCTATTTCCTCCTCTTTTTGAATCTTTGCTTTCCTGACTACTTTGCTAGCTTCTCTAAGTTTTTCCAAATATAGATGCCTGTCTTCCTCTGTCTGTGATCTCTTGTATTTCATAAAGGCTTCCCTCTTTTTCTTCACTTTTTCAGCTACTTCTTTTGAAAACCATAGCGGTCTCCTTTTCCTTTTACCATTTTAACAAAAAGGTTGGTTGCCCTTAAAATATCCCCTTTCAGTTTTGCCCACTGTTTTTCTACACCCCCCAGCTGTTCCCATCCCGCTAACGACTCCCTGAGGTATTGGCCCATCTTCGCAAAGTTAGTCTTCCTAACGTCTAAGATCCTCACTTTTGAATGGATTCTAACAGCCCTAGTCCTAATACTGAACCACACCATCTGGTGATCACTGGATGAAAAATGATCTCCCACTATAACAGCAGAAACACTTTCACCATTGCTAAGCACCAAGTCCAGTATGGCCCCTTCACATGTGGGGTCTGTTACCAATTGCTTGAATAGTTCTCCCTGTAGAGAATCCAGGATCTCCTTACTTCTAGATGATACTGCAGCAGGAATGTGCCAATCAACATCTGGCATATTGAAATCCCCTATCAGAAGCACTTCCCCTTTCCTAGCAATGCTGCGTATGTCTTCAATTAACTCTCTGTCCACCTCTTCCTCTTGTGAGGGAGGTCTGTATATCACACCAATGCAAATAGATTTCTCTTTCCCTCTTTCTAGTTTAACCCACAATGCCTCCTCTCTCCCTTTTAAGCTCTGTAATTCTAAAGCTTTAATATTATTTTTTACATATAGTGCCACTCCTCCTCCCCTTCTTCCTACCCTGTCCTTTCTGAATAAAGCCAGGTATAGTTACATCCCAGTCATGGTTTTCTGTGAACCATGTTTCTGTAACTGCCACTAAATCCAAGTCGGCCACTCCCACCAAAGCTTCAACATCAGGGATCTTATTTCCCATGCTACGGGCATTTATACACACTGCTTTTCATATGTTACCCCTGTTACCCATTTCCATAAAGGTATTTAATGTATCACTTACCTGGGGGCTTTCTTCACCCATCCCAATGAGTCTAGTTTAAAGCCCTCTTCAGTAGATTAGCCAGTCTACTACTGAAGACGCGTTGACCTTTCTTGGACAGATGGATGCCATCTCTGCTCTGCAACCCTTGGAACAGCATCCCATGGTCTAGAAAACCAAAACGCTCTCATTGACACCATCCACGCAGCCATGCATTTGTCTCCAGGATGCGAGCCTCTCTGCTTTGGCCTTTACCCTCAACAGGGAGGATTGAAGAGAACACCACCTGTGCACCTAACTGCTTCACCCTCTGTCCATGAAGTCACTTTTGATACGCTCAGAGGGATACCTGGCAGTATCATTTGTTCTGACATGGATTAGCAACATTGGGTAATAGTCAGTGGGCTTGATGAGTCTCGGCAAACTCTCCGTAACATCTTGGAATATGGCACCAGGCAGACAGCATACCTCTCTGGGCATCAATCTGGTCAGCAGATGGACGCCTCAGTAGCCCTCAGAAGAGAGTCACCAACCACCACTACCCTTCGCTTCCTTGTGGTCACTGATTCTGCAACTTTGGGGTTCTTGAGCTCTGGTTCTTCCCTTTCCATGGATGCTTTCACCTCCTCCACTTCCAGGGCTGCATAATGGCTCTCCAACTCAAGGGCTGAAGAAGTTGGATTGATGATTCTGCAGGCCCTGGGGACTTGTGTCTAACCTTCGTCATTCTGTTGGCACCCATCTTCTCCTCTGCTATAGAGCTTGGAAGTTTCAAGAAGCATCTCATCAATGTACTTCTCACTGTCTTGAATGCTCCTCAGCCTCGCTACCTCCTCTCTGAGTTCCTCCACTTGTTTCCTCAGAGCTTCAGCATGGAGGCACCCTGCACATGGAACAGGTCCTTCAACTGGCATTGGGACCTCTGTCTGCACAGAGGCAGTAGCTGTAATGGGGGCAACAGCTTTAGCTATACGATTTTTCCCAGCCATTGTTTTGTTCGTGGCGCTTAGGTATCTGTTAAAGCAAAAGAGAGAGATCTAACAAAGTACCACCGATTTCCCAGCTGTCCTTTCCAATTTCTCAAGCTGTTTTAAAGAAAGGCAGATTCCCCTTTCCCCCTTGCTCAGAGGACTACATACAGCCACACCCAGCAGAACTACCAGCTCCTCTGCACAGGATTTAAAATATTCCTTTCCCTCTAAGAAGCTTTGCTACAATCTTAGCTTTCAGAACATTTAGAGCCTGATATTGAGTTGGGCAGGCTATGCGCTGCGGCGGTGCATAGCCTGCCACTGACCCTCCCCCCAACCTGGATTTTCACTTCCGCATCGGTGGGTTAGCCCAGATGCCCCGGCAGCCGCAGAGGCTACACGGGTAACAGCAATTTTCGTTGCTACCTGCAGAGCCTCTGTGTCTTAAAGATAAGCAAGGTTTTTCCTTAAGTCACAGAGGGCTAAGCGAGTAGCAATGAAAATTACTGTTACCCATGTAGCCCCTTCTTCCACCCTGGATTGCCCCTAACATGCCCCAATGTTATGCAGATAGCATCTGGGTACATTAGAACTTAGTTGTGATTTTTGAAGGGTGTTACCCGTGTAGGTGCCCTTCAAAAATCCCAGTTAAGGCCTTTACACGGGCAACTAAGGAAGTTACCCGTGTAAAGGCCTTCGAATTGGGCTCTTAGTTCCTTGAAGGAGCTTAATCCAGTATTCCTTAGAAACTTTCCTATTTATAAAGCAGGAAACGTTTCACTGTTTCTTTTCAAACCCTGCTCCAAGAAATCCTTTGTCAGGACTTTGGTTATATTTCTCCACAATCAAAATCTGAGCCAATAATTTATGCTCAGAAGCTTTTCACTACTTCAAAAAAAATTCTTAAAGAAGTTCCCTTCTGTTTCTTCCTTATACACTCTCTCTTAGTTCTCTCCAAAACCAGAACTTTTAAAACTTTTAAAATGTAAACTGTCAGAAAGTTCTGCTCTTAGTTGTTTGAGCAAATCCTTTCCCTCCAATACAGCTTGTACCCAGAAAATCTGTGCTTCAAACACAGGGCACAATTAATAAAACTCAGAGTCTGTTAACTCTCTGTCTTCCAATTCTTTCTCTAAGCAGACATCGAACAATAAGCAGACCAATGACTTAAAACAGTTAAAACTTTCTAACCCAATTTCCAGTTACTTTAAACTTTCATGGCACACACAGATCTCCTTAAGAACATAAGAAGATAAGATATGCCATACTGGGTCAGACCAAGGTCCATCAAGCCCAGTATCCCATTTCCAACAGTGGCCAATCTAGGTCATATGTACCTAGCAGTTTCCCCAAGGGACACAAGTTCCACAATGCTTGTATTGGTTCAAGCATTGATATCCTGGGTCCCTTCTTAATAATGGTTTATGGACCTTTCCTCCAGGAACTTGTCCAAACCTTTTTTAAACCCCGTTACACTAACAGCCTTTACTACATCCTCCGGTAACAAATTCCAGAGTTTGATTACACGTTGAGTGAAAAAATATTTTCCAGCCGTCAACTGCTTCATTCAGTTTCACATCCATCCTCGCAAGATTCCACAGCTAGAACTGCAAATACTCCAGCACTGTTCTGGAAAAGGGCAAAAAGCCCCAAATCTCCAGATTCAAGTATTTTTCCACAACACATCAGAATATATCCTAGGGTTCTGTGCTGTTATTGTAAGTCTCTGAAGCAGCAAATTTAAGTACTGCCTTCCTGCATCAGTCTGTGCAGTTTCCCTCCTGAAAGACTGCTACACTTTCCCCAGCCCCTGCGCTTCTCCTAGCACACCGAATGCTTTCCTATGGGGATGGGACTTCTTTTAAATTAAACTTCATTTTTAGTATTAAAATAGGCTCTTTAAAGCCTGAAAATCTAGGATTACACTTCTTTTAATTTATCTGAGGCTCCAGTACTCTCTCTGCATCCTCGGAGTGAAGACCTGCACCCCTCCTGGGCCACCAAACAGGTAATGAAGGTCATTCTGCCCCATGAATAGTGGGGATGGACATTCCATTGAGCCTCCAACCCTGCTATTTGTCCCCCGCTGGCCCCGGCAAAACACCTCCCCATACAACCAGCGGGTTTGTACAGGGAGACCTAGATGGGGGCGTGAGGGGTCGGGACATGGGCAGCCGCGAACCCAGACATACAGGGCCGATTCACAGGTTAGCCCTGTACGTCTGCGGCCTCGGATCCAGACAGGGAACTTATTCTATCTCAAAGGTGGGATACGTCCCTCTGGACATTGTGGGATCCCTGAGCCGGGCTGTTGGAAGCAGGTGCTCGAGCATAGGGGGTTCCCCGCAGCCCGACTCTGGCCATGGAAGGTTGGATCAGGGGTCAGGCTGCCGGGAAAGAGGTTTCTTTTCCATGACATGGGATTGCGGCTCCTGAATGGAGCCATGGTGCATGGTGATGGAGCCTGGCTGAGGCAGCCGGGCATGTGGCTGGACATGCAGGCCGATCAGAATCAATGTCTGGCCTGCACATCCAGGCCATAGACCCGATTCTGATCCTGCAGGCACATCTAGCCCCCGTGGAATCAGAATCAGGTCTAACTCTGTGCCCCCTGATTCTGATCAGCCGCACAGGGGTTGCTCAGCCTGAATGGAATAGGTTTCCACCTATTTATTTTAGAAACATAGAAACATGAGAGCAGAAAAAGATCACACGGCCTATCTACTCTGCCCTTCCATATCCACTACTACAATAGTCTCCTATTCTCCTTTAGAGATTCTCTGTTTGTCCCATGTTTTTTTCAATTCAGATACTGTCCTCATCTCTACCACCTCTACTGAGAGACTATTCCACGCATCTACCACTCTTTCTGTAAAGAAATATTTCTACATATTACTCCTGAGTCTATCCCCTTTCACCCTCATCCTATGTCCCCTTGTAGCAGAACTTGCTTTCCATCGAAATAGACTCTCCTCCTGTGGATTTATGCCACAGAGGTATTTAAACATCTCAATCATATCACCTCTATCCCGCCTTTCCTCTAAGGTGTACATATTAAGATCCTTAAGTCTGTCCTCATATGCTTTATAATGAAGACCACTAATCATTTTAATAGCCACCCTCTGCACCGACTCCATCCTGTTCACATCCTTTTGAAGGTGCGGTCTCCAGAATTGCACACTATACTCCAAATGAGGTCGCACCAAAGACTTATACAGAGGCATTATCACCTCCTTTTTTCTGCTAGCCATTCCTCTCCGTATGCACCCAAGCATCCTTCTAGCTTTTGCTGTCGCCTTTTCTACCTGTTTAGCTACTTTAAGATCATCAGACACAACCACGCCTAGGTCCTGCTCTTCTTTAGTGGACAGATGTACCCCCCCCCCCCTTCCTGTACCGCTCCCTTGGAGTTTTGCAGCCCAAGTGCATGACCTTGCATTTTTTAGCATTAAATCCCAGCTGCCAGATTCTAGACCATTCTTCAAGCTTAGCTGGATCCCTCCTCATGTTATCTACACCTTCCTGGGGGGTGTCTACTCTACTGCAGATTTTGGTATCATCTGCTTTTGGTGAGGTGCTTCTGGTGCTCAGCCAGAGCTATCATCTTATAGAAAGAAGAATCTGCTTCAGTCACCATAACAGGGAAGGAAAGACCAGCTTGAAGCCGCTGGCATGGACTGAGGGGGGAGGGGAGCTCAGTCTGAAGAGAGAAGGTTCCCGAAGTCCCCCCAGATCTCAACTGCCAGAGGACACAAGGAGCAGCACTGTGAAGGCTGCATTCTCCAGCATCTACCACCCAAGAGAAGAAACTATCACCATGTTTACACTTAAGGGGCACCCAAATAAGGGCCACGATTCCACACAGGTCCCAGGGGCTGTGGGCGCAGAGTCTTCATCTCTAGGTATCTTGGGAAAAGTTTATTATGGAGAGAGGGAATTCAACTGAATTGGTCAAATACTAAGTGGTGCCTAAGAAATTTATGGATTTAGGATTAAGGTGCAGAGGGCAGTAAGAAACACCCTAACCATCATTAAGCCTTCTGAAATTCGGAACAGTTCAAAATTCTGCACTTTGATTTTTTCTTTCTGTACTATATTTTAAATTAAGTATCAGTCAAAATAAAGTATGTTGTTTTTGCATAAAAACATGCAGAAATTTGCATAATTCATACCTTTTTATTCAGAAGTTTGAATATTGTTTGCAAAGTTCAAGAGGAGAACAGATTGTTCCCACTAGTTAATGCTGTTTTTCCTCAGTGACCCTTAGGTTTAAGTAAACCCACAGGTTCAGAATACAATTTCTGGCCTGAACTCCTTTATTTGAAAAGGGTGTGTGTGAGTGTCAAATGCTAAGGGGCTCCTGGCTATTGCCAGTCCCCACAAAGCAAACCTTGAAACTGAAATTCAGCTCAGAGAAAGACTAGATAAAAGCTCCAAGCGCTGGAAGAGGCTCTTGTGGCTCCGCAGACCTTGATGGCAGTATTGCACCAGGAAAATAGGCTCCTGCCTGGTAGAGTGGTTAGTAGTGAATTGGTTTACCCGGCAAGAAGAGTATGGCAACATTTGAATAGGCTCTGGGGTGAACCATCAGGGGTTTCAAGCTGGCTACCCATACAGGGGAATGATCAGTTTACACCAGGATCAGAAACGTCAGCATTTGTATATTGGAGGAGACAAGGCATATGTAATATTGGACATGTGGTGGATCAAATGGGGCAGTGTAAATCTTGGGAGACTTTGCGCATGGAGTATGGACTTAGCAGGCGGCATTATTTTGCTTACGTGCAGCTCTCTCACTATGTGGCTTCCCTACCACAGGATGCACTGCGGGTGGAAAGATCGGCACAGATATTAGAGTTCTTTGCACTGGGGGAGGAGTCACCGCCTACAATTGCACAGCTGAAAAGACGATTAGATGACTATAGCAGTTTGCCTGATTATAGGGTGGAAGAAGCTTTGTGGGCACAAGAATTGAATATCTTGGTAGCTCCTGGTTCAATCCTTCAGGCCTTGAGTGGGATTGCGGGGCTGGTGAGGGGAGCTCGATGGCGGGAGATACAGTTTAAATGCATCCTACGGGCACATTTCTCTCCAAGACGGGCGTTACGATCCCATCTCACTGAGTTGGGCAGATGCCCAAAATGTCCATGCCCTTTGGCGGACTTAGGACATATGTGGTGGGGGTGTCCGATAGTTTGCCTATACTGGAAGAGGATAGCTGATTTTATGAGTAGGATTGTGTTACAGCGAGTCCGTTGGACAGCATCGCTTGTGATGTTAGATCAGCTTGGACCACTCCACCCGAAAGGGAGATGGGAACGCCTTTTGGTCAGGAAGGCATGTCTGGTGGGTAAAGGCCCGATACTTCATAGGTGGAGAGAAGCGTCAGGTCCCACTTATTGGGAATGGCGCAACAATTTCCACCAACTGATGCTTATGGAAAGGAGAGAGGCTAGAGGAAGTGCTCGACGTTGGGCCTTATTCCTGCTAATTTGGGAACCATATATTCAGATATTGAGGCCTCGTGTCCGAAATGAAGTGCTTCAATTGGGATGAGAAGGTCGTAGGATATTAATAATATAATTAATATGCATGTTCACTATGGGGGGTTGGTTGCTGAAGGGGGAGGCTGTGGGGTGGGAGGGAGGTTGGTGGGGAAAGGGGGGGAGAGGGGAATATTGTAAATTCTTTTTTCTTGCTGTATTTGTATGATTGATTTGCTGAGGAATCCAGGTCTGGGAGATCAGTAGAAATGCCATTTTTTGATGTATTTGTTGTTATTTTTTAAATATTGTTTTGCATGTTCTGTATTATTTGGTTTTCAATAAATAGAGTTTACAAAAAAAAAAAAAAGCTCCAAGGATTAGTGTCCTCCCTTGTCTGCTAAGCAGTCTGTAACGTGTCTGGACCACACAGAAAACAGAGTTACTTACCTGTAACGGAGTTCTCCGTGGACAGCAGGATAAGTCAGCCACACTTGGTGACGTCATCCGACGGCGCCGAGACGGAAGTACTCTCCATAGCTCAGAAGGGCTTTGCCCTTCTGAGCATGGGCCAACTGGCCCTGCCCCCTGGCCCGCCTCTAGCTAGCCAGTTCGTCACTAGCTGAGCCTTAGCCGCTAGAAGGCAGGCACTGATCAAGCCGAGCCCCTTCCCAGGGGAGGAGGGCGGGTATGTGTGGCTGACTTATCCTGCTGTCCACGGAGAACTCCGTTACAGGTAAGTAACTCTGTTTTCTCCTAGGACAAGCAGGATGAGTCAGCCACACTTGGTGCCTCCCAAGCTGTAATGCGCTGCGGTGGAAGGGGGAAGATGAGATCAGGTTCAGGTGACACGTTATCAGGGCTGGATGTTTTAGATGTGCCCTGGGTACCTGGTGGCGGTCAACGCGCCATGTGCCAACCTGCATTGTGCACGTACAGTACGATATGCCGAGTGTAGTGCTAATGAGAATGTGCTCATTTGAGGTGAGCGTGTAGTAATACAGAACGTGTAGACGTGCAGACCCACCTCGCGCCTAAGCGGCAGCGGTGGTTGCGCGAGTATACTTTCTCAATGTGCGACTGCCGAGAATGGTCTAATAGGCGGAGGTGCAGCAGCAGAGTCCCGCCGAAAACTGAGTTATCCGCTGCGAGCAGGGATAGCCAAGGTATCAATGCTGGAAGCGTGATCAGAGTGGTGCAAGATTGAAGCCTTAATGCAGCGATGGTAATGAGGTCGCAGCGGGCCGGGTTAGGACCAGCAGCCATATTGACAGTACTACAGCGTGATGCATTTAGAGAAGTAACGCTGCGAGGGTATGGGCCATGACAAGTTCATGACTTGGTTAGGAGTGGCCAGGCAGGAGGTATCAGCCTAGACCAAGACCGCTAGGCGATGCGTCTGCAGTATGTAGTCTTTGTAGGTGTCCTGTCAATGCTCCTTCGGTAGGTCCTATCACCGCTAGTCCTGGGCATGCCTCTGTGTGTGCTCATGACCGTTCACGTTGATGGTGGAGCATAAAGAATTTGTAGAGGTGGGGTCCGCTGGGACCGGTTTTAAGGTCACATGCGAAGAAGAGTTTGATCCCTTGTTGATGTGGATTGCTCCGTGTATGTCCTAGGCATGAAGGATCGCATGCGAAGGAGATTTGGGTCCTGTGCTGTTCCTGGGCATGTAGCTGCGTAGGGGTGATGATGATGCCCAGGCGTGCGGTGCGTCTGAGGCCGTGATGGCATTACGTGAGTGGTAGGTACGCCATGGATCGCTATGTGTGCGGTAGGTACTCCATGGCTGTGATGGCATTACGTGTGTGGTAGGTACGCCATGGATCGCTATGTGTGTGGCAGGTACTCCATGGATGGCTATGCAATATGCCATTGGACTGGCAGTTATTTGCCTGCAAGTGGCCGCAAGGCTGCTGGGCGCAGTCACCGGGGGTTGCGCCTGGCCTGCCTGGTTCCAGATGCTTGTGTAAGGCCTGCAGGATTGATTTTCATTCATATCAGATTAGGAGGCAACAAGTCAGTTCTGAATTGGCGGTTGCCAACCATGTAGGCCTCTCGAGATACTCCTTGTCCACCCGCACTTGGTGGGAGGAAGAGATATCCAGGAGTCCCAGGGCCATACGTTTAGGGAGAAATACACCGGTTAAGGGATTTGAACCTGTGAACTTCTGCTCTTGAACACACTGCGTGTGTGTACTGCACCACACAGTGGCCATCTGATGACCCGGCTCTGACCGTCTTTAAACGGTTGTCCTTCCTGCTCACCGCGAGGTGAGCAGGTCGCTTTGTGTTCAGACCCACCGATGGGAGAAGGAAGCTGATGGCCAAGATTGTGAGTTGCTACCTGCAGGTAGTCTGGCAGTCGAGGTTTTGAGTGCTTGTAGAGAAGCGGGAACATGTTCCCTTCTGTGCAGGTGCGGGACTACAGCCACCTGCTGTGTGCTTGTCTGGGCCTGGAGAGCAGAGTCATAGGGGTGCACTGTCCATGTGCTCGCATCCCCATGAATTGTCTGCCCTCGTGACCTTTGTACAACGGCCTTGTGACCTTGGTACAATGCTGATCTGCTAGTGGCCTCGACTAATGCACCTTGCACTCGTGCTTGCAGGACCTGCGTTTATTGCCGTAGGGCTCTGTCACCTTGCACAAGGCCACATCAACCTGGTTTTGGCCTTATCTGTACTTATAGATCTTGTTTCTCGATCGGCAAGTGCCGCTGGGGGTACAGGACCCCCCAAGGCCAGGTGGAAGCCACTGCCTTTTTTTTTTTTTTTTTTTGGAGAAGGGCAGGCTGTGGGCAGGGTATGTTTCCCTTGAACATCAGCGCAGGCCATTGACCTGAGCCCTGAAGGGGGCAGAGGGTTTCCACACATGGCTTATGCAGCCTCCCCAATGCGTGAAGCAGTTGTTTTCCTACCAGGAGGTGGCGCCATACTGAGGAGTCAGCAAGGGAGGATTGGACTGAATTGTTGTTGTCTGATGGCAGAGGGTAGCCCACATTTTGCCTTGGCCATGTCCACCGTCCTTGGAGGGCCGTGTTGCTATTAGCACAGGAACCTGGTGGTAAGAGGGCCATGTTGCTATTAGCACAGGAACCTGGTGGTAAGAGTGCCCTGCTTGTGTCTGCTTGTTGTGATTTCTGTTTGGGGCGTTCGAGAGCCCTAGCCGGAGTGGTGTGGCGCTACTGAACCAGCCATCTTTGGTTAGAAGGTAGGCAACTTGAGAGAGCTTGTATGCCTCGTCAGGAATTAGAGTCCTCGGTAGGAGTTGTAGGCATATGCTCAACCTGAACCAGGCGTTTGTAACCGTGTGTCACGTTGGATAGCGCTGCGAATGTCCTCAGCAGTGAGGTGGCAGATGCTTCGCATGACAACATTTTCTAGTAATGGCTCCGCCTGAAGCAGGAGCATGGCGCTAAAGGATGCCTGGAGGTGTGAGAGGGACTCGAAGCCATGTAGGGAGAGTGCTCTAGCACAAGATACTGCCTCCGGCACATAATTCCTTTAGGACCAATGTTATGTGGGACTTGGAGCCCCTGTACAGGGAAAGTTATAGTAGAAGATACTGCCTCCGGCGCAGATTCCCTTTAGGACCAATGTTATTGGAGGTTGGCCTTGGCAGTATGGGCAAGCTGCCGAGTCAGGAGTGCTGTTGGGTGCGATAGATGGGGCTGGCCCGACAGAACCGCCCAATTTGCGGATTGGTGACCTTCTCGTTGGACGAAGTCATTTGCCTTGTCCCCTGGAGCAGAGGCAGGGAAAGGCTGATTGATGCAGGCCTTGTTTAATTTCAGTATATAGCGGCTGAACAGGGTATCCTGTGAAGACACTTCCGGGGCAGGAGACCTGCCCAAGATCAATGGAGAACCAGATCTCTTGGGTGTTAGGAAGGCGTCCCAACTTTTAAGCTACTCCTCCACTCGGGTTGATGGAGGTGTGTCCTCCTGGGATTACATACAGGAGCATGACATGCTTGCAGGATACAGGTGTGATACAGGTGTGTCCTCCTGTGATTATATACAGGAGCATGACATGCTCTGCGGGATACAGGAGCATGACATGCTCTGCAGGATCCGCAGCTGGGACCTGAACCTGTGACCCTTGTCACGGTCGGGTTGTCATGGGGAAGAATATGGGATCAGGCCGATGTTGGACTGTGTATCGGAGGTGGGCGACGGAGCAGTTCCAGTGTGCAAGCTCCTGCGCCCTGCTGTCTTCTTTGGCTGTAGCTCTACTACAGGACATCCGATGGTGACCATAGGGAGGCTAATCACAGTGGGCATGGTCAAGGAGCAGAGTCTGACGTAACTCCGGCAGGATCGAGTTCTGGTGTTGGCCAGACATCCCTTGCCCTTTTTAAGCCATATTCGGGGGTCACCGAGACTTCTCAACTCCCGGGGCTCTGCGTCCAAGGGAGCCGGTGTTGTTCTGAAGCTCCGTGTGCCACTGCGGCACATGGCTATGTCCTCAGAGCATAGTTATTGCTGTTGATAGTAACCTGCTTTAGGTGTGATGCATCCCGGTGATACTCCGACATCCACTTCCTGGGGATCCAAGGAGGGCATCCTTGGGGGGGGGGGCGTGGTCTGCAGGAGCCACAGCTGGGTCTTGAACCTGTGCTATTCTGACTATGAACACACTGGTTGTGTGCACTGCACCACACTGTTGCCACCAAGTCAGAGGTTGGCTGTTGGTGGCCCTTCACCACGCTGTTTCCGATGCACTACTTATAATCGCTTCCCATTGAACACCTGGATGCCTTCAGGAGACCGTCGAATTTTCCGGTCTGATAAGGTGTGCCCTTTTTCCGATGCTTCCGGGGCTGCTGCCTGGGAACGGGTAGGAACCGAAGCTGTCCCTCACCGGGTCCAGACCCCATTTCAGCGTGTCTGGTCACCCCTGTGGGTCTTCCGGTGTTGTCGTGTGCTTGATTTAGCGGCACAATGTAGCACCAGCGGGGAGAGCCCTTGGGATTCCCTCTCACTTGGATGGATTCCCTCTCACTGACCATGGCACTGCAGGTGAGAGCCGTGATCATCGGGCCATTTAGGATGCTATTAGCCCTCAAGGAACCAAGGCCTGAAGGTTCAGATTACAGCACTAGCTGTGAAAGGCTGAGATCTGCATCGGCAGCGCCATTGTCATCCAAAAAGGAGGGGCCGATCACGGAAGTCACTCCTCTAACCCCTCCATCCGCGCCGGTGATGTTGTTCCACGCGGAGGGTTCCCCGGCATTTTACATGGCTTTTGGATACAATTATCCTGCAACATTGAATCAGTGTCTTCACCTTTATAGCCTGGTGGAATTCGCTGTTAGCAGGAAGCAATGCAATGCAGAGAAGCGCACCAGGGCCAGTTCGGGCGAAGGCCGGCGCTCTGTGAATCGGCGCAGAGAACTCAGTCGCCATACAATGCAAATGCAGGGAAGCGCACCAAGGTCGGTTCGGCACGAAGGGGACACATGTGTATCGGCGCAGAACTCACTTGGCGCTGGTCCCATTCGGCGCGGAGGTGTCGGCGGGCAAGAAAATGCTCTGTAAGAGCGGCTCCTCCTCAAGACCTGGATCTCCGGCCAATGGCGCCATAGGGGGAGGAGCCTGGCCAGTGATGTCATCAGACAAGATGGCCACCGCCATGAGGACCTCGTGTCCTGCCGGATAGCCGAACTCCCCGTGGCAAGAACCGGAGCCGTAGTTGGAGGGGATTCTGAAGATGTCAGCGCGCTGGAGGTCTACCGGAGGCCCGCGGCTGGGGATGGAGGCCTAAGAGGCACATCCGGAGCCAAGGCCTTCCTAGGCGCATACCGCGTGCTGGAGGTCTACCGGAGGCCCGCGGCTGGGGATGGAGGCCTAAGAGGCACATCCGGAGCCAAGGCCTTCCTAGGCGCATCCCGGGCTGCCACAAGGCTACCGCCTGACTGGGATCCTCTTTTGAAGCCCATTCCTCCGGATCCTGTGTTTCTGCCACTGGAGAAAGAGGTAGGAGTTCGATCAGAAGGCTGGCCGGGAACGGAGGCCTTATAGGCACGTCCTGGGCTGCCGGGCTTCCTTCTCAGGTATTTCTTGTATAGTTGCTCATCCTAGATCTATTCTCAGATATATATAATACCTTTGCAGTGATCTGGAAAGAATTCGTGTAGAGGGGATCCTCTTTTTTGATCAGAAGGCTGGCCGGGGACGGAGGCCTATTAGGCACGTCCTGGGCTGCCGGGCTTCTTTCCCAGGTCTTTCTTGTAGCGTTGCTCATCCTAGATCTCTTCTCAGATGTATATAATACCTTTGCAGTGATCTGGAAAGAATTCGTGTAGAGGGGATCCTCTTTTTGTTCAGAATTGTGTAATTTCAGTTGGAGAGTAACGAAGTCCGTCTTGCTGGCAAGGTGGAAGAACTGAAACTGGCTAGCTAGAGGCGGGCCAGGGGGCAGGGCCAGTTGGCCCATGCTCAGAAGGGCAAAGCCCTTCTGAGCTATGGAGAGTACTTCCGTCTCGGCGCCGTCGGATGACGTCACCAAGTGTGGCTGACTCATCCTGCTTGTCCTAGGAGAAAGGGGGTTACATTTGGAAAGAATTACCAGATGTACAAGCCAGTTTCAGGAAAGAACAAGGTACTACTAATATTGCAAATGTGAGATGGATTTTGGAAAAGGCAAAAAGAATACTGTATGTCTGACGCATCCCCAGCTCTTCTGATGCAAATTCCTGTTACTGATACTTGGACACATCAAACATTTTAACCTACTGGTTACATAAACACAGCTAGTGTATAGGAACCATGATGCATTGCATCAGAAGGTCAAAGGTAACAACAAGGATGGAAGAAAACAATGAGATAGAAGAGTGAGCCACTAGATGACATCAGTTTAAGTAACATTTATAACAGTCAGAGTTCCTCAGAATATGACTTCCATGTGCTCTGAAGAGCAGAAAGTGGAGCAACAGAGAGGCAGATATTGGAGGAAAATATTAGGATAAGGTTAGCTGATTTTTGGTTTGCAAATCTGGAACAGCTGGGTGGGGCAGGGATGCAGGGCTAGTGTCACCCACTATGCAAATTGTGTGTTTGCACAGGACAGCAGTCATGGGGTGGGCAGCACAGTGAGCTGGCCAGGCCCAGCTGTAGAATGAACGACAGCAAGCAACGGACAGTGGAAAGCAGCTTGGGGGCTTTGGAACCCATGAGCATGCGACCCAGTCCCTCGGTAACAAAGTTGCATCAGAAGAGACTGGGATGCATCAGACATGCAGTGCAGTGCATCCATGAGCTCCAAAGCCCTGTGCTCCTTGTCTGGGGTGCATTGCATTGCAGATGGTCAGATGAGTAGATAGTTTTTCAAGAATCTTAGAGAGGAAGGACAGCTTGACACAGATGTCCTGTCGAGTGAAGATTTTTTCAGACTAGATCGAACTATGGCTTTCTTCCAGAGTTCAGGAATGGTCCCAGAGGATAAACTGGTGTTGATGATGGAAGAAGTGCTAGAGACTCAGTAGGAAGCCAGGCTGAGGATATTGGATCAAGCATGTGAGTCATTTTCCTGGAGGATGAAAGAAGCTTGGAAAAATTGCACATTGTAATAGTATTGAATGCAAGCCAGAGATGAGGTGAGGCAAGGCAAGAGAAGATAACGGGAGAGTAGCTGCATTCAGAATACTAAGTAATGAATGGAAGGGGCTGAATGAGGACAAAGAGGGCAAAGGAGAGCCAGGAACTTCACCAGCAAGGAGTCTGGTCTGAATATAAGATATTTTGCTGGAGAAGTATGCGGTTAGTTGTTCGGAGGATGGGGTATCTGTCTGAGTGACCGAAACTGGGGGATGGAGGAGGGAAGAAACCACTGAATATAATTGTTTGGGATGATTGGAGGATGATTTAATGGATTTGGTGAAGAAATATTTTTTTGCCAACATAATCCTAAAATGGTTAATTGAATGGCAATGTTGGAAAGTTTCCAAAGAAGCAGGAGTGAGGAGTTTACGCCTGCGTGTCTCTGCTCTCCTCAATTGAGTACGGGGAAGACGTAAGTCAGGATGGTACCATGACTGGTGGTTTTTTCCCACTTGTCGCTTGGGCTTAAGTGGGGATATTCTATCCACAGTGGAGGAAAGAGTAGAGTGCCACATATCTACTTGTTCTTCAACAGAAAGGATAGAGAAATGCAAGGAAGAAGTATCAGCAGTTGGGAAGGGATAGTAGACTCTGAGCTGCGAACCTATGAGATAGGGAGAGGACTGGTGCACATGTGACAGTTGGCCAGGAAGATGAGGAAGGAAAATTGAGATTAAAAAATTATACACAGATGGTTAGTCCACTAAGTGCAGTAGGGGGGAGGGGAAATCAGAGTTCGTGATTTTGAGATCGAGGGTGTGATCAGCCGAATGGATGGAAAATAAGACATGCTGTGACAAAGAGATCTGAAAGAAAGAAACGAAAAGCATCACGCAGCATTCTCGGTGAGATGGAGTATTAAAATCCCCAAGAATCAATAGTCCAGGATTTTAAAGAATGGTTTTGGAAAGACTAAACAGCAATTGATCCCAGGCTGAAGGACTGATGAAAGGGGGGATGTAAAGTAAGAGAAGGTGAATATTTAGGGGAGGGGGAATAATACCAGCACTGACTCAGCATAGTGGAGGGTAAGGAGAGAGAATTCCAGTACAGACAAAGAGGAACAAAACAAAAAGGCCACACTACACCGATTCTTGATGAGTAGGGGGACTGAAGGCACACTATGGTATGGTGGGGACAACGAGATAGAATAGAATCCTCTCCATTCCTTAGCCATAACAAAGTGAGATAGCAATAAATGAGATACGAGAGAAGTTTTAGAATGTAAAGAGTGGCAATTAAGAAGGGCACAATGACAGAATGTAGAGTGGGAGGGGTGAGTGATGGAAGTGCAGTTAATCGGGTTATTCACACGTGACCCTGCTCCAGAGTGAAGAAGGAGGTAAGGGGTGCCTTCCCCATAGAACTGGAATATGAGACACGTGATAGGGAGGGGAGGGGGCACCATAAAATAGGCAGAATCCAAGAAGAGCCATCAGGAGCCACAGATGGATGAATTTATTGGGAGTGGACCTTGTGGAGTGGGGATGTTTGCATGAGTCAGCCCAGAAGTCACACCAAGGAGGTCGCCAAAGGAGCAAGTCCTACTCCTTGGGCACATGCCACTGCGGTGCAAAATGCCACATTGATGTTAAATTTAAAGCAGCATTTGATGGTTCAGTGGTCACATGACCAATGAGGTTAGGTTGCACAAGTACTCTCACCAGGGCTCAGTGTACTGAATCCAGAAACCTGTAATATAGAACACGAAAATACACATGGTCAACACTATGGACAAGAGCAAGACAGGAGCAAAGGACAGGACAGTTTAAAAATGCCACGATGATGTTAAATTTAAAGCAGCATTTGAGGGGACTTGCTAGTTCAGCAGTCACATGACCAATGATATTCGGTTGCACAGATACTCTCATTGGGCTCAGTGCACTGAATCGGGATGTGGACTCTTATCCTTGAAAGTTCATACCTCAATAAACTGGTTAGTGTAAAAGGTGTCACTTATCTCTGTCACTTTGCTGCTCCAGACTAACACAGCTACCATCTCAGAATTTTCAGCATGTTGGGACAAAAGAGAGGCTTGAGAAGGCTCCATTGGAATCGGTGAGAGTGGGGACAACAGTGATGGTGGAGAGAGTGGAGGACAGCATAGTAATGCATTCGCACAGGGCACCAGCCTGCAGGGTTTGGGCTGGATGGATTTAGTTGAGGCTGGGTGGCACTTTCTCCCTTCCCCCCTTTAACTTCCCACCATAAAAATGATATTAAAAGCATTGTAGGGACACTGGAATTCGCCAACTCCTCTTTGATTCTCTCGCCCCCTCCCCATTTCATCATCTCCCTCTTGCTTCCCTGCTGTCCCCGTGGGTTGACCACCTTCCCCTTGCCCCTACCCCATTTCATTATCTCCTTCTCGTTTCTCTGCTGCCCCCACATACTGACCATCTTCCTCTTGCCCCCTCCCCAGTCCATCATCTCACTCTTGCTTTCCTGCTGTCCCCGTGGGTTGACCATCTTTCCCTTGCTTCCTCCCCTGTCCAGTATGACCTCTTGCTCAAGTGGGCAGCGCAAACCTCCCCCCCACAAAAAAGACAGTGCTGCACCCACAACCTCACCAGGCTCTGTTGATATTATGAGGCTGCTGCGCCGGTCAGTCGTACCTCCTTTATTGCAGGCAGGGTGGCAACCGAAAATTGAAATTCTTCTTCCGTGGCTGGCAATACTGTGAAATTGGCTCTCCAGGCTGCAGCACATAGCTGTCTCGGCCGGTTGCCGGATCCCACTGTGTCCTGGAGCACTCGGTGCCTTGCGGCAGGACTGGAGCGTTGTCAGGCTCCACGCCTCCTTTCCCAAGTTGGGTAGGGTTGGCATCGGGAAGCGTCGGCACACTACAGCATGGCTGGGCTGCTGGGACCAATTGCTGTGGGCCAGGGTCCTGTTTCACCTCTCTCTCTGTCTTTCTGTGTGACCGACAGGCAGCATGAGGTGGACCTTTCACACGATAGACTGCTGCCTGGGACTGCACATGCACAGAGAGAGAAAACACATGTGCAACATGGATGTGTTCTAATTGGGGACTTCTGTGTAAATGCCGGGACAATCCCCAAAAATCAGGGACATCTGATAACCTTATATTAGGATGAGAGGCTCAGTGCCATCACTGACCTTTGGGGCTTTGAATGAGTCACTGAATCTCCCTCAGGGTCTACAATCAAATAGAAGAATTCAATTTTTAAAATAAATAAGTTGCCCCAGCTTCAACTGGGCAAAGCTCTGTAAATAAGGTTACCAGATGTCCCCAATTTTGGAGGATTATTCCTGATTTTAGAGCTGTCTCCGACTCTCACCTCTTCGGCAGCCCCCTTCCCTGACTCCAGCAATAGGGGCAGAGAAGGTAGAAAAAAATTGTATTTACAACTTAGGGATCTGAATAAATCAGTTGTTAGAATTTACATCCATTATCTTTGTACTTTGCACAGTAGGGGGGAAACGCATTGCTGTTTCTTTTTCTCCATCAGTTTGTCTGCTTGGAAGTGACATTGTAGCTGTCATGGGATAGATGGGAGGGGGGGGGGAGGGGGAGGGTAATGACTCCTCTTTTCTCCTTCATGGAAGTAAGACGTCCCTAGCTTCCCCTCCCCCACTTTGGATGTCTGGTAACCTTACTGTAAAAGGCCAAATGGTTGGAGGTTGTCTGCTGTGGGATTTCGTTTTCATGTTGCAAAAAATACACAGAAATATAGAAGATGATGCGGACAGCGACCATGCAGCCTCTGCCTACCAAATGCCAAGCTCTCCTCACAGATCCTATGTATTTGATGCATGTTTTTGTCTCATCTCCACCACATCTGCTGGGAGGCTATTGCACACATCCTCCTCTCTTTCTGTATAGAAATATTTCCTCAGATTCCTCCCGCATCTTTTCCCTTTCATTCAGCTTGTTTGGGCACCTGCAACTATGATGTGAACATAAATTACACGACTACCTACCAGCTGATGTAAGGCTTTTATGCAGAAGGAATGTGAAATGCACACAAAAAATTCATTTTTAACAAGCACAAAGCAAACTTTTTTGGCCTTACAGTCCCCTTCCTCCCCCCTCCCCCATTGCTACTCTACCCCTCTCTCCAAGATTTAGTTTAGCGCATCCCTTAAGGGTTTAGGCCTTCAGGCTGTTCCTCAGAGCTTTAATTCTCCTTAGTTCCATTGCCTTGCACAAGCTTCTACAGGTGCACCAGCTAAAGCCTAATTTTCTACTTACTATAATTAATTCTATTGAACAGAACAAGAAGCAGAAAAATGCTGGCTTTATTTTTTATCCCACGCTGGTTAGCCCTTAGGCGAGTTGGCTCGATGCCATATAAATAAATAGAAAATAATAGGAACAGTGTTCTTCTCCGATATCAGAAATGCTGCTGCATAACTAGAGGCTGGTTGCTTACAGGGGTAGTAATTTCGTAACAGCGAGAGTGCCTATAAAGATAACTAAATCCTGCATATTTAGACAGGCCACTAAACACCTCTGTCCCTTCACTGAAAAAGCTCCTCCAGTAATCCCAGTGGCACTGTGCAAATGCTCCCAGCTTTCTGCAAGTCAGCTGCAAATGTGCATAAGACTGTAAAACCGCATGGCCGTTTGCACACAGTTCCAGGATGGCACCTCATTACCTGCGCACCACTTGTAGGCAAGGCCATACCAAGGGCTGTACGAGCGGTGCGACCACACAGGGCGTAAGCACTGAAGGGGGTGCTGCTATCATCAATGGGCTTTTAGGAAACCCATTAAGAGTGAGTT
Organism: Ichthyophis bannanicus; assembly: GCA_033557465.1. Taxonomy (NCBI): domain Eukaryota; kingdom Metazoa; phylum Chordata; class Amphibia; order Gymnophiona; family Ichthyophiidae; genus Ichthyophis; species Ichthyophis bannanicus. The sequence goes on from CM066042.1 coordinate 10,482,751, forward strand.
ACTGAATGTGGTTGCTTGGAGGGGGCACCAGATTCGTTGGCTGCACAGGATGCATTTCTAGCTTGCTACAGTGCAGCTTGTAGATGTTTTTGGGGTGTAGTCTCGGTGGCATGGAAGTTGTGATGAGTAAGTGTATTTTACAAAAGCGCGTGCACACACGGACATCAGTTTTGGAATGGGCGTAAGTGTGTCTGGCTTTTGTGCACTACTGGGGGCTGCTATGGGACGTAAGTGTCCATGTTGTCTTTATAAAACAGGAGTAAACTAGGTGCCTTCTTGTACTTTCGACATATAAAGTTACCCCTCCCCGATGCATGTGCACATGGAATCCACATGCCTCCTCCACCCATACTGTGCACCCTGGGACATAACATACCTACTGTATGCAGAGAAATATCAGTGCAATTATGAGTCATTTCCTCATGTATTAATTCATTAACGTCTGTCTTCTTTTATACCACTTTATCCAAAATCAAAGTGCCTTACAGGGAACAAGTTACAATTTTATTTATTTATTAGAATTTCTATAATGCATTTTCCAAATAGATCAAATGCGGTTTACATCGAACAACTTTTGAGATGCACAGTAAGCAGTATTAAATCAATTACATGAAACAAAGGAACAATATACAGTATGTTTAAACAAAACATTGGCTAAATCTATCCTAAGTTGTAAACTATGTACATTAATTGATGTTTGAGATGTACTGAAGGCAGTACAAAATCACTTTCATGAAGCAATTAAACTATATACAGTATTTTATTTATTTACATTCTCTTATATACTGCGCTATTCTGCATCAGTGTGGTTTACATTGAACAAACTGAAATTACATTGAACAGGGCATTATAACTTGGAGATAACTATTTTACAGGGAACATGGGCTATGGAGGGTTAAGTGGCTTGCCCAAGACCACAAGGAGCACCTGTGGGACTAGAAACCCCAGTCCTTCCGGCCCAAGGTTGCTGTCTTCTAGTGGGATTTGAACCCCTGACCTTCTGGCCTGAAGTACTTTGCCCCAACCACTAGGCCACTCCTCCACTCCAGTAGGGTTGCACAAAATGATGGCTGGATCTAGCCTAAGTTGAGAGCTATGTAGAGCGTGTGGGGTCCTCAGGTTTGAAGTCGTAAGCCCAGAGATGATTGTGCATGAGAAGTTGATGGTTTATGTGGGTGGTTTTCAAGTAGATGGAATGGGGTAGTATGAAGATGCAGGAGAAGTTTACATTTGTAGGTTGGTTAGTTCGGCAGTGGTATTCTCTCTTGGGATTCCAAAGTGTTGCATGAACAGATAAGTTTTTAACTTTTTACAGAATGTGGGAAGGTCGTTCATCTCTCTTAGCTCATCTGGGAGAGTATTCCAGATAGTGGGGACGCAGTGGGAGAAGGCCCTGTTATTTCTTGCTTTGGTGGACCTTCTGTAGTCCGATGGCATGGTAAGTTTGTTTTTGCTGCATCCTCTTTTTAATTGAGTATCTAATTCCTTAAAGATTAATGTAGAGAGGTGGGAGAGGCTATGTCTCTGAGGAGCTTGAATGTGGTTACTATTACTTTATAGAGTATATGGTTCTGGATTTGGAGCTAGTGTAAATTGTAAAGTATGGGGGTGATGTGTTTGGATATTTTAGCATTCCACGCTATGCGTGCTGCCACATGTTATGCCATTTGGAGCGGTCTTAAGGTTTGTTTTGGTAATCCTTGGAGAATGCTATTGCTTAAGTTAAAGTATGGTGTGATGAGTGCTTGCAGAACTGATCTAAAATCATGGGTGAGTAGCAGTGGGCATAATTCTTTTATCATTTTGAATTTGTAGAAGATTTTTTTTGTTGTGTATTTTGTGTGTGCTGTCATATTGAGTGACTGTCTATAATTACCCCAACATATTTCACTTCTTTCTTTCTGGAAATATTTGCATCTTGGATTCTGATGGAGGATGGAGTGGTGAAACTTTGGTTTCTGGTAATATAAAGAGCTTCAGTTTTACTGAAGTTGATAATGAGATTATGGGTAGAGAAGCAGTCTGTAATTTGTTGCAATATGGGATTAAAGATGCTGAAAGGGAGATATAATATCATCCGCGTAAATATGATAGCTCACCTTACATTTTTTGAAGCTCATGCAAATGGGTTGAAGATAGATGTTAAACAGGAGGGCGGATGATCCTTGTGGTAGTCCTTGTTCTAGGTTATATGCTTTAGATGTATATTGCCCGGAGTTGACCTGTTGTGTTCTATTGGATAGATATGATTGAAACCATTGCAGTACTGTTCCTTTGATATCTATTTGATGTACTCTGGAGAGCATAATGGAGTGGTTTATACTGTCGAAAGCTGCTGTGATATCTAAAAATATCAGGATAAACGCTTGCCTGGAGTTATCTATGCCTCGGATAAGATTGTCAAATAGTGCAGAAAGGAGTTTCAGCACCGTGATGTGGGCTGAAGCCGTATTGGTAAGAACATAAGAACATAAGATATGCCATACTGGGTCAGACCAAGGTCCATCAAGCCCAGTATTCTGTTTCCAACAGTGGCCAATCTAGGTCATATGTACCTAGCAGTTTCCCCAAAAGACACATGTTCCACAATGCTTGTACTGGGTCAAGCATTGATATCCTGGGTCCCTTCTTAATAATGGTTTATGGACCTTTCCTCCAGGAACTTGTCCAAACCTTTTTTAAACCCAGCTACACTAACAGCCTTTACTATATCCTCCGGTAACAAATTCAAGAGTTTGATTACACGTTGAGTGAAAAAATATTTTCTTTTATTAGTCTTAAATAGTTTACCCTGTAGCTTCATTGCATGTCCCATAGTCTTTCTATATTCTGATAAGGTAAACAATAGATCTACGTTTACCCATTCCACTCCGTTCATTAATTTATAGACTTCTATCATATCTCCCCTCAGCCGCCTCTTTTCCAGGTTAAAGAACCCTAACCTTTTTAGCCTTTCTTCATAGGAGTATCCTTCCATCCCCTTTACCATTTTGGTGGCTCTTCTCTGTACCTTTTCTAAAATCACTATATCCTTTTTAAGATACGGCGACCAGAATTGCACACAATATTCAAGGTGCGGTCTCACCATGGAACGATATAGAGGCATTATAATATCTTTTGTTTTATTTTCCATTCCTTTCCTTATGATACCTAGCATTCTATTTGCTCTCTTGGCCGCCGCTGCACACTGGGCTGAGGGTTTTAACATGCTATCCACAATGACGCCTAAATCTTTTTCCTGGGTGGTGGTTCCTAATGTGGAACCTTGCATCGTGTAACCATAGTTTGGGTTGTTCTTCCCTAGGTGCATAACTTTGCACTTGTCCACATTAAATTTCATCTGCCATTTTCATGCCCAGTCTTCCAATTTATCAAGATCCTCCTGCAATTTTCCACAATCCTCTTGGGTTTTAACAACTTTAAATAGTTTTGTGTCATCTGCAAATTTGATAACCTCACTCGTTATTCCACTTTCCAGGTCGTTTATGAATATATCAAAAAGCAGCGGACCCAGCACAGATCCCTGGGGTACACAACTATTCACCTTTCTCCATTGGGAAAATTGGCCATTTAGCCTACCCTCTGCTTTCTATCTTTTAACAGTTCCTGATCCACAGTAGTACACTGCCTCCTATCCCATGACTCTTTAGTTTTGCCAAAAGTCTCTGATCAGGGACCTTATCAAAGGCTTTCTGAAAGTCCAGATACACTATATCAACCAACTCTCCTTTGTCCACCTGTTTATTCACACCTTCAAAAAACCATAACAGATCAGTAAGTCAAGATGTTCCTTGTCTAAAGCCATGTTGGCTGTCACCCATTAGCCCATGACTATCTACATGCTGAGTAATTTTATTCTTTATGATGGTTTCTACCATTTTTCCCGGTACTGACGTCAGGCTCACCGGTCTGTAGTTTCCCGGATCACCCCTGGAACCCTTTTTAAAAATTGGTGTTATATTGGCGATCCTCCAGTCTTCAGGTATTAGAGATGATTTTAATGATAGTTCACAGATTACTAATAGCAGGTCTGCAATCTCATATTTCAGTTCCTTCAACACCTTTGGATGTATACCATCTGGCCCAGGTGATTTGCTACTCTTCATTTTATCTAATAGTTATAATATATCTTCCCGATGTATCGATATTTCCTTCAATTCTTCCGCACCTTTAAATACCACTTCAGTCATGGGTAACATCCCTACATCTTCCTCAGTAAAGACCGAAGCAAAGAATTCATTCCTTCTCTCCGCTATCGCCTTGTCGCCTCTTAGTGTCCCTTTAACTCCTCTATCATGATCTGAGGCAACATGGTTTTACCAAAGGACGAACTTGCCAAACAAATCTGATTGAGTTCTTTGACTGGGTAACCAGAGAACTAGATCAGGGGCATGTGATGGATGCCATCTACCTGGATTTCAGCAAAGCCTTTGATACTGTTTCTCATAGGAGGCTTATCAATGAACTCAGTATTTTGGGGATGGGTCACAAGGTGGTGAACTGGATCAGAAATTGGTTGACTGACAGACGACAGAAGGTAATGGTAAATGGAGCTCACTTGGATGAAAGGAGGATGATTAGCGGGGTGCCCCAGAGTTTGGGTCCTTGGTCCAGCACTGTTCAATGTATTTGATATTGTTGAAGGACTGCATGGAAAAGTCTGTCTTTTTGCAGATGACGTGAAAATTTGCAACAGAGTGGACTCCCCTGAGGGAGTGGATAACATGAGGAAAGATCTACAAAAGCTGGAAGAATGGTCTAATGCGTGGCACTTAAGATTTAATGCAAAGAAGTGTAGTGTCATGCACTTGGGAAGCAGAAATCCAGGGGAAATGTACGTGATGGGGGCGAGAGGTTGGTGTGCATGGACCAGGAGAAGGACCTTGGTGTGATTATTTCTGCGGATCTCAAGGTGGCAAAACAGTGCGACAAGGCAGTGGCAAAAGCCAGGAAGATGTTGGGTTGCATACAAAGAGGAATTGCCAGCAGAAAGGAAGAGGTACTAATGCCACTGTATAAGTCACTGGTGAAGCCTCACTTGGAATACTGTGTTCAGTTTTGGAGACCATATCTTGCAAAGGATATAGATAGACTGGAAACTGTTCAGAGGAAGGCGACCAAAATGATTTGGAGCCTGCGTCAGAAGCCTTATGAGAAGAGACTTAGAGACCTAAATTTGTACACTCTGGAGGAGAGGAGGGACAGGGGAGATATGATTCAGACCTTTCAATACTTAAAAAGAAATAATGAACAAACAAACCTCTTCCAAAGACGGGGAAGCTGTAAAACTAGAGGGCATAACATGAAGCTGCAAGGGGGTAAACTGAAAGGTAATGTCAGGAGATACTTTTTCACTGAAAGGGTGGTGGATGCTTGGAATGCCCTCCCGATGGAAGTGGTGGGGGCAAATGCAGTGACAGAATTCAAAATGGCAAGGGACAGACACAGTAGATCCCTTTACAGCAACAGGATAAAATCAAAATAAACTTAACTAATTTCTCAACATATAGGGGTGTCCTACATGGAGCGGTGGGTTCACCCCTAAAACAAAGACATGGGGAGGGGTGGCCTGCACAGAGCGGCAGGTGCATCTACTCTTGCCATCTTACTGGGTAGACTAGATGGACCATGCTGGTATTTATGTGCCGTCATTTACTATGTTACTATGTTACTAGGTGTGTTCTTTGGTAAACATACTCCTAAATGTCCTAATATTAGCCATGTATTTTCTGAAAATACAAATTGAGAATAATTATGCATCCGGCCACCAGGGAGCACGTAACTGCCATTGAATACCAGCCAGTGCCCAAAGAGTCATGGGATAGGAGGCAGTGTACTACTGTGGATCAGGAACTGTTAAAAGATAGAAAGCAGAGGGTAGGCTAAATGGCCAATTTTCCCAATGGAGAAAGGTGAATAGTGGTGTACCCCAGGGATCTGTGCTGGGTCCGCTGCTTTTTGACATATTCATAAATGACCTGGAAAGTGGAATAACGAGTGAGGTTATCAAATTTGCAGATGACACAAAACTATTTAAAGTTGTTAAAAACCCAAGAGGATTGTGGAAAATTGCAAGAGGATCTTGATAAATTGGAAGACTGGGCATGAAAATGGCAGATGAAATTTAATGTGGACAAGTGCAAGGTTATGCACCTAGGGAAGAACAACTCAAACTATGGTTACACGATGCAAGGTTCCACATTAGGAACCACCACCCAGGAAAAAGATTTAGGCGTCATTGTGGATACCATGTTAAAACCCTCGGCCCAGTGTGCAGCGGCGGCCAAGAGAGCAAATAGAATGCTAGGTATGATAAGGAAAGGAATGGAAAATAAAACAAAGGATATTATAATGCCTCTATATCGTTCCATGGTGAGACCGCACCTTGAATATTGTGTGCAATTCTGGTCGCCGTATCTTAAAAAGGATATAGAGTTATTAGAAAAGGTTCAGAGAAGAGCCACCAAAATGGTAAAGGGGATGGAAGGATACTCCTATGAAGAAAGGCTAAAAAGGTTAGGGCTCTTTAACCTGGAAAAGAGACGGCTGAGGGGAGATATGATAGAAGTCTATAAATTAATGAGTGGAGTGGAACGGGTAAATGTAGATCGATTGTTTACCTTATCAGAATATAGAAAGACTAGGGGACATGCAATGAAGCTACAGGGTAAACTATTTAAGACTAATAAAAGAAAATATTTTTTCACTCAAAGTGTAATCAAACTCTGGAATTTGTTACCGGAGGATGTAGTAAAGGCTGTTAGTGTACCTGGGTTTAAAAAAGGTTTGGACAAGTTCCTGGAGGAAAGGTCCATAAGCCATTATTAAGAAGGGACCCAGGATATCAATGCTTGAACCAATACAAGTATTGTGGAACCTGTGTCCCTTGGGGAAACTGCTAGGTACATATGACCTAGATTGGCCACTGTTGGAAACAGAATACTGGGCTTGATGGACCTTGGTCTGACCCAGTATGGCATAACTTATGTTCTTATGTTCTCCCCTGGGCAATCTTATGACAACCTACTGCGGTGAGTAAAACACTGCTCTGTACTACCAGTTTCCCCAAGAGGGCAGTTCTTATTCTGGCCACATATTTGTAAAGGCTGCAGCTCATTGCAATGCTCCAAAAAATAGAGAATGTACAAATATGTTCAACAAAAGCTGGAATTCCTGTATCCTCCAAAGGTGTTCTTCAAAATTTACAAGAATCAGGATCCACAAACTTCTAAATAAAAATCAAAGGGAGGAAATAGACCTCAGAGTCTCCGAAACGAGGGCACAAAAAACTTACCACTGGTCTCACATCACAGGTCAGAAAAAAACTCCTTGTCTTTTTTTATTTGATTGTTAACTATATTTTTCAAATTTAAATAGTCTCTATAAATATAGTTAACAATCGAATAAAAAAGACAAGGAGTTTTTTCTGACCTGTTATGTGAGACAGTGGTCGGCTTGTACGTTCCGAAGTCCCTGAGGTTGTCTTCCTTCGTTTGATTTAGACGTTTGTTGATCCTGATTCTTGTAAATTTTGAAAATCACTTGTGGAGGATACAGGAATTCCTTTTCTTGTTGAACATATTTTACACACAGACTTTCCATCGGTGGTGAAAGTGTTAGTATGCACTTACATTCACTTGCATAATCACTAAAGGGAAAAATACGCACACACCTGCTCTTTTTTCTGTGCATATAGTTTTTCTGCATGAAATACTCAGAAATGCACACCTGGAAATGTAGAGCTATTTCCAGACCTCGCCCCAGGAATGCCAGCACCCGACAGCTAAAATTTGGCACTTAGTGGCACTGTGTGTATACTGTGGGTAGTTTCCATAAAACTCTTTTCCCCAAAGGGTAGTGCACTGTTTCTACCCATGGAAGTCATTCTGAGGACAGACTTGGACATCTCTTTTGCAGACTGCAGACGTATATTCTGATCCGGTGCAATAAAATCCGAGGAGGCCAAACTTAAACGTCTATGTGCCACATAGAATTTCACTAAAAAATAAATCTTTGAAAAATATATGAAAAAGACAGGCAGGCATTTTGGAAGTAAGCAGGTGTGACAGTTTATGTAATAGTTCCTGTTTGGGTGTATGATGTAATTTAAAAGAGAATCTATCTCTGTCTGAACAGACTGCAGGCATCTTATCTTGCAATGGCTTAGTACTGGAATCTTGGAACAAAATGAAATCCCTGGTGAGGAAAGAAAATTATTTGCAGTCAGATCGCTGGAAATACGTGGCTTGGTATAAAACTGCTCCTTGTGCTGCAGTAACGAATTTCCACTCCACGATTGCTTTTCCATCCCAAAGTGTGTCCTTCCTACATTAGCACCGTAGTGTAGCCTCATCGTATACAGCAAGAATTTCTTTCTTGTGGAAACTGCAAACACACAACATTATTTTTTACAGTAATGGGATCCTGCATTTCATGTCTTAGTCCAAAGGGTTCTGGAAGGGAATCCCTGGGTGAGCAGTAGAGAGAGAGACCAGCCCGGCCTTCTAGTCTGCCCAGTAAGGTGGTCATAGTGTCGCTCTGGGCCTTTGTTTAGGGTTGTAACGGCTGCTTGGTGAATGCAGAGCCTTTTGTAAATTATGCAGGAGCGCACATGCCTTTGATGCCAGGCACTTTACCAGAAACAAACAGCTTCACTCAGATGATGCAACTAACACCTTTAAGACCTGGAATTTATTCACCAATTCAGGAGCCGACTCCTCAAAATCTCAGATCCAAGCAGTTGGCTCACACTTATGTCTAATTCAAAGAAGGTCTAAATGCCAATGGGGACATGGGAACATAAGAAATGAGATACTGGATCAGACCAAAGTCCATCAAGCCCAGGATCCTATTTCCAACAGTGGCCAATCCAGGTCACAAGTACCTGGCAGGTTCCCAAAAAGACACACAGCTTCCATAATGTTTGTCCCGGGGTAAGTAGTGGGTTCCCCAGGTCCTCTTTAGGTTTATGGACCTTTCCTCCAGGAACTCGTCCAAACATTTTTTAAAACAGCTACACTAACAACTTTTACTACATCCTCTAGTAATGAATTCCAGAGTTTGATAACATTTATTTAGCCATATTTATTGCCTTTCTCCAGGTCAAAGCAGTTACAATTGGGGGATACATTTAACACAAGGGGATATGAGACATATACACTAATACTTACAGGGAACATGGGCAATGGAGGGTTAAGTGGCTTGCCCAAGACCACAAGGAGCACCTGTGGGACTAGAAACCCCAGTCCTTCCGGTCCAAGGTTGCTGTCCTCTAGTGTGACTTGAACCTCTGACCCTCCGGCCCAAAGTACCTTGACCCAACCACTAGGACAATCCTCCACTCCAACATGTTAAGTGAACAAATATTTTCTCTTATTAGTTGTAAATGGGTTACACTGTAGCTTCATTACATGTCCCCTAGTCTTTCTACTTTTTGATGGTGTAAAAAAACTATCTTTGTTTACCCATTCCATTCCATTCATTAATTTTTATATCTCTATCTTATCTCCCCTCAGCTGTCTCTTTTCCAAGTTGAAAAGCCCTAATCTTTTAAGGCTTTCCTCATAGGGGTATTGTTCCATCCCCTTTACCATTTTGGTGGCTCTTCTCTGAACCTTTGCTAATAACGCTATATCCTTTTTAAGATACAGTGACCAGAAGTGCACACAATATTCAAGATGCAGTCGCACCATGGAACGATATAGAGGCATTATATTATCCTTTGTTTTATTTTCCATTCCTTTCCTTGTGATACCTAGCATTCTATTTGCTTTCTTGGCAGTCACTGCACACTGGACAGAGGGTTTTAACATGGTATCCACAATGACGCCTAAATCTTTTTCCTGGGTGGTGGTTCTTAATATGGAACCTTGATCGGGTAACCATAGTTTGGGTTGTTCTTCCCTGGGTGCATAACTTTGCACTTGTCCACCTTAAATTTCATCTGCCATTTGGATGTCCAGTCTTACAATTTATCAAGGTCCCCTTGGAATTTTTCACAATCCTCTAGTGTTTTAACAACTTTGAAAAATTTTGTGTCATCTGCAAATTGGATCACCTTACTCATTATTCCCATTTCCAGGTCATTTATGAATATATTAAAAAGCAGCAGACCCAGCACAGATCCCTGGGGTACACCACTATTCACATTTCTCCACCAGGAAAATTGGCCATTTAGCCTACCCTCTCCTTTCTAACTTTTAACCAATTCCTGATCCACAATAGTACACTGCCTCCTATCCTATGACATTTTAATTTCACCAAGAGTCTCTTATGAGGGACCTTGTCAAAGGTTTTCTGAAAATCCAGATAGACTATATCAACCGACTCACCTTTGTCTACCTGTTTATTCACACCTTCAAAAAAATATAACAGATTAGTAATACAAGACTTCCCTTGGCTAAATCCATGTTGGCTGTCTCCCATTAAACCATGGCTATCTACATATTCAGTAATTTTATTATTTATAATAGTTTCTACATTCTTGTCTGGTACTGACGTTAGGCTCACTGGTCTGTAGTTTCCCGGATCACCCCTGGAACCCTTTTTAAAAATTACACTGGCCATTCTCCAGTCTTCAGGTACTACAGATGATTTTAATGATAGTTCACAGATTACTAATAGTAGGTCTGCAATTTCATATTTCAGTTCTTTCAACATCCTTGGATGTATACCATCCGATCCAGCTGATTTTCTACTCTTTAGTTTATCAAATAGTTGAAATACATCTTCACTGTTTATCGATATTTCTTTCAGTTCTTCCGATACATCATCTTTAAATATCATTTCAGGTATGGATAACTTCCCAACATCATCTTCAGTAAAGACCGAAGCAAAGAATTCATTCAGTCTCCCCGCTATGGCCTTCTCCTCCCTTAGCACCCCTTTTACCTCTCTATTATCTAATAGTCTAACTGACTCACAGGTTTTTTGCTATGAATGTACTTGAAAAAGCTTTATTATTCATTTTTGCTTCCAAGACAAGCTTTTTTTTCAAATTCTCTCTTTGCCCACCTTATCAGTGCCTTGCATTTAACTTGCCAGTGCTTATGTTTCCCGTTTTTGTCATTTGGCTTCTTTTTCCATTTCCTGAAAGATGCTTTTTCAGCTACAACAGCCTCTCTGACCTCACCTTTAAATCATGCTGGCAGGTTTTTGGCCTTCCTTCCACTTTTCTTAAACATAGAAATACGACGGCAGAAAAAGACCACATGGCCCTTCCATATCAACTACAATAGTCCCTTTTTACCTTTAGAGATCCTCTGTGTTGGTCCCATGCTTTTTTGAATTCAGATACTGTCCTCATCTCTACCATCTCCACTAGGAGATTATTCCACGCATCTACCACTCTTTCCATAAAGAAATATTTCCGCATATCACTCCTGAATCTATCTCCCTTCACCCTCATCCCATGTCCCTTCGTAGCAGAACTTGCTTTCAATTGAAAGAGACCCTCCTGTGCATTTATGTCACGGAGGAATTTAAATGTATCTATCATTTCGCCCCATCCCGTCTTTCCTCTAAAGTATACATATTGAGATCTTTAAGTCTGTCCTCATATGCTTCATAATGAAGACCACTAACTATTTTAGTAGCCACCCTCTAAACCAACACCAACCTGCCTATATCCTTCTGAAGATGCGGTCTCCAGAATTGCACACAATACTCCAAATGAGGTCGCACCAAATACTTACAGAGTCATTCCAAGGCATGACTAGCAGGAATGGATGTTCTGTTGGCACGTCCATCCCTGCTATTCGGCCCCTCTGCCGACCCTGACTAAGTTCACTGCATGTTGTACATGGAGGTTAGATGGGGCAGGAAAGAGGCGTTGCAGGGGAGGAGTTAGGGCAGGCATTGGGCGGTTGGTGATTGGTCGGTGTGCAGTGGGTGGCCCTGCAGAATTCCAATGTCGGCCCTGTATGTCCAGGGCCAGCAGCCTGAATGGGGAACTTATTCCACCTCTGAGGTGGAATAGGTTTCCCTAGTCGGTTGGATCAGGCAGGCCCAGGGCTCCAAAATGGCAGGAGGGGGCAGAGGAGATTCCCTGCAGCCTGACCCTGGGCTTTGGAGGCCAGATCTGAGGTTGGGCTGCAGGGAATGAACCTTTTGGTCCAGCGGCCGGGGATCGCGACTTTTGAGTGGAGCTTCAGTGCCATGCTTGATGTAAATCTTTAACCTTTGCAGCTGCTCCTTTTAGTTTTTTCTTAACTATTTTCCTCATTTTATCATAGTCTCCCTGTTGAAATTTAAAAAGTAGTACTGTGGATTTCCTTATCGTTCTTCCTCCATTTATTAAATCAAATGCGATCATGCTATGATCACTATTGCCAGCAGATCCTGTGTTCCACATATTTAGAAATATATGTGCATATTCTAAAGGTCTGCCTACACCACACGATTCACCCTGGCAATGTGTAAACATGTGATTAGTGGCTTTTCAGGAATCACCACTTACAGATATCGATGCACTAACCCATCTGAAACGACCTCATTGGGATCCTATGTTAGGCGTCTGCTGCTGAAAACCAGAATTCAGTTCCTAACTTTTTTCTCCTACCTAAATCTGCCCTTGTAGCAGTCCGCATTTTAGGATCCTAAATTTAAGTACTTAATGAGTCTCTCCCCTAGTTAATTTTCAGAAGGACCTACTCAAGCTTCTGCCTCCCAGAATTAGGCTCTTAAACCCTTTGAATCGACCTATATAGTTAGGCATAGAGCTGTGGTCCTCTGATCTACGAAGCAACCTACTTACCGTATATAGATGGCAAGATGACTTTTCACATTTTCCTCAATATCACTCCCAGGACAGGACATTTCTGCAAGAAGGACGTCTGCTTATATGAAGCACACAGAGACAGTAAACATTGCCGCTGCTCTGCTACTCCGGGAACCAGGACCACGGGCAACTCTAAAGGCTAAGCCGCCTTTATTTACATTTCTAATGTGGTTACTTTATATTTTATGACCCATCTCTTCCAGTCCCTCAAATATATGTTTAGTTCCTGGTTTATCCTTATTTCCCGTAGGATGCACATACGCAGTATAACACAGCTACTCATCATCTTTTGCTGAGTGCTACTTTCAGTTTCCTTCAAGACTATTTGGTTTTGTGAATGACAATCCTCTGGGCTTGTGTACTCACTGGGAGCTCCTCAAAAGCCTGATCTACTTCCAAGCCAAAATCAAGTCCTAACCTTAAATTCCAAATATACTCCAGAAATTTGTAGAGCAGCTGGGACAGGAAAGCTTTCTTTTCATTTTCTAGATTAGAGGGTGCTTGCAGGCACACACAACGTTTAGAGCTGGCTTAGCCTTTGGGCAGACTCAGTGCTTCCTTAGAGCAGCAGCTGGTTGGGGGGGGGGGGGGCACAGAGTAGTTACAGTCAGAAGACAAGAATAAGTCCCAGCTGCTACCATAACATACTACTTCCTGTTTCCTCAGCTCGCAGCCTTAGGGCCATCTTTAACTCTCTCTCCTCCACACACATCCAACAGATAGCTAAACCCGTTGCTTCTTTCTCTATAACACTGGCAAAATTCATCCCTTCCACTCTACACACACTACTAAGATCCTTATTCATTCTCTAGTCACTTCCTGCCTAGACTATTGCAACCTCCTCTTTGCTAGTCTTCCTCTGAATCATCTCTTCCCACTTTCATCTGTTCAAAACTCAGCTGCACGGCTAATCTTCTGCCAGAGTTACTATACAGGTGTGGAGGAGTGGCCTAGTGGTTGGAGCAAGGTACTTCAGGCTGGAAGGTCAGGGGTTCAAATCCCACTAGAGGACAGCAACCTTGGGCCGGAAGGACTGGGGTTTCTAGTCCCACAGGTGCTCCTTGTGGTCTTGGGCAAGCCACTTAACCCTCCATAGCCCATGTTCCCTGTAAAATAGTTATCTCCAAGTTATAATGCCCTGTTCAATGTAATTTCAGTTTGTTCAATGTAAACCGCACTGATGCAGAATAGCACGGTATATAAGAGAATGTAATAAATAACTCATGTTACCCCTCTTCTCAAGTCACTTCATTGGCTTCCTTTCCTTTCCACATCCAGTTCAAACTTCTCCTACTGATCTATAAGTGTCCTCACTCGGCTACTCCTCACTACATTTCCTCTCTTATCTGTCTCCCTACACCCCTCCTCGGGTGCTCCGCTCCTCTGGCAGATCCCTTCTATCTGTGCCCTTCTCGTCCACTGCCAACTCCAGACTTCGATCCTTTCACCTTGCAGCTCCTTATGCCTCGAATAAACTAGCTGAGTCTGTACATCAGGCTTCATTTCTGGCTCTTTTTAAATCCAGGTTAAAACTCACCTCTTCGAGGCCGCTTTTGGATCCTGATCCCCTTTGCCCTCTGTTCACCTCCTGCGTGGTTCCTTATCATTCCCCTATAGTCTACACTTGTGGGTTTGTCTGTCTTGACTAGACTGTAAGCTTTTATGAGCAGGGCTGTCTCTAGGCAGGTTTGCGTATGCCTTGTAGCGCTATATAAATGTTAAGTATTATAACATGCTCTTCTACCTACAGGGAGAGTGGGCAATTTTCAGATAGCCCATTCACCCAGATAGACATTTTGGGACTTAATTTAATGAACAAAATGTCTTGGAGGAGTCTGGAGGTTAATTGAGGAGGGACAAAGTTGAAGGTAGACCTAGAATGCCTAACCCCGTCCACCAGCCCTGGGGGTTTCCTCTGCAAACTCACAGTAGACTGACACTGGCAGAAAATCTATATCCTGTATATTTTGAGTTAAAACCAGGGAAGATCAGAAAAAGGAAATCCCCATGCTTGCTTTCCACCATTTTACCCCATATCCTTTGCACCCACAAAGTTCTGCCCCTTTCACCCAGAACAATTTCTTCAAATGGGTTAATTGTGTGCAAACAAAACAAATCCCACCTTGGTAGTACTTAAACCCACCAAACAAAAAACACCCGGGTCACATACACATAAATTATAGCTCTAACAATCAACTAAGGTAAATTATGAATGTCAAACCTAATACTCCTAAACACTAAGCAACTTCATCAGTCTGCCTGAACAGCCACCTTAATCCAATCTTTTTAAACGGAGATACATTTGTTCATCATTAGCCAGCCAGAAAAAAAAACTCTGATATAATTTTTATTATTGAATTTGGAGACCAAATTATATTTCATTAAAATATGTAAACTGATGAAGCTGGGAACGGCGAAACAGAGATCTTTGTTGGGAGACCGCGGGTGATGGTTCTGCCTGAAGAGCTGACTGCTGCAAGCCAAATACTTTTGAGCAATTGTTTGTGGCCGTTTGTTGCCCCTCCAGTTAAGTTTACTGTTTTCTGTTGCAGAAGAATTGGTACCGTTGAGTATGGTGTTCGCTCTTTTTTGTGGAAATATTTTATTTTGAGGCAGTTTACTTATTTTATTGAAATATAATTGATAAAATTTGGTCTCCAAATTTAATAATAAAAATAATATCAGAGAGTTTTTCTAGCTGGTGATGGTGAACAAACGTATTCTTTTTGGGCAGGTTTCTGTCGTATATGATAGAACTACTGAGTCCTTTTCTCTCTGTTTAGGAGTATTAGGTTTGACATTGATAATTAACTTTAGTTGATTGTTAGAGCTATAATTTATGTGTATGTGACCTGGGCTTCTTTTGGTTAGTTGTGTGCATACCATGACAGTCATGAACAGGGCCAGCCCAAGGTTTCTGCTGCCCTAGGCAGAAGCCTTGGCTGTGCCACGCCACCCCCCCCCCATTCTGAGCTACACTACCCCCCTGCACTGAGCTGTGCCACCCCTCATGCAACACTGCACTGAGCCACACGGCCCTCCACACCAAGCTTCCGCTGTCACTGATTCCATTGGTGGGGTGGGCCTGGGCGGGGGACGATTCAGCTCAGCATGGTGGCAGCGGCAGGCCATATGTACCAAAGCACATTATCTACTGTGGGCACCATGCCGCTCATGGAGGTTTGCCACCTAGGCAGCCTTCTAGCCTGCCTAGTGAATGGGCCAGACCTGGTCATGAATCTCACTTCTAAGCCAAGGTAGGTGGAGTATGACCTCTGTCTCTCAAATTTACTGCTAATGCTCTGCATAATACTTGCATTGTGACAAAGAGAACCTCCTGCTGGAGATCGTAAGATGTAACACGTACAAGCAAAATGTTGCTGTGCACTTGGACATTCCTCTTAATCAGGCTTGTGGCTCCTAATACAATGGGAAATATCTAAGGATCTTTCTGCCACATTTGCTTGGTCTCTGACTGCATTTCGTGAAAACTTCTCCCTCTTGACGCGATTCACAGAATAGTCGCTTGGGACTGACACCTCTATAATCAATGCTGTTCTGGAATTCTTTATCACTATGTCCAGCTTCATCGCATCCAGATTTCTATCAGTCAGAATAAGAGTATCCCAGGTGGTCATAACCTGTTCGTTTGCCGTAATTCTCTTAGGATCATGACCCCAACTGCTTTTCAGGGACAGTGATGTTGTAGTGTTTACAGAGTTTCCAGTGGATCAGACGTGCCACTTTGTGTCTCTCTGTATAGAAATTTTCTACCATCAGAACTTCTCAGCTAGTTTGAGATGAGCAACTTTTTCCAGCTTTTTCTTATAGAATCTGCATATGTCTGTGCTCACTGTCATCAGCGACAAAGGAGTGAAATACATTCACTAACTTGTGGTGTGGGGGAGTGGGAGAGGAAAAGTGTGCTAATAAAAAAGTTTAACCACAAGTAGAAGAGTTAAAGCCGCTGGTGCAATGGCTGTCGCTCGCCAATCCGTAGACAGTTCTCAGTAAGGAACTCTGATGTACCATGTGTGGTAGCGTTGCTTATCAGTTCTATAGCGCTACTGGGCATACGCAGCACTGTACATGTAAGAGACTGTTCCTGCCCCACAGAGCCACCATTGTGTTCAAGAGAGACAACAGGGGACTAGAGGATTAACACATATGAGTATTATACTGGAGAAAAAGGAGTCAGGATCCAAAAGCAGCCTCGAAAAAGTGACAAGACATAAGACTGAACACAACTATACAACCACCAATGCCCCACACTGGGATCAAAGGGGTGTGTAACATTACTACTTCTACTGGAACTGTTTGCGGAGATGAATAGGAAGCCAGTGAAGAGACTTGAGAAGAGGGGTTATATGAGCGTATTGAGGCTGACAGGAAAAATTCACTAACAGTTGCTGGTGAATTGATGTGTATCTGTCTTTAAGCGCCTTCACGTTAATGCAGACTCCTGGCGACTCAGCAGCCCCTGGGTTTTCCTGGCAAGGTATGACTGGAAGTAGGTTGCCAGTCCTTTTCTTCCGAGGAAGTGGAGGGTGAAATGACTTGCCCAAGATCTCTTGGATAGTAAGCTGTTTCTCTAACCACTAGAATGAAGTTCCCTCCTCAAGTCTCGCTGAGCACCTTAACATGTATAAATACAGGCAGGGAACTCATGCGTAAATGGCATGTGTGACAACGCACCGCCTAGCCTGTGGCGTAAGCAGGCCAAGGGGATGTGAGCCACACAGGGGGGTGAGTTTAAAAGAGTCCTTGTTAGTGCTGAAGCCTTCCTACTGTAGTTGTGGAGTGAGTGACGACAGCCAAGGTTGGGTTTCCAAAGTAAGTAATGCTTTATTCATGCATTAGGTATTTGCACAAAGTATAGCAAAGGACACCGTACAGGACTTACTCCCCCGCCACAGAAGTATAATGGTAACCTTCTGTACCAAATAAAAGTTCAAGTGTTTATATAGCTTCTCCTGATACTTCTCAGGGACACATAAAATATTTACAAGCTTTCATCATTCTTCCAGCTTCATTACTACAACATGGCTTCAATCTTCTAGTACTGCTTTCTCAGTATCTGTTGGTAATAAAGAATCTTTCTCCTGTTGTACTTCTTTCTAGTGTCAAACAGCTTCCCATAGAAATGGCAATCTCCACAACTCTGGCTTATTAATGACTGCCTTCTTGTGTAGGAGCAGTTTCTCTCTATTGCCTTCTATTCACAGCTGTACCACATGAAGCTTTGATTCATTCCATTCACTAGAACGCTGCTGTCTCTCATGCACGTTCTAGAACATTGGCTTAAGGCTTCTCAGCACTCAATCATCAATTAGGAATACTTATAGTTCTTCACTCTATCATACAAATCCTTAGGTAGCTGCTTTGTAAGATCCCTCAGCTCTGCCTGGTCTGCAAAGGCTCCTCTTAGCTCTCTGCACGGTTGCTGCCAATTAGCTTCTTGCTGGCAAGCAGGTGTGTGCTCTTCTGAACTAGAGCTTAGCTCACGCTGTCTATCGTAGGGAAATGTTTGCAGCTCTCTAACAGGGATTTCTCTATAGCCCCTCTTCCCTCTATTAACTTCAGGTTTATATTCAGGGCCTGATTTACCCCTGCCTCCTTTAGCAAGCAGTCTATTGTCAGTTCCTATAGACTGACTTCTTTCCAAGCTATTTACTTTACAAGGCTTAGAAGAGTTTGCTCTGACCTGGTTTTTGCAGCGTCTGCCTCTGGGGAACTCCCCTGACTCCAAGTCAGTATTCCAGGCTTCTGAATCCAGCTCTGGGTCACCTCCTGGGTTTTCTCTCTCATGGAGCTGAGGTCTGCCTGTGTCTCTTCCTGGACCACTTGCAGGAACTCTCCCTTCCCTGGTTCTCTCCTTAGTTCCTCTGGGCTCAGCCTTTCTGCTTGCACTGCTCTGTAACCAGTTCCTCTTCTCCAGGCCTTGCTCCTCGAGGGCTTGCTGCTCCAGTGCTTGCTCCTCGAGCCCCTCCTGCCTACTAACTGCTGCTTCCTGGTTATGAGTGCAGAGTGGCCCAATCCGGTCTGACTCCTCCCACCTCCCTGATTGGCTATGTCTCTGGGTTAGCCTAGAGCTAGGGTGTGGTTCTTTCCCTGCTCTTCTCTGCAGAGAAAGTTTGTGCACAGGAAACTTAACCTCTTCCTGTCCTGCCTCTCCAAGCATCTGAGGTGACAGAAAGTGATTTAAACCCATTTTCTCCTGTTTCTGGGGCTCTGCCTTGTCACACATGGCACTCATGCATAAATACAGGCACAGCACTCATGCATAAATGCACACATGGCCCTCATATAAATGCACACATAGCACTCATGCATAAATCCATGCATGGCACTCGTGTATTTGTAGGCACGGCACTCATACAGCCAGTGGCAACAAATATATGTACTGACCACTGATCATCATGGCCACTGACCTTAGGCCTCCCTTTCAGCAGGCTTACACTAAACATATAAAGGACCCATATAGGGAGTAATTGTATAAGGAGTAAGTATGCAGACAGTGGGCATTTAAGTGGAACCGCCGCACATGAATGGGCATTTACACGTGTGCTATAGGCAGTCACTATTCTCTACATGTGTGCGTAAGGCCATCACCTAATCTTACCTAACAGACAGACAGATACAG
Source organism: Ichthyophis bannanicus (assembly GCA_033557465.1). Lineage (NCBI taxonomy): Eukaryota > Metazoa > Chordata > Amphibia > Gymnophiona > Ichthyophiidae > Ichthyophis > Ichthyophis bannanicus. The sequence goes on from CM066042.1 coordinate 10,502,172, forward strand.
GTCAAGATTGGGCCCAACACATCCCGACCCATAAAAGTCCTGCAAGGCGTACCCCAAGAATCCGCGCTATCAGCTCTCTTATTCAACATTTACATCCAACCAATATGCAACATCATAAAAGAGCACAGGATAAAATACACAATCTATGCGGACGACATAATGATATACACACCAATCACCCTCGACAACCCAGACCACACCAAGATAGCAGACTGTCTCACACATATGAACACCTGGTTTCAAGACAGCAACATGACCATAAACTACAGCAAGACAGAGGTGCTAATCATCACACGAAACTCCGACTTCATCCCCCCCGCGACATCAAGATAGGCACCACAACCATACCCATACAATCAGAAGTGAAATACCTCGGAGTGACAATGGACAAAGAACTTAACCTTCAGTCCCACATCAGCAGAACCACCAAAAATGCATACCACAGGATGAGACTAGTACGACGTCTCAAGCCCCTCCTCACTCAGGAACACTTCCGCACAGTTTGTCAAGCACTAATAACCCCAATCCTAGACTTCTGCAACCCAATCTATCTAGGTCTAATGAAACAGACACTAAGACCATTGCAACTGGCACAAAACACTGCAGCACGCATAATTTCTGGCACCACAAGACAAGAACACATCACACCCACCCTAAAAGAGCTTCACTGGCTGCCTATCAGTACCCGCATTAGATACAAGACAACCATAAACATTTTCAAAATCAGACATCAATCATCAGCTTTCAGCCTCAACCACTCATACAACCAGACAACAGCACAAGACTGAGAAGAAGAGGCACATCCAACCGTGTCAACACACCTAAAGATATCAACAGGGTACGCAAGGACACCAAAAAGGAGCCTTATCAAAGGAGGCACCAACAATTTGGAACGCCCTCCCCGACGAACTGCGTTCAACAACAGACCTTAAGGAGTTCAGGAAACTACTGAAGACAACCCTCTTCATGGAACACTACGGTGACATTACTTAAACCATGCAACAGACACCTCAATTTCCCCCACATGTCACTATAATTGTAATTAAGCAAGGAACTGATACCCATAGCATTGTAAATAGCACCACAAGAATCAACGTCCAGACACGCTCACACGCATACACTACTCACTGCATGTGCACACTATACACTGTATCTTATTGATTGTTTGCTGTTCAGACCGCCTTGATTGCAGGATAAGGCGGTATAGAAATGCGTTTAAATAAATCAATAAATCACACATACCTTTAGTTAGGGTGTGCACAGGGATGGAGCTTAGGTAGAACATAGGCGGGGCCTAAATTTACCTGCATAAATTTTAGAATATTACAGCTTATGCTTTGGAGCAGGCGTAAGTGCTGTGACCACATCAAGGCGCGGCACTACACCCCTATTTTATAAAGCACACATGTACTTCAAATACATGTGCAAGTAACACGTGTTAACTGCATGGGAGATTACAGAAGTGCCATTTCATAATTCCCTGCCCAATTAACGTCTATTACCGCATGGGCTTGTGGGGCCTGTATTATAAAGTGAAGTACCCGCATACTTTACCTCCCCCTCCCCTCTGGGCCCCTCCACTGTACACAGAGCAGTAGAGCAATTTGATTTTCAGCCAGCCACTATCTGTGCAAGAGAAAAAAATCTCTGAAAGACGGCCCCTGCTCCTCAGAGCTTACAATCTAATCAGGACAGACAACACAACAGCTAGGAACAAGGGATCAGGATCCAAAAACAACCTCAAAGAGGTGAGCTTTCAGCATGGATTTGAAAAGGGGCAGAGATGAAGCCTGACATAGAGACACGGGTATTTTTTTCCAGGCATAAGGAGCAGCAAGGTGATAGGATTGAAATCTGGAGATGGCAGTGGATGAAAAGAGCAAAGAAAGAAGTAAGTCAGTAGAAGAGCGGAGTTCACGAGGAGAGTGAGAAGTGTGGGGAGAGAGGAAAGGTAGTGAGGAGCAGTAGAATGAATGCATTTATAGGGCAGAAGGAGAAGTCTGATCTGTATGCGGAAATGGATAGGGAGTCAATGAAGTGACTTGAGAAGAGGGGTAATATGAGTATATTGTAGCTGGCAGAAGATTAGCTGCACAGCTGAGTTCTGAACAGATTGAAGGGGAGAGAGGTGACTCAGAGGGAAACCAGCAAGGAGGAAGTTGCAACAATCTAGATGAGAGATGACTAAAGAGTAGAGAAGTTGGCAAATTTTGCTAATGTTAAGGAGAAAGAAACAGATTTTAGCAATCACTTTGATGTGTGTTGAGAAGGAGAGAGAGGAGTCAAAGATGACCGCAAGGTTGCAGGCAGAGGAAACAGGAAGTAGAAGAGTGTTGTCTACAGAGACAGCGAAAGGAGGAAGGGGGGAGGTGGGTTTAAGGGGAACAATAAGAAGTTTGGTTGTAACCATGTTCAGTTTCAAATGACGGTGAGACATCCAGGCAACAATGTCAGATAGGCAGGCAGAGATTTGGGTTTGGAGTGTTGGAGAAATATTAGGTGTAGAGAGGTAGATCTGGGAGTCATCAGCGTAAAGATGGTACTGAACGTCATGGGAATAGATGATTGCACCAAAGGACTGGGTATAGAGCGAGAAAAGGAGTAGACCCAAGACCAATCCTTGGGCTACACCAACTGAGAGCGGGATAGCAGTAGAGGAAGATCCACCAGAACAAACACTGAAAGAGTGATGGGAGAGATAAGAAGAGAACCAGGACAGCACAGAGGCCTTAAAACCAAGTGAGGACAATGTGTCGAGGAGAAGGTGGTGGTCAACAGTGTCAAATGTAGCAGAAAGGTCAAGAAGAATGAGGACTGAGTAAAGGCCCTTGGATTTAGCCAGGAACAAGTCGCTGGAGACTTTGGCAATAGCTTTCTCAGTAGAGTATAAGGAACAAAAGCCAGATTACAGTGGATCCAGTAGAGCTTGAGAGGAAAGAAATTCAAGGCAACGGCAGAGAACTGCACATTCAAGAAGTTTGAAAATGAAGGAAAGAAGGGAAGATGGGTCGATAATTAGAAGGACAGGTAGGGTCAAGTGAAGGTTTCTTAAGTTGTGGTGTGAAGGTTGCTGGGACAGTTTCAGTGGAGAGTGATAGGTTGAGAATGTGAATGATGGAAGGGATGGCAGAGGAGGAAAGGGAGTTAAGGAGATGGGTGAGGATAAGATCAGAGGAACATGTAGTGAGTTTAGAGGAGGAAAAACAGAAAGGTAGTTTTGTCTTCAGAGATCTTAGAAAAGGACAAAAGTGTAGCAGAGATTGAGGGGAAGAGGAGATCTAGTGTGGAATTAGAGTGTAATCTTGTGGACTTTGTTATGGAAATATTCGGTTAAGGTTTGGGCAGAAAGGGAAGGAGGGATCGGAGGTGGAGGTGCCTTGAGAAGAGTTGAAAGTTGAAAAGAGATGACGAGGGTCAGAGGTAAGAGAATTAGTCAGGTGGACATAGTAGTTTTGCTTGGCGAGTGCTATGGCTGATTGGAAGGCGGCAAGTATGAATTTGAAGTGAAGAAAGTCAGCAAGAGTGCAGGATTTGAGCCAAATGCGCTCAGCTGAGTGGGCACAGGAGCGTAGGTAGCAGGTAGTCGAAGACAGCCAGGGCTGAGGTACAGTGTGCCCCAGAGGATATGGCATGGGAGGAGCAAGAGCATGCAGAGCAGAGGAGAGGGCAGTGTTATAGGAGGCTACTGCACCATCTATAGAGTCAGATGACATAGTGGAAGAAAGAGGTGATGAGACAATAGTGAAGAGAGCCGATGGATCAATAGCATGAAGATTTTTAAAAAGGTAGGAGGAGACTGGGTGAGACTGAGGCGGGGAGTGATATAGAGTGAAGGTCAGAGCAGGAGCTGAGAACCAGGGCAGTTCAGTAATGCTTGCTGTGACCTTGGGCAAGTCACTTAACCCTCCATTGCCTCAGCTACAATAGACTTACAGGAAGGATCTCCTGTGCCTTGAGCTGCTACTAAAGAAGGCTTGAGCTAAATCCAAATCCCACCAGCCACCGGTTAACATATCACTTCATCCTGAGAAAGGGGAAAGAGAGGTTTTCTTCTATATTTCCTTCACTTGTGCTGTCTCATCACAGTTTTCTTCATTTCTATTTGCTGAACAAACATCAGTTGAGTGGGAACAACTTTCACAGGGTTTATGTTTCTCAGTTCTAGTCCATCCCACCTGGCTCAGGTATACAAACCTGTTCTAATAAGGAAAGCAGGCACCTCGTGATCTCATTTCCTTACCTGCAAAGCTCCTGACAGGTGAAAGTCACCTTGTCCCTTGCATCTTGGACACAGCGATGCATGAGTTGCCCAGTTCCAGCCAGCTCTAATCTAGCAATTATTAATGGGATTCTTTGCATTCCTGTGCACGAGTGTGATATGGGACAATGGTACATTCCTTGGAAGACAGCCGGGACTGGCAGGCAGACATGCATTTAGCTGGAAAGCTGTTTCTCTCGGCAGCTGCTCTGTTCTTGCTGACATTAGCTTATAGATTCTACAAGTCCCGAACTCCTGCCTTTCCGCAGAGAAGTGGCATCACAGAGGAGGAACTTGGAAGTTTAGCAGGAGAGATCCCTGCTGAAGTTACTGACGCAGCGCCTGGTCTGAGGTACAGACACGTAACTGGCAATGGGGTGAAGCAGAACTGCATTAAGACTGATTATCAGTGTGGAACTGTCGCTGTGGAAACATGGGGGCCACACGGCAACGTCCACCAGGGAAAGGGGGAGGAATATGAAACTAGTGATTTCACGCTTAAGAAACACAAAAATCAAGCTAGAAAGGACAAGCAAGCAGAACTTCTTACAGAGTCTCATCCGCTGGAGGTAGCGGATACAGATGCTATTCCGCTTACTGGCGAAGACAAATGCAAAGTGGCAGCCACAGAAAAATGTGTGAATCTGAAGAGCTCAGAAAGTAAAACTAACTACGATCTGACCAATCGCAATGATTTACAAGCAAAAAGTCCACAGCAAGGAGAAGAGTCAAACTGTGAAGTCCTCTCGCAGAAATCTGAAGCAATCCTGAAACGCAGTGGAAGTGCCCCCAAGCTTCAGGTCAGCGGCGGAGTCATTGAGGATGATAGGCAGGAACCAGAAGGGGAAGAAATGATGCAGAGCTCTGTCCTAATACACGAGTCGCAGGTTTCCGGGTTACAGACTATCAATGCAAGGTCTGGAATTAATCTGCACATAAACCAAACCCATGAGAAATCGGATGGATTACACACGTTTTCTTCTATTGCAGAAATACAGGTGAAGGAAAATTATATCAAAGAGAAGCAGCCAGAAGATGACAGTTCAACCCAAACATCATCAACTGCTGTTCTGAAAACCAAAATCTACAATTATTATGTGTCATCAACCTCAGAATCTCTCTCCAAGGAAAGATCTAATAGTATTGAGCTTTCCTCGCCCCCTCAGCCCAAGGCCGACAAGGAGCTGTTGGGCTCTGAATCTGGATTCAACCCATCCCAAGAATTAGGAAAAAAAGATAATGTCAAGACGTTTGTGACTACACAAGCTCTCAGCAGCATGGTTCCATCTCATGAAAGTGAAAAATGCTGGAAGCCTGAAGCCTCAGATAGGATGGAGCAGGCTCACGGTTTCTCTGGGGCTCCCCAAAACCAGGAATTCCACAAAATGGAGAACTTTATGAAATCAGAAGACAACATAGGACTTCCTGTAAGGATGCAGGAATTTCACTCTTCCACCTCAGATAGCACTAATTCACGTAGTTCACCTGCTAATAAACCAACAGTGCAGTCTTTGTCCTCTACTCAACCTGGTTCTAATGTGGAGCCCAGCATTGAGATGACTGCCAGTGATAAATGTTTTCAGCTAAATAAGGATCTTGATTTGGCCATGGCTTACCAGCTCAGTTTGGGAAACTGCTATGATGTGCTGTGCACAGCAAAACAACACAAACTTCATGACCTCCAAGAAGCAGCCTACAAAGTCATGAGTGACAATTACCTGCAAATTCTGCAGAACCCATCCATCTATAGGCATCTCAATGCTGCAGAGAGAGAGCTAATTCTGGAGAGGAGGATGAACGGAAGAAAGTATGTGACTGTTGCTGATGTTGATCCACAAGACTATAACCCGTCTGCTTCCCAAAACTCCAGCAGACTCTGCTTCTATGACGATGAAAATGACTCTTGGCACACGCTGTCATATATCCCAACAGAAGTTATTTCTATGGGTTGTGCCATGGGCGTCATGTTCAATTACCTCTTTGTGGCTGTCGGCTGTGAAGGTCATGGTAGACAACAGAAACTTTCAAATCGTGTTTTCTGTTACAATCCACTAAATGACAACTGGAGTGAAGTCAGTCCACTGAATCAAGCCAGACCTCAGTGCAAACTTGTGGCACTGGATGGATGCCTGTATGCCATTGGCGGCGAGTGCCAGTATACTGTAGAAAGATATGACCCACGCCAAGATCAGTGGACTTTTACTGCTCCTTTGCCAAATGGCACGTTTGCTGTAGCTCATACAGCTACAGTGTGTGATAATGAAATTTATGTGACCGGAGGAACATTGAGGTACATGATGATAAAATACAACTGTAAAGAAGATTCGTGGAAAATAAGTGTTATCAGTGGCAGCAAGGATCGGACCACGGAGATTGTGTCCGTGAACACTTTCATTTACCGTTTTGACTTGAACCGCAGTATGGGGATTAGTGTTTATCGCTGCAGCGCTAGGGCCAGGCTATGGTATGAATGTGCCATCAACCGAATACCTTATCCAGCCTCCTTCCAATGTGCCGTGATCAATAACCGAATCTACTGCATCAGTCGTCAGTTTACCCTCAGCTTTCTAGCAGATGAAGTGTCACCAAAGTTTCTGGGGCAGAACTTGAAGATGTTCCCTTCTCCGAAGGGGACCCTCCTCCCATTCGTTCTTATACTCCCAGATCGAGGCTCTGCAAGAATTTAGCAGGTTCCTGCGGATTTTTGCACCTGGAGGACACAGCAGGAACTCAGGAGAGTATGTTTATGCCAGTTGATGGACGTTTCAGACTTCATAACCTGGGAGTTGGTTAGTGAGATTTTAGATTTAAAAGTGACTGTGTGGTTTACTCAGAAGCATTATGTGAGACAAGTGCAGCAGTCCTCTTCTGGGCTAAGATTTATTCCCATTTTTAATGCTTTCTATTGGCCCAGTCATTCTAGTGATAGTTTTTGGTAAGGACTACAGACTGCAACTCTCTGAAGAACCTGATAGGTATACACCCCTGAGCTTGGTCTTTAAGTGACAGAAATGGCCCCAGAAAAACTTAGCTGCTGATGTTACCCTAATTTTCAGTTGCGCAAGGTAGCTGAAAATGAGCCAACAGCACCCTTGCTAGTTCAGAGCCCAAGTTAAGCAGCTGGCCCTGAAAATCAGCTCTAGGTGTCTAACTTACATTCTCTGAACAAATCCTCCCCCCCCCCCCCACAAACAACAACATCAGGGAACTGCACTGAGGGGGGGGGGGTGTCAGCTTTTATTATATTCAAGGTTTGTACTTTTGATGTGTTATGTTTATGTTTTGGATTATGATTTATGTAATGGATGAAGGTCTATGTTTTGTCAGGGGTAGTTTAATGCTTTGGGTTTGCATAAATGCAGTGCTTGGCATACGGCTGATTCAGCTACCTTCAGCATCTGCTAAAAACACAAAAGCACTTAGATGATGTAAACCTTGAGCTCATGCCACATAAAGCCATGCATTTCAGGCTCATGCGTGCAGAGTGGGACCCTTTTCCTATATGCCATGCTTAATAAAGAATTGAATGCATATTTCCATTTTTGCGTCACATTCTTCTGTGACTTGCAAGCTCCTTGGACACAGGGAAGGTGCTGATAGCAGGGACTGAGACTAAGAACTCTTCCTAGCTACCAGGGAATCCTGCATTCACTCTTCGGTTCCCAGCATTTACAGTCTTGTTATCTAAATGGAAAAAGCAGGCATGGCAAGCTCCACCCTGCTGACCAGGATCTTGGAGAGCATGACTGTGTACAATAAAACATTATTTACCGGTAGTTTGTATCTATTAAAGCCAATGCAAATCCTTCAGTATACAGAGCAGGGTGCACCTTGCCAGAGGATGGGTAAAGTATCCACAGGGTTGCCAGGAGTCAGCATTGACTCGACGGCACACAACAACCAGCTGGCTGAATGGTTATTTAAATATAAACCTGGAATCGCCATGGAGCAAATTCCGCAGGAGGCATCTCGTAGGTCTGCATCAGTGGGGCTTATGTGATGCTACAGCTGCCTCATCAGCCTGGTTCTGGGGTTACAGCGGCGGCGGTGGTGACTTTTTTCCCCACTGCTGCTATTTTTTGTCCAGGTGACTACCAGGGATTGTAGCTACAGTGGTCTTTACAGCTTGCTTTCTTCTTACCACTCTTTCCTCATCAGGGGTAAGGTACCCTGGGGTGAACATTGGATTCAGTGAGAGACTAAGGGGAGCTATTTTAGAAGCCTTATTCGTGCTTTGGATGTCTGCAAATGGGCCCTGAGATGTCCAGACCACAGAGATGTCTCCACAGCAGTGTACCTAGGCCTGTGCGACTGGTGCAGCTGCACAGGGTGCAAAAAAATAGGGGTGCATTTAAGATTGCCGACCGCCGGCCTCCCTCCCCCCCCCACCTGTGATTAGATCAGCCATCCAAGCGTGGAGTCGGAAATATCCACATGTTGCTTTTTTTAATTGGAGGTCCGCTCCGCTGCTGCCAAGGGAACATGAAAAATGGTGGCAGGGCAGGGGCAAGCAGCACAGGGGAGGGGGGAGCCAGCTGGGCATGAAGAGGTGTGGGGTAAGATGGAGAGATGCTGGGCATGGGGGGATGGGGCAAATGACAAACGACTGATGTCATGGGGGGGGGGGGGGCGCACCAGGTTTGCAAGTCACACAGGGTGCATTTATGGCTTGGTATGGGGACATCTCCAGCCTGAGGACGTCCAAGTCTCAACAGGAGCATGGTGAAGGCATGACCGATGCGTTAGCAGGAACCTGAACATTCCCGCCTGATCTCAAAAATGATATGGATGTCTGGCGTCATGTCTAAGTTTAGATCTGCTCTAGGCATGAACAGGCATCTGAAAAGCACTTGTTTGGGCTGAAAAACATTCAGAGGGTATAAAGAAGAAGGCGGTGCTTCATCATCGCCAGTACTCAGCACAATGTCAACGGTAGCAGCAGTGCGATTTAAAACCTGGCTGCCTGTTCCTAGCCCACTCCCGTAACCATTAGGCTATCCTAGAGGTCCAGGTTCTGAAATACGGTTCTGGGGACGTCTGTGTAGACGCCCCTGCAGGCTCCATGTTTGTGAATTTGTGTCTGCACCTGGACGTTGTGACTTAGATGTTCCGGTTTGCTCTTGGACGTCCCTTCTAAAGTTCTCCTCTATGCCTGCTCGGCCTCTGTCTACTGCTGGTGGACTGCAGGCTGGACGGAGCAGCCCTGGAACATTCTACAGCCCTCAGTCACCTGTTCCTATCCTACTGCACCAGGTGGGAACAAGAAAACTGCAGGGTAGAAATACCCTTCATTACATTCCGTAACTTAAACCATGTCCAGTGATCCCCAGTCCCTTTCAAATTCACATAACATTACAGTCAGTACATAAAACACAAACCGCTTGGCTTTTAGCAAAACTGCTGGAAAGAGAAATGTTTTCTATTCCTAGGTTTAGAGAATGATCAGATGGGTGTTAGACTGAACGCCAAGGCCAGCTCTGTAATCCAAAACCATACTACAGAGAGAAATGTTCCAGCTTCCTTAATCCTCCTTCCTCTTCTCCTTTTGCTAATATTTATTCCTGATCTTTGCAGCATCCAGAATAGCCGAAGCTGCTTTGACTGGAACCTTTTACAAATAAGGTGTTTGTGTGACCTGCTTCAAAATCAATATTTTATTTGCTTCTTCCCTTCCCTCTGAACTAACAGTGTGACAATAAATCATCCTCTCTTGCAAATTCCCCTGCCCTGCACCCGGCCCTACCTACAATTTTTCTCCGTCTTACGGAGGAGGCCGGCACCTGGGCCTAAGTACAGTTTCCCTGTGTATTGCAGAGGAGACCTGCACCCAGACCTATGTATATTTTTTTTTGTATTTCCGAGGAGGCCTGTACCCTGACTTATGCACAATTTTTCTCTGTATTACAGAGGAGGCCTACTCTTAGCCCTAAGTACAGACTTCCTGTTATTATGGAAGAGGCCTGTACCGGACTCTACATACAGACTTCCTGTATATTATGGAACTAGGGTTGCTAACTGGCCGGTTTTCAGCCGGCCTGGCCGGTTTTTCCATGAAAAGCCGGTTTTTTGCTCTGGCCGCAAGATCGGGAGCAGCCAGAGCAAAAGACCGGCTTTTCTTCTGACCCGAAGTAAAAAAAAAAAAAACACCCAGGGCCGGCCCACACACCGGAGGGCTTCAGAGGGAGCCGGGGAAGCCTGCGCGAGGCCCCGGCTTCCTCTGTACAGCCGCCAGCCTGAAAATCCTTTTCCTTCACGCTGGCGGCTGTTTCTGTGAAGCTGCGATTGCTGGGAAAGGTTAAAGGCAACCCTTTAACCTTTCCCAGCATTTGCGGCTTCACAGAAACAACCGCCAGCGTGAAGGAAAAGGCTCTTCACGCTGGCAGCTGTAAGAGGGAGCCGGGGCCTCGCGCAGGCTTCCCCAGCTCCCTCTGAAGCCCCTCAGACAGCCGCGGTGCTGGTCGGGGGGGGGGGGGGAGGCCAAGGACTGCATGGGCTGTGATGGGGGGGGGACCGGGGAAGGAAAAGGGCGATGGGGGGGGGGGGGGGGGACTTGGACTGGAAATAGGCTGTGATGGGGGTGGAGGGGACCTGGACTGGAAAAGGGCTATGGGGGGGGGGGTGAACTTGGACAGGAAAAGGGCTATGGTGGAGGGAGGGGGAACATGGACAGGAAAAAGGCAGTGAAAAGGGGGGCAAGGACTTCAAATGGGCTGTGATGGTGGGGGGGGGGACTCGGACTGCAAATGGGCTGTCATGGTGGGGGGGGGCCTAGGACTGGAAATAGGCTGTGATGGGGGACTTGGACTGGAAATGGGCTGTGATTGGGGGGGGGGGGACCTGGACTGGAAAAGGGCTATGGGGGGGGAGGACTTGGACTGGAAATGGGTTGTGATGGGGGGGGCCTGGACCGGAAAAGGGCTGGGGGGGGGGGACATGGACTGGAAATGGGTTGTGATGGGGGTGGAGGGGACCTGGACTGGAAAAGGGCTATGGGGAGGGGGGGAACTTGGACTGGAAATAGGCTGTGATTAGGGGGGCTAGGACTGCAAATGGGCTGTGATGGTGCGGGGGGACTCGGACTGCAAATGGGCTTTGATGGTGGGGGGGCCTAGGACTGGAAATAGGCTGTGATGGGGGACTTGGACTGGAAATGGGCTGTGATTGGGGGGGGGGGACTAGGACTGGAAATGGCCTGTGATGTGAGGGCTAGCACTGGAAATGGGCTGATGAACAGCTGGAATAGGACTGGAAATGGGCTGATGTGGGGCATGGGAGAATGGGACTAGAAGGGAGTGGATGCTGGGTGGGTCTAGAACTATAAGGGAACTGATTTTGGGGGAGGACTAGAATGGATGGGGAATGAGAATGGAGAGGGGAAAAAATATTTTGTGTGGAAGAAAAGTCTATGATGGGCCGGGTATTGGGAGAGTAAGAGGGGTTTGAGAATGGAAGGGTGAAATTTAAATGGATGATAAAGGAATAAGGAAAGAATTGGGGGAAAGAGCAAAAGGGAAACAATCAGTATGTTAAAGCAGAAATAGAGAGAGAATGGAAAACATCTAAAAGAGAAGAAAGGACAAATGGATAGCTCGCAGAAGACACGAAGAAACCAGAAGAAAGTGACTGGAGCAATTGCAACTGAAAAATAAAACACCCAAACAGAAGGTAGAAAAATACTTTTTATTTTGAATTTATTAGCTGGTATATGTCTGGTCTGGGAAGTGTGTATTGATAACATCTTTGCGTTTTTGTTTAGTGCAAGAGGAAATTACTTTATAGTTTTATTTCTCCAATGTTGTACATTTCATGTTTGGATTTTGGGGTTCCCAGTTTAATTATTATCTGACCAAGGAAGTTAGCCTACACGTATCCTCAATAATTTTTGTGGGTGGGGCTGGGGGCGGGGCAGGGGTGGGACTAGGGGCGGAGAATGGGTGGAGCATGGCGAGCCAAAGGTGTCGGGTTTTTCTAGGTGAAAAAGTTGGCAACCCTATATGGAAGAGACCTGCATCCGGGCCTATGTATATTTTTTTCTGTATTGCAGAGGAAGCCTGCACCTGGCCCTCCATACAGTCTTAGACACAAAAAGAGCACCGGCTCTTGCAAAACCAACGAGAAACACAAAGAGCAAGAGTGATGATGACACAGCGGCTTTATTGGTTGTCCCCGACGCGTTTCGGCAATATGCCTTCCTCAGGGGGAGAAAACACACTCACAAACAACAATAAGAAGATAAAATATTAAAAACTACTATTAAAACATAACATTAAATCAATTAATTAAAGCTAACCGGGCATGGTGTTAGGTTCTGATGACGTACTGATAACACGTAAAATTACCACAACAAATAGTTAAAAATAATAAAAATAATGTGTATAAAACTATAAATAGTTAAAAAACCATATATACATCAATAATAAATAAGCAACAATATGCATAAATAAGTGTCCCTCCCCCTGTAGCGTCACTTCCTTTTGAGCGTGAGTGCTGCAGCAGGGGTTTCATAGGGCCGGAGGGCTCCTCATAGGTTTCCTTTTCCTTTTTAAATTAGCTCTATTGCAGCCGCTGCTCTGTAAGAAGCAGGAGCAGCGGCTGCAAGCGGAAGGAGGTGGCTGGAAGAGAGCTGAAAGGGGGGGGGAGGGGGTGAGGAGGTGGCTGAAAGGGAGCTGACGGGGGGGGGGGGGGAAGAAGGTGGCTGGAAGGGACCTAAAAATGGAGGGGGGGAGGAGGTGGCTGAAAGGGAGCTGACAGGGGGGGAAGGAGGTGGCTGGAAGGGAGGGGGGAGAAGGGGGCTTAAAGGGAGCTGACACCTGGGGATGGTACTGGTAGATGACTGGGTAATGGGGAGGAGGCTGGAAGGGAGAGGGCACTGGGACTGGAAGGGAGCATACACATGGGGATGGCACTGGAAGGGGGATGGACAGAGGGTAGGGTGACTGGAAGAGAGCTGATATGGGGAAGGCAGTGGGACTGGAAGTGAGCGGATACCTAGGATGGTATTTGGACTAGAAGGGGCTGGACAGTGGGGAAGGAGGGGGGACTAGAAGGGAATGGACACCACTGTCATTCCTGGGAACACAAGGGGATTGACATTGGAATGTAATGGTAGGGGAGGACTGGAAAGGGGGCTGATATTGGGGATGGTTACTGGGACTGGAAATAGGCTGATGGAAGGAAGTGAAGAAAAGAAAAGAAGAGACAAGAAATGGCAGAAGGACTATAGACTATAGAAAGAGAGATAAGAGAACATAAGAACATAAAAACATAAGATATGCTATACTGGGTCAGACCAAGGTCCATCAAGCCCAGTATTCTGTTTCCAACAGTGGCCAATCTAGGTCATACGTACCTAGCAGTTTCCCCAAAAGACACAGGTTCCACAATGCTTGTATTGGTTCAAGCATTGATATCCTGGGTCCCTTCTTAATAATGGTTTATGGACCTTTCCTCCAGGAACTTGTCCAAACCTTTTTTAAACCCAGCTACACTAACAGCCTTTACTACATCCTCCGGTAACAAATTCCAGAGTTTGATTACACGTTGAGTGAAAAAATATTTTCTTTTATTAGTCTTAAATAGTTTACCCTGTAGCTTCGTTGCATGTCCCCTAGTCTTTCTATATTCTGATAAGGTAAACAATCGATCTACGTTTACCCGTTCCACTCCGTTCATTAATTTATAGACTTCTATCATATCACCCCTCAGCCGTCTCTTTTCCAGGTTAAAGAGCCCTAACCTTTTAGCCTTTCTTCATAGGAGTATCCTTCCATCCCCTTTACCATTTTGGTGGCTCTTCTCTGAAACTTTTCTAAAATCGCTATATCCTTTTTAAGATACGGCGACCCGAATTGCACACAATATTCAAGGTGCGGTCTCACCATGGAACGATATAGAGGCATTATAATATCGTTTGTTTTATTTTCCATTCCTTCCTTATGATAACTAGCATTCTATTTGCTGTCTTGGCTGCCGCTGCACACTGGGCCGAGGGTTTTAACATGTTATCCACAATGACGCCTAAATCTTTTTCCTGGGTGGTGGTTCCTAATGTGGAACCTTGCATCGTGTAACCATAGTTTGGGTTGTTCTTCCCTAGGTGCATAACCTTGCACTTGTCCACATTAAATTTCATCGGCCATTTTGATGCCCAGTCTTCCAATTTATCAAGATCCTCTTGCAATTTTCTACAATCCTCTTGGGTTTTAACAACTTTAAATAGTTTTGTGTCATCTGCAAATTTGATAACCTCACTCATTATTCTACTTTCCAGGTCATTTATGAATATGTAAAAAAGCAGCAGACCCAGCACAGATCCCTGGGGTACACCACTATTCACCTTTCTCCATTGGGAAAATTGACCAGTTAGCCCTACCCTCTGCTTTCTATCTTTTAACCAGTTCCTGATCCACAATAGTACACTGCCTCCTATCCCATGACTCTAGTTTTGCCAAAAGTCTCTGATGAGGGACCTTGTCAAAGGCTTTCTGAAAATCCAGATACACAATATCAACCGACTCACCTTTGTCCACCTGATTATTCACTCCTTCAAAAAAACATAACAGATTAGTAAGACAAGATCTTCCTTGTCTAAAGCCATGTTGGCTGTCTCCCATTAGGTCATGACTATCTACATGCTGAGTAATTTTATTCTTTATGATGGTTTCTACCATTTTTCCTGGTACTGATGTCAGGCTCACCGGTCTGTAGTTTCCCGGATCACCCCTGGAACCCTTTTTAAAAATTGGTGTTACATTGGCGATCCTCCAATATTCAGGTATTAGAGATGATTTTAATGATAGTTCACAGATTACTAATAGCAGGTCTGCAATCTCATATTTTAGTTCTTTCAACACCCTTGGATGTATACCATCCGGCCCAGGTGATTTGCTACTCTTCAGTTTATCTAATAGTTGTAATACATCTTCCCGATGTATCGATATTTCCTTCAATTCTTCCGCACCTTTAAATACCACTTCAGTCATGGGTAACATCCCTACATCTTCCTCAGTAAAGACTGAAGCAAAGAATTCATTCAATCTCTCCGCTATCGCCTTGTCGCCTCTTAGTGCTCCTTTAACCCCTTTATCATCTAATGGACCAACTAACTCTCTCACAGGTTTTTTGCTACGAATGTACTTGAAAAGGTCTTTAGTTCGCGTTTTTGCTTCCGCAGCAAGAGAAGACAGGAAAACGGAAGCCTCAGATTGGAACCAGCATGATCAGAGAATAAAATGATCAGACAACAAAGGTAGAAACAATGATTTTATTTTCAATTTAATGATTGGGCTTTGTGCCACCTTTATATTTTACACAGTATGGGGAACCGCATCTCTTATTTATCTGATATTGCACTGCATGCGGAGTCTGGCTTCTTGGGGTTTCAATTTAATTTTTGTCTATATATTTCTCTTTTTGTTTTGTGCTCATTTATTGATGAAGGCCTGTCTGTACTGTGTGTGTATGTACAACCAATGCTGCGTATTCTGTCAGTTGAATTTCTGTTTAAGAATGTGTAGCAATCTTGCTTGTTCAGTTTGCACATTGCCCTCTGCAATTTTTTGGGGGACAGGGAGTGGAGCAAGGTTAGGGTGGGGTGAGACAGGGGGCGGGGCAGGGCAGGAAAGGGCGGGGTGGGGTGGGCATGGGTGGAGTATGACTAGCCACAGGTGGCAGGTTTTTCTCTTTCAAAAAGTTGGCAACCCTAGGCCTACGTATAGTCTTCCTGTGTATTATGGAAGAGGCCTGCTCTTGGCCCTACGTACAATTTTTCTCTGTATTACAGAGGAGACCTGCACATAGCCCTACATATAGTCTTCGTACGTATCATAGAGGAGGCCTGCATCCTTTTGATTGGGGACATTATTCCTCCTGCTTGTTTAATAAGAGCTTATTCTGTAAATCAACTGTTAAATTAATTATTTCAAGTGGTTAAGCAGAGAGAACTCACTGCTTAGCAGAAAATATGAAAAGTTCTTGCAAACCAGTTTTCACTTTGGTCCCTAATAACTGGCACAAGTAAACAGCTGCCCATTAGCGGCTTCCTTTAGGGAAAATCAGAAGCAGGGCCGGCCCGTCCATTGAGCAAGAATGTTTTTTGCACAGGGCCCCGCGTTTCAGGGGGCCCCACGCAAAAAACATTCTACATTAGCCCACGTAGATTTTTTTAAAAAAACGGCTGCTTTCAGAGCTGCGAGAGTATCCCTTTCTTCTCGCGGCTCTGTTAATCTCACCAGGATTAACAGAGCCACGAGAGGTCAGAGAAGCTCTCGCGGCTCTGAAAGACCGCGCTTTGGGAGGGATTCGGGAGCTGATGCTCTAGGGAGGTTCTGCCGGGCAGTCGGGGCCCCGCGGCATTGACGTTTGATTCTGCCGCTGCCACAGCGACAGCAGCAGCAGCCAGTTTTCTTTTTTAATCTATCTGGGCTGGTGGGGGGAGGGGAGTTAGGACTGGTAATGGGCTATGGGGGGTTAGGACTACTAATGAGCTATGTGGGGGTCTAAGACTGGAAGTGGGCTGATGGGGGGAGGGGGTTAGGACTGGTAATGGGCTATGGGGGGGTTAGGACTACTAATGAGCTATGGGGGTGGACTAAGACTGGAAGTGGGCTGATGGGGGGAAGGGGTTAGGACTGGTAATGGGCTATGGGGGGACTAAGACTAGAAGTGGGCTGATGGGGGTTAGGACAGGTAATGGGCTATAGGGGGGGTTAGGACAGGTAATGGGCTATAGGGGGGGCTAGGACTGAAAATGTGCTGAAGGGGGGGTTAGGACTGGTAATGGGCTATGGGGGGGCTAGGACTGGAAATGGGCTAATGGGGGGGTTAGGACTGGAATGGGCTGTGGGGAGGCTAAGACTGGAAATGGGCTGATGGGGGTTAGGACTGGTAATGGGCTATGGGGGGGCTAAGACAAAATGGGGGGCTTAGGACTGGAAGTGGGCTGATGGGGGGCTTAGGACTGGTAATGGGTTATGGGGGGCTTAGGACTGGTAATTGGCTATGGGGGGCTAGGACTTGTAATGGGCTGGGGGGTTGCTAGGACTGGAAATGGGCTGAGTGGAAGGGGGCTTGAACTGCAAATAGCTGATGGGGATGGAGGCTTGGAATGGAAATGGGCTGTGAGGGGAGGGAGCTAGGACTGGAAATGGGCTGTTGGGGGGGCTTGGATTGAAATAGACTCATGGAGGGGTTAGAACTGGAAGTAGGCTCATGGGGGGCTTGGATTGGAAATGGGCTGAATGGAGGGGAGCTAGGATTTGACATGGGCTGATGGTGGGGCTAGGAAAGGAATAGAAATGGGCTGATGGGGTGCTGGGATTGGAAATGAGCTGATGGAGGGACTTGGATGGGGGAGCTAGGACTGGAAATGGGCTGATGGTGGGGCTAGGATAGGACTAGAAATGGGCTTATGGGGGGCTAGGACTGGAAATGGGCTGATGCTTGGACTAGAAGGGAGCGGATGCTGGGTGGGGCTGGAACTAGAAGGGAGCTAATGTTGGGGGAGGATTAGAATGGGATAGAGCTGGGAGAGTGGAAAAATATTTTGTGTGGGAGGGAAGACAAATCTACAATTGGCCGGATATTGGGAGAGTAAGTGGGGATTGAGGATGGAGGGGTAAAATTTGAGTGGATGAAATAGGAATGAGGAAAGAGCAAAAGGAGAAAGATTAGTATGTTAAAGCAGATGTAGAGAGAGAATGGAAAAAAACCTAGAAGAGTGAAGAAAGGACAAATGGACAACAGATGATGGAGAGTTAGCAGAAGACACGAAGAAACCAGAAGAAAGTGACTGGAGCAATTGCAACTGAAAAAAAATGCACAAAAGGTAGAAAAATATCTCTTTATTGAATTTATTAACTGAAATATGCCAGCTCTGGGAAATGTACATCATTAACGTCTGCGCTTTGTTTAGTACAAGAAGAAATTCATTTATAGTTTTATTTCTACAGTGTTATTTATTATTTATTTATTTTATTTACATTCTCTTATATACCGCACTATTCAGCATCAGCGCGGTTTACATGGAACAGAAACGCTCAGTACAGTTAACATGTATGAGTTTACAGATAACAGGGCAAGTAACTTAGATAACAGGGGTAAACTATTTACAAAAACTTGCTACATAAGCTTGTAAACTATTTACAAATATTGCTACATAAGGTTGTATGATCATGAATTCTATAGAAACAAATGCACCACTAAGGGTTAGAGAATCTTTCTTGGCATGTTGTTGGCGTGTTGTTGGGCTTTTGGGGTTCCCAGTTTAATTATTGTCTTCCTGTTTCTAAATTGTGATTCCTTGTTTGGTGATGGTCTATGTTCTGCATGTGTAACTGAGCTGAGGTATTCTGTTTATGTAATTCCTATTTGACATTGCCACTTGTTCTCTTTCCCCAGTAGGCCATGTATTGTTATTCTCTGAAATATATTGGTTTAATATTTGCAGTGTTGCCTTTTGATAGGTAGGGTCTTGTGCTTTGTGAGTCCTGGTAGTGCTGTCAGGATACGGCGGGTTTGTAGTAGTTCCTAATGTGCCTGGCAGTTGGCACTGGATTATAGTAATGTAGAAATCTTGTAGTCTTTCTTTATCCATACACTCATTAACCCTTTGAAGGCCTACTTAAAATTTTTAATCCACATTCTGCAGCCAGGTTAATTTTTGCATATTTCAGGCAAATTGTACCCGTCTTATTCAATATGTTCTAATAGTGATTTTCCTTCTGCTATGGTCATTGCATTGCATGGTCATGTATTATATACCATTTGATAGGAAGATTTAGTCAGAATTTTGGATCCCAAGAGTTTTGGGCTCGGCCTGGAAAGGGTTAAGAGGCATGTTTACTGAAAGTTAGTGTAAGGTAACATTATGCAAATATTTATGCAAATGAGGTCCCTTATGCAAATGAGGCCCCGCACCGAGTCTCCGCACATGGCCCCACACCCCCCTTGGGCCGCCCCTGATCAGAAGTACATTGGTTTTGGTTTCCTGCTTTCCAGCTTTTACCAAACACAAGCAGAACTCTTCCACAGCCTGAGGTCACCCTTCCACCATCCTGAGGTTACCCCTCGGCCAGCATAAGTTTTATATGCCTCTCACAATGTAAATTTGCAGTTCTCTTCCAACATGAGCTTAGGCCCCTCTAATGTGATAAAGTCGTGTGCATGCTGTTAGTCCACTTTAAAGGTTAATAAAGAAAAATAAAACAAATTGGGCTAATTTAATAAATGTTTGTATTTCTTCAGGTCAGGACAACATCAGCAAAAGATGACAATAACAGAATATATAAGTGACTCCTAAAAGCATTGCAAAGGTATTATGAAGGGGAAAAGGTAGGGGTGAGGGGTGCAGAGGAGGGTGGACGATCAGCAGTACAATTTTATGGTTTATAATGTGATTGGAAATCCACATCTTTCTAAGTCCTTCCCTGCTATCATCTTAACTTCAAACGTCTTATCTTCCTGAATTTAAAATGTCCTTTTAGTAATGTGACCATAAGGCCATTGATGCAGTGTTCTGGTGCTGAGAAATGTTCCCGCACAGAGGTGTCACCTTGCTCTGCCTTGTGGTATCTGATGGTGTGTCTGTGTGAATTGATTCTTGTCCTTATACCTGGCCTGTCTCTCCTTTGTGGCGTCCTTCACATTCTCAGCTCTGAATAATATGTACTACACTACAGGATGGGCATGAGTTGGCACGACCGTACCGAGCTAGAATCACGTCTTGTGTGAATTGCACATCAGGTGCACAGTCCCCCTCCTCCCGCACCTCCATCCGGCCACTTTCTGCTCTTACCTTGCTGCTGCCACCCTCTGTTTTCTCCACAGCGGCACCGGCAGCAGGACAAGAGCAGAAAGTGGCTGGACGGAGGTGGCAGAGCGGAAGCACCCGATGTGAAGGTTGCCAGCATTTTAAGCAGATCTGTCCCTCCCTGTCTGATGTCGTGTCAGAGGGGGGAGGGACCAGGCCTGCTTCAAATTTTTTGCTGAACTGTGCACTGAAATGCAGTTCAATAAATAAATGAATACAAAATGGTGCAGCACATATCACAGGACCCCACAGTTACCCCACATGGGTAAAAGCTTCAGTATAAGGGATCCTACTCACAGTACCGCACCTAGCACTGTGTGAGTGGTGCAGCCGTACAGGGTGCAAAGGCTTAAAGGGTGCATTTTGGCTGCCTGCTGTTACCCTGCTGCCGCTGAGAGAAGAAAGTGTGGCAGCAGCAGGACAACAGTGGACAGCCAAAATGTGCCCCGTACATGCGTCCCCATATATGTGCCCTGTACATGCGCCCCCATATATGTGCCCCGTACATGCGCCCTCGTATATGCTGCCCCGTACATGCGCCCTCGTATATGCTACCCCGTATATGCGCCCCCGTATATGCACCCCATATATGCGCCCCATATATGCACCCCATATATGCGCCCCATACATGCGCTCCCGTATAAGCGCCCCTGTATATGCACCCCTGTATATGCGCCCTGTATATGCACCCCATATATGCGCCCCATACATGCGCTCCCGTATATGCGCCCCCGTATAAGCGCCCCTGTATATGCACCCCTGTATATGCGCCCTGTATATGCACCCCATATATGCGCCCCATACATGCGCTCCCGTATATGCGCCCCCGTATATGCGCCCCTGTATATGCACCCCTGTATATGCGCCCTGTATAAGTGCCCCAGTTTATGTGCCCAGTATATGTGCCCCGTATATGCGCCCCCGTATATGCACCCCGTATATGCGCCCCGTATATGCACCCCATACATGCGCCCCTGTATATGCACCCCGTATATGCGCCCCGTATATGCACCCCATACATGCGCCCCTGTATATGCACCCCGTATATGCGCCCCATATATGCACTCCGTATATGCGCCCCATATATGCATTCTGTATATGCGCCCCATACATGCGCTCCCGTATATGCGCCCCTGTATATGCACCCCTGTATATGCGCCCTGTATATGTGCCCTAGTATATGTGCCCAGTATATGCACCCCGTATATGCACCCCTGAATATGTGCCCTATATATGCGCCCCCGTATATGCACCCCGTATATGCGCCCCGTATATGCACCCCGTATATGCGCCCCGTATATGTGCCCCGTATATGCACTCCGTATATGCGCCCCTGAATATGTGCCCCGTATATGCGCCCCATATATGCACTCCGTATATGTGCCCCTGAATATGTGCCCCGTATATGCATTATACTTAGCTAACCACCTCCTCCCAATTACTTCCGCTCATTCCCATAGAAGTCAGCTAGAGAACTGATGCCATTTTCCCCCACATCACATTTCATCACAAATCCGTCCATTCTAGCGCTGCCTTCATTCTTGCCCCTTCTCTTTGGACGTCTCTACTCTCTTATCACTGCTTGGGATCCTCACATCTCAAATTTTTAAAACTATTCCAGATTTAAGTCTCTGCTTAAAACACATCTCTTCACCTCCGCTCATAATCTCCCAGACTCAGCCCCTTGACCTGGTTATATATATGTCTGCTGATTTCTTTTCTGTGTCCTGTCTAGTTGCTTGTCTGACCTCTCTTTACTGTCAAACATTTTCTAGTTCCTTTTCCTTTTTCTGGCCTCGAGCCATACTCTTTATGTTATTTTTGATTGTAAACCGCCCTGACGTTATAAAGGGTGGTATATCAAGAACCAATAAACATAAACATATGGGGAGACTCCAAACGTAGTAAATGAATGTTTTAAGTTCCTCTCCATTCACCCTCCTCCCCTCTATTAGTTATGATAACAGCCTTTATGTTCTTTGCTTTTTGTTTTGTTTACTTTACGCCTTGTTTTTGTCTTATGTTTGACTGTCATTTCATGTCTTGTCCTTTTATCTTTGATCTGTGATTTCATTTTGTAAACTGCTTGAATCAACTTTATATGAAAAGTGGTATAAGGACACCGATAAACAGCATAAAACAAACAACATAAAACAGGTAGAAAAGGCGACAGCAAAAGCTAGAAGGATGCTTGGGTGCATAGGGAGAGGAATGGCCAGCAGAAGGAAGGAGGTGATAATGCCTCTGTATAATCTTTGGTGTGACCTCATTTGGAGTATTATGTGCAATTCTGGAGACTGCACCTTCAAAAGGATATAAACAGGATGGAGTCCATACAGAGGGTGGCTACTAAAATGGTTAGTGGTCTTCATTATAAAGTATATGAGGACAGACTTAAGGATCTTAATATGTACACCTTAGAGGAAAGGCGGGATAGAGGTGATATGATTGAGATGTTTAAATACACACAACCACTGTAAATATACATTTGTAAAAAGTTTGATGTTTGTTTTGCTTTAATCACCTACAAAGTTAAATTTATTGTTCAATGTAAATAGTTGACTTCTATTGTTCAATGTAAAATGTATACAAATGTGTACAAGACTGTTAAACTGTTATATGTAAACCACCCTTGATCTCTGGAAGGGGCGGTATAAAAGAAAATAGTTAAATAAATAAATAAATAAAATAAATAAATACCTCCGTGGCATAAATGCACAGGACGACAGCCTCTTTTGATTGAAAGCAAGCTCTGCTGCTAGAGGACATGGGATGAGGGTGAAAGGGCATAGACTCAGGAGTAATATGCAGAAATGTTTCTTTACAGAAAGAGTGGTAGATGCATGGAATAGTCTCCCAATAGAGGTGGTAGAGACGAGGACAGTATCTGAATTCAAAAAAGCATGGGACAAACACAGAGGATCTCTAAGGATATAAAGAAATTGTAAAGCTTAGTGGTTGTTCTGGAAGGTTAAACTGGATAGGACATATGGTCTTTATCTACTATCATGTTTCTTTGTTTCTATAAAGGACGTTTAGTGGGAGACAGTTAAAGTGGGGGGAGAGAAAAGAGGGTTCGGCAGTAAAGCTGAACTGCACTCTCATACCTTCTCCTCTGAAATCATCTTGCTTTGAGCTTACATTTAGAGCAAAACTACTTAAGATATTGTAAAGAGCCAATAGCTCTGAGGTTCATATGTAACAGTGGCTGCTGTAGTTAAATGCTGGTATCTGGATGCTACTCTTACAAGATCGTGCAGGTCTATTCTCAGAGCAATATAATTAATCAGAAACTGTACTAATTACTCCATTATTAACAACATTAAACATGAGGAAAAAACTATGTTGTGGGCTATCTTCAATAGTATGGCACGGGAACGTCTCTAAACTTTAGTGATAAATCCCCCTGAAGAAACTCAAATTATTGAGTGAAAAGCAATGGATGGCGCCAATACAACGGGGAACACTAAGTTAAGTTAAGTAAAATTGGTATACAAGTACTTTGCAAAAGGTTGTGGGTGTGCTGGTGATACAAGAAATTATATATGAAAAACAAAAAAATAGAGAGTGCATGAGCCGGAGGACTGCCATTGATGCTATCGGGGCACTGATAGATACATTGTATCTTTGTTTTCGTCCCGATTTGTCTGAGACGTTCCCGTGCCATACTATTGAAGATAGCCCACAACATAGCTTTTTCCTCCTGTTTAATGTTGTTAATAATGGAGTAATTAGTACGTATCTGGATACTAGCTAGCACTGAATATCTGGACTTAGCAGTCAGCACTGGAACTATCCGGATCATGGTGATATTCAGCTGTAACGTAGACGTTATTTTTGCTGTGGATTGTTATGAGGATAGCGGCACTGAAGAACACTCTTCTGCAGATAAGTTCTGGCTTTGCCCACAGACCACCAGCTGGATACGACTTCTGAATACCCCTCTTAGGCAGTCTTATTTATTTATTTAACTAGGCTTCTATACTGCTTTTCTACCAGTCAAAATACTGTATATATATTTCCCTTGTCCCTGAAGGGCTCACAATCTATGTTTTTATACCTGAGGCAAAGGGGGGGGGGGAGGGGTTGTTAAGTGGCTTGCCCAAGGCCACAAGGAGCACCTATGGGGCTAGAAACCCCAGTCCTTCCTGCCCAAGGTTGTTGTCCTCTAGTGGGACTTGAGCCCCTGGCCCTTCAGCCTGAGATAACTTGCCCCAGCCACTAGGCCACTCCTCCCTCATCTGTTTAGTAGGATATTGGACATTTACCCCAAGTTATTTGTCTAAAGAGCCTTTTGCTAACAGGCGCTGTTCCGTCATGAAAAAAGCATGGGACAAAAAAGCATGGGACAAACACAGAGGATCTCTAAAGGGAAAAAGGGGACTGTTGTAGTTGTTATGGAAGGACAGACTAGATAGGCCATGTGGTCATTTTCTGTCATCATATTTCAATGTTTCTATGTTTCTATGAACTGAAGGCGCACTGGGACACATGTGGCCAACTAGCACAGTGCCATGACACTTAGCAATGGATGATTCATTCCCATGCTAACTGTTCAACCCGCCATGACTCAGCGGGTTAGGGGCAGCGAGTGGGTGCGGTGAGCTCAGCACTGTAAGTGCTGTTGCATTATGACAGGTTCACCCAATGCCACCTCAACAGGGGCAGCTAAGTGCATGCACACTAGGGGACAGTGCTCCGCATTAACTGCTAGCGAAATGCTTTCCACACCCCCAACAGTTAATGCAGTGAAGTTGAACCTAATGCACCATACTTATGGCGCTATTGGCGTGTTATGTGTAATACCTTAGTGCCCAATAGTAAAAGACTCCCTAAGTGTCTGGTGAACTTTCTCAATATTTTGATTTTTGTTCAACTTTTGTGAGATTTTCTAAAATTGTTTTTGGTGATTTTATAATTTTACTTTGTTTGTCTTATAATTAGTTATTTTTTTATGTTATATTTGAAGGCTACTGCTACTACTTATCATTTACATAGTGCTACAAGGTGTACACAGCCCTGTACTTGCTCAAGTAAGACACAGTTCCTGCTCATTGCTACTACTAACATAAGAATATAAGAGGTTGGAATCAGCTCCCCCCTAGCATCAGATCAATCAGAGACCTTTTGCAATTCAGAAAAGCCATAAAACACCATCTGTTCACTATGTACTTCACTAAAATCATCAACGACTCCCCGCCTACCCCCAAGATCTCAAGCTCTCATGATGACAAACCAAATACACCTCCTACAGAATACGTACATAGACCATATAGTTCTGTATCTATGCATGAGCTACCGTAACGTAAATAGAATTACATCATGATATCTGTTAACATGTAAATAGTTCTCCCCAGTTTAAGCCCATGTTATGCTCCCTGCTATCTGTAAACTTAAGACAGATCCTATCTGTCTGAGTAAAATTTTGTTGTATGTAAACCGCACTGATAACAAAGAGCGCGGTATATAAGAACTGTTAAATAAATAAATAAAATGTGCCATACTGGGTCAGACCAAGGGTCCATCAAGCCCAGTATCCTGTTCCCAACAGTGGCCAGTCCAGGTCACAGACACCTGTCAGCAGCCTCGTACTCGTCCTCGCCCTGTGCGAGCGGTGCAGCCACACAGGGCGCAGAAGGATTAGGGGCGCATGTCGGACTGTCGGCCCAGACCCGCTTTGCCACGCTGCCCTGCCGCCACGGCTACTCTTTTGTTTTCTCAGAAGCGACGGCAGCAGCAGTGAGGAAGACCATTGTTTGTAGGCAGGTCGGATCCCTCTTTCCCTTCTCTGATGTAGGTCGCGTCAGAGGAGGGAGGGACTAGGCCAGCCATTCAAACGCGGGTCTTTGCTGCTCCATTTGCCTGGAACAACCTGCCCCTGTCCCTGCGTCAAATCTTTTTCTTCACCCTCTTCAAGTCCAAACTCAAGACTTCCGCCTTTGATTCTTAATCCCCTCCTTTGTGTTTCAACTCCTATTGTCCTTATTCCTATTGTATTATTTTGTCCTGAATATTTGTCTTCTAGACTGTAAGCTCTATGAGCAGGGACTGTCTTCTTGTGTGTCTGTACAGTGCTGTGTACGCTTGGTAGTGCTTTATAAATTAATAATAATAGTAATAATAATAATTGTCATCTGCTACACGACATATAGGAGTGGGGGAGTAATCTAGTGCTTAGAGCAACTGCCTAGTACCCAAAAGATCAAGGGTTTGATTCCCACTGGCACTCCTTGTGACCTTGAGCAAGTCACTTTACCCCCCATTGCCTCAGAAGAAAAGGCTGGCAATCTGCTTCTGGTCATATATTGCTAAAAATCCCAGAGGCCACTAGGTCACTAGGAGTCAGCACTGACTTGAAGGCACTTAAACCCCCCCCCAAGGCATACACAGCACTGTACAGAAACATGTAAGACGGCCCCTGCCTGTCAGAGCGTACCGTCTAACCACTTACAAGCTATTTATTGGCAGCCTATAAATTTTGTTAAAGAAAGCATGAAAGAACAGCAGGGTGTAAACCAGGGAGACCAGGGTTCAAATTACACTATTGATATCTGCGACCTTGGTAAAAGTCCTTAACCCTCCAGTGCCTCGGGTACAAACTTGCAGGCTGATATTTAACCTCTGTGGTTGATGTTTCTTAAGCATCAGCCTTGGCAGATGTTCAGTGCTGGAATCCGGATTATGGCTGGCACCTACTATTCGGTTTCAGTGTTGACTGCCGTCACTGTCAGGATAGTGGCAATACTGGGCCCTATCCGGATAGCAAAACTGCACAAAGGGTTGCTTTTTTCAAACTAACTTCATGTGGTTTGTTATCTGGTCATTTTTCTGAAAATTGCTGCCAGCAGAATAACCCCGAAATTACTACTACTACTATTTAGCACTTATAAAGCGCCACGCACGCACGAAATCCCCCCAGCTCCACCTACAGACTGCCCCAGCAGATGTGCTCAGAGCCGCTGAAGATCACTTAACCGCTTAGTAGGTGCTTTTGAATAATGGGACCTAGACCTGACGTACCTGAATGTAACTTCCCTGAAAGATGTGCGCTAAGCCCCAAAAGGGTCGGAGAGGAGATAAGCTGCAAGGGGGATTGTTAGGAGGGAAAGGAGGATGCGACACGCGAAAGAAACGACTGAAAGCCGTAAGTTGCAGAGAGAGACTCGCACAGAGGGAGGAAAGAGAACAAATATGACAACGGAATGAGAGGAAGAAGGGAAAGAATAAGGAGGCCGAGAGGAAACCGAGGAAAGCACAGAGGAGAGAAAGCAAACTACAGACACCAAAGGTTAGAAAACAGAAGATAAATTATTTTACCATGAAGGCAGGCAAGTGGGACTGGGGGCTCGGAATTCCCTTCTAATGGAAGGTGCCTCTCCCCAAATTATGTGACTGAAAAAAGTGCCGTCTTTTTGGATTTCAGCCTCCCAGAGAGGTTTATTTTTGCCCAGACAAGGTGATGTGCAGCAAATATTAACGAGCTACAAGGAGGAGGGGGGAGCGCTGTGCAGCAGGGGCAGTTACACTTTAACCAGAGACTCAGCACTGTCCAGCGTAGGATGACCAGTTAAATCTGGTTGGGGCAAATGCTTCTAAAGATCTCTGGTTAACTGTAACAAGGTATAGGTAGAACCGGCTGCTTAACCAGTCAGCTAGTCCCACTGAATATTATTAGCCTCAGTGGGAGTAAATAGAAAACCAGACTCTGGACATAGAGATGCAGTCCCGGTTCTCACTGCACAGTAACAAAACTCTTACCACATAGCAATAAAACATTAATGAGGAGCCGCTAGTCAGAGCTAAACGTCCGATATACTGTGAGAGATCCTGTTACCCTGGGAGAGAAATCCCAGCGCACAGAAGCATTGGATTCCTCGGATCCTCCGGAACCAAAGCTAAGCTGCGAAATGAGCTGAAGAAATATATGAGGATGTAAAGTCCCTCTGATAAACAGCATTCCTCAGTCCTATGTCAGCAGTACAAGACCGAGGGCACCCCAATCCTTTCCTGACATGGGCACCGACTGGGAGCACCCCAATCCTTCCCTGACATGGGCATAGACCGGAGGCACCTCAATCCTTCCCTGACACAGGCACTGACAAAAGACACCCCAATCCTTCCCTGACATGGGCACCGACCAAAGACACCCCAATCCTTCCCTGACACAGGCACCGACCGAGGGCACCCCCAATCCTCCCCTGATATGGGCACCGACTGAGAGCACCCCAATCCTTCCCTGACACAGGCACAGACCGAGGGCATCCCAATCCTCCCCTGACACGGGCACTGACCAGGGGCACCCCAATCCTTCCCTGACAAGGGCACCGACTGAGGGCACCCCAATCCTTCCTTGACATGGGCACAGGCCGAGGCAGTCCAATCCTTCCCTGACACAGGCACCACCCGGGGCACCCAATCCCTCCTTGACATGGGCACCACCAAGGGGCACCCCAATCCTTCCCTGACACGGGCACAGACCGAAGGCATCCCAATCCTTACCTGACAAGGGCACTGACCGAGGGCACCCCAATGCTTCCCTGACACAGACACAGACTGAGGGCATCCAAATCTTCCCCTGACACGGGCACCGACCGAGGGACCCCAATCCTCCCTTGACACAGGCTCAGACCGGGGGCACCCCAATCCTTCCCTGACACGTGCACTGACTGGGGGGCACCCCAATCCTTCCCTGACACGAGCACCAACTGGGGGCACCCCAATCCTTCCCTGACAAGAACACTGACTGAGGGCACCCCAATCCTTCCCTGGCACGGGCACAGACCGGGAGCACCCCAATCCTTCCCTGGCACAGGCACAGATGAGGGCACCCCAATCCTTCCCTAACATGGGCACCGCCTGGGGGCACTCCAATCTTCCCTGACAAGGGTGCAGACTGAGGGCACCCCAATCCTTCCCTGACATGAGCGCAGACCGGGGGCACCCGAATCCTTCCCTGACACAGGCACAGACCAATGCCACCCCAATCTTTCCCTGCTATGGGCACAGACCAAGGGCACCCCAATCCTTCCCTGACATGGACACAGTCCAAAGGCACCCTAATCCTTCCCTGATAATGGCACAGACCAGGGACACTCCAATCCTTCCCTGACACAAGCAGAGACTGTAGGCACCCCAATCCTTCCCTGACACTGACACAGCCCGAGGGCATCCCATTCCTTCCCTGACAATGGCATGAAACCTGGGACACCTCTCACTTTGATAGTTACAAAGATTGATGGTACCTCAATCTCTCCCTGACACTAGCACTGGCCTTGGGAGCTCCTTTTCCTGCCTGGTGCTGGTGCAGATTGGTGGAGCCCTGATCTATGCTTGGCACTGACTTTCTGAGCCCCTCTCCCTCCCTGACACTGGCATAGACTGAGGGTACCCCACTCTCTGCCTGGCACAAATAGGGCTGGGTTAACCATTAAGCAGCCTAAGTGGTTGCCTAGGGCAGCAGCTTCTGAGGGAGAGAGCAGCAAAGGACAGCCACAGTCAGTGCAAAGGAACAGGTTCAGACAGTTGCTCAAACTCAGAGTTTAGTATTTAAATGTAGGTGAAACAGGTTCAGGGCTGGGGGAGTTACCCCAAGGACATTCCCCCTGCACAGAGATTTAAAGATTTCTTGTTTAAGTGTTCCAAGCAGTCAAAACCAAGAAAGAAGAAATTAGACCTTACCTGCTATTTGTCTTTCCTTGAGTTCTCTCCAGGCCAGTCCAGGAACTGTAGGGTAGTCAACCTCCTCCAGCAGCTGAGGTCTGAATTCTAAAAGTCTTACTGACAGCCTATCCAGCTCCCTCTGGTGTCAGAGACTCAGTCATCCATTTCCAAAGCAGCCTGATCTACTACTAAGTGCTCTTAACAACAACCACACTGAACCTTCACTACCGCTATACCGTAAACTCTTAAGCTTTAATTCATTGCCTCCCAATTTGCCTCTTCTCTTCTCCTCGTTTCTTTTTTTTTTTTCTTTTATTTATTTTTTTGAACACTAAGATTGGCTACTACTGCTCGTCCGCCATCACCCCTAAGGGAACCCCACAGACGGTGCCACTCGAAACAACCGCTTTGACCAGAGCCGAGGCGAGCCCCGTAATCGTAACTATCCCTGTTCTGTCCCATAGGCCTACCTTCGGCTACAACGGCATGTCATTAAAAAGATCGAGATTTTCTCTCCGCGAATGTCTAACAAAAAATAACAACATGGGTGGGCCCTGGACTGGCCCAGAGAGAACTCAAGGAAAGACAATTAGCAGGTAAGGTCTAATTTCTTCTTCCTCTTCGTCTCTCCGGGCCAGTCCAGGAACTGTAGGGAAGTACCAAAGCAGTACCTACTGTCGGGAGGGTCCCCCTAGCCCCGCCACCAAGGCTGAGGTCCCCACCTTTGCATCTAATCTGCCTTTGCCTGAACATCTAATCGATAATGCATGCAGAGACGACCAAGTAGCCGCCCAACAAATATCCACTGGCAGAAGCAATGCATTTTCAGCCCAGGAAGTAGCCTGCGCTCGAGTTGAATGAGCCCGCAGTCCTTCCGACGCCAATTTTCCACGTGCCTGATACGCTGCCACTATCGCATGCTTCACCCACCGGGCTTTTGAGGCTTTGGAAGTGCCTCTCCCTTACGAGCGCCTCCAAACAGCACAAACAGCCAATTGGTCTTCCTAAACGACGCTGTTCTCCTAAGATATCAGCAGAGAATCCTCCCCATATCCAACTTTCGGAGCGAGCCAACCATACCAGCCCTCCCCGTTCCGAAAGGTTGGTAAAAAAATTGGCTGATTCACATGGAAAACTGACACCACTTTCAGTAGAAACGAGGGAACCGGACACAAAACCACCTTTTCCTCAGAAAACTGAATGTATGGCTCTCTGCAGGACAGCACCTGTAGATCCGAAACTCGACGAGCTGAACACAACGCCACCAGGAAGGCGATCTTCCACGAAAGTTCCCGTAGCCCCACCTCTCCGGCGGGTTCAAAGGGCGACTGGGTCAAGGCCTCCAGGACCAAATTCAAATCCCAAGCTGGAACCACCGGCCTTACTGGAGGCCGCACATTCTTAACCGCTCTCATGAATCTCAAAATATCCGAATGGAGAGACAAGGTACTACCCTGCACCTTTCCTCTATAACAACCCGAAGCTGCCAGGTGAACCTTTAGGGTATTAAGGGCTAGACCCCTATCCAGCCCGTCCTGCAAAGACGCCAAGATATCTGAAATTGAAGATGAGAATGGTTGAACGCTGTGTCTAGCACACCAGCCTTCAAAAATGTGCCAAATCCTAATATAGGCGAGAGACATTGATCCCCTCCTGGTCCGCAGCATGGTAGCCACCACTGCCGCCAAATATCCCTTCCCCTTCAGTCGCTCCCTTTCAAGAGCCAAGCCATAAGACAGAAGCGATCCACCTGTGGCATTAAGATTGGGCCTTGAAATAATAGATTGACCCGATCTGGGAGCCACCATGGACGATCCACCAAAAGGCGTACCAGATCCGCATACCAAGGCCTCCTTGGCCAGTCCGGGGCAATGAGAATCACTCTGCCGTCGTTTCTTGCTATTCTCCGAATGACCCTTCTGATCAACGGCCACGGCGGGAACACATATAGGAGCACCTCCGACGGCCACGGCTGGGCCAGGCCATCGAGCCCCTCCGACATGCGCTCCCTGCACCTGCTGAAAAAATGACACGCCTTGGCATTGTTGAAGGTGGCCATGAGATCCAATACCGGCTGTCCCCAGTGGACTGTAAGGTCGTGAAAGACTGCCTCATTCAGAGCTCACTCTCCTGGATCTAAAGAATTCCGTCTGGGAAAATCCACTTGAATGTTGTCTCTTCCTGCCACATGCGCTGCTGACAGGGCTACTAGATGGCTCTCTGCCCACTGCATCAACTGCTGGCTCTCTTCCAGTAAGGGCGCACTGACCGTGCCTCCTTGCTGGTTGACATAGGACACCATCACCGCATTGTCGGAGAAAACGCGTACCGCTTTTCCTGTCACTAAACTCGTGAACTCCTGCAACGCCAAAATCACCGCTCTCATTTCCAACTGATTGAACAAATTCTCTCCTCCTTTGACCAGAGTCCCTGCGCGACCTGGGCCATACAATGTGCTCCCCAGCCCGACAGGCTGGCATCGGTAGTCACCAGTATCCAATCCGGAGCCTCCAAGGGCATCCCCGCCTGTAGATGACTGGGGTTTAACCACCACCGCAGACTGTCGCTGACGTCCTGCGATCATATCAACCTTTCATTCAGGGAATGCTCCTGTGGAGACCATCGGGACAGCAACACTCGCTGCAGAGGACGCATATGTGCCCTGGCCCACGGCACGAGGTCCAATGCCGCTGCCATGGACCCCAGCAGTTGCAAGTATCTCCACGCCGTAGGAGCCTTGAGGCGTAAAAATGCCGACACTTGACCTACTATCTTGTGCACCCTGACTTCCGGGAGAAAGACTGCTCCCATGCTGGTGTCAAATAAAGCCCCGAGGTAGACGATACGCTGTACCAGATGAAGCTGGCCCTTGGCTCGATTCACCACCCAACCTAGGCTTTCCAACAACTCCACCACTCGAGCCGTCGCTGCCATCGACTCTTCTACTGAGCCTGCTCGAATCAGCCAGTCATCGAGATAGGGATGAACCTGAATACCTTCCTTTCACAGCGATGCTGCGACCACCACCATCACCTTCGTGAAAGTACGAATGACAGTGGCCAGCCCGAATGGCAAGGCCTGAAACTGAAAATGCCCCGTGGGTACGGCAAACCATAAAAATTTCTGATGCTCTGGTCGGATAGGGATATGCAGCTAAGCTTCTGTTAAATCTATGGACGAGAGAACCTCGCCTGGCCTTAATGCCCGGATTACAGAGCGGAGTGTCTCCATGCAGAAATGCGGCACCCGCAAACAACGGTTCACATGCTTGAGATCCAGAATGGGCCGAAAGGACCCCTCCTTCTTGGGGACCACAAAATAAATAGAGTACCGACTGAACCCGCAGTGATCTCGTGGAACCGGCACTACCGCTTGAAGCAGCAGCAACCGCTGCAGGGTGTCGTTTATGGCCTTTGCTTTTGCTGCAGAACCGCATGGAGACTTCACGAAGGCCCCCGTTAGGGGCTGCGCGAATTCCAAGGCATAACCTGCACGGATGATTTCCAGCACCCAGTGATCCGTAGTTATGGCGGTCCAGACGGAGTGGAAGCCCTGCAACCGACCCCCTATCGGAACCTCCGCCTGGACCGAATGCTCCTCATTGTGGTTTCTTGGATGAGTTCTGTTGCGAGCCCCCATAGCCCCGTCCGAAATCTCTCATCTCTCAAAAGGACTGCTCGCGAGATACAAAGCAACCTCTCTGATACAGCGAAAACCGGGATCCCCGAAACCTCCAAAAATCTCTGCCTTGACCTCTCTGCAGATTACCCGGGCTGGGGCCCTTTGGCCTGTCCTCCGTCAGCTTACCCCCCTTGGAATCCCCCAAATCCTTCACAATCTTCTCCAAGGCTTCCCCAAAGAGCAACTTGCCCTTAAACGGAAGCTTACAAAGGTGCGCCTTAGAAGAAGCGTCCGCCGCCCAATTTCGCAGCCATAAAAACCTCTGAGCTGCAATAAGCGACGCTATGGACTTCACCAAAATCCTAACCAGGTCATAAAAGGCATCGGCGAGATACGCCGACGACGACTCTAACTTGAAGGACTAGAAAAGGGGACTGTTACTTCTGGAGAGAGATCTGCAATTGTGAGTATATACTTCTGGGAATTTTCTGACAGGAATTCTTTGTATTAAAGCTTAATCTGTGAACCCACTATTTTTTGTTAAATCAGTCAGGGCCTAGTAGCAGCAGTTTAAGTTTAAATTTAAAACATAGAAGAGAGCTTTCTGGTTACATTTCATACCCGGCAGAGAGCTTGTAGTTTAAATGTCATAATAGGTTAGAGCCTAGCAGCAGCAAAGAGCTATAATTTAAATCAAATCAGAATATAGCTTAGCACAAAAGGCAAAACAGGGTCAGTACTCTTTGAGCAACAACTAAAGTCTTCTAGAGACCTTTACAAAGAGGTTTTCTACCTAGGGGGCAAGAGACCTGTGAAACCTTTTCAATAGGTGTTAACACCAGGTGGCAGGTCAAAAGGCCATTTTGAAAGACTCCTTCTATCCAAGCAAGGACTGTTAATCACCCAGGAAGTTGGTCACAGCTTACCTCAGCAGCACAGGCATAAATAGCTCAACCAGAGCTCTGTGATCCTCAGTCTTGAAGGACTAGAAAAGGGGACTGTTACTTCTGGAGAGAGAACTGCAATTGTGAGTATATACTTCTGGGAATTTTCTGAAAGGAATTCTTTGTATTAAAACTAATTAATCTGTGAACCCACTATTTTTTGTTAAATCAGTCAGGGCCTAGTAGCAGCAGTTTAAGTTTAAATTTAAAACACAGAAGAGAGCTTTCTGGTTACATTTCATACCCGGCAGAGAGCTTGTAGTTTAAATTTCATAATAAGTTAGAGCCTAGCTACAGCAAAGAGCTATAATTTAAATCAAATCAGAATATAGCTTACCTCAGCAGCACAAGACAGGGTACTGTGTAGCAGCCCTCTTTTAATAAGTGTTATTATTCTCTCCCACATCACTCTCCTTCTCTCTCACTCCACTCTGCTGCTCTCTCACTCTACTCTCCACCTCTCCCACAGCACTCTCCTTCTCTCTCACTCCACTCTCCTTCTCTCTCACTCTACTCTCCTTCTCTCTAACCCCACTGTCCTTCTCTCTCACATCACTCTCTTTCTCTCCCACATCACTCTCCTCTCTCACTCCACTCTCCTCCCTCTCTCCACTCTCCTCCTCTCCCACATCACTCTCCTTATCTCTCACTCCACTGCCCTTCTCCCTCACATCACTCTCCTTCTCTCCCACATCACTCTCCTTCACTCTCCTTCTCTCTCACTCCACTCTCCTCTCTCCCTCTACTCTCCTCCCTCTCTCCACTCTCCTCCTCTCCCACATCACTCTCCTTCTCTCTCACTCCACTCTCCTTCTCTCTCACTTTACTCCCCTTCTCTCTAACCGCCACTGTCCTTCTCTCTCACATCACACTCCACTCTCCTCCTCTCCCACATCACTCTCCTTCTCTCTCACTCCACTCTCCTTCTCTCTCACTCTACTCTCCTTCTCTCTAACCCCACTGTCCTTCTCTCTCACATCACTTTCCTTCTCTCCCACATCACTCTCCTTCTCTCTCACTCTACTCTCCTTCGCTCTCACTCTACTCTTCTCTCTCACTCCGCTCTCCTTCTCTCCCACATCACTCTCCTTCTCTCCCACACTTCTCTTCTTCTCTCTCACTCCATTCTCCTTCTCTCCCACAGCACTCTCCTTCTCTTTCCCTCCACTCTCCTCCCTCTCTCCATTCTCCTCCTCTCCAACATCACTCTCCTTCTCTCTTATTCCACTTTCCTTCTCTCCCACATCACTCTCCTTCTCTCTCACGCCACTCTCCTTCTCTCTCACTCTACTCTCCTTCTCTCTCACATCACTCTCCTTCTCTCTCACTCCACTCTC
The DNA here is from genome assembly GCA_033557465.1 of Ichthyophis bannanicus. Taxonomy (NCBI): domain Eukaryota; kingdom Metazoa; phylum Chordata; class Amphibia; order Gymnophiona; family Ichthyophiidae; genus Ichthyophis; species Ichthyophis bannanicus. The sequence continues at coordinate 10,537,800 of CM066042.1, forward strand.
CTTCTCTCCCACACTACTCTTCTTTTCTCCCACATCACTCTCCTTCTCTCTCACTCCACTCTCCTCTCTCCCTCTACTCTCCTCCCTCTCTCCACTCTCCTCCTCTCCCACATCACTCTCCTTCTCTCTCACTCCACTCTCCTTCTCTCTCACTTTACTCCCCTTCTCTCTAACCGCCACTGTCCTTCTCTCTCACATCACACTCCACTCTCCTCCTCTCCCACATCACTCTCCTTCTCTCTCACTCCACTCTCCTTCTCTCTCACTCTACTCTCCTTCTCTCTAACCCCACTGTCCTTCTCTCTCACATCACTTTCCTTCTCTCCCACATCACTCTCCTTCTCTCTCACTCTACTCTCCTTCGCTCTCACTCCACTCTTCTCTCTCACTCCGCTCTCCTTCTCTCCCACATCACTCTCCTTCTCTCCCACACTTCTCTTCTTCTCTCTCACTCCATTCTCCTTCTCTCCCACAGCACTCTCCTTCTCTTTCCCTCCACTCTCCTCCCTCTCTCCATTCTCCTCCTCTCCAACATCACTCTCCTTCTCTCTTATTCCACTTTCCTTCTCTCCCACATCACTCTCCTTCTCTCTCACGCCACTCTCCTCTCTCACTCTACTCTCCTTCTCTCTCACATCACTCTCCTTCTCTCTCACTCCACTCTCCTTCTCTCCCACACTACTCTTCTTTTCTCCCACATCACTCTCCTTCTCTCTCACTCCACTCTCCTCTCTCCCACCACTCTCCTCCCTCACTCCACTCTCCTTCTCTTCCACATCACTCTCCTTCTCTCTCACTCCGCTTTAAGAACATAAGAACATAAGATATGCTATACTGGGTCAGACCAAGGTCCATCAAGCCCAGTATCCTGTTTCCAACACTGGCCGATCTAGTTCATACGTACCTAGCAGTATCCCCAAAAGACACAGGTTCCAGAATGCTTGTATTGGGTCAAGCATTGATATCCTGGGTCCCTTTTTAAGAATGGTTTATGGACCTTTCCTTCAGGAACTTGTCCAAACCTTTTTTAAACCCAGCTACACTAACGGTACTTACTATATCCTCCGATAACAAATTCCAAAGTTTGATTACATGTTGAGTGAAAAAATATTTTCTCTTATTTGTCTTAGATAGTTTACCCTGTAGCTTCATTACATGTCCCCTAGACTTTCTATATTCTGATAGGGTAAACAATTGATCTACGTTTACCAGTTCCACTCCATTTATTAATTTACAGACCTCTATTATATCTCTCCTCAGCCGTCTCTTTTCCAGGTTGAAGAGCCCTAACCTTTGTAGCCTCTCTTCATAGGAGTAGCCTTCCATCCCCTTTACCATTTTGGTGGCTCTTCTCTGTACCTTTTCTAATAACGCTATATCCTTTTTAAGATACGGCGAGCAGAATTGCACACAATATTCAAGGTGCGGTCATACCATGGAACCATACAGAGGCATTATAATATCCTTTGTTTTATTTTCCATTCTTTTCCTTATGATACCTAGCATTCTATTTGCTTTCTTGGCCGCCCCTGCACACTGGGCGAAGGGCTTTAACATGTTATCCACGATGACTCCTAAACCTTTTTCCTGGGTGGTGGCTCCCAATGTGGAACCTTGCATCGTGTAACCATAGTGTGGATTGTTCTTCCCTAGGTGCATAACTTTGCACTTCTCCACATTAAATTTCATCTGCCATTTGGATGCCCAGTCTTCCAATTTATCCAGATCCTCCTGCGGTTTTCCACAGTCCTCTTGGGTTTTAACAACATTAAACAGTTTTGAGTCGTCTGCAAATTTGATAACCTCACTAGTTATTCCCTTTTCCAGGTCATTTATGAATATGTCAAAAAGTAGCGGACCCAGTACAGACTCCTGGGGTACTCCACTATTCACCTTTTTCCATTGGGAAAATTGGCCATTTAGCTCTACCCTCTTCTTTATATCTTTTAACCAGTTCCCAATCCACAATAGTACACTGCCTCCTATCCCATGACTTTTTAGTTTTGCCAAAAGTCTCTGATGAGGGACCTTGTCAAAGGCTTTCTGAAAGTCTAGATACACTATATCAACCGACTCACCTTTGTCTACCTGTTTATTCACACTTTTAAAAAAACATAATAGATTAGTAAGACAAGATCTTCCTTGTTTAAAACCATGTTGGCTGTCTCCCATTAGGCCATGACAAATCTATATGGTCTTGTACCAGAGCGATCTCACATCAAGATATCATTAAATTCCTACGCTTTACCAGGTCTTGAGACCTGGGGAAAAGTTCTTCCGAAGAAATAGTGGTCTGCAAGTTATTCGTGGGCAGCATCGATATTAAAGCAGCAACAGCTAACGGTCCCCTGAAGAACCGTAATAGAGAAACGCAGAGGCGCTTCAACAACAGCGTCAGGACTTTCAGATCAATAGAATGACTGCAGTATTATTACAGAATCCCACAATATTGCAAGCTAAGTTGAAAATTAAATAGAGGATTAAGTATTTTGCTGATGGACACAAAAAGAGGGGAGTATGGTTACAATGAAGGGTCATTGATGCTAACAGGCATGTCACTGGGGATTGAATAAACCCAGAAATTAATGCCATTGTGAAGTCTGAGACCCGTAAATAGCAAACCCTGCGATTTGGGCCCAGACCCATAGAAAAACTGATTCCCATTAGGCCATGACTATCTACATGCTGAGTAATTTTATTCTTTATGATGGTTTCTACCATTTTTCCCGGTACTGACGTGAGGCTCACCGGTCTGTAGTTTCCCGGATCACCCCTGGAACCCTTTTTAAAAATTGGCGTTACATTGGCGATCCTCCAATCTTCAGGTATTAGAGATGATTGTAATGAAAGTTCACAGATTACTAATAGCAGGTCTGCAATCTCATTTTACAGTTCTTTCAACACTCTTGGATGTATACCATCCGGTCCAGGTGATTTGCTACTCTTCAGTTTATCAAATAGTTGTAATACATCTTCCCGGTGTAGCGATATTTCTCTCAATTCCTCTTCAGTATCACCTTTAAATACCACTTCAGTCATGGGTAACATCCCTACATCTTCCTCAGTAAAGACTGAAGCAAAGAATTCATTCAGTCTCTCCGCTATAGCCTTGTCTCCTTTTACTGCCCCTTTTACCCCTCTATCATCTAATGGTCCAATTGACTCTCTCACAGGCCTTTTGCTAAAAATGTACTTGAAAAAGTCTTTATTTCGTGTTTTTGCTTCCGTAGCAAGTTCCTTCTCAAATTCTCGCTTTGCCTGCCTTATCAATGCTTTGCATTTAACTTGCCAGTGCTTGTGCTGTTTCCAGTTTTCGTCGTTTGGCTCTTTTTTCCATTTCCTGAAAGATGCTTTTTTGGCAGCAACAGCCTCTCTGACCTCACCTTTAAACCGTGCTGGCAGTTTTTTGGACTTTCTTCCACTTTTCTTAATGCGTGGAATACAGCTGATCTGGGCTTCCAGGATAGTATTTTTAAACAACACCCAAGCTTGATGTAAGTCTTTAACCTTTGCTACCGCGCCTTTTAGTTTTTTCTTAACTATATTCCTCATTTTATCATAGTCTCCCTTTCAAAAGTTAAAAGGTAGTACTGTGGATTTCTTTACTATCCCTCCTCCACTAATTAAATCAAACACGATCATACTATGATCACTATTGCCAAGTGGTCCCAACACCCTTATTTCTTGCACCAGATCTGGTGTTCCACTAAGGACTAGGTCCAGTATGGCTTCCCCTCTGGTCAGTTCATGAACCAGCTGCTCCAAGAAGCAGTCATTTATTTCATCTAGAAACCTTATCTCACTAGCATGTCCTGCTGTGACACTGACCCAGTCGATACCGGGGTAATTGAAATCACCCATTATTACTACTCTGCTGTAACTTTTGTTAGCTTCCTTGATCTCTTTAAGCATTTCATCATCCATTTGTTCATTCTGGCCGGGCGGTCGATAGTACACTCCCATTGCCATCACCTTCCCCTTCATACATGGAAATTCAATCCATAGAAATGCTACAGCAAATTTTGTTTCCTGCAAAACTTTAATCCTTTCTGACTCAATGCCCTCTCTAACATAGAGTGCAACCCCTCCTCCAATTTGATCAGTTCTGTCATTACGATATGGTTTGTATCCAGGTATCACAGTGTCCCACTGGTTATCCTCCTTCCACCATGTCTCTGAGATTGCAATCATATCTAACCTCTCATTTAGTGCTATATATTCTAACTCTCCCATCTTATTGTTTAGACTTCTAGCATTTGCATACAGACATTTCAGAGACTGTATTTTATTAATGTTAATCTGGCTATTGTTAGACATGGGTAATTTGGAATCTTTACACTCTGTCTGCACCATATTCAAGGGCATTTGGGCTACTTTACTCTTTTTGGTAACCTCACTGCTTTCGGTAGTATCCTTCAAGGATACCTTCTTCCGAACCATGCGCTCTTGGGCGACTGTCGGCTTTCCCGTATTTTCTAGTTTAAAAGCTTCTCTATCTCCTTTTTAAAGGTTAATGCCAGCAGTCTGGTTCCATCCTGATTAAGGTGAAGCCCATCCCTTCGGAAGAACCCCTCCTTTCCCCAGAATGTTCCCCAGTTCCTAACAAATCCAAAACCCTCATCCTTGCACCATCGTCTCATCCACGCATTGAGACTCCGGAGCTCTGCCTGCCTTTTGGGTCCTGCATGTGGAACAGGAAGCATTTCATCTCCTTCTCTCTCCCTCCACTCTACTCCTTCACTCCACTCTCCTTCTCTCCCACATCGCTCACATCACTCTGCTTCTCTCTCACTCCACTCTCCTTCTCTCTCCCTCCACTCTACTCCTTCACTCCACTCTCCTTCTCTCCCACATCACTCACATCACTCTGCTTCTCTCTCCCTCCACTCTACTCCTTCACTCCACTCTCCTTCTCTCCCACATCACTCACATCACTCTGCTTCTCTCTCCCTCCTCTCTCCCTCCACTCTACTCCTTCACTCCACTCTCCTTCTCTCCCACATCACTCACATCACTCTGCTTCTCTCTCACTCCACTCTCCTTCTCTCTCCCTCCACTCTACTCCTTCACTCCACTCTCCTTCTCTCCCACATCACTCACATCACTCTGCTTCTCTCTCCCTCCACTCTACTCCTTCACTCCACTCTCCTTCTCTCCCACATCACTCACATCACTCTGCTTCTCTCTCACTCCACTCTCCTTCTCTCTCCCTCCACTCTACTCCTTCACTCCACTCTCCTTCTCTCCCACATCACTCACATCACTCTGCTTCTCTCTCCCTCCACTCTACTCCTTCACTCCACTCTCCTTCTCTCCCACATCACTCACATCACTCTGCTTCTCTCTCACTCCACTCTCCTTCTCTCTCCCTCCACTCTACTCCTTCACTCCACTCTCCTTCTCTCCCACATCACTCACATCACTCTGCTTCTCTCTCCCTCCACTCTACTCCTTCACTCCACTCTCCTTCTCTCCCACATCACTCACATCACTCTCCTTCTCTCTCACTCCCCTCTCCTTCTCTCTCACTCCACTCTCCTTCTCTCCCACATCACTCACATCACTCTGCTTCTCTCTCACTCCACTCTCTTTCTCTCTCACTCCACTCTCCTTCTCTCCCACATCACTCACATCACTCTGCTTCTCTCTCACTCCCCTCTCCTTCTCTCTCACTCCACTCTCCTCCTTCACTCCACTCTCCTTCTCTCCCACATCACTCACATCACTCTGCTTCTCTCTCCCTCCACTCTACTCCTTCACTCCACTCTCCTTCTCTCCCACATCACTCACATCACTCTGCTTCTCTCTCACTCCACTCTCCTCTCTCCCTCCACTCTACTCCTTCACTCCACTCTCCTTCTCTCCCACATCACTCACATCACTCTGCTTCTCTCTCACTCCACTCTACTCCTTCACTCCACTCTCCTTCTCTCCCACACCACTCACATCACTCTCCTTCTCTCTCCCTCCACTCTCCTTCTCTCTCCCTCCACTCTACTCCTTCACTCCACTCTCCTTCTCTCCCACATCACTCTGCTTCTCTCTCACTCCACTCTACTCCTTCACTCCACTCTCCTTCTCTCCCACATCACTCACATCACTCTGCTTCTCTCTCACTCCACTCTACTCCTTCACTCCACTCTCCTTCTCTCCCACATCACTCACATCACTCTGCTTCTCTCTCACTCCACTCTCCTTCTCTCTCCCTCCACTCTACTCCTTCACTCCACTCTCCTTCTCTCCCACATCACTCACATCACTCTGCTTCTCTCTCCCTCCGCTCTACTCCTTCACTCTCCTTCTCTCCCACATCACTCACATCACTCTGCTTCTCTCTCACTCCACTCTCCTTCTCTCTCCCTCCACTCTACTCCTTCACTCCACTCTCCTTCTCTCCCACATCACTCACATCACTCTGCTTCTCTCTCACTCCACTCTACTCCTTCACTCCACTCTCCTTCTCTCCCACATCACTCACATCACTCTCCTTCTCTCCCTCCACTCTCCTTCTCTCTCCCTCCACTCTACTCCTTCACTCCACTCTCCTTCTCTCCCACATCACTCTGCTTCTCTCTCACTCCACTCTACTCCTTCACTCCACTCTCCTTCTCTCCCACATCACTCACATCACTCTGCTTCTCTCTCACTCCACTCTACTCCTTCACTCCACTCTCCTTCTCTCTCACTCCACTCTACTCCTTCACTCCACTCTGCTTCTCTCTCACTCCCCTCTCCTTCTCTCCCACATCACTCACATCACTCTGCTTCTCTCTCACTCCACTCTCCTTCTCTCTCACTCCACTCTCCTTCTTTCTCTTCTTGACTGCTTGTTGCATCTTTATTGATAGCTGATCCAAGATGGTTAAAGTTGTCAACTATTTCAATTTCTTTTCCATCAATGATGAACTTATTGATTTTGTAAGTTGTCAGGATCTTTGTCTTCTTAACATTGAATGGAGTAGAATAGGTAAATGCAGATTGGTTGTTTATGCCATCAAGAAAAGAAAGACTAGGGGACACACAATGAAGCTACACTGTAACCCATTTAAGACTAATAAGAAGATATTTTTTCACTCAACGTGTAATCAAGCTCTGGAATTCATTACCAGAAGATGTAGTAAATGCTGTTAGTGTAGCTGGGTTTAAAAAGGTTTTGGACAAGTTCCTGGAGGAAAGGTCCATAAACCATTACTGTATTAAAGAGGACAAGGGTCATCCACTGGTTAACCTGGGACAAGCATTGTGGGACCTGTGCACCTTTTTGGGAACCTGCAGGTGCTTGTGACCTGGGCTTGATGGATCATGGTCTGACCCAGTCTGGCATTTCTTATGTTCTTACCTCATTTCCATAGGGATTTTCTCAAATAATCCTTTCTCCACACTCTGATGCAGTAAATTCTTTTTTCCTTTAGTGAAGCACTTTTCTCAAGATATTCCCTCGCTAATCTTATACCTGATGCAGGAAGAATTTTTAGATAAAAAACACACACACATACCATAGCACCATAGTATAATGACGGCAGATAAAGACCATCAGGGTCCATCTAGTCTGCCCAGCAAGGCGGCAAGAATAGGTGTACTTGATACTCTGTGCAGGTCACTTCTCCCCATGCCTTTGTTTAGGGGTTTACCCACCGCTCTGTGTAGGTCACTCCTATTTGTTCAGATATAAGAGATAGTTATGCTTATTTTGATTTTAGCCTGTTGCTCTAAAGAGATCCACTAAGTCTGTCCCATGCCATTTTGAATTGAGGTTAATTTCATATTTGTATTTGAACCATGCGCCTGATTTATTAAGTCAAGTATGTGTGCACTTTATTAAATAGGGGGCGTAATTAGTGGCACGTGCATGTCAAATCTAGGCTGGCATAAATTTGTTTATCTAAAAACATTTTTATACTGCCATATGCTAAAATGCATTAAAGATGCTATACAATGCAAAAAAACATGGTCATTCAAGACCCTAAAACACATAAACAATATAAAAAACAAGTCTGCATGGTGTATATCTTATAAAGTCAGTGCATGCTCCTCGTCTGTGAATGTACATACCATTGGTCTAAAGCACACATGTTTAGAACAGAGACTGGCTGAAGGGTTATTGATGTAGCATTGAAGGTAGATGATTTAAACGTGTAGATCGCATGTAAATTTCTGTGGCTCTTTATAAAATTATCCCCTAAATGAGAAATTGCTCCAGGTGTAAATTTTAGTGTGGGTTTTTTTTTTGTTTTACTTTTCTCCTAGCATTGTATCTTTACACTAGCTCAGGGCTGGAATAAAAATATAGCTCGGAAGCAAACGTTTCATCTGACGTAGAGAGTGACATTTCACCTCAGATGATCCATGATCCCTGGTGGCTCAAGTGGGCTCCCAGACCGTCCAACTCCCTGACCCCAGCCCCCTCCCCAACCTTACAAAAGCTCTTGTAACCTGAGGAATTCCGATCCCCCACCCACCTCTAATGTCAGGAGGCAGGAGCAATGTCAGCTTCTTTTTTCCTCCAGTATTATCATCTTCCAATATGTCAGTGCCTGACCCCTAGCAATACATAGGGTTGTGTTGCTAGGGGTCAGTCTGCCAAATAAGGCAATGTTTGCCAAATATGGCTAATGGTTTATTCAGTACTATTTATACCTCCTTTCAGATAAGCAAAGCAGTTTACTGCTGACTAAAATAAAGTCCAGAAAATGGAAATTCAATTCAGTAGGAGAGAGAGAACAAGGGAGAGAAGGTGTTGCAGAGAAGCGAGAACGTCCTCTATGGCCTCTTCAGAGATATGAGCCTTCAATCCACTTTTAAAACAGCTGTTTGAATGTTCTAGGCATAAATGAGGGGGTAGACTGTTCTCTATTTGGGGACTTTTAGAAAGAAGGCCATTGATTGTTCAACTCATATTTTGCTCTTGAGGGGCTCAGAATATGCAAATGCTTTCTGTGGATGGAGCGAAATGATCAGGCAGGGAGGTGTAGGATAATGAGGGAGGAGCGGTATTCAGGGGTTCCTGTGTGCAGGGCTTTATGGGTCAGGGTCAGGATCTTGCCATCCTTAGCTTGGGTGCACTTAATGCCACTGCAATGAGTGGTATTAAGTGTACTGGCATGCCGGCTAATGCAGCACATCGGCTTGGGCCTGTGCTAAATGCAGGGGATGGACACACATGCCCCAGAGGTCAGTGCATGCCCCCTGAACTGGTAATGCAACTCACATGCCCGTTACTGGTGGAGGCCGCAGGAAACATACCCCATAATGCAGTCCTGAGTCTCCCTTTTACTGCAGCTCTCGCCCATCCATTCACTTCCTCAGCCTCTTATTCCAGAGCCTTCTTTCCCCTCCCCCATCCAGCATCTCCTTTGTCTAACTTCCCCCTCCCCCTCCCATCCAGATCTGAAGAGCTCTCCTTGCTTAATTTTAGGAAAATACATTTAGACTGTATTTTGAGTATGTGAGCTGATGGAATAAATGAGCTAGCATTTTCTCTCCTCGATATTTTAGCATTCGCTCCCAATGGTGCTATAATAATGATAAACTTATAAGATTTCTGTAATTATTTTAACACAAGCCATCAATTATAGTGGAATTTAAATCTCTTTATTAATTATATTGCAGCCCATTATCATATAATGCAATACTACAAACCTCATTAATAAAAATAAATTTACATTCTTCCCAAGCTGACCTGTTTCTAGTCAACGAGGTGAAGAGCACCCACAGATAGCTGCACACCAAGGGGGTAACCAGGTGGAATGTCCAAAAAGTACCTATTATACGGCTTGTTTTCAGAGGCAACATTGGACCTACAGGTTCCCAGAAACAGTACCATTTGAACACAAATTCTCCCAGATAAAGTTACACCTGCTCTGAAGGAAGTGTACGTTTCTGCATTTATCCAGTGCATGGACATATCTCTCTTATAAAATGAGTGCATACAACTCCATCGAAACTCCTCCAAGAACAACTATTACTCCATTGACTCAGGGACAGACTCAGGGGCAGGTTTACTAAGCTGGGCCAAATGTTAATATGTGCTTTTTGTAACTAAGTCTCCTGTTATGCACCTTAGATTGTAAACCCTCTGGGGACAGGGAAATACTTGCTGCACCTGAATGTAACTCACTCTGAGCTACTGAAAGCCCTCTGAAGACAGAGAAATATCCGCTGCACCTGACTGTAACTCACCCTGAGCTACTGAAAGCCCTCTTGAGGACAGAGAAATACCTGCTGCACCTGACTGTAACTCACCCTGAGCTACTGAAAGCCCTCTGGGGATAGGGAAATACCTGCTGCACCTGACTGTAACTCACCCTGAGCTACTGAAAACCCTCTGGGGACAGGGAAATACCTGCTGCACCTGACTGTAACTCACCCTGAGCTACTGAAAGCCCTCCGGGGATAGGGAAATACCTGCTGCACCTGAATGTAACTCACCCTGAGCTACTGAAAATTTATTATTTATTTATTTATTTATAGTCTCTTCTATACCGCACTATTCAGCATCAGCGCGGTTTACAATGAACAAAGAATGTACACATTTCCGATGGTACTTTGTGTTTACATTTGAACAGGCAAAAACAACTTGGATAACAGGGGTAACTATTTACAAACCCCCATGGGACAGGGAAAGACCTGCTGCACCTGAATGTAACTCACCCTGAGCTACTGAAAAGCCTCTGGGGATAGAGAAATACCTGCTGCATCTGAATGTAACTCACCCTGAGCTACTGAAAGCCCTCTGAGGACAGAGAAATATCTGTTGCACCTAAATGTAACTCACCCTAATTACTAAAAGCCCTCTGAGGACAGAGAAATACCTGTTGCACCTGACTGTAAATCACCCTGAGCTACTGAAAGCCCTCTGGGGACAGGGAAATACCCGCTGCACCTGACTGTAACTCACCCTGAGCTACTGAAAGCCCTCTGAGGACAGAGAAATATCTGCTGCACCTAAATGTAACTCACCCTAATTACTAAAAGCCCTCTGAGGACAGAGAAATACCTGCTGCACCTGACTGTAACTCACCCTGAGCTACTGAAAGCCCTCTGAGGACAGAGAAATGTCTGCTGCACCTGACTGTAACTCACCCTGAGCTACTGAAAGCCCTCTGAGGACAGAGAAATACCTGCTGCATCTGACTGTAACTCACCCTGAGCTATTGAAAGCCCTCTGGGGATAGGGAAATACCTGCTGCACCTGAATGTAACTCACCCTGAGCAACTGAAAACCCTCTGGGGACAGGGAAATACCTGCTGCACCTAAATGTAACTCACCCTAATTACTGAAAGCCCTCTGAGGACAGGGAATTACCTGCTGCACCTAAATGTAACTCACCCTAACTACTGAAAGCCCTCTGAGGACAGAGAAATACCTACTGCACCTGAATGTAACTTACCCCAAGCTACTGAAAACCCTCTGGGGATAGGGAAATATCTGCTGCACCTGAATGTAACTCACCCCAAGCTACTGAAATCTCACTGGGGCCAAGGAAATACCTGCTGCACCTCACCCCAAGCTACTGAAAACCCCCAGGGGACAGGGAACTACCTGCTGCACCTAAATGTAACTCACCCTGAGCTACTGAAAGCCCTCTGGGGATAGGGAAATACCCACTGCACCTGAATGTAACTCACCCTGAGCTACTGAAAGCCCTCTGAGGACAGAGAAATATCTGCTGCACCTGAATGTAACTCACCCTGAGCTACTGAAAGCCCTTTGAGGACAGAGAAATACCTGCTGCACCTGACTGTAACTCACCCTGAGCTACTGAAAGCCCTCTAAGGACAGAGAAATACCTGCTGCACCTGAATGTAACTCACCCCGAGCTACTGAAAACCCTCTGAGGACAGAGAAATACCTGCTGCACCTGACTGTAACTCACACTGAGCTACTGAAAATCCTTCGGGGACAGGGAAATACCTGCTGTACCTGAATGTAACATCCTGAGTGACTGAAAACCCTCTCGGGACAGGGAAATACGTGCTATAGTGCAATAAAAATGCTAAGTAGTAAGGGACAAGAGTGATGGTTCCTTCCACACAGGGGTTACCATCTATTCAATACAAACAGACCAGAACCAGCTAGGGAGTTTCATTATAGAGAGATGATTAAAAAAGGGGGTATTTAAGCAGGACAATTATGGGGTAAGGATCCAAAGACAGCTCTTAAAAGGTGGGGTCTTAGCCTGGATTTCAATAGGACCAGAGATGGTGCCTGATATACTGACTCAGATAGTCTATTGCAGGCGAACGGCAGAGCAAGGTGGAAGGAACAGAGTCTGGAGTTGACAGTGAAGAAGGGCCCAGATAAAAGTGATTTAAATGTTGTTGTTGTTGTTGTCAAGTGCATCGAGTCAGTTTTGATAGCTATCCTAAACTGTGTTCAGTCCTCAGTCGGGCGGCTCATTGTTGACAGCCTGGCATCCATAGCTGCTGTTATTGTCGGTGAAAAGCGGGATATAAATACAGCTAAATAAATAAATTGTATCGATCCATCTCATTGCTGGCCTTCCTCTTTTGCGTTGACCTTCTATCTTGCCAAGCATGATGTCTTTCTCTAATGATCTCTCTCTTCGCATGATGTGTCCAAAGTATGAAAGTTGAAGTCTTGTCATCTGAGCTTCTAAAGAAAGCTTAGGTTTGATCTCCTCTAGTACTTCTTTTCCTTTAGAGATCTTCTGTGTTTCCCCCATGCTTTCTTGAATCCAGATACTGTCCTTGTCTCTACTACCTCCACTGGGATATTATTCCACACATCTACCACTCTTACTGTAAAGAACTATTTCTGCATATTACTCCTGAGTCTATCCTCTTTCACCTTCATCCTATGCCCCCTCATTGCAGAGCTTTCTTTTAACTGAAAGAGGCTCTCCTCTTCTGCATTTATGCCACAGAAGTACTTAACTGTCTCTATCATATTGCTCCTCTTCTTACTGTCGGCCTATAAACCAGTTAAATCAATAGACCAGTTTCTTAACTGGCTTTTATAGCAAGTTTATTGAAAAGGTTTCTGTATAATCCATGTTTGAACTGTTCTGAGACTGATAAAGCTTTGCATCCTTTCTAAACAGGGAGGGGCATGAAACAGAAGTTGTCCTGATCTCGGTCCAAAATCATGTTTTGATGGCAACAGATGAGGGTCATGCTCCCTTTTGTTTAAATTAGATCTTGCAGCAGCATACGATATATGTAGTGTGCTACTGCTTACCTTTGCAGCGATTGCAAACTCTAGGCATCGAGGATCCACAGGTTTATTTTGTATCTCTCAGATTCTAGTTTGAAATGGGAAATCAGCTCGTTCTGCCTCACTAAGCTATGGCCTTCCTCAAAGATCAATTCTATCACCTTTGTTTTTAACAGTTTTGAGCCCAGTTATTACATTTGTGGAACAGTTTGTGTTTTAAATGTTATCTGTTTGTTGACAGCATTCAATTAATGGTCCATTTAAATGGAGATGAGATACAGCAGATTGAACACGTCAATGCCTGTTTGAAGGAGAATGGAAGATGGTTTAATACCTACAAATTAAAGTAAAACACAAATAAATAACTAAAGGGCTGAAACTTGACTGCAAAGGAGAAAGGTGAATATTGGAGTACCCCAGGGATCTGTGCTGGGCCTGCTGCTTTTTAACATATTCATAAATGGCCTGGAAATGGGAATAATGAGTGACGTGATCAGATTTGCAGATAACACAAAATTATTCAAAGTTGTTAAGACAAAACAAGATTGTGAAAAATTACAAGAAGACCTTGACAAATTCGAAGACTGGACGTCCAAATGGCAGATGAAATTTAATGTAGACACGTAAAGTTATGCACCTAGAAAAGAACAACCCAAGCTATGTTATATGATGAGAGTTTCCACATTAGGAACCATCACTCAGGAAAAGGATTTAGGAATTATCGTGGATAATACATTGAATCTCTCTGCCTAGTGTGCAGCAGATGATTCACACAGCCCTTGGTTTCATAGAGGGGACTTTTCAAATTGTCTCTTTGATCTATCACTTGGTTTTTAACATCTATTTGAGACTTCACAAATCTTTTGCCGCCTAACTGGAAGTCTTCTTTGTAAATGTCCCTAGAAAAAAAATTTCTTTCTTTCTACTCAGAGACAGTTACTCTATTTTACTTTCTATGCTAAGCTATACTCTGATGTGTTTTAAATAAAAAGCTCTCTTGTGGTAGTAAGATCTGACTAACTCAACAAAAATGCTGAATTCTAAAATACACAGATTTATCAGCTTTAACCCAAAGAATTCCCTTTTCTCTAAGATTTAGAGTGTTTCCCAGAAATTAAATACTTACAAGTGCAAATCTTGTTCCAGCTGTAGCAGTCCCTTTTGGTAGTCCTTCAAAACTCCAAGGAGGTGATAGTGTCTCTGAATAAGTCTTTGGTGCAGCCTCATTTGGAGTACGCTCTGCAAGTCTGGAGACCACATGGATATAAACAAGATGGAGTCGGTGTAGAGGGTGGCTGCTAAAACGGACTGTGGTCTTCATTATAAAGCATATGGGGACAGACTTGTAGATCTTAATATGTATACGTTAGAGGAAAGGCGGGATAGAGGAGATACGATAGAAATGTTTAAATATCTCAGTGGCATAAATGCACAGGAGGAGAGCCTCTTTCGATTGAAAGCAAGCTCTGCAACGAGGGGGCATAGGATGAACGTGAAGGGGGATCGACTCAGGAGTAATATGCAGAAATATTTCTTTACAGAAAAAGTGGTAGATTTGTGGAATAGTTTCCCAATTGATATAGTAGACTCAAGGACAGTATCGGAATTCAAGTATGGAACAATCGCAGATCTCTAAAAGAAAAGAGACTATAGTATTTGATATGGAAGGGCAGACTAGATAGGACATAAGGTCTTTTTCTGCTGACATGTTTCTATGTTTCTACATTATTGGCACTCTTGCATTTTAGATATGTTGTGTACAATATCTTGAGAAATAATTGAACTATTCCAATTGTACGTCATCATGATATTTTAGTAGTATTTTCAAAGGTATACAACAAAAAAAGATGTCTATGCAATGCAGACATGGTAATTTCTCAGAAAAAAACAAAATATGACATGGACAAGATTAATAACACCCTTTACTGATATTTGGTTGCACAACCCTTGGCAGTGATGACAGACTCCAAACGATTCTTGTAGCCTTCTATAAGTTTCGTACATCTGTCAGCTGGTAGTTTCTCCCACTCTTTAACTGCAGTTTCTTCCAGCTCATGAATATTTCCAGGATTCCTTTTACCAATGGCAGATTTCAGCTCTTTCCAAAGGTTCTCGATTGGATTGACATTAGAACTCTTTGCTGGCCAGTTTAAAACAGTCCATTTTTGGTCTGTGCTGGGGCTGAACCTTAGAAGAACTTTTGGCTTGTCTGTAGTTTTTCCCTGTTTGCTGTTTCGCTGTCTGTTTGGAGCTAGCAGGCAGAGGCGCGGTCAGCTTGCTGGGTGGAGGCTCCTCCCCATAAAAAGACCTGCAGCTTTACATGCAGCCATGTGTTGCGGTCTGCAGAACGTGGTCCGAAGGGGCGTGTCCAAAGGGGCTGGACATGTCCTCTGGTGTTCCTTTGGCGCATCGGAAGTGACAGAGAAGAACAGCCCGGAAGTGTTTGGATGCTTTGTAATATGGGAAAGAGGAAGAATAAAGGTAGTGTGAAGGATGGTTCCTCTGCTGCCTGATCGGGGGTCCTGGTGGGGCCAATAGACAGGCATGTATTTTCTTTGCTGGTTGCCAAGTGTCCCCTAAGGGAACTTCTCTTAGCCCAGGGAGGTGTACCCCACCACCATGTCCATCTCCTCCTATGTCTTCTACTCCATTATTAGATGATGAAAAGTTTGCTTCTCTTGTTCCGGTTCCGAAGCCAGTTACTCTTGCTACTGTGCAGCCTTTAGTTCTGTCTTCTGAGGAGGTCGATGGGGAGATTATCCTGAAAGATATTCTTAGACTGATTAGAGTCATGGATTCTAAAGTCCCCATTACTGTCAGCTCTCTGTGTGATTTTACACACGGAGTAGTAGAGAAACTGTCTGATTTGGAAATCAGGGTAATGGTGACTTAATTAAATGTTCAGTTTTCCTCTTTTGTGAATGTGAAGGCAAATTTTGTTAAATATTCTAGTATCGTGTCTGCTAAAATTGAGGTGTTAGAGAATGTGTGTCCAGGCCACGTTCCTGTGCATCACGCACATTGCCTGCCTCTGACATTGCTCCCAGCAGAGCTCCACTATGGCCCACTGGTATGTGGGCTGCCCTTGAGTCCAGGGGTGGTGGGTTGGGGGCCCATCTTGCCACTATTTTTGCTGACATGTGCCAGGTGTGCAGTGACTGCCCAGACACACAATGTGCCCCCCCTGATCCAGCATATAGCATGACATGTTTTATTTATTTATTTATTTTATTTAAAGTCTTTTCTATACCGCGCTCTTCAAAATCAGCTCGGTTTACAAATAACATCAGTTTTGTCCAGACACGGGTGGGGCCCCCACTGGACTTACATAAAACAGGATTGATAAACTTGGGTTAACTGGGGAAACTAAATACATACGTTATAGGGGAAACTATATACATATGTTCGGGGACATTCACCATTCTTGCCCTGTATGGGTAACCCTTTGTCTGGACATGGACATCCATGGCATGGTACACACAGCTGATGCACCATAGGTGCACACATCGCATGGTCCATCTGTCCCTTAGCCATCTGGTACCTGCCCATTGCCTGCTGCAGGTGGCACACACCTGTAGGCTACCATGGGGGGATGCGGGGCATGGGCATGGTGTGACATATACACATGGTACCCACAGCACGGCCCCATCCATCCACCCAGGCCTGGGCCACCCCTATGGGCCACTAGCTGTGCTACTGCCACATGTTCATGGCTCTCCCACCCCCTTGACCCTCCCCATTCCCCATGGGTGTTTGTAATACAGCGTGGAATACAGCTGGTCTGGGCTTCCAAGATAGTATTTTTCAACAACACCCAAGCTTGATGTAAGTCTTTAACCTTTGCAACTGCTCCTTTTAGTTTTTTCTTAACTATTTTTGTCATTTTATCATAGTCTCCCTTTTGAAAGTTAAAAGGTATTAATGTGGATTTCCTTACCATCCCTCGTTCATTAATTAAATCAAACGCAATCATGCTATGTTCACTATTGCCAAGTGGCCCCAAAACCCTTATCTCTTGGACCACATCTGGTATTCCACTAAGGACTAAGTCCAAAATGGCTTTCCCTCTGGTCAGTTCATGAACCAGCTGCTCCAAGAAGCAGTCATTTATTTCATCTAGAAACTTTGTCTCCCTTGCATGTCCTACTGTGACACTGACCCAGTCAATATCGGGGTAATTGAAATCACCCATTATTATCGTTCTGTAACTTTTGTTAGCTTCCCTGATTTCTTTGAGCATTTTATCATCCATTTGTTCATTCTGGCCAGGCAGTCTATCGTACACCCCCACTACCATCGCCTTCCCCTTTTTACATGGAATTTTAATCCATAGAGATTCTACAGCGAATTTTGTTTCCTGCAAAACTTTAATTCTTTCTGACTCAATGCCCTCTATAACATAGAGCGCAACCCCTCCACCAATTTGATCAGCTCTATCATTGCGATATAGTTTGTACCCAGGTATCACAGTGTCCCACTGGTTGTCCTCCTTCTACCATGTCTCTGAGATACCAATCATATCTAACTTCTCATTTATTGCTATATATTCTAACTCTCCCATCTTATTTTTTAGACTCCTAGCATTTGCATACAAGCATTTTAGTGGCTGTATTTTATTCATATTAATCTGGTTATTGGTAGGCAGGGGTAATTTGGAATCTTAAGCCCTGTCTGCTCTGTACTCAAGGGCATTTGGGCTACCTTTGTCTTTATTGGAACCTCTCTCCTGATGTGCCCTAACTTCATTTTTTGGTAGTATCCTTCAAGGATACATTGTTTGGAACCATGCGCTCTTGGGCGACTGTCGGCTCTCCCCTATTATCTAGTTAAAAGCTGCTCTATCCCGTTTTTAAAGATTTATTTATTTATTTAACTGTATTTATATCCCGCTTTTCACCGGGTCAAAGCGGTGGGACATATAATCAGGGGGGGGGGAATCAAATGTGGGGGGGAGCCATCACCGGGGGTTCAACATTGATGATTTTTGGGGTGAACATAGAGACTGACAAGATAGCATAGTTACTGGTTTGGAGATCTTGAAGAGAAATAGGGGGCGGGGGGGTTCCTATTCAGAGAAGTTCTTGGAATAGGATGGTTTTTAGCTGCTTTTTGAATGATGGGAGATCACCGTTGTTCCTGATGTGGTTTGGTAGAGAGTTCCAGAGGGATGGGGCATAGAGTTCAAAGGCTCTGTTGCAGGTCCGTTGAATTGCTTTGGTTCTTTTGTGGGGGATGGCAACGGAGCTGTTGGAGGATTGTCTGGTTGTTCTGCTGTGGGTTGGGCGAGGCAGTAGGGTGCGGAGTGGGGTGCCCTGTGTTTGGTGGATGGTTTTGTGGGTGAGTAGAAGAGTTTTGTACTTGATTCTTGCTTCGATTGGGAGAATATGAAGGTCCCTCAGTATTGGGGTGATGTGGTCTCGTTTCCTTGCATTGTGAATTATTCTCGCCGTGGTGTTTAGGGCAGTTCGGAGGGGATTGGTCTGT
Organism: Ichthyophis bannanicus; assembly: GCA_033557465.1. NCBI lineage: Eukaryota > Metazoa > Chordata > Amphibia > Gymnophiona > Ichthyophiidae > Ichthyophis > Ichthyophis bannanicus. The sequence continues at coordinate 10,556,461 of CM066042.1, forward strand.
GTGGCAGGTAGGCCATGGTAGATTATGTTGCAGTAGTCCAGATGAGGGAGTGTTAGAGCTTGCATTACTGTCCTGAAGTCTTGTGGTTCGAGGAGGGGTCGGAGGCGTTGTACTGTTTTCGTCTTGAGGAATACAGTTCTCGTGGTCTTGTTGATTTGTTGCTTAAGAGTTAGGGGTTGGTCAATGATAATGCCGAGATATCTTATGTGTGGTTGTACTTGAATTTGCGTGGTTCCCATGGTGAGGTGAGTGGGTGGTTTGAAGTCTGGGTCTTTTGTCACTATAAGGGCTTCGGTCTTCTTTATGTTAATGGATAAGTTGTTCTCTTGTAGCCAGTTGGATACGTCGGTGAAGCAGGTTGATAGCTGGTCGTTTGTTGGGTCCGTTGTTGTAATTGGGGCGTAGAGCATTATGTCGTCGGCGTATATGTGGAAGTTGACATTGTGAGTGCGTATGACTGAGCAGAGTGGACGGAGGTAGATGTTGAAAAGCATGGCTGATAGTGTGGATCCTTGTGGTACTCCTTGATGTTGCTGGAAGAGGGATGAGGTGGAGGTTTTGGTGCGGATCAGTTGCTGTCGGTTGGTTAGATAGGACCTGAACCATTGGAGTACAGTACCTTTGATCCCAATTGTTTGGAGTCTGTGGATGAGGGTGTTATGGGAGATGGTGTCGAATGCCGCTGATATATCCAGAAAGATTAGGATGTATCCGGAGTGTTTCTCTTGGGTTCCTATGATAAGGGTGTTCATCAGCATGGTCATTAGGGTCTCGACCCCGTGTAATGGTCGGAATCCGTGTTGCTGCGGGTCCAGTATGTTGTTAATGTCTAGGTGTTCTGAAGCTGATGTTGGACTATCTTCTCAATTATCTTTGCGGTGAGCGGGAGGCTTGCTACTGGCCTGTAGGAGGTGGGGTCTAGGGGATCTAGGTTGTGATTTTTTAGGGTTGGTCGGATGATTGTGGTCTTGAGGGCGTCTGGCATGTGTCCTTGTTTAAAGGATTCATTTACGATGTGGGTTAGTGGTGCACTGAGGTCTTCTTTGGTTTTCTTTATCCAGTCGTCAGGGCAAGGATCCAGCGGGGAGGTGGTGGTGTTCAAGCAGGAGATGGTGGAGGATATTTCTTCTTTTGAGGTTGTGTCGAATGTATTCCAGTCTCTGATCGGGGTGGTGTATGAAGTTGTCTTGGTTGTTGTTTCAGCGTAGTGATGTGGGTTTTGTGGTTGCTGCAGCTGTTTGTATTGTCGGGCTAGAAGATCAGGGGGGATGTCTGGCAGCTGTTCGGAGTTACTGGGTGCTTTTGTTAGATTTTTGACAATTTGGAAGAGCTCTCGAGGTTTGTTTATGGCTGTTGCGATGATTTTGGTGTGCTCTGTACTCAAGGGCATTCGGGCTACCTTTGTCTTTATTGGAACCTCTCTCCTGATGTGCCCTAACTTCATTTTTTGGTAGTATCCTTCAAGGATACATTGCTTGGAACCATGCGCTCTTGGGCGACTGTCGGCTCTCCCCTATTATCTAGTTAAAAGCTGCTCTATCCCACTTTTAAAGGTTAATGCCAGCAGCCTGGTTCCATCCCAGTTAAGGTGAAACCCATCCCTTTGGAAGAGCCCCTCCTTTCCCCAGAATGTTCCCCATTGGTGGCCAGGGTCACTTTGGCCAACCAACACATAGGCACACAGGGCACACACCTTGAACTGCATAACACTTTATTTTCCCAACCTCCATGCATGGGACAGACAGAGAATATGGGTGAACAGTGCCCACACACACTGGGCAACAGGCCCCACCCTTCCCACACCTACAGGACCATGAACATTGGTGCTGCTGCCTCTGGACACCTCCCAGGTGGTGTGGCCCCCTCAGTGACCCACAGGGCTGGCTGCTTTGTGACTAGGGAGTGGTGTGTGCGGCTGCAGATGGGCCTCCAGCAGCAGGTGCATGCCTCTGAGCTCACCCCTCAGGCCCCGCACCTCACCCCTGAGACCCTCCACATGGCACAAGAGGTGTGAGAGGGGCCTGCACAGCTGTGCAAGGCTGCGTGCCAGGACGTGCTCCAGTCAGGCCAGTGCTGGTGTATCCTCAGGGTATTCGACTGCATCCTGGGCCCCCTCATCTGGTCCCACTTCAGATAGAGGTGGGCTACATGGCTCACCAACGTGGCCATACTGCTCCCATGTGGACATGGAAAATTTTACCTCTGCATCACCACCTTCATCACTGATTTTACCTGGCACCGCCACTGCCTCTTGACAACCCCAGCTTCCATAACCTGGGCCCCCTACTGCCTCCTTGCCATCTGCATCCCCCTCCAGAGGGCATCTATGTGACCTGGGGATGTAGCTGACATTCTGGGACTGCTCTCTGCTATGCATATCCCTTCCATCTCTGTATCCCCCTGTGGCCTTCACTGTGGGTCTGCGTGCATCCTGTTCTCCCTTGTTTCCTGGGCCACTGCTGGTGGGCTGCTCTGTCTGTTCTGTGCTGTCCTGTCACTGTGCAGCCTGCCAGCTTTCTTCCTGTAAAAAAGTCAATTGGTCACTGTTGTTTAAGAACGATTTCAAATAACTCCAAACAAAATTATATTGTTCATATTAACCAGTGTAAAGGATCAGACACAACCCAAAGAGGTCTCAGTATAAAAGGACACTGCTGCTAAGGCTTGCACCTAATTGCAGCAATCGTGTTTTATCACATCAGTGACCTCAAGGAAAAACTTTAAAACTGAGCTCCAGTCCTTATGATGTTATCAAGAGAGAATGTGGGCAGCACATTTGCGTTTTAGCGGTCCCCTGAAGAAATCGTTGTGAAACGTCTTGCTGGTACCGGGGCTGTACGTTGGGATCACAGTGTGATATGGAGTGTCCAGTCCTTTTGGAAGCTGAGTATACCACAGTATTCATTGAATTGGATAATTTTGAATTATTTTCATATTGATAACATCATAAGGACTGGAGCTCAGTTTGAAAGTTTTTCCTTGAGGTCACTGATGTGATAAAACACGATTGCTGCAATTAGGTGCAAGCCTTAGCAGCAGTGTCCTTTTATACTGAGACCTCTTTGGATTGTTTCTGATCCTTTACACTGGTTAATATGAACGATATAATTTTGTTTGGAGCTTTCTTCCTGTGCCAGATCCTGACGTTTCCTGCCCTTCCTCTCCATCTTGGTGCATGCCTGTCTCTGTGCCAATTTGGGTGCTGCTCCAGCCTGCCCACTTCTATCTGCTTCCAGGTTTGTCTGCCTCTGCTGTGCTGTAGTTACTGGGCGAGGATGGTCCTGATATGATCCCAGCCCCTGCGAGCTGCTGGATGGGTTGGCCACCTCTGCCCGGTGGGGAGGAGAATCTCCTCCTTCTCGAGCACCATGGTCACCAGTAACCTTCTCTCCACCTTGCTGAAGTTGGGCTGCCTGGTAGCCATATTGATATGTGCATTACGTTGGGGGGGGGGGGCCTTCTTCCTGGATCCATTCACATGTGGACTGCTGGTCATGGCGTTGGGGACATTTTCGGGGTTATAGGTACATGGAGCAGCTGGGCAGTGTGTGCACAGCTTATATGTGTGCATGGCGCAAGACGAGCCAATAGGCAGCCGGTTGAACGTGCTTTGCCGGCCACGGCCACGGCCACACGCTGATTCTACAACACACTGTAGGTGTCTGTGCGGGGTTGTAGAATCGGGACTCTGCATGTACGTCCTATCTGGAGACGTGCACGGATTCGGATGTGCCCCTTTCAGAATCGGGCTCCACGTGCTTTGTGTGAAGAAATAGGCATTCAGCGAATTCTAAATCTGAGAGGTGTGTAAAGTTACATGCATACAGCTTGTATGTGTGCAACATTACTAGGACCAATCAGAAGCTTGTTAGGAACAAGGCTGGGGAGGGTTTGCATTTGTGCACATATGTTATAATGCATTTGCATGTAATGAATGCGGGAAATCTGTGCATGTGAAGAGTGGGTGTAAATATCAGCATGCAAACTCCTTGGGATCGTTTTCAGTGGTACCAGCACAGGGAAAAGGATGTGAGTTATGTCGTACAAGTGGGGAAAGCATGCAGAGCTGCAAACGACAGTGAAGGACTGCCCTATCCTTAGGACCTTGAACCTGTGAGTCCCACGTTCCATTCAGAACAGCATGACGTCCTCTAGATAGTGAAGGACTGCCCTATCCTTAGGACCTTGAACCTATGAGTCCCACGTTCCATTCAGAACAGCATGACGACCTCTAGATAGTGAAGACGTGGGACAAGGCTATCTTAGGTTTAGCCAGATTTGCCAATTTTATGTTTATGTTTATGTTTAATAAAACTTGATATACCGCCCAACACCATAGGTACCTGAGCGGTTTACAATTAAACATTATCCGATTTAAAAATAAGGCAGCGAGAAAAGAAAAAGAAAAGGAACGCCAATTAAAAACAATAGAAAGAGGAAAGAAAAGGAAAGAAAGAGAAAACAAACCAATTAGTAATTACAATATAACATCATGGGGCAGGGAGGGAAGGGGAAGACGAGGGTGGGAGATCGAATGCTAGGTTGAAGAGATGGGTTTTGAGTTGGGATTTGAAGGACTGGTAGCATTCTTCTGCACGGAGCGAGGGGGGGAGCGAGTTCCAGAGGCTGGGAGCCAGGAAGTAAAAAGCGGAGGAGCGGGTAGAGACAAGATGAGCCTGGGAGGGGGAGGGAAGAGACATCCGATTAGTATGAATGGAACGCAGCAGGCGATGTGGGGTACAAAAGCATATCTGATCAGCGAGGTAGGAAGGGGTGCCAGTGCGAACAGCCTTGTGCGCAAGGATGAGAATTTTATAGTGAACACGGAAAGAGACAGGTAACCAGTGGTGATGAAGAAGAAGAGGGGTGACATGATCGAAATGAGAGGCGTAGGTTAGAAGACGAATAGCAGTGTTTTGAACGCGCTGAAGACGAGACAACTGGGATTGGGGGAGTCCAGCCAGGGAAACGTTACAGTAGTCCAATCAAGACACCACTAGGGAAAGGAGAAGAGTGGCCAGAGCAGAGGAGGAGAGAAAGGGGCGGACAGCTCAGAGCTGCCTAAGGGAGAGAAAAGAACGCTGGACGATAGAAGAAATATGGGCCGTGAAGGAAAGAGAAGAATCAAGAATAACACCCAGATACCGGAGTGAGGAGACAAGAGGAATGGACTGAGAAGAAAAGGAAGGGGCGCAAGTGGGGGGGGGGGGGACTCCCAAACGTGAACTAGATAGCAAAAGATTTAGCGGGGTTTGCGTGAAGAAAGTTGGAAGAAAACCATTATGCTATAGCGGTGAGACAGTGATTAAGAGGGTCAATATCAGGAGAGAGAAAGTCTGTATGATGCAAGAGAAAAATGTCATCTGCGTAATAATACGCAGAAATGCCAAACTGCTGGATTAAGAGGGCAAGAGGGGCTAGAAAAACGTTAAAGAGAAGGGGGGCGAGAACAGAACCCTGGGGAACCCCACATGTGAGGGGAGTGGGAGCAGAAGAGGAGGACCCGGTAACTACAGAAAAAGAACGACGGGAGAGAAAGGAGTGAAACCACTGGAGAACCAGACCAGAAAGACCCGCTTCCCGAAGACGAGTGAGGAGAGTGCGGTGATCCACTAAGTCGAAGGCTGCAGAGAGGTCGAGGGAGACAGCTAGGGTAAATAAGCCACAATCGTGAGCGGTGTGAAGTTCGTTGAGGAGGGAAAGGAGGACAGTTTCAGTGCTGTGACCGGGACGGAAACCAGACTGCCGAGGGTGAAGAGTGAGGGAAACTTCAAGGTGAGAGGAAAGTTGATTGAAGACCAGTTTCTCAAGAAATTTAGAGAGGAAGGAGAGATTGGAGATGGGATGCCAGCTAGAGGGGGCAGAGGGATCAGAAGACCGGGACTTTAGAATAGGACGAACGACAGCGTGTTTCCAGCTTGATGGGAAAGTACCAGAAGACAGACTTAGATTGAACATAGAAAGGATATAGGGGGAAAGAGCTAGAGAGGGGTCCAGGAGCCAAAGAGAGGGGATAGGATCAGCCGAGCAAGTGGTTTTACGAAGAGAAAGAAAAGTCTTTTGAAGGGTACTGGGGGTTATTGTCTCGAAGGATGACCAAGAGTGGGATAAAACAGGAGAGGAACTTGATGGGGAATGGAGGGGAGGGGGGGAAAGAGGAACAGGGGGGGAAAGGGGTGGGGGGCACAAAGGGAAGGACTGACGGAGGGTGTTGACCTTGGCAGCAAAGAAGGAAGCAAGAGAGGAGGGATCTGGAGGGGAGGATGCAGGGGGAGAGGAGGAGGAAAGAGTAGAGTGGGATGCAGTGAGGGAACGTAGAATGGAATACAGTTGGCGGGAGGAGTTGGAGGAGGTGGAAATAAGGTTAGAGTAGTAGTCACGTTTTGCAGTGGAGATGAGAGAACGATAGTAGCGATGACACTGGTGAAAATCTAACAGATTTGAGGGGGAGGGATGTTTTTGCCAAATGCGTTCTGCTCGGCGGAGGTGCCTGCGATGTAGGAGGAGACCAGAATGGAACCAAGGGTGGCGTGGGTGACAGTGAGGGTGGGGACGGGGGCGGAGAGGAGCAACGGTATCCAGGGCCGCTGAGAGTGTAGAATGCCAACAGTGGGCCTGGGCATCAATGGAAAGGGACTCAAAATCTGCAGGGAACAAAACGGTAGGGGATGGAAACTGAGAAAGAGTATCCTTGGTAATTTTACGAACAGGCAGTGATGCTGGACTGGAGTTTGGAATATGAGTTGAAGCTGGTGGAGGGGCAGGGACAGAGAAGAAGAGACAATAGTGGTCAGACCAGGGAAGAGAAATAGAGGAGGGGGAGGAAAGGAAAGGGGGGAAGGAGGTGGAAGTAAGAAGGAGATCAAGGGAATGACCAGCAATGTGGGTGGGGAAAGAAACAGACTGATGCAGAGACAAATCAGACAAAAAAGCAAGAAATGCGGAGTCCCTTGCTGAAGAGGGGAATCAACGTGAACGTTGAAATCGCCTAGAATTAGTAGATAAGGATAAAGCAAAGAAACTTTGCCAAGAGAGGGAAAGTGAAATGATAAAACCTCTTCTATATCCTAAAATTGGAGCTGTGCAGTTGTGCTGCAGCATTTTCAGATCTGGGGCTCATGATGTTGTTGCCAAATCTGGGGCTTTTTTGGTTAGATCTGAGGATGAGCAGAGCTCCTGCACCCCCCTGCAGAAGGTAAGCTAGCACAGTCATCATCTGAAACTTGCTGAAACCATCAGCTTCTGTCGCTCTGAATACAAGAGGAATGACTTTATTAATGTGCTTATAAGCCTCAGGCCTGAACATTTCAAAGCCTTTAAAGGGAGCCTTCCATCATGTTTCTTTAATCAAATCATTTTGTAGTTATATATACAGTCAGATTTCCTCCCAGTAAAACTGCTTAACTGAACAAAATATTCAATACATATCGGACTCATGGATTCAAGTGTTTATGTCCCTGCTGTACTCAAGCCACGTCCCAGCGAACAGATGGCCCTGAAAAAAGTTTGTATTCCAGAAGGAAGCCTTTTCCTCTGTACTCCTGCCTAGGCAGCCATTCCCCATCTTGTATTTAAAAGCATTTGGTGGTGGGGGGGGGGGGCATATTCAGTGGCACCCGACAGGCTATTGAAAGTACCTTGCTGCTGCCACTGCTGTACCTCTAGCTGGATATTCGGTACCGCAGCTTATCTGGTTTCCTGCCTCACCAGACAGTAGCATCAGTAGCCGGTTAATGAGAATTTTCAGCTGCTCATTGCATAGCGGCATCTGGTTAAAGTTAGGACAGCTGTTCAGATGACCTAACTTTATCTGGTTAAGCTATCCAGATGGCGGCTGAATGTCACTACTAACCGGACAGTGATCGTCACCACTCCCAATCTACCCACAGATTGCTCTGATTTTAACCGGGTGTTAGTACCCAGCGTGTGTGAGATATTCAGTGGAATATCAGGCTCAGTGCATTTTAGCCAGCTAGAGGGTCTGCTAACCAGCTAAAACACTTTGAATATTGTCATTATCACTACTAATCATTTGTATAGCACTACAAGGCATACACAGCACTGTACATATGCATGTAAGGGATGGTCTCTCTTCCCCAGAGCATTTACATGTAAGAGACGGTCTCTCTTCCCCAGAGTGTTTACATGTAAGACGGTCTCGCTTCCCTAGAGCGTTTACATGTAAGAGACGGTCTCTCTTCCCTAGAGCGTTTACATGTAAGACGGTCTCTCTTCCCTAGAGCGTTTACATGTAAGAGACGGTCTCTCTTCCCTAGAGCGTTTACATGTAAGAGACGGTCTCTCTTCCCTAGAGCGTTTACATTTAAGAGACGGTCTCTCTTCCCTAGAGCATACAATCAAATCAAGACTGACAACACAACAAACTAGGGACTAGGATAAATCTAGGGGAATGATGAAGATACACATTGGTGATGAGGAGGAGATTAAGGGGAACAGGGTGCTTGGTGTGCCACCCCTTGGCCAGAACACTGGGTGACCACAAGAAACATTACACCACTTGAACTGTTCCCCTGTACATTGTAATATAGGATGTCTTCAGGTGCAACAACCAAGCGGTGGCAGTGATGGTTACCCATCACTTGGCAACGTGCGCTGTGGTAGTGGAGCTATTTAATGGCATACAGCTTAATATTACGGCACAGGTGAGGCCATCTCCCTTTCATTCTTCCTTCATATTGTATGTACAGTACTTTCCCTTTCATTCCTCCTTCATATTGTATGTACAGTACTTTCCCCTTCTTCTGGTTCACTTTCCCCTAAGGTCTATGCAATTCCTCTGAATTTTGCATTGTCCAAGGGGCAGCTCTATGGTGCAAAACACATGGGTACTGTGTGTGAGATGGAAGGGACATGGGCTCGAGCAGCCTGTGGATAAAGAACAATATTTCCTGGTCTTTTAGGGACTATGCTACTTGGTATGGAAGGACAGACTGGATAGGCCATATGGTCTTTTTCTTTTGTCATGTTTCTATGTTTTAAGGTCATGAGAAGCAGAAGGAGTGAGAATTTTCAACGTGTGGTTGCTCAAAAGAATTTTACTTGGATTCTATATGTCATCTTGTAAGTCATTATTGAATGGAGATGTAACCCTTTTTCTGTGTGGTCCATGCAGCAATAAGGGAGCACACCAGTCCTATGTGCTTTTTGCTCAGTCTTTCTCTGAAGAGCATGGATTTTAAAATATCAGGGTTCTCTTAGTGGGGACTGGCATAAGCCAGGAGACCCTTGGCACTTGACACTCTCGCACACTCCCTTCTCAAATAAGAGAATCCAGGCCGGAAATTGTGTTCTGAACCAAGGGTTTACTTAAAATTTAGAGTCACTGAGAAAACAACAACAATTAACTTGAAGAATAAACTAAATTACTCCAAAACAGGCTATTCTCTTCTTTAAGTTAGTATATTTTTATACCTCATTCCTTCTCAAGACTCTGCACCTTAATCCTTGCAACTTAGGGGTATGTTTACTAAACCGTCTTAATGTCACTGGCACTAGTTGCAGCGTTACTGTGAGGAATGCCATATAAGGTAGTGGACGTTCTGGTCTTAAGATAGCAATTGTGGGTTATCGCGTGATGAAGTGCGCCCTATCCATTATCGCGTGATAGGGGGCGCCATGCATGTTACTGCGCGTTAACCTTAACTTCACGCGTTGACCTGCAATCACAGCAACAGAGGTGTAGCACACTGGTTAGTACAATGACTACTGAGACAGGGGTCATGAGTTTGATCCTTCAGTGGGCATAATGAATAAGGGTGACCAAGTCAATACCTTTTCCTGCTTGTAACAGTTAGAAACATTCCAACAATCGGTGCTTCCAGCTAAAAATACCCACACCCCAGTGCCATAACCTAATGCACCTTTTAGGGCGCACCAGAAGGCACATCATAAATTACCATGTCAGCCAAGGTGGGTCATAATCAATGTTCCCTCTAATTTTCTGTAGGCTGTGTGCGCATAAAATATCAGCTGTGTGCAGCTTTTGAAGGAAGATTCAATTTTTGTGCGCCACATAATGACACTCGGAGTTATATACTTTAAAATTTGACTACACGTCAGAATACAGTATGTACACCACATTGATTTTAATCAAATTAAATGAAAATAGACGATTACTAAATGAAGTGGGAAATTTCTAGTAATTACAATCATAACTTTTAAATTTTAAGACGTCTGTGTTGTTTTCTTTCAGAATCAGAGCCATAATTTTTGTGTGCTCTGTTGTAAAGTATGTGCGCTCGCTCGGCGAGGTGTGTGCGCGCACACACGTGCACAGCTTAGAGGGAACAGTGGTCATAATGTGCCCCAGAGGGCATGACAAAAGGTTGGCAACCCCCAAGGCACTATATTAGGCGCCCCATAAGCTGGCTGAATCTAACATGTGGCTAAAGATGCCCCAAGGATGTATAGGTGACTCAAGAAATGTTGCCCAAGGGCAGTAAGGTCCCCCAAGTTGAAAAGCAAGAAAGGTATGGGCCAAACACAGATGTAACCCTAACACTGCACAGAGCACCAAGGAAAGACAATGCACAAGTGATGGAAGGAAGTAGATCAGAGCTGATGGACCAGACAAATCTGCGTTCAGCCCATGTGGCAGCTGGAAAAATGGACAAACATATCGGGGCCAGCTGTAGGGATGCACAGGGTGATGGTATTGTACCATGCAATAATGATAGTGTGTGCCAGAGGATGGGAAGACGTGTCCAGCAGAGGAGGTAGAAGTGGCAGGATGGGCATAATGACAGGAGGACAGCGGAGTAGCAGTACCATGCAGAGCACACACAAGAGAGGCAACCAGGAAGAGCTTCATTGCAGAAACGTGTACCAGTGCAGGACATGGGGTAGCAGCTTGCACATCAGAGCAGGATGGCACACAGCTGGCAGACACACATAGACGGATAGAAGGATGGTTGGCAACTGTGATAAGGGTACAATGTGCTAACAGCACAGATCTGCACAGATATGACTGTCACAGGAATGAAAAGTAGCTGTGCAGGACAGGCATACAAATGAAAGAGAACAGAAAGGAATCAAACCTATGACCATTAGCACAAATGTCAATGCACAAACTGGTAGGCTACACCACCAATGTAAGGTCATTAGCAAAGGCTGCATACAAGAACACTGCAGGGCATGCACATGCAGATCTGGTGTGTACAGCTCAGATCACAGTCTGTAAATGGGACCAGAACCACATAAAAACTACATGCACACACGCAATGAAATGTTATGCAGTGGATACAGCATGCAAAAGAGGAAAGAACCTAAACCCAAAGGGCGGCAGGGGATGCTCTATGGAGCAGGGCAAAATAGGGAACAGAACACAAAAGGAGCATGTGAGAATTGAACCTACAAGCAGGTGTGGCCCAGACCAGCTGAACCACAGCAATGCCAATCCCCCAAGCGGACTGCCTATGTGAATATTACAAAGAAAGAGACATATGTAACAGCTAATATGTGATGGTTAGGCAGCACAGAGGGCACACGTTGGTGTACAGTGAAGAGATGGAAGGGTGTGTGGATAGGTGACGAACTTGCAGGCAGCTCATGGTCAGGTTAGCAGAACCCAAAAAAAAACCCCAAACCCCATGTGGGAATCAAACCTGCAACCTATGGTGTTACAACACATGTCCGGAAACACTATCTCAACAACCACAGCAAGCACAATTCAAAGATATTACCTCTAAGGGAATGTGTGTATGGGAACCCGTAACACCCAGTGATGTGGCAGACGGCTGGCAGATAGACAGCTGGCACCGTACAAGGATGTGAGCACAGGTGGGCCATGTACATGACCAGGAAATCACTAAATACATGTGTCAGTGTGGTCAAGCAGCAGCAGAGACAAATGTACGCCCAACACATATATTTATTTTGGTTAATCATCAGAGATAGTGTAGACACCGCCTATCATAATATCAAGGTGATTGGATAACAGGGGAAAAATCAAAAACACATTCTGCAGGGCAGCAACCCACATGCTACAGAAAGGTCACTGGCCCGTCCAGAGATGATGGGCAGGAGAGATAATGTGCATCAGGTGCATGGCGTGCAGTACGCATTAGCCCCCCACCCCCACATGCTGCTGCACGCCCCAAATGCGTCAGTTACATATGTGTGCATGTAGACAGTAGGCGGTGCATGATGAGGGCCCAACACACATAATTCATGATCTCTTCATAACAATATATCTGTCTGCCAACACAGGAGGCACAAAAATGAAACAGCATATGTTGTTATGAGTAAGAAAGTGTAAGCAGAGATATCGAAATATATGTTACAGCTGTCACATAATGCCTGATATAGGAATCAAAGCAGCAACAATGTAACCCAAAACAATCGTCAAATGCAAAATGAGGATATGCTAACAGGTACCATGACTGTGGTGACATCACTCTCCTTGTTTCTTTAGATTTATCCGCAGCATTTGATTTAGTTGATCACCAAACACTTCTGTCCCGTCTCTCTGATATTGGTCTTCATGGCTCCGTCTGGTCTTGGTTCTATTCTTTTCTTTCATCCCGTTCCTTCTCTGTTCACGTTAAGAACCAGTCCTCATCTAGCCTCCCTCTCACCTGTGGTGTTCCTCAGGGCTCGGTTCTCTCTCCTCTGTTGTTCAACATTTTTCTGGCCCCTTTACCACTGATAATACAACAATACTCGATCTCCCCTTACCTTTACGCAGATGACATAGTTTTATTATTTCATACGTCCCCTCTCTCTCCCGATATCACACAGTTAAACCTCTGTCTTTCCCATATTGCGTCCTGGTTATCAGACAACTTTCTCCATCTCAACCCAGCCAAATCCTCAGCAATGTGGATCTCACTTGGTGGTGCATGTCCTACTCTTGCACCTTCTCTTGGCTCAACTACTATCCCTCTCACTTCTTCTGTTCGGTATCTGGGTGTCACTCTAGACTCTCGTTTAACTTTCTCTGAACATATTTCCATTGTCTCTCGTCGTTCTTTCTCTGCCTTACGGCAGATTCGAGCTGTCCGGTCCATTTTGCCCTCTAATGCCCTTATCACCCTTGTTCTGGCCCTTGTTCTGGCTAGACTACTGCAATATTTACCTGGCCAATCTCCCCAAATATTGTCTGCAATGGTTACAACTCATTCAGAACTCTGCCGCCCGCCTCATCACTTTCTCCAGTAGGTATGATCATATCACCCCGGTTCTATTTCGATTGCACTGGCTCCCTCTCCAATACCGTTTTCATTATAAGCTTTTGATTATCCTTCACCGGGCCATTTACACATGCATTCCACGCTATCTATCAGACTGTATCTCTCGCTACACACCTCACAGGTTACTTCGTTCTACCCAAACAAACCGGTTGTCTCTTCCATCGCCCTCACAAGCCCATTTAGAACAAACACGACACTCAGCCTGGTTTTTCCTAGGACCCTCCCTATGGAATACACTCCCCACTTCATTACACTTAGAGCCCTCCTATCTGAAATTTAAGTCACTACTTAAAACATATCTTTTTCAAAAAGCTTTTGACCTTCCCCCAGAGAACCTCCCTAATTAATCTGTCTGTGTGTCTATCCCGAAGTTCGTATGTTTGTCCGTTTTTTCTGTGCTTTGGTTAGCTAATTTTATCCTAAAATTTTTTATGATTTGCTACTTGCTGTCAAATGGCTACTTATTTTATGATTTGTTATAATTTGTTAATTACTGCCAAACAAGCTGTGTATAACTTGTTATGTGTTATTGTGTTATGTATTTTTGTATAATATCTCTTTTATGCTCTGTCCACTTTTATTACCCCTCTATCCTGTCTTTTTTGGCGTTCTGTTTCCTGGATTATGGTGCTGAATCAATTTTTTATTGTACACCGCTTAATGCTTTGCAAAAGCGGTATATCAAATTTTAATAAAGATAAAAGATAAAGGTAGAAGAGGCACATGAACACAGAGAATTCAAATGAAGCCATCCACAGAAACATGAGAGATAACACTATGCAGAAGGCCCCTGCACTGGTTGTGGGGATACAGTGTCTGTACACATATATCACGGCACATGGAATGCACAAATGAAGGAAGACAATGGACACTCACACTGCCACACACCAAATATAATGGGGCAATGTGAATGTCGTTACCTCAGGGGATAAATAGCACTGTGCAGACATGCAATGTAAATCAATGCAGAGCGTCACGTTTGTACAGTAAACAAACACAATAACCTGTATATAGAGATGGAAAGAAAGGTCAAACATGTCACAGTAACCCACACAGAAGCCATATTGACACATGCTGTGTTGCAGCAACATAGTCAGTCACATGCACATGCACCGTGTACGTTGAAACATGATACAGTGATGCCACACATGCACTGTAACACCCTTGGTGAGTGCAAACATCAATCCAAGATGTTGGTGTGCAGTAAAGTGGTGTGGTGGCAAATACTGTGTCATGTCCAAATGGAGGGTAGGCAGACATGGACAAGAGGACCTCTCCATTATTCCCCCTGTGCCACACGCATGGCTGTATGATCGTGTTGAACTAAACAGATGTGCGTATCCTGCATTCCAAGTCACACACATGGGCAAAACACAACAACACAATGTCAGAAGTATGTACAACATACAGCGACAATGTCAGTCCCTGCTGTACACGTAGGGACCAGTACACAGTGTCACAGTGCAAAGGGTGCCTGCAATGCAACAAGTCCTGTTAAGACTGTCCTTGAAACCCTGGGCATGCATAGTCAACTGTGACATCTCAAAATGCCACAGTACTGGAAAGGTCATGTGTGTCTCCTGTGATGAACATGACACCCAGCCAGAGCACCACAGCAATGGTGTGTTGGACAGGCCTGTCATTCTCAAAGTAGCAGTCCAACAATAATGTCCATCCGAGGCATGTGTCCCACTTGCAGAGGTCAAACATCCTATGGCACCATTTCCCAGGGATAGTTCCATGGTGGTGTTGTGTCCTCCAACAGGTGGGTGATGGTGACGCCGGATGCACTGTAGTAGATGTGCTGTGTGTGTCCTCTACTCTGTGTCAGAAGAGGATAAACAATGTATTGGTATGCTGTTTCCAACATCAGCCCAAATTGCAGAGACTCAAACATCAATATGTACGTAATGAAACATCACACAGGCAAACATAACATGATCACAACACAGAACACAGTGCATGTTGTGGACATTTGGAATTGGAACCGCAGACGAGGGTGTCTCATGGATATGGTCATGTCCATGCCCATATTACACAGGCATTTCACAGCTCCACCCCATGTGCATCAGCGTTGGTGTACAGAGACTCAACATGTAAGGTCCATGAAACAGACAGTAAATTAACATGTGAAGGCTGATGTCATTCCCAAAAGACCATAGGTGCAACCTACCGTGTGTTTGCAGCAAGTGTCTGTTTGGGATCCCCTGAGGCTCTCAAAGGCCACAACACGTCACAGTGAAGGGCGAAGATGTCATTAAAATGTGTAGAATCACCATGTCCCCATGTCCAGCCACTGTTGATGCATGTCCACATTATGGCGATATCTGTGATACATAAATGCTGTTGTGCAGTGGTCTGGCAGCACACAAGAGATAGGTCAGCTCACAACACACAACACATTGCCACAATGTTCACAAGGTAAACAGCAGTAAGGTAGAGATAGCACAGTCACCACCGCTCCCCAGGTGTACAGACCCCTCACATCACATGAAAATGCAAAATGCCTGCACGCTGTATCATCACACAGCCAACCCCAAAACACACACCCACACAGTATGCTAAGGTGAGCGTGCCAGCAGTAGCATATGGCCTGTATGTGCGCAATTGGAGATTTGTGGAGATAAAGGCTTGTCAAATGCAATGATACACTGCTGTTGGCTGATGCTACAATGTCAGGGAAGGGTGTACGTGCAGCCCATGACCCGAACACCTAGGACCTTCAGACCCACGCAGCTCTGTTGGACGTGTCCCAGAGACAGTGTTGGAGAAGATGAACTGGCCAGGAACACATGTGTGTGCCAACAGCAACATATGTGGTATGGGGCTGCAGGGCAAAGAGGTGAACAACAACATATGTACAATATGACAGATCGCTGCAGACATGTGCTCCCCCTGATTGTCGTCACAGACAAAGTAGCTGTAGGTCCACCTACCCCAGACTACTGCATTTTGGATGACGTACAGTCAGCTGCCACTGCACCACAGCACCAGGAGGGTCACCAAGTATATTCTGTGGATTAAGGAACACAAGAGAAACATACATATGTCATGTTGGAGCTCTGCAACACACACTGCACCTTCACGTCCTCAGCTCACAGACCCCCCCCCCAAGATCCTTTACAGACTGACTGTTCCCCATCACACTGTATAGACTCGCTTCATGCTAAAGTTATCACTGAAGTGTGTGTGGCAAAATACAAGGGCCCGTACTCTGTCTGTCCCCTTCCTCACCTCTCTGCTGCCTTCAAAACTGTTGAACAGAACCGTCTCCTCGCTAACATGTCCCTGCTGTGCTCTGAGGCCGCAGTACTATCCTGAGCCCCCCATATCACTCCCACTGCCCCTTCAGTGTATGTTCTGGTGTCTCAATGTCCTCTGCTACCCCGCTGTCAGTTCCTGTACCACAGGGAAATATCCAGGGGCTTCTTCCTTATCCTCTGTCGCTATCCATTTCCTTGGTGTGGCTATCTCATCCCTTGACTTACATTACCAGCTGTGTGCTGATGAGTTGCAAATATATCTCTCCACGCCTGAGCTATGTCTGCCAAAACACACCCCGATGTCTGTTTGCCACCTGACATTGATGGCTGCATGTCATCCCAGTGTGTGAAAATGACAATGGCAAAGCATGGATATCCCATATGTGCACCTAAACCCTCCACTCTCATCAGAGCGTCTGTGTGTGTGTGGCCATGCCTTCCTTTTTCCAGGGTCTGCAACGTAGGTGTTGTTTTGGACTCTACTCTCCTTCTCAACACACTTACTCAGCTTGTAGCTGAGGCTTGTGGTGTCTTTCTAGATGATATCAACTATATTTCCCCAGTCCTCCCTGAACACACAACTAAAACCCCAATCTATCCCCTGATCAGCTCCCGGCTTGCCTACTGTAACCTACACCTTGCTGATCTGCCTTTGAATCATTTCTGTCTGCCTTGAAATATGCAACACTGCACTGCATGGCCAATCTACAGCCACACACATTATGGCAATAAAACTCCCCCTGTCAGAACACCTCACAGGTTCCTATCTGTCTTTGCATCCATATCAAAGCTCTCCTGCTGACCTATACATGCAGGCACACTGTGGTGTTGCAGTAACTTCTCTTACTGATCTCAACTACCACTAATACAACTACTACTGAGCATGTATATAGTGGTACTTGTCATATGTAGTGCTCTACTAGAAACAAGTAACACACAGTCCCTGCTCATCAGAGCATACAAACTAATTAATCAATTCATATTACAAAATGTGAAACACACACATCCAGGCAACTGGTCCCATCTATGGGCTGCTCTCCTACTGTTGACCCCAGACTACACGCCTTTCACCTTGCTGCGCTCAAAGCCTCAAACTAACTACCTGTGGCTGTACAGCAGCCCCTTTCCCAATCAGCCACAAATCAGGTGTGACAGCTTACAACCTCCCCCAAGTCTACTAATCCTGACACACATAATCCACCTCCACCCGCTGTTGTGCCGTGCTCACATCTTCTGTGTATCAGTCATGACTAGATTGTAAGCTCAGATGGCCAGGCAGTGTCTGTTATATGTCAGTGCAGTGTTGCATCTTACTGCTATTGGGATACAAATGTTCACTAGTAGTAGTAGTACACACATATCTAAACAAATGTATGTGGCAACATATGCAGTACTTACATGAGAAGACCTCCTCAATCACCTGCCGCCTGAGTGCTGTGCCCTCACGTGTGTCACCACGGCCACGTACAGGAAGGCACGTAGGATCATCCTCCAGATTCTCATTAATTTGGACAGGGATATGGTGCCTGAGAGCAATGTTGTGAAGGATGCAACAGGTTATAGTGATCTCTGCCACAGTCTGTGCTTTGCATTGTAAGGCCCCGCCTGTCCTATTCAGACACTTGAAGCGACTCTTTAAAACGCCAAAGGTGCGTTCTATGACAGAGTGGCTGGAGGCATGGGCTTCATTGTAACTCCTCTCTGCACGTGTCCGTGGTTGACGCACAGGGGTCAGCAACCAGAGGCAACACCCATATCCTGAATCACCTGCAGAAAGAAATGTGGAACGTTAAAACAGGAGCTCATGTCCACCCAAATGGATACAAGTATGTACATGCAAACCAAATGCAGAAAACATCCTGACACAAACATATGACATCACATGATGGGACACCACAACTATGCATCAGCGTGTGAAGTTATGACACACAAAACAAGGGGTAGGTGTAAGGATTGCAATCAACATAATCTGTAACCATGACACAAATGCTAGCGTCCATTCTACCATCAACACACAGCACCGTAGCAAGGTAGAGCTGGAGGGCACCCCCCCCCCCATTAGACCACACACAGACAGATAAGACACATACACAACAAGGGTTACACCTCAAAGACAGACATGTGCACATACAGTTAGTCAGAGGATCACCATGTGCATGTCAGAGATGAGAAATACATAACCAGCAGTATACAGTCCTCATACTGGCCTGCCTCAAATTGTCTGAATAGTGCCGAGTGATGCAGGATATAGGAGTCATGGGTGGACCCTGCAAACCTAGGGACCACATTCAGAATATGCATATTTGCATCACATAAACCTGAACATTCAGGGAATGGTAGTGTTTGCAGTTGCGGAACACTACCTCCCTGTCTCTAGGCGGGACCAGGGCAACATGTGTGCAATCCATAGCTCCCATCACGTGTGGTATCCTGGCTAATGCCTCAAAGGCCTGGTTCAGGATCCCCCACTGTTGCCTAGTGTTGGGAATGGCAATGTAATACCCCACCCGGCTGATCATGGCACACAGTACCTGGTGGAGGCAGCGTGAGGTGGGGCGGCTCATGCCACCCACTGCGGCCACAGATGACTTGAAACAGCCAGA
Source organism: Ichthyophis bannanicus (assembly GCA_033557465.1). NCBI lineage: Eukaryota > Metazoa > Chordata > Amphibia > Gymnophiona > Ichthyophiidae > Ichthyophis > Ichthyophis bannanicus. Next base: position 10,575,538 of record CM066042.1, read on the forward strand.
GACAAAGAAATGTAGGGCACCAAGGAGCTTGACAAAATCTGGTATGGCATGTGACCGACCAATCAGGGGCTTGAGGTCAGGTCGTAGATCCTCATAGAGCTCCCTAATAGCCCCCGTGCTCAGGCGGTAGAGGGAGATGACCTGGTCCTCACGCATGCCCTGGAGCTGGGCCCTGGGCCTGTAGAGGCGAGGCTGGCAAGCCTCCAACTCCGCACGCCTCCTGTGGTGTGCCGGCACAGCCCCTGCCTGGCCTGTCCCCACAGCTGCAGGTCTGTGTTGCAGCAGGACTAAACCCATGCCCTGTGCCTCAGCCCCATGGACACCATCTGCCCCATCAGGCAACCGCAGCCCCTGCTCACCTCCCACTGCACATGCAGCAACCACAATGCCTGCCATAAACTCCACCCCCTCTACTCCTCTAAGGCACTAAAACTCAGACACTCACCTCACCAACCCTGCCAGTCAACTCCCACACCACACACCAACCCAGCCACACAACCCCACCACCACTCACCAACCCAGCCATTCTCCACACCAAACCTGCCTCTGACACTCTCCACCACCACTCACCAACCCAGCCACTCTCCACACCAAACCTGCTTCTCCCTGCTTAACCAACAACCAACAGTGCACGCCTTCTCTCCCTCGCCTACACAAACCCCTCAATGTGTACAGGTGTGGATGTGTATTTATGTGTGTTTTTATGTTGCGTGCGTTGCACATTCACAGTGCTGCGAGCGCATCGGCTGCGCGTGTTGCGTATGTGCTGCACAGACACGGAATGTGCATGTGCAGGAAACCATGTTACGCATGAACTGTGCGTGAGCGTGAGGCGTGCCGCATGCGTGTAATGGCATGCAGCACATGCGCATGCCTCACGCCCATGCACAGCACATGTGCAACATGGTGTCTCGCACACGCACCTTCCGTGTCTGTGCGGTGCATGTGCAGTGCACGCAGCTAATGCGCTCATGCCACTGCATATGCATAACACGCGCAACGTAAAAAAACACATAAATACACATGCACACCTGGTACACGTTGAGGGGTTTGTGTAGGCGAGGGAGAGAAGGCGTGCGCTGTTGGTTGTTGGTGAAGCAAGGAGAGTGTCAGAAGCAGATTTGGTGTGGAGAGTGGCTGGGTTGGTGAGTGGTGGTGGAGAGTGTCAGAGGCAGGTTTGTTGTGGAGAGGTGTGTTGCAAAGCAGGCAAGAGAGAGAGGAGGGGAGGCGAGGAGCAGGAGAGAGAGAAAGGAAGGGAGTTGAGGAGCAGGCAGCAGGGAGAGGAGGGAGGGAAGGAGCAGGCGGGAGGTGTAGCAGAGGAGCCGAGGGGCAGGGATGTGTGACAGGGAGGGAGAGGGCAGAGAGGGCAGAGAGATGGAGGGACAGGACATGGCAGGAGGGGGCACCTGTTCAGCAGGACCCAGAGCCGACAGGGAGTATTGGGCCTGTGGTGGTGGCTGCAAGCCCATCAGGTGTGTCGCAGCCCACCCAGGGGCCATCCAGTGCCAAACGAAGGCGTATACCGGTGCCAGCTGAGGAACGGAGGAGGGCTGTGAGATTCAGTCAGCAAGAAAACCACATCCTGCTGGCCAGTGTGTTGGAGCGGTATGAGGTGCTCTATGGCCGGCTGAGCAACAGCACCACTGTGGCCACACGTATACACATGTGGAAGGAGGTGCAGGAGGCCGTAGCCCAGGCAGAGGGACCAACCAGGGACCTGGACAGCCTGAGAAAGAGATTCAATGACATTAAGCGTGGTGTCCGAGCACACATGGTGGCGGAGAGGCAACATGCTATGGACACCGGTGGGGGTGCCCCCTTCGCCCCAACCCTCACACCCCTGGAGCAGGAGCTCGCAGACCGTCTGGGCCCCATCTACCTGCGTGGACTTCCAGAAGCACTGAACACCGCCCATCCACAGGCAGGTAGGTCGGCACCTCTCACCCTGCTGCTCTTTACCCTTGGATTAAATGTCCTTTGTCTATTTGTCAGGCATCATCTTTGCCCCTCTGCAGACTCAAGTTAAAAGCTCATCTTCTCGCCTCTGCCTTTGGCCCATGAGTTTGCTGCTCTCCTTCCTTCCCTTCTGTTATATCACCTTTCTGTCTTCCCCTCACACTTGTTCCTACCTCTTTCCTTTGTCCTGTATCTCCTGCTCTTGTCTCTTTGCTCTTGTTCCTAACTTTTCTCTACACCTTTTATTGCTTTGTCCTCTTAGATTGTATGTTCCGTTGAGCAGGGACTGTCTTTTTCTATTTTCATGTTTACAGCACTGCGTGCACCTGGTAGTACCCTATAAATGCTTAGTAGTAGTAGTAGTAGATATGCTGCACACGTAAAGGGCACACCCAAGCACATGCGGCACATGGAGGGGATTGGTGGGGGACCAGGTCCTGAGAGCATACGTGCCCTACCACAGGCAACTGTGGGGTGATGACACAGCAGCACATGGCACGTTAGGTACAGGGTGTGTGTGACAGGTACCTGGGCCTGCATGTATGATAGACACAGTCCTGAACGTAGTTGAGGACGGCAAAGCTGTGTAGAAGCAGGGGACATGGCAGACAAGGCCCATATCTGATTGAACACTGCATACATCAATGGTCCGGAAAACCTCCATGCAAAGCCCAGAGGGTTAAGCTGCACAGCAAAAATGCACAGCACTACAGATCAGCAATTTAATAGTGATCTAAAAGACCTATCTGAGGAGTGGAGAATGATATCCCACTGTAATCAAAGAGGATCACAGCATACATGAGCAGCAATGTAACAGTAAAGAGTCCCATTGGAATACCATTTGCCACTATTCAGATACCCTCCTTTTATTACTATTACATTGGTGCTCTCTAGTGCTGTGACGTGTTGCTGTGCTGCTGGACCCTCTGGCCTTTCCATATAGGTGATATTGGCCACTGATGTATGCAGAGTTCATGCAATTACAGGGCTTTTCCGCCCTTCAAAGTACTCCTCCTCCTATGGATTTGTGTTTGCGAGACTAACTGAGGTCTGTTTCCCCCACTACTGGAATTATCCTACACAGATTGGTCTAGCGTTCCCTCCTCACATATGGCTTATGAGGGTGTATATTGATTTGTTTATTTGGGCCTACTCCTTTTGGGGTGTGTGCATTATTATCAGCCTGATTTCTCTGTCCCCCTGAGATCTACTTGCTAACATAGTACCTGGCATATAGGTCACAACCATTCATCATACCCGTGCAGACAGTCACCCAACACATTGTGACAAGGGGAGACATACAAGAGGGACATACAACTAGCCCAGAACACATTGGCCTTGGGGTACCCACACACAGCACCAAAACACATATGATGTCTGTATGCTCTTACCTATCCAGGGACATATCCCAGACCTCTGACAGGGAAGGGCCTAACACACGGGGATGATGACGTAGATGCAAACAAACGCCAGCAAACACATCACACACATGTCACACACTTAACACTCTGTCAGGGCCCACATACAGTGGCGATCCCCCACCCACCCTCACCAGACATTGGTCTGCACATTGCCGCACCCGTACCATGTGCACATAGCACAAACCCCACACCACCTGGGATCAGACCTTATACAGATGGGAGGCTGCTCTGCTGACTTTATCTGAACAATTCTCCACTACCCTAATACTATTATCTTGGGTGACTTTAATGTTCATGTAGATGCGCCAACTAGACAAAAAGACAGAATATCCTTAGATCTTATTAACGATCTCTCTCTTCACCAGCATGTTTTAGGTCCTACTCATAGTGCAGGACACACCTTAGATTTAGTTCTCACACCCACCGCTTTCTGCTCTATGATCTCTGTCCCTAAAACTCATGATTCCCGTGGTCTGACCATTTCTGTGTCTCGTTCTCTGTCTCATGGCTAACTTCAGGTAAGGGCGAGCCGGTCAGGCCCCACTCCCCTTCCTCCCTCCACTGCCATATTACCCCCTCTACCTTGAAAGCATTTCCGCCTGTCTCTTCTTTATTCCCCCCTGATTTTGCCTCACGTCCCCTGGACCCGCAGGCTGTACTTTGGAATTCTATTCTCACTGCTGCCCTGGATGAGTTGGCTCCCCTCCAATCTACTTCTTCTAGGCCCTCACATACAGTACGTTCCCCTTGGTTTCATCCAGGCCTACGTTTACAATGTACCCAACTTTGTCAGGCTGAGCGCCGCTGGTCAAAGCACCCTTCTCCCACTACTTTGACTCAATTTAAACAACTCTATTCTGAATACCATTCTGCAGTCTTAGTTGCCAATGCTCCTTTTATACCTCCGAGATTTCTGAGGCTGCCAGTTCCTCGAAGCAGTTATTTAAAATTTTCTGAAATCTTTCTGCTACCACCTCAGCCCCCGATTTGCAAGTCTCGATGCCTGCGCCTTCAACCCTAGCTTCATTTTTCGCTGAAAAAATTCGAAACTTACGCTCAACTTTCCCTGACTCTCCGCCATCACCACTATCGCCCTCTTGCCCCTTGTCTCCTCTCTTAGGTTCACTAACTCCCTCTCTGGAGCTGGCCATTTCTGGTCCTACTGCCCCATCTTCTCCCCCCTCCAACTGTGCACTAGGCCATACTTGGTCGTCATTTTCCACTATTACCCCCTCTGAGCTGCTGGAGGCCTTTGGGAAGTCAAGAAAGACTGCCTGTCAGTTAGATCCTATTCCCTCACATTGGTTGGCCGAGCCGTCTCTACAATTGATCCCAATCATTGTTTCTATCCTGAATACTAGTCTCTCATCCGGATATTTTCCCTCTTCCTGGAAGTTGCCGCACCCTCACTACCTGGGCCCAAGGGTTTCCAGGTAGGAGCGGCCTTTGATGCCCTTTAGGGGTGGAGTATTTACACTTGGCCCCAGGGGTCCTGGGAAATGTAGTTGTTGGGCCTCCTGAAGGATTGAGTTGTAGTTGTGACTCGAGCAGACAAAGGCAAGCAAGAAAATTTCTTTTATGAGGATCTATTCCAGCGCATTGAAGCTCAGTGCTTTCAGACGCAAAAGAAAGTGCACATCCAACAAAAAGGTGGAAAACAAACATACAGAAGTTGCAATAACGACACAGCTTTCACTCAGCTGTTTCACAGTTCCTTTTCAGGCTCAGGCTTAGGCAATCATGTGACTCTTCAATGAACTGAAAGCAATGTTTTCCAAACGGCAAGGCTTCTCAGCTCTAGCATGTGGTTACACTTATTAAACATTCCTAAGCTTCTCACAGTAGCAGCAGGTAAAGTAATCTTTATACTATATTCACTCCATATAATTTTCAAAGCTCTTTATCATGGCTATCTTCAATAATACAAGCAGAACAGTCCATGGCTAAGTCAAGCTCTGTTGAGGACAGACAATCATCTAACTGCAGATCTTCCTCACAGTCATTAACATGCTGTATAGGGTTAATAGCAGAGGCTGCCTTTTTCTCTAGGAATTCTTTAAACTGCCCCAGAAGTAATTCAGCCTGCTTGTGCCCTTCCACAAGCTGATAGCTTTCTTTCTTTTCAGGCAAACGTTTGTTTAAGACTCCCAGCTCATCGTAATGAGCTATGCTGTCCTTACCAAAGCAACAGTTCTCTGTGTGGGCAAATCCCCTCCCCCACTTATCCTTAAGAGAATGTGTTGGGTTTGTTCTTAGGAGTTTAACACGTTCTGGAATTTCTTGAACAAGCAGTCATAGTAAGAAATGTCAGCTTTACCTTTACTCAAGTCCTCTGAATAAGCATTGGCACCTTTTCTCCTGCTGGCTTTCAGGATTCGTGCTTCAGCTTGCTTATCATTAGTTCTTGTGCTTTTCAGGTGAATGTCAGGCTGAACAATTCCTCTGTAGCTTTGTCTGCTATTGCTTTGGCTTTTTAAAGTTGTGCTTCCAGCTGCCTTTATTCCAGGTATCAAACCTGCTAGCTCCTTTAACCCCAGGCTCTACCTTGTAACGAGAGTGCCTCCAGGGTGGATCCTTGCACCACTGATCACTACTCCTAGGTCCTGCTTGGTTCTCAGGTAGCTCTTCCTGTAGCTCCAGGTCTCTCTCTGGGTCTCTCCGTGAGTCTCTCTCTCTCTCTCCTTGAGTCTGAGTCTCTCTCCAAGTCTCCCGAAGCTTCTCTCCTCTCTCTTCCCTTCCTTTCCTCTTTCTTTTCTTCCTTCTTGTGTTCTAACTGCTTGCGTATTTAACAAGCTCTCACTACGTTGCACTGCCTGCCTCTTGCTTGGGCGTGCCCAATCAGTGACCGGACCTGTCTCCTCCCCTAAGGTGAGGTGTGGTTTTAGCTCAGCTGAGTGTTTTTTTACTTTTGAGGTAAAAATCCTGCTTTTCAGTGCAGTACTATTTTCCTCCTCAGGATTTTCCCCTATCTCCATTTCTTCTTGAGGAGCTTCCTCATCACAAAGTCTGCTATTGTTCATCCACTTTTGAAACAGCCCTCACTGGATCCCGCTGTGTTATCCCACTGGCGTCCCATCTCAAATCTCCCCTTTCTAGCCAAATTATTAGAACATTTTGTCTTCACTCAGTTAGCCTCTCATGTGGAGGCTACCAATATCCTTCACCCTCGTCAGGTGGGATTTCGACCCGGACACAGTACAGAAACTGTTCTCCTAGCTCTTCTAAATGAGGTGCATGTTGCTCATGACAGGGGAGATATCACACTCATGGTGTCGCTTGATTTATCCTCTCCATTCGATTTATTGTTCAATATCTTTCTTTCCCCTCTTCTACTTCTCATTCAACAGTATCCAGTTTCGACCTACATTTATGTGGATGACATTATCCTCCTGTTTCACACGTCCCCAGTATCTGTTGACATCTCACCATTTAATAACTGTCTTGCCCAGATTGCCTCTTGGCTTTCTGCTAACTACCTTCATTTAAACGAGGCCAAATCCACAGCCATGTGGATCTCTCTTAGTACCTCGTGTCCAACTGTTGCTCCTCACTTAAATTCCTCCCCTATCTCTCTCACCTCCTCGCTTCGCTATTTAGGTGTGACCTTGGATCCCATGCTCTCTTTCCATAGCCATATATCTAATCTCACTCGTCGCTCCTATTTCACACTACATCAGATCAGAGCTGTTCGGTCTCTTCTTCCTTTTGATGCACTCGTCACTCTAGTTTTGGCTCTGGTCACCAGTAGATTAGACTACTGTAATGTAGCTCTTGCTAAACTACCAGCCTATCAGCTTCACCGTTTACAGTTAGTTCAGAACACAGCAGCCCGTGTTATCTTTCATGCTCGACAGTTGGATCATATTACTCCTCTCCTTCTTCACCTTAAGAACATAAGAACATAAGAAATGCCATACTGGGTCAGACCGAGGTCCATCAAGCCCAGTATCCTGTTTCCAACAGTGGCCAATCTAGGTCATACGTACCTAGCAGTTTCCCCAAAAGACACAGGTTCTGCAGTGCTTGTACTAGGTCAAGCATTGATATCCTGGGTCCCTTTTTAATAGTGGTTTATGGACCTATCCTCCAGGAACTTGTCCAAACCTTTTTTAAACCCAGCTATACTAACAGCCCTTACTACATCCTCCGGTAACAGATTCCAGAGTTTGATTACATGTTGAGTGAAGAAATATTTTCTCTTATTTGTCTTAAAGAGTTTACCCTGTAGCTTCATTACATGTCCCCTAGTCCTTCTATATTCTGATAGCGTAAACAATTGATCCACGTTTATCCGTTCCACTCCATTCATTAATTTATAGACCTCTATCATATCTCCCCTCAGCCGTCTCTTTTCCAGGTTAAAGAGCCCTAACCTTTTTAGCCTCTCTTCATAGGAGTAGCCTTCCATCCCCTTCACCAATTTGGTGGCTCTTCTCTGTACTTTTTCTAATAACTCTATGTCCTTTTTAAGATACGGTGACCAGAATTGCACACAATATTCAAGGTGCGGTCGTACCATGGAGCGATACAGAGGCATTATAATATCCTTTGTTTTATTCTCCATCCCTTTCCTTATGATACCTAGCATTCTATTTGCTTTCTTGGCCGCCGCTGCACACTGGGCGGAGGGTTTTAACATGTTATCCACGATGACTCCTAAATGTTTTTCCTGGGTGGTGGTTTCTAATGTGGAGCCTTGCATCGTGTAACTATAGTGTGGGTTGTTCTTTCCTAGGTGCATAACTTTGCACTTGTCCACATTAAATTTCATCTGCCATTTGGATGCCCAGTCTTCCAATTTATCCAGATCTTCCTGCAGTTTTCCACAATCCTCTTGGGTTTTAACAACTTTAAACAGTTTTGTGTCATCTGCAAATTTGATAACCTCACTAGTTATTCCCTTTTCCAGGTCATTTATGAATATGTCAAAAAGTAGCGGACCCAGTACAAATCCCTGGGGTACTCCACTATTCACCTTTTTCCATTGGGAATATTGGCCATTTAGCCCTACCCTCTGCTTTCTATCTTTTAACCAGTTCCCGATCCACAATAGTACACTGCCTCCTATCCCATGACTTTTTAGCTTTGCCAAAAGTCTCTGATGGGGGACCTTGTCAAAAGCTTTCTGAAAGTCCAGATACACTATATCAACCGACTCACCTTTGTCTACCTGTTTATGCACACCTTCAAAAAAACAGATCAGATTAGTAAGACAAGATCTTCCTTGTCTAAAGCCATGTTGGCTGTCTCCCATTAGGCCATGACTATCTACATGCTGTGTAATTTTGTTCTTTATGATGGTTTCTACCATTTTCCCTGGTACTGACGTCAGGCTCACCGGTCTGTAATTTCCCGGGTCACCCCTGGAACCCTTTTTAAAAATTGGTGTTACGTTGGCGACCCTCCAATCTTCAGGTATTACAGATGATTTTAATGAAAGTTCACAGATTACCAATAGCAGGTCTGCAATCTCATATTTCAGTTCTTTCAACACTCTGGGATGTATACCATCCGGTCCAGGTGATTTGCTACTATTCAGTTTATCAAATAGTTGTAATATATCTTCCCGGTGTAGCGATATTTCTCTCAATTCCTCTGCAGTATCACCTTTAAATACCACTTCAGTCTTGGGTAACATCCCTACATCTTCCTCAGTAAAGACCGAAGCAAAGAATTCATTCAGTCTCTCTGCTATAGCCTTGTCTCCTCTTACTGCCCCTTTTACCCCTCTATCATCTAACGGTCCAATTGACTCTCTCACAGGCCTTTTGCTACGAATGTACTTGAAAAAGTCTTTATTTCGTGTTTTTGCTTCCGTAGCAAGTTTCTTCTCAAATTCCCGCTTTGCCTGCCTTATCAATGCTTTGCATTTAACTTGCCAGTGCTTGTGCTGTTTCCAGTTTTCATCATTTGGCTCTTTTTTCCATTTCCTGAAGGTTGCTCTTTTGGCAGCAACAGCCTCTCTGACCTCACCTTTAAACCATGCTGGCAGTTTTTTGGACTTTCTTCCACTTTTCTTAATGCGTGGAATACAGCTGGTCTGGGCTTCGAGGATATTATTTTTAAATAACACCCAAGCTTGCTGTAAGTCTTTAACCTTTGGAACCGCTCCTTTTAGTTTTTTCCGAACTATATTCCTCATTCTATCATAGTCTCCCTTTTGAAAGTTAAAAGGTAGTACTGTGGATTCCTTTACTATCTGTCCTCCACTGATTAAATCAAACATGATCATACTATGATCACTATTGCCAAGTGGTCCCAACACCCTTATTTCTTGCACCAGATCTGGCGTTCCACTAAGGACTAGGTCCAGTATGGCTTCCCCTCTGGTCGGTTCATGAATCAGCTGCTCCAAGAAGCAGTCATTTATTTCATCTAGAAACTTTATCTCGTTAGCTTGTCCTGCTGTGACACTGTCCCAGTCGATACCGGGGTAATTGAAATCACCCATTATTACTACTCTGTTGTGGCTTTTGTTAGCTTCCTTGATTTCTTTGAGCATTTCATCATCCATTTGTTCATTCTGGCCAGGCGGTCGATAGTATACTCCCACTGCCATCACCTTCCCCTTCATAAATGGAATTTCAATCCATAGAGATTCTACAGCAAATTTTGTTCCCTGCAAAACTTTAATCCTTTCTGACTCAATGCCCTCTCTAACATAGAGCGCAACCCCTCCACCAATTTGTTCAGCTCTATCATTACGATATAGTTTGTATCCAGGTATCACAGTGTCCCACTGGTTATCCTCCTTCCACCATGTCTCTGAGAGTGCAATCATATCTAACCTCTCATTTAGTGCTATATATTCTAATTCTCCCATCTTATTGTTTAGACTTCTAGCATTGGCATACAAGCATTTTAGAGACTGTATTTTATTAATATTAATCTGGCTATTGGTAGGCATGGGTAATTGGGAATCTTTATGCTCTGTCTGCTCCTTACTCAAGGGCATTTGGGCTACTATACTCCCTTTTGGAACCTCACTGCTTTTGGTAGTATCCTTCAAGGATACCTTTGTCCGAACCATGCGCTCTTGGGTGACTGTCGGCTTTCCCCTATTTTCTAGTTTAAAAGCTTCTCTATCTCTTTTTTAAAGGTTAATGCCAGCAGTCTGGTCCCATCCTGATTAAGGTGAAGCCCATCCCTTCGGAAGAGCCCCCCTTTCCCCAGAATGTTCCCCAGTTCCTAACAAATCCAAAACCCTCATCCTTGCACCATTGTCTCATCCACGCATTGAGACTCCGGAGCTCTGCCTGTCTTTTGGGTCCTGCACGTGGAACAGGAAGCATTTCGGAGAACGCTATCCTGGAAGTTCTGGATTTCAACTTCCTACCTAAAAGCTTAAATTTAGCTTCCAGAACTTCCCTACCACATTTTCCTATGTCATTGGTACCAACATGTACCAAGACAGCAGACTCCCCCCCAGCACTATCTATGATCCTATCTAGGCGGTGCGTGAGATCTGCTACCTTCGCACCAGGCAGGCATGTTACCAGGCGATCCTCACGTCCACCAGCCACCCAGCTATCTACATTCCTAATGATTGAATCACCAACTATAACAGCTGTCCTGACCCTCCCCTCATGGGGACATGGCCCTGGAGAAACGTCCTCGGTGCGAGAGGGTTTTACATCACCTGGAGGACAGGTCCTAGTTACAGGATCACTTCCTGCCACACCAGGGTGATGCTCTCCTGTCACGTGACCTCTCTCCTCCATGGCAACAGGGATGCTGCCAGACTGGAGGTGGGACTTCAGGACTATATCCCTGTAGGTCTCGTCCATGTACTTCTCTGTCTTTCTTATGTCTTCCAGGTCTGCTACTCTAGCCTCTAGAGAACGGACTCGTTCCCTGAGAGCAAAGAGCTCCCTGCACTTAGTGCATATGTAGGACCTCTCACCAACTGGGAGAAAATCATACATGTGACACTCAATGCAAAAGACCGGAGAACCCCCATTTCGTTGCTGGACCTCTGTCTGCATCTTAGTTTAAAGCTTGTGTTTAGGTCTTTTAAATTCAGTATATAATAAGGATTGGTGTAGATGCTTATACTAATAAAAGTGTATCTAATACCCCTAATACACCCTGTGTACCTGAAGCTTAATTAATCTCAGGTCCTCTGTGTATGACTGATTTGGATTAAGAGCTGCACCTGAGAGCAGCCCCTTTCCTCTAAGATGTGCAAGTACCTATAAAACTACAATTACCCCAGGGGTGGGTGGGTGCTGGGGAGGGAGGGAGGGAGGGAGATAAGTCCTATTAAAGAGGGCAGTTACAAGGTACCCTGTCCTGAACCCTCAGCAGGGGGATGGGGGTACCACACAAAGCCCAGTTAGTTGAGAGAGGCAAGGTAAGTACAGCTGAGAAGGCTGAACTAGCACACCACTAAGACAAACAATAAATAATTAAACAAACAGTTAGACAAACAGTAAATAATTAAATAAACAGCTAGAACTCACAGTAAGATGTCCCAGGAGGCAAATATCCACTCACTAGCAGAGCTCTGTAAAAGTACAGCCCTTCTCTGATCAGAGAAAAGCAAACTAAAACAGACTATGCACACGTGGAAAAAACCTTCACCTTCACCGGTTGCCTCTCCGCTTTAGATATCAATATAAGATCTTGATTCTGACTCATCGGGTAATTCATACAAGTCCTCTTTACTTGGCTGATCTCATCTCTCTGCACACCCCATATCGTCAACTTCGTTCACTGCATGCCAACAGACTATCACTACCTCTCCTCTCAAGAGCCCTCTTGGAGCAGACTCGGCGGGCTGCCTTTTTCTTTCTCACCCCCTCACTGTGGAATGCCCTTCCAGCTTCACTCCATTTGGAACCCTCATACCCAGAGTCTAAGAACATGTTAAAAACACACTTATTTCAGGAGGCTTTTCACCTCCCCCTGAATGATACCCTTTCGTGATGCCCCTCCATGTTGTGTTCTTTTTTTGTTGCTTTACTACTCCTTCTTCTTTCCTATTTTTTATGGCGTTCTTTTCATTTTCTTTAGCGTAGACTTATTTTCTGTTGTAAACCGCTCTAATGTCCTGACAATGGGCGGTATATAAAGTTTTGAAATAAATATAAGACCCATATTAAAGAACAAGTCGCTCAACAAAAGTGATCCTGCATCATACCGCCCAATTTCAAGCATAGCATTCCTAACAAAAACGATTGAAAAAGCGGTGCAGCACCAACTACAAGATCACATGGATGAGAGAAAAGCCTTAGATGAGCATCAATATGGATTCCGTCAGAATCACGGAGTAGAAACCCTACTGCTGGCACTCCTTGACAACCTACTTAGGGGCCTCGAGAACAAAAACTCCATGTTCATACTCATATTCATTGACATCTCAGCGGCATTCGATACAGTGCATCACAACACTCTATTGGACCGCCTGGCCTCGCTGGGTATCTCAGGGACCCCCTTAAAATGGTTCTCTTCTTATATATCCAATAGGATGCAACAAGTACAATTCAACAACGATAAAGCTGATGCCTTCCCCCAAACCCAAGGGATCCCCCAAGGGTCTGCCCTCTCATCACTTCTGTTCAATTTGTATATAAAGCCGGTCTGCGATATCTTCCAGAAATACAACATCAAATACCACATATATGCCGACGATGTGATGCTATACACACAGCTTGACATAACACAGCCTAACTTCGGTCCACTAGAAATATGCCTTGACATGCTCCAATTATGGCTTCAGCAAAACAACATGTCAATAAACCACAAAAAAACAGAGGTCATGTTCATTTCCAAGAAAGCCAATTTCATCCCACCCACCACAGTCACTCTTAACAAAAACATATACCACACGAAGCCTGTAATAAAGTATCTAGGAGTCCTACTAGACTGTAATCTCAGGTTGGACAAACACCTCAGATCAGTTAACCGAGCCATCTTTTACAAACTCAAAATTCTACAACCACTTCGCAGTATCCTCGACAAATCCGACTTTAGATCTGTTGCTCAAGCACTAATCATTCCACACCTGGACTACAGCAATGCCATTCTACTAGGGCTTCCAAAGAACACACTCAGCATCCTGCAAATGGCCCAGAACGTGGCTGCAAGAGTCATCATGGAAAAGAAAGTCACCGACCACATAACCCCAGTACTAATTGACCTGCACTGGCTCCCAGTGGCCGCCCGCATCATCTACAAACAGATCATCACAACGTTTAAAACTCAGCCATGGCATCGCACCATCCTACCTCAATAACCTAATCACTATCCAACCATGCAACAGGAGCAGGAGAACTATGAATCTCAACACCCTGTGTATCCCGACAAGCATTCGATCTGTCAAAGCCGAAACAAGCAAGCGGGCATTCACATACACAGCGCCAATTCAATGGAACCAACTACCGCATGAATTAAGACTCACAAACAGCCTGACTGAATTCAGATGAAAGCTTAAAACATATCTGTTTCAAACCCACTACAACCTGATCTAACCGCAATACCCTACCTCAACCAGATGAACTTTACCGCCCACGACAGCATAAAATCTAATAGCATATAGTCATGTATTAGCCTGTACTCTTTGGAAGTCAACATTGTATATAATGTATATTTGGCCCCCCAACCTACTGAAATCAAATGTATACCCTGATCTGTGTGCTATAATAATTCAACTGTATATTGTATCCAACTGTTTATCCCGCGTTACGTAAATCATTGTCTAATCAAAATGTAAAACTAAAAATTTCAATGTATTATACAATGCATTATGATTTCTGTAAAGTAAACCGCTGTTGATCGTAGGAAACAGCGGTATACAAGTATTTACTAAATAAATAAAATAAATAAATAAATATAAAGATAAAGATAAACACATCCCGCAATGCACAGACACATTCCCATACCCCCACACATGGTGCAACCCCATGCTCAGCAGTGCTACACCCATCCCTCGAGACACCCCACCACACTCACGTAGTATGGGATAGCTGTCCACTCACACTGCACAGTATCTTGCAAAGTGGAGGACCCCCACAAACGTCTGGCTGACACGGACACATCCTGCAACACCTAACGTGCATACCACTCAGGGCAATGCAAGCACATCGCTCACACACACAATGATGGCACACAATCCCACTCAGGGCTCCCACATGCACCACAGCCACATGTATTGCTGAGGCCACATCCAAGGTCAGGCGGCTAGTCCATACCTGGTACTGCAGATAGGGGGCGTTTAATATATACATCCAACCCATCTGCAACATCATTAGATCTTTCAATGTAAGTTGCATGATATATGCTGATGATGTGCTGTTATACATGCCAGTATCATTGGATAGTCTAGACCTTGCCCCTCTGACCAATTGCTTCAACACCATATCTGAGTGGCTCCTATCACAAAATCTGCAAATCCAACACAAGAAGACTGAGGTTCTTTTCATCTCGAGAAATCCCAGTTTCATACCACCCAGCTGTGTGAAGGTAAATGATGCCGAACTACAAGTGAAACTGGCTATATGTTACCTTGGGGTGACGTTGGACCAAAATCTCGACATGAAGAAACACATAGCTAATACCGTAAGAGCGATCTACTTTAAAATCAGATCCCTCAGACACCTACGCCCGTTACTCGAACCAGATGATTTCCGCACCATTTACCAAGCCCTTATCATTCCTCATTTCGATTATTCAAACTCCATACTACAAGGACTCCCCCGATCCACCCTGAACCCCCTGCAACTTGCTATGAACAGTGCAGCGCAGGTACTCTTTGGAGCATCCAGGAGAGATCATGTGACACCCCTCCTGAAACAGCTACACTGGCTCCCCATTCAAGCCAGGATCAGTTTTAAGACCTTGCTGATGACTTTCAAAGCTGCCAAGGGGCTCTCCTCCTCCTCTCTATCTGACCTCATCCAACCACTTGCACCCAACAGACTAAGGAGAACCTCAGAATCCAACATGCTATCAGTACCAAAGGAAATGACAAGCTGCACCAAAACAACAGCTAACAGAGCCTTCCGACTCTGTGCCCCAAGTCTATGGAATACCTTACCACCACATATCAGAGCAATCCCCAACTTGACCCAGTTCAGGAAGGCCCTTAAACATTTCCTCTTTATCAAATATCTCACTGACAGCTCCGAACCACAGTCACACTCGAATAGCGTGCTCCTCAACATTATTAGTAGCCAACCAGACAAGATCTTGCAACAGGCGTCCCCAACAATTTGAAACACCAAACAGTATCCGTTCTCATTCAACATCTTATGTATATAGTTTACCTTGTTCTCCAAGTTCCATTTCCTGTTAAATGTAATGACCAGACATATGTATATTGTCGGATGTTTTTGTTCTATGTAAACCACGCTGATGGCAAATAGTGCGGTATATAAGAAATGTTAATAAATAATAAATAAAATAAAATCCCCCACACGCCACATCTCATGTGGCACAGCTAAACCAGGGAATGAGGCTGCTCCCCCCCCCCGCAATCCCTGCCAGGCACAGCACACTGTAGGCACATGTGCTGTCCCCATTGTAGGCGCACCAACATCAGGCACATGCAGACAACATATTGATTTTGGCGGGGATGTACTACACACGTGTACACAGGTGCGCTGCAAAACTCATCTGTGCTGTGTACCCTTTTCCACCCCCCAGGACTACCGGACCATGGAGGCACATGAGGAGGAGGATGTGGCAGGGCCTCAGGATGCTGAGGGGCCAGAGGCTGCAATGTACGGGGACACCGCCAGCAATGGCGAGGGCACAACAGGAAGCAATGTGCTGCCCGAGGCAGAGGACACGCCACCGCATGTCAATGCTACAGTGGGGGCCACTAGCAGCAACTCATAGGCTGTAGAGGGTATGGAGATGGAGGGGAGTTACCACACCATGCAGGCGCCAAGGACATCAGCCACCCCTCCCACCAGCATGGCTACAATCCTGATGGAGCTGCGGGCCCACAGTGCCTCAGCAAGGCACGATGCTGAAGGTGGGTAACAGCATACACAACAATCCCCATGGGGGTTGATGTAACATCCACAATGAGATTGCATGTGCACCATAATATGTTGTCAGCATAGCAGATCGTATATTATGTTGTGGGGGGGGGGCTGTGCCATGTGCATTCCCCCCTATTGTGGCATGGCTTGTCAAGTGTCAGCATGTTGAGGAGCGCAGACATATGCACACTGTTCACGGCCATATACCACAGGGAAGCACACTGCGGTAAACACCTATCCAAGGTCACCTAGACAGCTTACTTGACTGACCCCTCACCATGGGTACTGGTACCTAGCATAGCTTGTCACTGTAATCTGTACTTAGCGCCAGTGTTATAGAAAACAGGGCCCCACAGATCTATGTATGTGTGTGCCATGACTCCCCATGTCATCTGGCTTATCTCATACGACCAGTGCGCAGATCATGCATTGACACATTGCACTGCGACACTGTACCATGTGTGAGATCTGTGATTCACACGACCCCTCATCAGGACCCTTTCCTGGCATGAGAATGGCTCATGGGACACACAGATGTACACATGGTCATGCGTTGCTAGTCATCACGGGCATGGTTTTTCTGCAGACTGGTCTGGTGTGATATGCCTGACATGTGCATGTGTCACAGTGGGGGTTGTAACAGGTGTCTCACACATCACCTTGTGTCCCACCCACAGGCACTCATCAGGCTCTGCTGGCCATTCACCAGGAGATCCACCAGCTGCGGGCCACAGCGGACACAATGGCAGGGGCGCTACTCCGTATTGTGGATGCCCAGGAGGCCATGGCTGCCCTACATAGCAGCCAGCACCGGCACCAGAGGCAGCACCAGCAGTCCCGGGACAGAGGGGTGGGTTGGCCCACCACACCTAGCTGAGCTAGTAACATCTGTGATCTGGTCTGGGCCCTCCTGGAGTTAGGGCAGAGCTGTGAAACCCCAACAGGTGCAGGTACCCTAACACCAGCATCTATAATGGTCCTCTGCAATCAGGTATGGGCCCCCTGGGAATAGGGCAGATGTGTGACCTGACCCTACATAACCTACCACAATATCTGGATTTGTTACAGACCTTTAATCAGGTCTCAGGTCTCCTGGGGGTAGGGTGGATCAGAACACATCAACAGCAACATATACCATAACACCAGGGTGACTGACAGATCACTTTGATCAGGTCTCAGGACTCCTGGGGGTAGGGTGGATCAGAACATATCAACAGCAGCACATACCATAACACCAGGGTGACTGACAGACCACTGTGATCAGGTCTCAGGCCCCCTGGGGGGTAGGGCAGATGTTTTAACCTGCAAATGCATAAACGACCATTCCACCAGGATAGATAACAGACTACTTTGATCAGGTCTCAGGACTCCTGGTGGTAGTGTGGATCAGAACATATCAACAGCAGCACATACCATAACACCAGGGTGACTGACAGACCACTTTGATCAGGTCACAGGACTCTTGGAGGTGGGCAGATGTGTGAATCTGCAACTGCATACACTACCATACTCACAGGATGTATTACAAACCTGTGTAATCAGGTCTGGGCCTCCTGGGGGTAGGGCAGATGTGTGACCTGTCCCTGCATAAATTACCACAATATCTGGATTTATTACACACCTGTGTAATCAGGTCTCAGGGCTTCTGGGGGTAGGGCAGATCTGTGAATCTGCAACTGCAGAACCTACCATGTCAGCATGCTGTTTAACAGACCTCTTTAGGCAGATCTACGTGCTCCTGGGATTGGGGTGGATTTTAACACATCAACAGCAGCAGGTTCCATAACACCAGGCTAACTGGACCTCTGTGATAAGGTCCGTAGACTCCTGGGGATAGGGCATACCTACACACAGCAGCATACGCAGCTACATTCAGCACTGGATGGCCCAAAGACTGGTGTCTATACCATGTTGTCCATGTATGATGTGTGTTCATTGCTGGATAATGTGTTGCACAACTTGCATTGTGTGACCTGTCCTCATACACTTACCTCACGTGGGTAGTCGGCAAGATGATTGTACCGCCTCGCGACGCACTCCCATGCCCTCCTAATGCGGCAGAGGTCCTGGTGTTTGGAGGAGCCGGGGAATAATTTGTGCTGCCTAGCATAGATTAGCCCTGCAAGGTGTCGCAGCTCCCAACGGGTGAAAGCAGGCTTCCTTGACCGCATCACCATTTTCTACGATGCCTTGCTGATGCATGCACACACATCGCATATGTGCTGCCACGCATCAACGCATGCTTCCACGCATCACTACGGTGCGCTAGCTACGTGCCCGTGCCATGGCCGGTACACAACGAATGGTGGCGCCGCTGCCAAGATATGTGGCGCTGCAGGCTTTCTGCTCTTTGTCCAGACCGCTTCATAGGGCACCTTATAACACACTTCCTGCCACGCCATGCTGTGAGGCACCTTGGGGTATACGACTACGGTGAAAAGATTTATGCTGCAGACAGACATTGCAGAGATGTGTCTGACTCTTCTTAGCACAATATATGTCTTAGGCATTTTTCTTAACGTTGGCACACTGGGGTCTCAAACCCATCACCACTGGCTGTGGAGGCATTGTATTAACCATTGTGCTATGCCTTTTGACATTGCAATGGCTGGCTACACAGCTACACCAGCTCATCTGCACACACTTTCTGCTCTGCTTAACGGGATAGTGTAAGGACACAGCTAGGACACTTTACAGGGCACCTTAGTTTGGGCAACTGAGCTGAGGGTGCTTTGGGTTGTGCACACTGATTTCATATCTATGTCAGACTGTTACAGGCATAAACGCCCGTAGCCTCGAACAGTTTTACTGACGGACGCACTTTGTATATAGCTCACCAGCTAATCTAGCAACCTGCAGCCCACACCACTCTTCCAACATACCCACTGCATGCGACTGGCCACACTTTGAAAAACCTTTTCATATGGTAAAAGGCTCTGATGTAATAATAATATGGTATATCATATCCATCCAGATACATCAATATACAATGCCCACTGGGGTATTGAGCCCATTACCTCTCCCACTAGAGTCATTATATTGACCACTGTCCTACATCAATATTGGTTGTAGGTAAACTACGGCTAGCTACTGAACCAGTGTAGGTCACCAGACACACTGTCTGGTGTGGCTACCAAGATAGGTTAGCACCAAGAGTACCCCCAATGCAATTCACATGCAGAACAGCAGTCTACATCTGCTCAACCAGATGGGGTTTGCACCTCTGCAGCACGTCAACTGGGTAGGGGGACTGACCGTGCGTGTTACTGGCACAGTGTGCCTACTGACCATGCCATTGTGCATGTTCTGTGCTCACTCTGAGGGTAATGTGTGGACATCATCAGGTCCACAGTACCAGGGTTGTTTGCGGTAGGTTTTGCTGCAGTTCACCATCACTGCTAGTGTGTGGGGTATTCTTTGTAGACAGCCTTGGATGTTTTCTATGTCCATTTCTATTTGCCAGTAATGTGTGGCCTGTGTGGACCATGATGCTTCCAACATAATGTATGTTCAGTGAGGTTGCCATGGACACCTGTTTTTTGGAGCAGGGGTGCGAAGATAGATGTAGCAAGCCTGCCCTCTGTGGGTCAGGGTAGGGAACATGATCTGCGAACAACAGACACACACTATCACTTTTTGCAATATGGCCAGTTGAGGTACATGATGACAGACTGTGGGACCAGCAACCCCCAGCCAACTGGCAAACAGAGAGCTGATGCAGATCTGCACATGGAACTGGACCAATGGCAGTGTGCCTGGTCAGCTCAGCTGCACCCCCCACTACATTCTGACATGCACCAGTAGAGGGAAGTCAGTGTGCACCTGCTGCATCCTACAAGGTGTTGCAGCCATACACATGCTAACTGCAGACAGTCTGCTAGCACATACATAGTGCATGTTCCAAAAGGAACACTGAACCCAGGCGTGGGATCTGGCACACACACCAAGCAGGTTTGTCAGTGATTGGACCCCAGAAATTGGAACCCAGAAATATCACTTACAGAAGCTGTGTATAGCATTATGTGGGAACCTGGACATGCCGTGGTCACTACTCAGTCAGCATGGGACTGACCTCCCAGCATGACATGCTGTGGCCACTGTGTCCTTGCAGGTGGTGGATGCGCACTACAATATCCCAGCCATTGCCCTATACCCTGTGCAGATGCATCCTGCCCAGACCGCCCTGTCCGGGCCATATCCACAGTACCTTGCTCCTCATTATGCACATTGGCAGGCTAACTCTGGAAACAGTGCAAGCATTGTGGGCTCAGTAAGGTGTAGGCAGCCAGAACACACTGGATAGACATACACACACTCCCACACCTATGCCAGCATTGTGCAAATATAGAGGTATGTGGCAGCCCTGGCCGCCACACCAGTCCTGGGCACAGTGCGGGCATTGCTATGGTACGCAATACTGTTGGGGTCACTCCCTAGGGTGGTAAACACTGTCAGAGGCAATAACTGAAACACACTCCACAGATATCCGAACGTTTGCTATGATGAATCTCTATTGACAAATCATGTTTAACTTAGGATTTGTTATCTGACATTAATCATAGCAACTTTTGATATATGTGGAACGTGTTCCCAAGTTTAGGACGGCGTTGCTAAGGTATGCAGGTGCCAGTATTAGGAGATGCTGCTCCGCACAGGGCCCAACAGCCTGACTCTTCATGAGGCTTTGGATAGTGCAGCCTGTGGGTGTGGATGTGTGTGCCCCTGTTGGCCGCTGCTCTAGGGCAGAGGCTCCCAACTCCAGTCCTGGTAGGCCAAACACTGTTCAGGTTTTCATGCTGTCCCTAATGAACATGCATGAGATACATTTGCATACAATGGTGGCGGTGCATACAAATGCAGCACAGGCATATTTATTAGGGACAGCATGAAACCTGAATGGTATTTGGCCCTCCAGGACTGGAGTTGGGAAACTCTGCTCTAGGGATTGCACATGTTTATTGTGTCTGTGCTCTATAGGGTAAAAGTATAGGCATTTCAGGCATGTTTATTTTATCTGCAATAAAGGTTCCGTCTTTATTACCACAGTTCAGTACTGGGTAAAATATGGGGACAAGGTTGGCAGGAGCCACAGCTGGGACTTGAACCTGTGACCTTCTGCCCCTGAACACACTGGCTGTGTGTACTGCACCAAACTGTTGCCACAGGGGCAGGTCATTCCCTGGGGATACCATGCTGACATGCCCTTATGCCAGTGGTGATGGTGGTGCGCAGTCTCAGGCCATCCAGTGTGACGGTAGGCAGCTTCCTATGGTGTGGGTTCTCGGGTAGGGGTGCCTACATGGACATGCGCGCTTCCCCCCGGCACCGCCTGCCAATGTTATGTGCCCTTGGGGGTACCTGCTGGGTAATATCCCATGTGACACTATGGGACACACACTCGTGCCCATGTTGGACCCTCATCAGTTGCTGTCTTGCTGCTTTACAGTTTCGGCATTCCTATGTGCCACCTAGGCATCTGCCTAGTCTGCACTGTGCCCCAGCTGGACCACAGCATGTGCCGCCTGCAGCCCCCTGTATCCCATTTACAGCATCAGTACAGTTGCCCTTTCCTACGTCCCCACTCTGCTGTTGCTGCACATGTGCACGCCGTAACAAACTTGCCCAATATAAACAACAACAACCCTGATTACCGCTATTTCAATGTGGGATCATTCACTTTGTAGGGGAACAGAACATAGACCCTTCCAAACATGATATCTTCCTTTTTACACTTTGTCAGTAGTGTTGCTTTATGTTTATCATTAATATCACTATTGGCCAGCTTGGTTATTGGGATTTCAAATGTGG
Source organism: Ichthyophis bannanicus (assembly GCA_033557465.1). Lineage (NCBI taxonomy): Eukaryota > Metazoa > Chordata > Amphibia > Gymnophiona > Ichthyophiidae > Ichthyophis > Ichthyophis bannanicus. Next base: position 10,597,712 of record CM066042.1, read on the forward strand.
TTCTGGTCATTTTATATGTTTATTTGCCTTTTTGGTTCCTGCACATGTATCACTACTATCACTTTTCTGGGTTTCCCTGCCTTTGCTGTACATTGCTGACTGAAATGGTTTCTCTGTCCTGCAAATGTGCCTAGTGCAAGGTTTTCACTGGCGCTAATTTTCAGAGCTTTATTTCACGGCGTTAGTGTGCATGGATCCACTCCCCGTCCACTCTCCGCCCATTGACCCCTTCTCTCTGCCCCTGGGGAGCCTTACTCCACCCTCTGTGGTGCCTTTCTCCTCCCTCTGCGCACCTCACCGCCCCAGAGACGTTATCGTGCGATACGTGATGATATCGCACGATAACATTGCGTATCATGCGATAACATCGCTGCTGCTACATTAAGACGGTTTAGTAAACATACCCCTTAGTTTATTACAATCAATCTTCCCTTTTAGTGCACCATCGCCGGATACCATGTTCTCCTCCACTTAAGTATCTTGACCAGTCCAATTATTTCTCAAACTGCATTCCCTTTCTCCTTTCTTAGAGCCCCTGGATCTCAAGGTGCTGCACTCACAGTTCCCTGGTCCTATGTTGGATCACATCCCTTTGCTCGGGTACTCTTGGTATGCAACTTGTGTTGGTTCCTTCTCATCTGGGATGGGGCCCCTGGCTCCTATGGTCTGGAGGAATTGGTGCAGGCATAGTCCTGGACCCTCTCTTTAGGCTGAGCTCCCTTCTGCCCCAAGGCAATGGCTCCAAGCCTGGCAAAGTTTTTTTTCTGGTCATAGTGTCTGGATGCAGATACTCCTTCTTACATGATAGTTGCTCTGGCTGAGTCAAGCCAAGAAGAAGGGATTGGAGGAGCTCTTCTGCAGACATAATCAGGAACAGAGAAAAACAAGTGGAAGAAGACCACGTGCAAGCAAAAGACTTTTTACAGGGCCTGACTCGGCCAAGTTTTGGCTAGTTAGCCTTTGGTTTGGCAAGACGTAAGGCTCCTGAGGATGGCTAGCTAGTTGAAACTTGGCTGAGTCGAGCCCTGTAATAGTCCTTTGCTTGCCCATGGTCTTCTTCTGCTTGCTTTTCTCTGTTCCTGCTCTAGCTGAGTGCCAGAGGTACCTGCCCATTAAGGGCAGACTCCTCTTATAACCTCATGGTCTTAATAGCTAGGAGTGTTTTTTATACCAAGTGGGCTTTTCCCTCTCAGAGGAACTTTCTCCCAGTCTAAAATGACTGGCATAAAGAATCTCCCCTGCCCTGGGAAATACCAAACCTTTCTCTCTACTTCTAGTAATATTTTTTATGGACACTGGATGGTGCTATTGCTTTTAGTACAGTATCCAAGTAGCCTCTGCACAGACACTAGAAGAGACCTGCTACTGACCCCTGCAGACCCTCCTGTACTGATTCAAAACCACTGATGACTCCTCTGGGTCTGATATTCAAAGCTATACCAGTAAGTGGCAAAAGTGCAACTCACTTATGTGTCAGTTTCTCAGTTAAGCCAGGTCACTGCCTCAAATCCATTTTGCATTTTTGCAATTTTTTTATTTAAGGTTGCCACCAATTCCTCCAGACTTCTTGTGCTCTATCAGATTAACAGACAATTTTCAAAATGCTGAATGGAGTGCCAGCCACTGAAAGAAACAGCATGAAGAGGGAAAACGCAATTAACAAATTTATTCCCAGTCTAGTTCTTCCAGATACTGCTATTAAGGGCAGGAGTAAACAAAATGAAGTCTGCGAGGCTACCACTAGGGTTCAAGTGGCACCAATTTGAACCCAGAACTGAGAAGAACAGGATCAACTGAAAATCATTGCTGCTCCAACACCGCTGGACACCATTTAGCATGGGGTGGGCGAGGGTGGTTTTTTTTTGGGGAGGTAAGAAATATCAATTCAGGGAGGTTGGGGTCTCTGTTAGACAACAGTTGGGTTGTCTTCTGGGGGGGGGGAAGGGAAGGGGGTTGGGGCTGTGGCTTAAGCAGAGCCTTGCCATTTGAAGGCCACATTGGCCCTTTTAGATGGCAGCTGGAATCATCAAGTTGGCATTATTTTTATTTATTTATTTATTTGCATTCTGTTATATACCGCATTATTCTGCATCAGTGCGGTTTACATTGAACAAACTGAAATTACATTGAATAGGGCATTATAACTTGGAGATAACTATTTTACAGGGAACATGGGCTATGGAGGGTTAAGTGGCTTGCCCAAGACCACAAGGAGCACCTGCGGGACTAGAAACCCCAGTCCTTCCGGCCCAAGGTTGCTGTCCTGAAATAGCACAACTTGAGAGGTTTAACACAGGCTGCGTTATTCTTTTACCACAGGAGATACTAATCTGTGTTACCACCCCCTAAATGACTAGAAAACATTTTCTAGCATCATGGTGACAGTTTGCAAATTCTGCACATTGGGAGGACGCCCACAGGTGCTTTTGACCAGCAAGCGAACGTTTGTGCATTCTTCATGGAGAAACTTGTCGGGGTTAACAAGTCTGTACCATCACTCGCACCTGCTTTTTCTGAAGGTAGAATTAAGGCCAAAAAAACAGATCCAAATCTTTAAAATTGCCATTTATAAATGTATTTTTCTTCCCACGATCTAAAAACCTCCTTCAGCCCTCTTCTCAATGTGGCTAAAAGTGTGTGCATTGCAAGGGGAGGAGGGAATGTTTTTTAATCTACATAAATTGCTTTAGAATTAAACTCCAAATGGTGATTGCCATCCTTGATGATCCTAATATTTATCCATGTTCTGTTGTCACAGAGTCTATGAGCAGCAAGGAGTCCAGACACAAACAGAAACCTAAGATGTTGCTGCCCAGTTCTGCTAAAATAACGTCAAGACGTTTTACCGAAGGGAATGCAGATGCCCTTGGCTTTCGGAGATTTGTTGAAAGTGCTTCTTTTCCAGAATGTAATTTCTTCCTTTTTCTTCAATCTGCATAATTCTACTCAAAGCTCCAATGGGGAAAAGGACTCTTGACACCTCAACCCTTTGCAGAACTTATAATGGATACTGCACTCCCTCCACTGTGTGAGATACCCATTGGTAGTGGTATTTTAGGAAGCTCAAGGCAACCTAATTTAAAGCATGAAAATCAGCCAAGAACACAAAGAAGCAATTTTACAAACCTGGAGCTAAGCTAGAAAAGAAAGTTGAGTGGTATGACGTGTGTGTCCAAATCATCATCAAAACTGTCACACGTTGTGACAGGCACCCAGAGAGAGTCAGACTCTGCCACTATCCTCGGCAAGTCATTTATCACTAGAAGGAAAGAAAGAAGTCTACAGATCTGACATGGACTTTGCAAATATTCCCTGACAACTGGAGCCCTGATATGAGACGAGAGCAACTTGCTCCAGTCACCGAGGTTATTTGGGCTTCATGTTTTGAATGCCCTGTTTTATAGTTGGCTATCAGGTCGTTTCAGTGATAAAAACAGCCAGGATTAAATGACGAGTCCCAGCACTACCATTCTCACCATGAGTATTAGGAGAAGAACTTTTTCAGATGTAGACAATTTTTGCAAATACTTTCCATCTGCTAGTAATGTGGGACCCTTCACCTTACTTTGTGCATTATAGGGTCTGAATATACTGGCTTCAAGGTAAGCAGCTACTTTCAGCTGATCTTAGGAGCTTATATTTGGGTCTGAAAGAGAGTGGTGGGGTGGCCTAGTGGTTATCAAATCAGCCCAGAGTCAGGAAGACCAGGGTTCAAATCCCACTGCAGCTCCTTGTGGCTTAGGCAAGCCCCTTAACCCTCCATTGCCACAGGTATGCATGTAGATTGCAAGCCATTTGGGGACAGGGGAAATGCTTCCTGTACCTGTGTGTTACTTGCTTTGATCTTAGAAAAATGACAGCAGAAAAAGACCACATAGCCTTTCCAGTCTGCCCTTCCATATCAACTACCACAATAATCCTCTTTTTCCCTTTAGAGATCCTCTGTGTTTGTCCCAAGCTTTCTTCAATTCTGATACTGTCCTCATCTCTACTACCTCCACTGGGAGACTATTCCACACATCTTTCCCCTTTCACCTCATCCTATGTCCCCTCATAGCAGAGCTTGCTTTCATTTAAAAGAGGCTCTCCTCTTGTGCATTTATGCCATGAAATTATTTAAATGTCTCTATCATATCTCCTCTAATGTATACATATTAAGATCTTTAAGCCTGTCCTCATATGCTTTATACAAAGACCATTAACCATTTTAGTAGCCTCCCTCTGCACCAACTCTAACCTGCTTATATCCTTTTGAAGGTGCGGTCTCCAGAATTGCACACAATACTCCAAATAAGGTTGCACCAGAGACTTATACAGAGGCACTATTGCCTCCTTTTTTTTCTGCTGGCCATTCCTCTCCCTATCTTTATCTTTATCTTTATCTTTATTCCAAACATTTGATTGACCGCCCAGGCCGAAGCGTCAGGGCGGTGTACAATACAATCATAGGCTACCGGAAACAAAGTCAGAAAGGAACGCCAAAAAACAGATAGGATAGAGGGGATAGAAAAGAGACAGAATGAAGGAAGAGCCCAGTAGGGCAATGGCATAGAAGGGGAAGGGCAGAAAAGAAAGGGGACGGGAAGGGTCTATCGGGGAAATGATCATGGAGGGAGGGCACGACCAGGGGACAGAGCACCGCTAACAGGAGGGGGAAGATCGAAGGCTTGGCAGAAGAGATGTGTCTTGAGAAGGTTCTTGAAACGAGGGTAGGAGAGTTCTAAGCGCAGAGACAGCGGGAGTGAATTCCAAAGAGCAGGGCTCAGGAAAAAGAAGGCAGAGTGACGGGTTAATTCTAAGTGGGCCTGGGAAGGAGAGGGAAGGAAAAGGCGATTACCAAAAGCAGAGCGGAGAAGACGTGGAGAGGGCTGAAGATGGATGGCATCTGATAAGTATTGAGGGGTGTTAGAATGGAGGGCCTTGTGTGTAAGGATGAGGACTTTAAAGACGAAACGAAATTTGACTGGGAGCCAATGCAAAGCAAGAAGACAGGGGGACACATGTGAGCGTATTGAAGAACCGGTGACGAGGCGAGCAGCAGCGTTCTGGACGACTTGAAGGCGGTGAAGCTGGGAGGCGGGGAGACCTGCGTATATGATGTTACAATAATCTAACCGGGTCATAACTAAGGACAGGACGAGGGTGACAACAGAAGAAGAGGGGAGTGAGGATTGGACAGCCCGGATCCTACGGAGGTGAAAAAAGGAAGTGCGGATAACGGCTGAGATGTGATGGTGAAAGTAAAGGGACGAGTCCAGGGTGACCCCCAAGTACCGCAAGGTTGAAACCAGAGGAATAGGACAGGAAGACATAACCGGTGACAAGCTAGGGGAAGGGAGTCCGAAAGAAAACCAGATTGCGTAGGACTTAGCAGGGTTGGCGTGAAGAAAATTAGAAGCAAACCATGATGAAACAGTAGAAAGACAATGGTTGAGAGGGACAAGATCAGGGATGGAGGAGGAGGTGTGGTGAACCAGCAAAATATCGTCGGCGTAGATGTAAAAAGAAATACCAGATTGTTGGATTAGAAAGGCTAGCGGGGCAAGGAAAACATTAAAAAGAAGGGGGGCAAGAATAGAACCTTGGGGGACGCCGCAGATGGAGAGGGATGGAGAGGAGGTGGAATTGGATGAGTGGACAGAGAAGGAGCGTGCAGACAGAAAGGAACAAAACCATTGTAGGACAGTCCCACCTATACCGCAGTCGGACAGAGTGTGCGGTGATCGACCATGTCGAAGGCAGATGAAAGGTCCAGGGACACCACCACAGAGAAATCACCACGATCGTGAGCACAGTGTAGTTCGGACAGAAGGGCTGTGAGGATGGTCTCGGTGCTGTGACCTGTACGAAAACCGGATTGATGGGGGTGAAGGGCAAAAGTAGAGTCTAAGTGAGAGGCAAGTTGAGAAAACACCACTTTTTCGAGAACCTTTGAGAGAAAAGAGATTAGTGACCGGTCGCCAGTTTGCAGGAGTGGCAGGATCAAGGGTGGGCTTCTTCAGTATGGGGCGGACGATAGCGTGTTTCCAACTAGAAGGGAAGAGACCAGAGGACAGACTAGTGTTAAAGATGGAGAGTATGTAGGGCATGAGAGCGAGGTCCGGGTTCAGCAACCAGGACGAGGGTAAGGGGTCGAGAGGGCAGGTGGTCCGATGGGCGGAAGAGACAAGTTTGAGGACTTCTGGCGCAGAGATGGGCGAGAAGGCACGCCAGGTATGGGGGAAGGCGAGGGAAGGGGCGGGGAGATGACAGGAAGGAGAGCAGAGGGAGAAGCAGGGGGCGGGGAAAGAGGAGGAGGGCAAGCAGGGAAGGAGGAGCGAAGGGAGAGAACCTCGTTAGTGAAGAAGGAGGCCAGGGTAGATGGGCTAGGGGCAGAAGGGGGGGGAGTGAGGAGGGAGAGAAGAGGTGGAAGAAAGGGACTTGAGGATGAGAAAAAGGCGTCGAGAGGAATTAGAGGATGTGGAAATGAGTTGAGAATAATAGGATTGTTTAGCGGAGGTGATCTGAGAGCGGTAGGAAACATGGGCTTGCCGAAAAACCAAAAGAGAATCGGGGGAGCGATGTTTCCGCCACAGGCGTTCTGCCCGGCGGAGGTGGGAGCGAAGCAGGAAAAGACCGGAATGGTACCAGGGGTGTCGGGTGACAGGGCGAAGAGCCACGGAATGAGGGGGAGCAAGTTCATCAAGGGTGGCAGAAAGAGTGGAGGACCAAGTGTGGGCTTGTTGGTCAACAGACAGAGTAGAAAAGTTAGAGGGAAAGAGTAGGTTTGCCGGGGGGAAGGAGTGTAAAGTACGGGGGGTGAGGCGTCGTCTAATTATTGACGTAGTGGTGCCAGTAATAGGGACCATTGGACTAGTGGATGGGAAGGGAAAGGAAAAGAAAAGACAAAGTTGATCTGACCAAGGAACGGGGACAGAACGGATAGTAGATGGAGTATGTGTGGATGGATCGAGGGTAAGAACCAGGTCCAGAGTCCAGCTGGAGGCATGGGTAGGACAGGTAACGTGTTGTATGAGGGACAGGTCGGAAAATAAAGAGATAAGAGCCTTATCACGTGGACGAAGCGGAGGGGCCAGATGGACATTGAAGTCACCTAGAATAACTAGATGTGGAGACAAAAGTACGGAATCTGATAGGGTAAGCTGGAGAGAGTCCCAGAGATCTGGGCGTAAAGACGGGGGGACGTAGAGAAGAAGAAAGTAGGTTGGGGAGGGAGAATCAGTGCGGACTAGTAGGGATTCTGGGTAGGCTGGGGGGGGGTAGTACTAAAGAAAATGAGAGGGTGGACCTAAAGATGAGTGCCACCCCGCCCCCCGAGCGGCGAAGGCGGGGTGTATGGAACGCCGAGTAACCGGGGGGAAGACATTGATTAAGAAGGATGTCCTCCCCCTCACGAAGCCAGGTCTCCGTGAGAAAGAGGGCGTCCAAGGAATGCTGGACCAGGAGGTCATGAACAAGATGGGTCTTTGAACGGATAGACCAGCAGTTCAGGAGAGCCAAGGAAACTGTGAGAAGGGAAACAGCAGGGGGAGATGAGGAGGGAGGGGGAGCAGGGTCCAGGGGGGTGGAATAAGAGCAGCAGGGAAGAAGGTTGGAGGGATTATGCGTGGAGAGACCAGAGGGGGGAGGTGCAACCGGCAGAGGCCGGAGACTCCAAATAACGGGAATAGCAGCCATACTCACCAAGGCAGGGCCAAGACTGGCAGAAGCTGGAACAGGACAGGGGTCACCACGTGAAGATGTGCACAGGGTAAACATCAGAAATAAGGCCACAGTCGCAAGAAAGGAACGCGTCCAGAGGGGAAAGGAACATGGAAGCCGACGGTGCTGGTCGCCCCGGTCGTCGCCCCAAGGAGCTCGCCCAAGGAGCACTCCTTCGGCGCGCGCCCATGGTGCGCGCCGCGGCGGCGCAGAACGCCGCACCAGGGATCTTTAAATGCTGGCGAATACCTAGATGATGACGTGGACGCGTGCAGGCAGCAACTGCAATCAGTATGGAGAGAGAGGCACTGGGTAATCTGTAGAGGAAACAGAGCAGCAAAGGGCAGCATACAACAGACAAAGTGCAGGAACAATTGTAGAGGGAGGCAGCAGCGCAGAACGCCGCACCAGGGATCTTTAAATGCTGGCGAATACCTAGATGATGACGTGGACGCGTTGCACGCGTCCACGTCACGTCCGGGAGGTGGGACCTCAGGCAGCAACTGCAATCAGTATGGAGAGAGAGGCACTGGGTAATCTGTAGAGGAGACAGAGCAGCAAATGGCAGCATACAACAGACAAAGTGCAGGAACAATTGTAGAGGGAGGCAGCAGCGCAGAACGCCGCACCAGGGATCTTTAAATGCTGGCGAATACCTAGATGATGACGTGGACGCGTGCAGGCAGCAACTGCAATCAGTATGGAGAGAGAGGCACTGGGTAATCTGTAGAGGAGACAGAGCAGCAAAGGGCAGCATACAACAGACAAAGTGCAGGAACAATTGTAGAGGGAGGCAGCAGTGCAGAACGCCGCACCAGGGATCTTTAAATGCTGGCGAATACCTAGATGATGATGTGGACGCGTTGCACGCGTCCACGTCACGTCTGGGAGGCGGGACCTCAGGCAGCAACTGCAATCAGTATGGAGAGAGAGGCACTGGGTAATCTGTAGAGGAGACAGAGCAGCAAAGGGCAGCATACAACAGACAAAGTGCAGGAACAATTGTAGAGGGATGCAGCAGCGTAGAACGCCGCACCAGGGATCTTTAAATGCTGGCGAATACCTAGATGATGACGTGGACGCGTTGCACGCGTCCACGTCACGTCCGGGAGGCGGGACCTCAGGCAGCAACTGCAATCAGTATGGAGAGAGAGGCACTGGGTAATCTGTAGAGGAGACAGAGCAGCAAAGGGCAGCATACAACAGGCAAAGTGCAGGAACAATTGTAGAGGGAGGCAGCAGTGCAGAACGCCGCACCAGGGATCTTTAAATGCTGGCGAATACCTAGATGATGACGTGGACACGTGCAACGCGTCCACGTCACGTCCGGGAGGCGGGACCTCAGGCAGCAACTGCAATCAGTATGGAGAGAGAGGCACTGGGTAATCTAGATGATGACGTGGACCCAAGTGTCCTTCTGGCTTTCACTGTCACCTTTTCTACCTGTTCAGCCATTTTAAGATCATCAGAAACAATCACACCCAGGTCCCGCTCTTCTTTCGTGAATAGAAGTACTTCCCCTTCCTGTACACTGTACCGCTCCCTTGGATTTTTGCATCCCAAATGCATGACCCTGCATTTTTTAGCATTAAATCTCAGCTGTCATATTTTTGATCATTCTTCAAACTTACCTAGATCCCGTCTCATGTTATCTACTCCTTCCTGGGTGTCTACTCCATTGCAGATTTTAGTATCATCCACAAAGAGGCAAACCTTACCCAACAGCCCTTCCGCAATATCATTAACAAAGAATTGAACCAAGGACAGATCCCTGCAGCACACCATTCATAACCTCCTCCTCCTCAGAGTGAGCTCAATTTACCTGTATCTTTTTGTCGCCTCCCACTCAACCAGTTTCTAACCCAGTCTGTCACTTTAGGGTTCAACCCTAGGATGCTCAGTTTGTTTCACTGACCTAGAGACTTTCTTCACCCAACAACAATGAATCTACTTTAAAGCCCTTTTCAGTAGGTTAGCCAGTCTGCTGTGGAAGACACTTCAACTTCTTGGACAGAAGGACACCATCTGTGCTCTGCAGCCCTTGGAAAATCATCCCATGGTCCAGGAATCCAAAACGATCTTGATGATACCATCCACATAGCCACGCATTCATCTCCAGGATATGAGCTTCTCTGCCTCAGCCTTTACCCTCAATAGGGAGGATTGAAGAGAAAGGCGTGAGCTAAATACTAATAAATAAGTGTTCAAGATTAGGCAGGTAATAATATGAGTGGTGCTTAGGTTAATGTGCATCACATCTTCTTTATAAAGTCGAAAATGTGCATAGTTTAATTTATAAAACAGGAGTGTGAGTAGTGGGAAACATGGGCCAGATCACTTACACCAGTTCTCGGACTCACAGAAATAACCGCACGTATCTTGTACGTTTATGCCCATATTTTATAAAGTATGCGCATAAATGCATGCTCCACCCAAGCTCCACCCATCTGGAAGCCCACAGCAAAAGTTCACACTATAAGCCTATCAAATAATGACCAGCTAAAGTGCACGCGTAACGGCCTGTTCATGAGTGGAAGCCATTGAAAATACAGGATTTACGTGTGCTGATGGCGACTCCTTATAAAATGACGACCTAAGGAGACATCTTCAAATCAATTCACATGGTTAGCAGACTTGCTGATCACATTAATTGCACTGAGTGGGATATTCAGTGGTACATATCACCCTCTTATGCCGCTAGTTACCTCTATGCAAACTGCTGAGCAGCAAGGCGTTGTGGGGTCGGCAGCAAAGAGAACAAAGTTAGGAAAAATAAAGGCTGCCCTAACTTAAGCAGTGGCTGAATATTTCCGTTGACCAGTTATTTACTTATTTGGCTATATTTATATACTGCTTTTCACAGTGGTCCAAGCGGTTTACAGTGAACTGGAAAATAGGCAATCAACAGTAAACAAGGGGTGGGGTGATTGGGAGGATTAACTATGTACAGGTTGACGATCTATCTATGTATTCTTGTGGTGCTTGTTATGATGGCTATGTACATGGTTGTGAACTGTCTACACATTCTTGTAATGTTGGGTTTTAGGTGTCAATTAGGAAAAGTGTTCAGTTGTTGGGATGTCGGGGGGGGGGGGGGACATAAGATATGCCATACTGGGTCGCTGGTGCATAGGGAGAAGGGCACTGGTGCATAGGGGAAGGGCACTGGTGCATAGGGGAAGGGATGCTGGTGCATAGGGGAAGGGCACAGGTGCATAGGGGAAGGGATGCTGGTGCATAGGGGGAGGGGCACTGGTGCATAGGGAGAAGGGCGCTGGTGCATAGGGGAAGGGATGCTGGTGCATAGGGGAAGGGCACTGGTGCATAGGGGAAGGGATGCTGATGCATAGGGGGAGGGGCACTGGTGCAGGTTAGTTGTTTGGCTTTAGTTTTTACCTTTGGAATGAGCAATAGGTTTCTCGTAGGGTTTCATGACAAGGTGCGACTGGAAGTAGATCATTGGGTCTTTCTTCCACGCGGTAAGTCTACAGCACCATTTTATTTATTTTATTTATTTATTTAACAGGACTTATACCCCGCCTTCTCCTTTAATCAAGGTGGTGTACACAGCAACCAATCGAATTATATTGACATTTGTGTTATCGTGCCGTGTTATACAGTGTGTGTGTGTGTAAGTAGGTGTTGATTCGTTGTGGTCTATTTACAGCATGAGCTACATTACAATGCTATGTACATTAGAGATAAAGGGTGGGGGTCGGTATTAGTCCAGGGGCTGTCGGGCACTATTATGTGCTATCGCCGTAATGCTCGATGAAGAGCGTTGTCTTGAGTTGTTTTCGGAAGTCCTTAATGTCTTCTTTCAATCGTAGTTCGTCAGGGAGGGCATTCCATATTGCAGGTGCTGCCATCGATAGAGCTCTTCTTGCAGTGCTCTTGCAGGCCTTTGTGTAGTCCTTTGGTGTGTTGATGGTGCCAGAGGTGCCTCTCCTCCTTGGCCTTGTGCTGGTTTCTAGTTGTATGAGTGGTTGTAGGCTAAGTGCTGAGGTCCGGTGTTTGATTTTGAATATGTCTAGGACTGTCTTGTACCTGATGCGGGAGCTGATTGGGAGCCAGTGGAGGTCTTTTAGAATGGGGGTGATGTAGTCTTGTTTTAATGAGCTGGATATTATGTGTGCTGCTGTGTTTTGAACCATTTGCAGTGGCCTGAGTGTCTGCTTGGTTAGGCCAAGATAGATTGCGTTGCAGAAGTCTAGGATTGGAGTTATTAGGGCTTGACAGACTGTGCGGAAATGTTCATGAGCGAGGAGGGGTTTGAGGCATCTGATTAGTCTCATCTTGTGGTATGCATTCTTAGTGGTTTTGCTGATGTGGGACTGTAGGTTTAGTTCTTTGTCAAGAGTCATTCCGAGGTATTTCACGTCCGGTTTTATGGGTATTGTTATGCTGTTGATCTTGATGGAGGGTGGAGGAATGTAGCTGGTGTTACGGGTGATGAGTAGTGCCTCGTCTTATTGTAGTTTATGGTCAGGTTGTTTTCTTGAAACCAGCTGGACATGAGATTGAGACAGTCTGTTATTTTGATGTAGTCCAGGTTGTCGAGGTTGACTGTGGTATATATCATGATGTCGTCAGCATAGATTGTGTATTGTATTTTGTGTTCCTTCATGATGTTGCAGATTGGTTGAATGTAGAGGTTGAATAAAAGTGATGATAGGGCGGAGCCTTGTGGGACGCCTTGCTTGATTTTTGAGGGTCGGGAGGTGTTGGGGTCAATCTTGACCTGGAACTGTCTGTCCATTAGGTATGAGTTGAACCACTTCAGGGTGGTGCTGTGTAGTCCAATGCTCTGTAGTCTTGTTAGCAGGATTCTGTGGTCCACTGTGTCGAATGTTGATGAGATGTCTAAGAAGATCATAAGTGTTCCTCTCTTGCAGTTGTCTATGATTTGGATTATGTCGTTGAAGAGGTATAACGGGAGTGTTTCGACTCCAAGGTTCAGGCGGAAACCATGTTAGTGGATGTCCAGTGGGGCATGTGCATCAATATGGTCCTGGAGTTGATGCTGCACCGCTTTTTCTATAATCTTTGCCAGTAGGGGTATGCTTGAGATGGGTCTGTAGGATGCTGGATTGTTCTTGTCTAGTGGGGATTTCTTCGGGATTGGTCTTATTGTAGCTAGCTTTAGTTGGCTTGGCATGACTTCTTGGGACAGTGAGTTGTGTACCATGTTGTGTATGGCGTGGATGAAGCTTTCCTTCGTTGCTTTAATCCATGTCACTGGGCATGGATCTGTTGGTGCAGTGCTCGTGTTGAGCACAGTGATGATGAGTGAGAGTTGCTTTGTAGATGGAGTGCTGAATTTGTCCCATGTTTTAGAGGGTGCGGTTGGTTTGGTGGTTGTGCTTGTCGTTGGTTGTGGTGTGGTGTCCAGCTTTTCTTGTAGGTGGTCTACGAAGGATTGTGGGTCTATCTGTATGTCCCTTTCGGTGTTAGGTTCATTGGTAAGATCTTTCACTATTTCGAATAGCTCTCTTGGTTTGTTGTAGGCTTTGAGTATGATGTTTGTGTGGTATTCTCTTTTTATCTGGTTGATGAGTTCATTGTATTCCCTTTGCTTCATTAGATATACGGCCTGAGTGGAGGAGGATTTGTTGCGTCTCCATCTGCGTTCTAGTTTCCTTAGGTCTTTTTTAGCGTTATGTATGTCCTTTGAGTACCAGGGCGTGTGATGGTTTTTGATGCCGTGCGTCTTCTTGGCTTTGTGTTCCTTAGCTGTGGCGGCAGCATTGATGATACTGTTCCATTTGTTGATTTGCTCATCTAACTCCTCTGATTCAAGGTCCATGTGGGGTAGAGTGTCCTGTAGAAATTGGACCTTGTCGAGCTTCTGAATCTTCTTTGCACGGATGGGTTGTCTTGAAGCTCATTGTGTTTTCCTCCTTGTGGCATCATTTTTATTTTAATTCTGTGATGGTCTGACCAAGGCACAGGTGTGACAGAGGGTGTTGATATGCAACCTCTGTCAAGTAGGTAGTTGGGGGCAAATATGAGGTCTGGTGAAGATCCGTGTCTGTGCGTCGGTGTTTTGATCAGTTGAGTGTATTGTAGGGCTGTCATTGCTTGCAGGAAGGTTTCTGTATCCTTGATGGTTGCGGATTTGAGATTGAAGTCTCCTAATAGTAACAGCGGTTTGTAGTTGGTATTGATCGCACAGACGGCCTCTAGCATGGAGGCTAGCTCATCTGGTGGAGCATGGGGGGCTCTGTAAATGAGGCACAGGGCCATCTGTCTGTTTTCCACAATGATTGTGTTGGTCTGAGTTTGATGAGCTTCGGGACTTGAGCTTTAGGCTGTTTTTTGCGATGATCAAAACCCCTCCTCCTCTCCTGTGTGTGCATGGGCAGTTGAATTCTGTGTACGTAGCGGGCACTAATTGATTGAGGAGTACATTGAGGAGTGGTCTAGTGGTTAGGACAAGGTACTTCAGGCCGGAGGGCCAGGGGTTCAAGTCCCACCTGGGGACAGCAATCTCAGGCCAGAGGGACTGGGATTTCTAGTCCTATAGGCACTCCTTGTGGTCTTGGGCAAGCCACTTAACCCTCCATTGCCCATGTTCCCTGTAAGTATTAGCATATGTGTCTCATATCCCCTTGTGTTAAATGTATCTCCCAATTGACTGCTTTGACCTGGTGAAAAGCAGGATATAAATACAGCTAAATAAATAAATAAATTGTCAGTGGGGATGAGCCATGTTTCTGTGATGCAGAGGATGTCAGGTTGTTGAGCTTCTATATGGTCTGCTAGCATGTTAATTTTGTTTCGTATGGATCTGGTGTTGAGCTCTATGGAGATGGCAGTTGGCCTGTCTACTGCTCTGGTGGCTTGTTTTGGGTTTGCGTGGGTGTTGGTCTTGGGGTCAGATTGTTTGTTGTGCTTGGTTTTCTTGTGAGTGCTCCAGCTGGTGTATTGGAGGGGGGTGTAGATGTTGGGGTTGTTGGTAACCATAAGATGTGTGTGGGTAGGTAGTGGGTGGTTGTGTGCTCTAGAAGGAGTTGGGTAAGGAGGAGGCATATAGGCAGATACATGATTGCAGTCATGTTGAGTCTGGATGCACTTACTTTTGGGTGCTCTTGTTGCTCTTTTATTCCAAGGTGGTCTCCCATCATCCCTATTAGCAGCCTTCCACTAAATGTTGACCCCTGATAACATAAGGGGGAGGATAGGAGTAGCCTAGTGGTTAGAGCAAAAGCCTAGCACCCAAGAGATATGGGTTCAATTCCCACTGGCAAGTCACTTTACCCTCCATTATCTCAGAAGAAAAGGCTGGTAATCCACTTCCAGTGTTACCCTTCCTGGAGAGCCCAGGGGCTGCTGGGACAGCACACACAAAAAAAAGGGGAGGGGCAACACCAAACCATTGAGACTGAGCCACAAAGCCACATATTTAATTATAAAAAGAAAAAAATAGCATTATACACATAATGAGCAGTATTTAATTAAACATTAAAGTCATTTTTAAAAAATGTGAATAAAATAAGGTGATGCTGTTTTATTAGACCAACGATGTGTTTTGTGAGAAGTTTTCAAGAGCTGACATATCCTTCATCAAGTCTGAAAAATGGAAAGATCATAGTGTCAAAAAGTACTAGTACATTCTAGCTTGATGTAGCAGCCCTCAGTGGTGCCCTGGTGTCTAGCGCCAAGCAGACAGGAGTCTCCCCTCGGGTAGTCTGTGTCAGTGCTTGAAGGTTTGATGCCTAGCGCCTTCACCTGGGAAAGACAGCGGATGGGATTTCCCTTCTTTATCCCCAGGAAAATACAAAAAGTCTGGCTTTAATATTAACCAGTTTTATTAACCTCTCTAAGTATGAGCAGTGGATTTAAATAAGTCAGGTAATAATTAGTGGTGTGGCAAGGGCGGGGCGGTGGGTGAGGCCTGCTCTGGGTGCTGGTCAGGAGGGGGGTGTGTGTGCATGTAGAGCCAGCTCGGCAAACCTACTTCTTAACACTATGGGTGGCTTCCTGCGCTGCCTCACTCCAAGCCTGACGGCTGTTCCCTCCTGGCCGAAGTCTTGTAAATCACGAGACTTTGTCCCGGGAGGTAACAGCTGCCAGGCCTGGAGCGGAGGCAGAGTGGCAAGCCACCCACAGAGTTAAGTTTGCCATCATGTGGACCCAGCGGGGAGGTTGCACCGCACCATACCACGAATGGGGACTCACCGCAAAAGGCGGGTGCCCACAGTGCTCGGAACGCCACTGGTAATAATCCTCCTGACGCATCGCCATTCAATAAACAGCAAAAGAGTCTCTTAGGTGTATTCCCGCACAGCGCCAGCTAACCAGTCAGATAAAGCAGGGATACTATTTCCTCTCTAGCCAGGTGAAGCCCCTTTCCCTCTGTCAAATTCCATTACCAGCTATCTTCCCCCCTTTTCACTTCCCAAATCTCACCCATGCGCTGATTGCACCTGGATGGTGGCTGCTGTGGGTCCTGGGAGTTTAGTGATTTGAGTATGCAGTTTTTAGAATGTGCACCCTTATCTTTACATCTCGCGCAGTACGAGGGAAACGTGCCACTGTTGCTAGTTCTCTGTCGATTTGTCTGCTTGGAAGTGAGATTCTTGCTGTCCTGAGATGGATGGGAGGGAGGCAGAGTTAGAACCTCTTCTCTCCTCCATGCTCAAACCTGCAGTTAAGGTGTCCTTTCTTACCCCCTCCTCCACCCCACCTAGCCCCCATTTTGAATATGCGTCTGGTAACATTAGGAAGAGGGGAGGGGAAAGGAAGAATGGAATAGGGGTGGAGCTTCGATGATCGGCAGGGTTACAGGAAGTAGAATTTTAAGTCTTGCAATGAGTCTACCAGTTTAAGGCTTTGTAAAAGTCCTTTCTTGTCAGTTTGGAAGTGTCTGATAATTTTAACTTCAGATGTGTTAAATTTCGAGATGGTTTTGAATTTCCTTGTTGTATCCTTATCATAACGGTCATCGATGCAGAGGTCTGGTCCTCATAAATGCCCCCTTGGAAATGCTGCCTTGGCCTTCTCTGTGGCAATTTCTCCAAACAGGTTACTTTTGTGCAGACTATGACCATCATGAACCTCACTCTCTCTGTACTCTGTGACTTTGCCTAGGTGTAAGTCATTTTTTTACTTCCAGCCTGTTAATTTACTATGAGCCATAAAATTCTACTGCCCGTTGCCTGATCGCAAACTGCTGCTCCTTTCCTTTCACAATATTATTCAAATGCATTTGATCATTCACTTCTGGTTTTTGACAGTGTAACATTTGCTCAGACCTGGTTCTAACCCCAGCCTACACATAGGAAGGGGACATTACTCCACGACTCAGCTGGGTTATTAAAATGTACATCTGAGGGGTTTCTGGAGGAACGGGAGACGGGTACCTTTCTAATAGAGTGGCAGCCTCTATCCAGATATTAAAAATGTATCTCACAAACTCTAGATAAAATCCTTATAAAGGCTTAGACAACCAACAACAAAATAAATCATGCGATTACCAAAACCGTGACAGAGAAAGCATCAGAACGCTGTGCACTCACCAACAGAAATATCTGTTTACCAGAGAATCGCAGCCCTATCGGTCACAGGTCTCCTCTAGACACACAAAATCCAACACTGCAAACCATCAATCAAAGATTTAACAAGACTCCAACTTTAATCATTCATCCAACAAGACATCACGTTTCAGACAAACATGTCTTGCTTCAGGAAAACATTTATTTATTTACATTCTCTTATAAACCGCGCTATTCTGCATCAGTGCGGTTTGCACTGAACAAACTGAAATTACATTGAACAGGGCATTATAACTTAGAGATAACTATTTTACAGGGAACATGGGCTATGAAAGGTTAAGTGGCTTGCCCAAGACCACAAGGAGCACCTGTGGGACTAGAAACCCCAGTCCTTCCGGCCTAAGGTTGCTGCCCTCTAGTGGGATTTGAACCCCTGACCTTCTGGCCTGAAGTACCTTGCCCCAACCACTAGGCCACTCCTAGAACAAAGATAACTGCAAACAAAAAGCTAGCTCAACGCTAGAGTCTCAACACCTAGCCCACACTTCAACATAATGCCCAGATCTCATTATCTAAATCAGAATGCAGCTGACTTTAGCCATGAATTAAAGAGACCCCTTCAGTCTGATTGATCAAACCCATTGGCTCCAAGGAGTTCAAACGAAAAATCAATTTCTGTTTGAGGTAATTCAATCGGCCTTGATAATCTCCCCCATGCCAATCCATTCATACCTGGTCAAGTATTCTCCATTGAAACTGATCCACAGCACGGCCACATTCCACAAAGTGAGCTACCAAAGGTGCCGTCATTAATTTATTAGCTGTTCTGCTGTGATGTTCACTTAACCACTTATGAACAGGACGAATCATACGACCCACATAGATCTTCTGACACGGGCACATGATCATGTATACCACATACATGGAAAGGCAAGAAGTCTGCTGCCGTGAGGGATGAATCCAGGTAGGACCCGTAAGAGTGTTATGGCACCAACAACAACGACCACAACTGACATGATTCCCTTCAGCAGAAGCCACCTCCACTGCAGCAAATCACAAATATTTCTTCTTCATTTATATGCTTTGCAGGGAGGTTCTTCAGGAATACCTGGCCCCGATGTCATTTGATCAAACCAGCAATATGTGGTGCCATATTAGAATAAGGTAAAACACATACCAGATGGTCTTCCTGTTGCACAGATCCCTGTTTAGCACATCTAGCACGCTTGAAAGCTTTATTAATTACAGACATAGGATATCCCCGATCTGCCTTCAGATCATCCGCCTTTGCCAGAAAATCAGTGAAGGAAGCACAGATTCCTCGCAAATGCAAAAACTGTCCAACCAGCAAATTACGAGTTGTCCATTGGCTTGTCAAATGCCACCCTCCCATTTACCTTAATCTGTGTATTCTGGGTCACTTTCTATATAAATAGCGTGCTGAACATACAGAGAGTGACGGTGAGGTCATTGTATTAACTGTCTAGCCTAGACCTGATATTCCGCAGACTATAATTTTGAAAATACACAGCGTAATTATGCATTTGCCAGTGAACGCCTAATAGCTTTTGAATATCAGTCTGATATGGCTTAATTATTCATTCATTCATAAGTAACATCAGTAACCCCCTCAGTTGAAAAAGAGAACAAGCTGAACTACCACAGGCTCCTAGAGAGAACCGAAATGTTAACGGAATCCCTTATCTCAGCTCAACATGGAAATAACACAGACCATCACCAATTAAAGAATAAGAAACTACAAAAGACAAAAACTGAAATGGAAAACCCACAAACCAGACACCAAGCTGTGAAACATGAAAGAAAGAGGAACAGAAGTGCATTTCTTCCTGTAAAGGACTATAAGAAATGCACATTTCAAAGTTTTTATTCTCTACAAACTGACACTCTTTTGTACTTTTCTTGTCTGATCAACTTATTTTTTCAGTTGAGTTGGTCCCAGTTTCTCTTTTGTACTTCCTTTTGTTGGTTTTCTTCTGTCCTTCTCGAAGACCCATTTCCATTTTCTGTTTCTTCACACTCCCCGTCGTCTTCGTCCTTTCCTTCCCTACATCTCTCTCTGACATTGATCCTTCTGTTTCTCTCATTTGCCTTTTACCTAACTATACACCCCCCACCATCTTTTACCTATTTCTAGATTACCATTTCCTCCCTCTGTACTCCTCTCCTCCCCAGCCTCTTTTAACATCTTCTGCTTCTTGTCTTTTTACCAGCTTCAACTCATTCCCTGACACTTATCATCTGTCCATCTCCAGACCCTTTTTTATGTTTTACCCCCATCTAGGCTTCCATTTCCCCTTTCACTTCTCCCATTTTTACCCTCTTTCACCTGCTTCCTGTAGCTCTCATCCACTCCATAGCACTCTGTCCTTTCCAACTGCCCCCAAACCCTCCAGGTCCTTCAAACCTTCTCCCCTCCCCATATTTCTGCACTTGGTCTCACAGACCGATTCATACCCCTCACCCAATCACTTTGTCCTCACTGTCCTCTTAATCTTTAGTCAATTTCTTAGTCTCCACTATCCCCTCAAGCAATTCAAATTCTCACTTACAATCCCACCTAAGCCCTGAGTCCCTACTTAAAATCCCAATACCCAGCCTATCCTAGAGGCTTTCTTCCATTTTCTCACCCAGTCTTAGAGTGTCCACCTGTCAGAGTCCCTGCTGCCTCCTCCTCCCCCTCCCCAGCACCCACCCATTTACTTTCTTCCCAGTATTCATTAACCCTGTCTTTCCTCCTTCTTACTCGGCATGCATTCTTATACCCCTCCCTCTCAACCTTCCCTTGGTTGACTTTACTTTTTCCCCACTCTCCACAATATCCGTTGTCCTCTCCCTTCTCATTCCCCCAGCATCTCTCTTTTTTCCTACTCCAACCCTAGCATTTCCCAGCATTAGCTCCCTTTTAATCCCAGGACCCCAATCTTAGAATTAGATCCCTTCCTTTCCCAGCCCTTTTCAAGTCCCATCTCCCCAGACCTAGTATCAGCCCATTTCCAGTCCTTCCAGTCCCAAAATCAACCCATTTCCAGTACCAGTCCTCAGACCCAGTATCAGCTTGCCCTCCCATTCCCAGTATCTGCTCATTTCCAGTCCCAGCCCCCCATCCGCAGTATCAGTCCATTGCCAGTATTAGTCAGCCACCCAGCCACTGTATCAGCCCATTTCCAGATCTCCCAGCCCCAGTATCAGCCCATTTCCAGCCCCAGCCCCCCATTGCCAATATTAGTCCATTGCCAGTATCAGTCAGCCCCCTGGCCCCTGTATCAGTCCATTTCCAGTTCCTCCAGCCCCAATATGAGCCCCTTTCCAGTACCAACCCCCATTCCAAGTATCAGCCCAGTCCCCTCAGCCCCAATATCAGCCCATTGCCAGTCCTAGCCACCCTCCTCCCCCAGTCCCAGTATCAGCCATCCCTTCCCCTCTCCTCCTCCCTGTAGCAACACAGTCATGGGAGCATTTGCTTTTACTCCCCCGGCCATGTTAATGTTTAATAAAGTCGGGGTTGGGGAGGCAGAGGGCAGGTTGGAAGTAAACCAGTGAGGCAGGCTTCCTCTGCTCAAATTGTGGTGCATCCTGAGCCAGTGCCTCACAGGCTCACCTCTTAAGCCGGCCCTGACCATCAGCCGTTGAGGTGACATTAAGTACACCCGTGCTGATGACAGCAGTCAATGCGCCCTTTACACCAGTGTTAACTGCGATTCACCAGCATCCGCATTGCACCCCCAACCCACCCTGTCTCTGCCCAATCACATTCTAACCTACTAGCGTGGGCATTTCAATGTGGGGTGCCAGCCTTTAGTAAACATACCCCTAAGTGCTTTGAAAACTGACTCTTACATGTTTGAAGCTGGCAGAAACTGCTGCCAGAGGATGTAATGGGAGCTCTGTGCTGTGGATTTAGAACAACCCACTAAGGAGTAAAAGCTATGCAGGTATCTCAGGGCATCCGTCTTGGAGATGCTCTGTGGACACAGTGGCTCAGTGTCCTCCTCCAGTACATTCTGCAAATCCTTCTCGGCTAGATGTCTATTTTCCTTAACTTTTGACAAATCCGCTCAAATGTTTGCTTTTACAATAGTTCTACTATTTTCCCAGCAAAAGATGAAAAAGGCGGGGAGAGAGAGCAAAATGTTCCTGGAAGTTCTTCCAGAACCAATGTCATAAGATCATTCTGCCTCCTGTCACACTAAAGTAATTTTAGAAAAGCAACCAACGTGGAAAGAGCTATTTCTAAAACAATGTGCCTAATCCACATTGAAAACGGTGTGTCAGCCGCAATCCTGTGCATATATTCAAGTGGAGAGGCAGAATGTCCCAAAAAAAATCAGGCACAGATATGATTTCACAAACGTGGAGTTGTCCAACATAGATAGCTGCAGGGGTGTCTACACAGACATCCCCAGAATAGTATTTCAGAACCTGGACATCTAGGAATAGCTTAATGGTTACAATAGTTGGCTAGGATCATGGAAGTCAGGGTTCAAATCCCACTACTGCTATTGCTGAAATCATGCTGAGTATTGGGGGTGATGGCTTGCTAGCTTTCCTCCACTCTCTGGGTGTTCTTCAGCCAAAACAAGCACTTTCCCAAAGCTTATTTGTGCCTGGAGCAGATCTAAACGTAGGCGCAACCCTGGATGTGCAGGACATTTCTGGGATCAGACAGTGATGGCCGGGTTCCTGGGACGGGACGCTGGGCTCCTTAAACCTTTGGTCTGGCTCAGCCTTCTGGATTCCTGGCTGCGGTCAATAGCGATTGGACTGTAAGGAGCAGAATAGAACTCTTTGGGGACCGAAAAGTCAGAAGCCCTGAGATCATCTTATTTATGTAATCGGCTCACCTCTTAACTACATGCACAGTCTTTCCCAACCTAAGCTAAAATAAGAAAACCCCAAAATACCAATCAGCAAAATCAGTTTTATCATAAAGCACAATTCCCTGTTTAAATGTCAGGTTTGGAGATAGTGTCAGGGCAGCACTACACGTTTCATGACCAGAACGTTATGGGACGTATGAACATAAGATATGCCATACTGGGTCAGACCAAGGTCCATCAAGCCCAGTAGTCTGTTTCCAACAGTGGCCAATCTACGTCATACGTACCTAGCAGTTTCCCCAAGAGACACAGGTTCCACAATGCTTGTACTGGGTCAAGCATTGATATCCTGGGTCCCTTCTTAATAATGGTTTATGGACCTTTCCTCCACGAACTTGTCCAAACCTTTTTTAAACCCAGCTACACTAACAGCCTTTACTACATCCTCCGGTAACAAATTCCAGAGTTTGATTACACGTTGAGTGAAAAAATATTTTCTCTTATTTGTCTTAAATAGTTTACCCTGTAGCTTCATTGCATGTCCCCTAGTCTTTCTATATTCTGATAAGGTAAACAATCGATCTACGTTTACCCGTTCCACTCCGTTCATTAATTTATAGACTTCTATCATATCTCCCCTCAGCCGTCTCTTTTCCAGGTTAAAGAGCCCTAACCTTTTTAGCCTTTCTTCATAGGAGTATCCTTCCATCCCCTTTACCATTTTGGTGGCTCTTCTCTGTACCTTTTCTAAAATCGCTATATCCTTTTTAAGATACGGCGACCAGAATTGCACACAATATACAAGGTGCGATCTCACCATGGAACGATATAGAGGCATTATAATATCTTTTGTTTTATTTTCCATTCCTTTCCTTATCATACCTAGCATTCTATTTGCTCTCTTGACTGCCGCTGCACACTGGGCCAAAGGTTTTAACATGGCATCCACAATGACGCCTAAATCTTTTTCCTGGGTGGTGGTTCCTAATGTGGAACCTTGCATCATGTAACCATAGTTTGGGTTGTTCTTCCCTAGGTGCATAACCTTGCAATTGTCCACATTAAATTTCATCTGCCATTTTGATGCCCAGTCTTCCAATTTATCAAGATCCTCTTGCAATTTTCCACAATCCTCTTGGGTTTTAACAACTTTAAATAGTTTTGTGTCATCTGCAAATTTGATAACCTCACTCGTTATTCCACTTTCCAGGTCATTTATGAATATGTCAAAAAGCAGTGGACCCAGCACAGATCCCTGGGGTACACCACTCTTCACCTTTCTCCATTGCACTACGGTTATTCTTCCATGTGGGGCTTGTTTTTCTGCCTCAGCCCACCTGCAGCACAGGCAAAAGCAGACCACACTGCCGATCCCAAGCAGCCTCGGCACCATTTGCTCTCATTTCATGGCTTGGAGACCTGAGCAGCATTTTCCATTAAAGGAAGCAGGACACAAGCAAGCACCTGGCCTTTCTTTCCTTAACTAGTCCCATTAGAAGCAGTTGGGGAGCAGAGTTCAAGTTTAGAGAAGTGCTGCTCTCCAGAGAACTCATTTACACTCCGGCTGCTTCCCAGCCATCTGCAGACAGCCCTCTCTGAGCTCTGCGCCTACGCTTGGCAGATGATGAAGGGGGTCCCGTTCCATTTACAAACTGCCCCAGTTAAGCCAATGCCTTTCCTCTCTATGCCTCAAATTTATTTCCTAAGGATGTGACTGAATATGGCAAGCGCAAGATGAGTCCATCCCTTGCACTGACACACTATGATCCATTCTTCCAAGGACAATCTCAGATAAGTAGATGATAATTTGCACTGTTTTTGACATTTATTTCTTGTGTAACCAAGTGACTTTTTACACACTCCTGCAATAGGAGGCACGGCAATGAAGGATTAGGTCTCTTTCATAGGACTGCTATGCTATAGTTCTTTGTGTAAGGCTTCTGCTTGAATCTCAGGTTTGAGCTGTGAACACTGCAGAGCTAATCCAAGAGAGGACCAGTACAAACCATGACGTGATGATACACTGCAAACTAAAAGCACCCCCAAGTTTACAGTGCATCACTTTTCTTTGAACCTAACTTTGTGCATGCTGCTCAGATACGACCAGAGTCAACACTAGCTGAAGCTGGCTTGGGCTATACCCTAGTGCAGGCATGTCCAACTTCGAACAGGTCGTGATCTGCTTTTTCCAGCCAAAAGTGCCGGTGATCTACCACCATGAAAATTAAGTTTCAAATTAGTTTCAAATTAAATTTTAACCCAATAAAGTTGGAGGATTCCCCCCCCCCCATTTTTAATGAACTTTCTGTCATTTACTTGGATGTGATCAGCTGTTAAGCAAATTAAGCAAAAACAAAACAGAGAGACGAAGATCCAGTAAGAACTGCGAGGGGAAATGGAAAGTACATTTTTTTCTTAAAGTTTTATTCAGTAATAACTTTCTTTAACTGTCTTAATAACTTTCTTTAACTTTTATTGAGTAATTTGTGTTAAATTTAAGTCGAGTATTGATCCAGGCTGATATGCACAATCTTTAATATTTCACTCTTGCTCATTAGTGAGACGTCTGAGCCTGCATTTCATCCACCAGCTTTTTGAAGTTGGGTGAATATTGCATGAGGGCCAGTCTCAGGGAATCCTGGAGATGTTCATCTGTCATGTTGGAACGTTGTGTATTCTTTGTCATTTTCAGATGGAAAAACGCAGATTCACACAAATACTTTGAACTGAAACAGGAGTGTACAGCTTCACTGCATCTTCTCAAGTTGGAAATTTGTCTTAGGCCCTAGCTTCCAAAATGATTCTTGCTCAGCACGGGTCTTGAGAAAAATGTCATTTTTAAGGGTTAATATTTTGTTTTCAAGAGATAGCTTGTTCAATGAGTAATTTTTACTGATAGCAGCTGCAGTTTCTTTAATGTCCACATCTACTTTGAATGGGTATGACAAGTACTCCACAACTGTTCCAATTTTTTGGAAGTCATAGAATCTATATTCGAATTCCTGGATAACAGAACAGATTTCTGTCACATACTTCTCGTTCTGAAAAACTAAATTTGGATATTGTCCCAGATGGTCCTGTGTATTAGGAAAATGATCAAAAGTGTTGTTTTCAAGGTCAGTCATCATTAGCTCAAATTTGCTTTTGTAGAATGAAGCTGTACTCATCATCTCGCCAATGCATTTTTTTTACCTTGTAGTTCAAGGTTCTTATCACTTAGTTCGCCTGTAAAGTCAGCGAGAAATGCTAGATCACATAACCACTCCTCATCTTCCAATTCTGCTTGGTCATCTCCTTAAAAAAACTTCTTATTTCATTCATCAAATCACGAAATCTTTGCAGAAATTTGTGCCTACTTAGCCACCTTACATCTGTATGCAAAATGATTTCCGCTGCCCCTTCATCAAGAGTAAGATTGAAAAACCGTCTTTGAAGTGATCTTCCACAAACTGAATTTACAATTTTGAAAGTGATGTCCAAGACAGTCTTTGTATTCAGTCTCTTGCTTGACAAAACTTGCTGGTGAATGATGCAGTGGTAAGAAAGGAAATCTGGGAAGTCGTCATGCTGTCTACAGAGGGCTATGAAACCGTTCACCTCACCTGTCATTGCTCTTGCTCCATCAGTAGTGATGGAAACAAGTCTATGCAATGGAAGATTACACTTTGTCACAAAAGAATGGAAAGAACGGAATATTTCCTGACCGGTAATTCTCCCTTTTAAAGAAATCATTCCAGGTAGTTCTTCTTTAACATTGAAGTCTTCAAAAACCATCCGGATAAAGACTAGAAACTGGGCTATGTCTCTTATGTCTGTAGATTCATCCAGTTGGTGTGAGAAAGCAACACAAATTGAAACATCCTCCAATAATTGTTCAGTTGTGTCTCCACACATCTTTTCTATTCGCCGCACGACAGTGTTTCTTGACAATTGTACATCTTGAATAGCAGCTATGATCTCTTCCTTATCTTTAAATCTTTCAAAAAGATTGTCAGCTGCTTCAAGAAAACAATCTTTTACAAATTCCCCTTCAGTGAAAGGTTTGCATTTCTTTGTGATCAGATTGCTGACCTTGAAGAATGCTATGGTTGCATTGACCAAATGTGACCTTGGCTTCGCCATCAACTGTTGCTGAGTAGCCAATTTTGATTTAAGTTCTTTGAGCTTCAGTTTACGAATTTCACTTTTGGGTGGAAAATCAGCATCAAACTTATTGCTATGCAGAGCCTTATGATGCCGTTCCAGATTACCCTTTTTGGGCAAGGATACTGGGGCATTACAAATTAGACAACAACACTTGTCTTTCACCATGATGAAGACATAGTCCATTTCCCATTCATCATGAAAGAGGTAGGTTTTGCTCTTCTTAGGAACACTCATCTTCGTTATACTGGGGTGGCTGGATGTAAAAAGGCCAAATCTGCTAAGTTAGTATAAACACTGGCTGAATCTGGTCCAAAACTGTCACTGTCCAAAAGTATTAAAGATCAACAGCAACTGAAGACCTCTGGATGATGTGCAATACAAGGACTGGAGATGCCAAAACCACACATGCAGTTCTAAAAGTAAAAATAAGAATTACCCCAGCCTTTACCCTCAATCCCCTCCCCTCCCCCAGGATCTTTTTCTGTTTACCCCAGGCTTTACCCTCACTGCCCTCCCCCAGAATCCTTTGTGCTTATCCCAGTCTTTCTCCATGGACTGCAGGATTGCGTCAGCCACACTTGGTGACGTCCTCCGGGCGGCGCCAATTTCGGAAGTGCTCTCAAGCTCAGGACTGAGCGTGCTCCAGGTAGCCCACCTCCCGGTCCCGCCCCTAGCCTGGCCAGTTCTTGTTCTTCTGCCTTGCCAACAAGATGGATCTGATCTCACTCCTACATTTCATCAACATTAACAGCAATTTCAACACTCACCGCAATGCCCGAACAGGGCTCAAGAAAATGTTCCTGCGGTAAGAAGCTCATCTCCTCTGATTTGCACGACTCGTGCTCACGCTGCTTGGGACCTTCTCATAATGCAGACTGCTGCCCCCCCCTGCATCAAGATGGCCAGGAAGGCCACGACTCATCCGCAGCACGACTCTCTCACCGCCGTGAGCAACGTGGGTCCAGCCAGCTCTCCTGCTACTTCCAGCATAGCCGCTGCTTGCATGGCCCAGGATGTACCCCTCAGGGCCTCCATCCCCGGCCTGGTTGTCGGTGCCCCGGCATTGCCTGCACCGGTCCCTACCCAGGAGACCCTCATGCCTTCCACATCTTCTTCCGGACCTGCCTCCGACTGTACGGTGACCGCTGGACATGCGGCTCTACACGCGGCCAGGAAAGATGGCGTCGGTGAGTCCCTGCCTTCCTCTTCCAGTCTTTACCCTCACCCCCTCCCCTCCCCCAGGATCCTTTCTGCTTACACCAGGGTTTACCCTCACTCCCCTCCCCCAGGATTCTTTGTGCTTATCCCAGCTTTACCCTCACACCCCTCCCCTCCCCAGGATCTTTTGTGCTTGTCCCAGGCTTTACCCTCACTCCCCTCCCCTCCCTCGGGATCCTTTGTGCTTATCCCAGGGGTTTACCCTCACTCCCCTCCCCTCCCCCGGGATCCTTTGTGCTTCCCCCATGCTGTACCCTCACTACCCTCCCCTCCCCCTGGGATCCTTTGTGCTTACCCCACGCTTTACCCTCACCCCCCACCCCTCCCCCATGTTCATTTGTGCTTTTCCCAGGCTTTACCCTCACTCCCCTCCCCTTCCCCAGGATACTTTGTGCTTACCCCAGGCTTTACCCTCCCTCCCCTCCCCTCCCCTCCCCGGGATCCTTTGTGTTTATCCCAGGCTTTACCCTCACTCCCCTCCCATTCCCCAGGATACTTTATGCTTACCCCAGGCGTTACCCTCACTCCCCTCCCCTCCCCCGGGATGCTATGTGCTTATCCCAGGCTTTACCCTCACTCCCCTCCCCTTCCCCAGGATCCTTTGTGCTTAACCCAGGGTTTACCCTCCCTCCCCTCCCCCGGGATCCTTTGTGTTTATCCCAGGCTTTAACCTCCCTCCCCTCCCCTCCCCCGGGATCCTTTGTGCTTATCCCAGGCTTTCCTCTCCCTCCCCTCCCCTCCCCGGGGATCCTTTGTGCTTATCCCAGGTTTTACCCTCCCCCCCGGATCCCTTTTGCTTACCCCAAGCTATACCCTCACTCCCCTCCCCTCCCCCTGGATCCTTTGTGCTTAACCCAGGGTTTACCCTCACTCCCCTCCCCTCCTCCAGGATCCTTTTTGCTTATCCCAGGCTTTACCCTCGCCCCCTCCCACAGGATCCTTTGTGTTTACCCAGGATTTACCCTCATTCCCCTACCCTCCCCCGGGATCATTTGTGCTTATCCCAGGTTTTACCCTCACTGCCCTCCCCTCCCCCGGGATCCTTTGTGCTTATCCCAGGTTTTACCCTCACTCCCCTCCACTCCCCTGGGATCCTTTGTGCTTATCCCAGGTTTTACCCTCATTCCCCTCCCCTCCCCCGGGATCCTTTGTGCTTATCCCTGGCTTTACCCTCACTCCTCTCCCTTCCCATCCCCTAGGATCCTTTGTGCTTATTCCAGGCTTTACCCTCACTCCCCTCCCCTCCCCTCCCCCAGGATATTTTGTTCTTACCCCAGGCTTTATCCTCACGCCCCTCCCCTAGGATCCTTGGTGCTTTCCCCTGCCTTTATGCTCACTCCCCTCCCCTCCCCGGGATCCTTTGTGCTTACTCCACGCTTTACCCTCACCCCCACCCCTCCCCCAGGATACTTTGTGCTTACCCCAGCCTTTACCCTCAATCACCTCCCCTCCCCCAGGATCCTTTGTGCTTATCCCAGGCTTTACCCACCCTCTCTCCCCTCTCCTCCCCTCCCCTCCCCCAGGATCCTTTGTGATTATTCAAGGCTTTACCCTCATTCCCCTCCCCTCCCCCAGGATCCTTTGTGCTTATACCAGGCTTTACACTCATTCCCCTCCCCTCCCCCCGGATCCTTTGTGCTTATACCAGGCTTTACCCTCACTCCCCTCCCCTCCCACTGGATACTTTGTGCTTATCCCAGGCTTTATCCTCACTCGCTCTCCTCCCCCAGGATCCTTTGTGCTTAGCCCAGGCTTTACCCTCATTTCCCTCCCCCAGAATCCTTTGTGCTTATCCCAGGCATTACCCTCACTCCCCTCCCCTCCCCCGAGATCCTTTGTGCTTAAAGCAGGCTTTACCCTCACTCCCCTCCCCTAGTAATCTTTGTGCTTATCCCAGGCTTTACCCTCAGCCCCTCCCCTCCCCCGGGATCCTTTGTGCTTACCCCAGGCTTTACCTCACTCCCCTATCCTCCCCAAGGATCCTTTGTGCTTACCCCAGGTTTTGCAGGATTAAAGATTTGCAGGAAACAAAATTTGCTGTAGAATTTCTATGTACTGAAATTCAATGTATGAAGGGGAAGGTGATGGCAGTGGGGGTGTACTATCGACCAGCCTGGCCAGAATGAACAAATGGATGATGAAATGCTCAAAGAAATCAAGGAAGCTAACAAAAGTCACAGCAGAGTATTAATAATAGGTGATTTCAATTACCCCGGTATCGACTGGTCAGTGTCACGGCAGGACATGCTAGGGAGATAAAGTTTCTAGATGAAATAAATGACTGCTTCTTGGAGCAGCTGGTTCATGAAGCGACCAGAGGGGAAGCCATACTGGACCTAGTCCTTAGTGGAACACCAGATCTGGTGCAAGAAATAAGGGTTTTGGGACCACTTGGCAATAGTGATCATGGCATGATCGTGTTTGATTTAATTAGTGGTGGAGGGATAGTAAAGAAATCCACAGTACAGCACAGTTACTTACCTGTAACAGGTGATCTCTGGGAACAGCAGGAATAAGTCTTCACATATGGGTACGTCGGTACCGACGGAGTCTGCGCGGGAACGCTTCCCAGCGTCAAATCAAGAGCTTTTGGAAGCATCCCAGCACGCCTGCGTGCTGCCTTCCCGCCTTTCCCAACTGCCTCTCCTCAGTTAAGTTTTAAAGCTGAGACAAAGAGAGAGAGAGAGGAAAGGAAAGATAGATAGAGAGACAACTCCTGGGGAGGTGGGTGGGTTGTGAAGACTTATTCCTGCTGTTCCCAGAGATCACCTGTTACAGGTAAGTAACTGTGCTATCTCCAGGAACAAGCAGGAATGAGTCTTCACATATGGGGACTCTCAAGCTGAGATGCCTGGAGTCCCAGCATGTCATAGGTTGGGACATGCTATCCCCCAGAACACCAGGCATCCTGAGGATGGAGGGTAGGAGTTGAAGAAAGAAAGATGCTGTGGAACAGTTAACCTAGCATAGGACTGCAGAGAAGGAGTCCATGTGTGGATGATGATTATCATCAATGATATTGCAAAGAATATTGCAATATGGACCTCCCCTGACAGGATTTCACAGAAGTATGGAGATTCATGGATCTACTGGGGAACCCAGTAGAGGAACTGTGAAGAGGACCTCACTGTAAAGTGGAGGTAATAACCCTGTAGGAAAACAGTGGAGGTCAGAATTCTGAAAGGTAACAGGTAACCCCAGTAGGAAAAACTGGGGTAGTACAAAAATGGTGGGCCTTCAGCGGAAGGCTGTATGACAAAAACCTAACTCTTTTGGCGGCAGAGTGGCTCACTCTTAGGAGCAAAAAGAGAAAGGCTAACCAATTTGGACAAAGAGGCACAGTCCTTGTGTGGAGAAAGGGTATGGGAACCCCTTATATCCCAAAAAGAGAGGACAAATGCCTGAGGCGTTAAAGCCTGTGCTTAACTGAAGATCCACAATGTCTCTCCTAACTGGGGTAAGCTAGGAGAGATATTGGGCACGGAGAGCTTCAAAGGTACCTAAACCCTTAGGTTATGGTATAAAAATTGTTGACTACCACAGGAGTGGTTGTGTGCGTAGAACCCCAAACCTGCTGGATAGCATAGGTATGGGTAAAGCCCCTCTGTCAGAAACATATAGCTATATGAGCATAGACAGTCAGATAGATAAGTATGTGTAGACATATCTATCTATAATGAAATATCTCGACAGATACATATATATATAGATATAGATATATAGATAGACATATAAGAATATATCTATAGTGAGATATGGAGGGGCATAAAATACACACAAAAGATAAATATGAATATGTAGGCTTATATATGGGTGTCTGCAATTAAACAGACAGAGATATGCCTACAGCATGGTATTCACATAGGATATGTGGAGAGGAAAGATTCATCTAATAACAAGGAGGTGGAACCTACTTGAGAAGATATATAGAGAATCTATTCCTTCTGGTTATGATCTGTAAGGATGCTAGCTAGTGAAATAACCAGAATGGTTACATGAAAAACAGAGGATAATATCAATCTGCAGCCAGGAAGTCCCGAGTCTTCCAGGACTCTAGCATGGTAAGTAGACAGAAGACACAGAGATGAGATACCATGTTGACCTGCTTAAGGGCAAAAAGTATCATGCGTTCTTACCATGAGGACGAGCTGCAAGGAGAAAGAGCATATCCCCGATTGGGAATGCTATGGACCAAAGCAGGGAATTGGCAACTCCTTAAGCCTTTACGTAAGAGAAGGCCTATGTCCTTTATATCAAAAGGAGATAGTAGAAGAAGGGAGAACCTTCTAGTCATGGGAGACATGACTGAAAAGCCTTTTCCAACCATCTAGGATAGCTGTTGGAGAAAAAAAAAACCATGCTCTCTAGCAAGGGCCCATAGTGGAAAGCTTCACTGTAGAATTGCAGAGAGCATGATGTAGGAGAATGAGGAGATAGAACTGGCTGCTAGAGAGCCAGTATCTCTGCCAACTATGCTGCCAAACCCAGGGGAATGGAGATGGCAGAAATAGAAGACCAATCCAGAAAGCTTGTAGTGAGATAATCTCCAAGATAGATGAAAGCACTGACTTAGAGCCACTACTAAGACTAGACAGAATGTTAGTGGAGGACAAATCTGGTTGTTTGTGGACAAGAACCAGTGGTCCAGACAGTAAGGCTCCTGCATAGGCAGCTGCCAGCAAGACAGCAGAAAGAATCTTACTGTTCAAAAACAGAAAGAACAGACAGAACAGGAGTAGAAAACTCTGAACATGTCTGATAAGCTGACTCAAAGTAAGATTGAAAAAGGGGAGGTAACTCAGAGAGGAAAACTCCGCACTGGAAAGTGACAAAAACTAGAGAGGCTGAAGAAAAAGTCTCCCAGCGAAGTAAATCCACTCTTACAGAGGAAAAACTTGGTAAGAGGGTGAAGAGAATGGAGCTGAAGAAGACTTACCAAGTAGTAAGTCCATAGAAAGGAAAAAAATACATGCTGGCACAGGAACTATCATTTGATAGTGGTGAGACCTCTTTCCCTAGCAGGAAAAAGAGGAGAAACCTGTGACCTATAGGCATGAACATCCTGACAGCTCATAGAAATATAGAAAAAATGGATGTCTTTTGGAAAGAGATCCATGTGTAGGGGTTAGAATGAAGTGGTGGATTGCCTCTATTGAGAAGAAGCAACTGTAGATTCTAAACCCCAAGAGTCACAAGCATCTGATGATGATTGATCAGAAACCCTGCAGCTGCTGGGTTTACTGAGCCTAGTGAGAGGTTGGATTCTTCAGACCAGGACGATGCATCCCCTGTTGGGGAACATCTGTATGATGGGCAAGTGATGAATAAAACCTTCTTCTCCTGTGGGAAGAAAGTTTGGTAGGACATTTCCTACCTACTGGGACAGAAGAAGGTGTAGAACAACCGTTAGGAACAGGTAAATCAGTGGACAACTGAGTAACCTGATGTAAAGACTCCTTGTTGAAAAGATTTTCTCCAGTGCAAGGAGTATGTCCCAGCCATTGTTGTGCCCATTTGTCCAAGTCTGAAGCTTGGAGCCAGGCTCTATGTCGTGCCCCTATAGCTATAGCAGAAGTCCTGCTAACAGACTCAAAAGAGTCTAGGGAAGCACGAGAAAGAAACCAAGAGATATTCTGGATATGCTTAAGCAGTGAGGAATAGTCTGAACTCCTGGAATCTGGAAGGAAAGGAGTGAAAAGAT
The DNA here is from genome assembly GCA_033557465.1 of Ichthyophis bannanicus. Classification (NCBI taxonomy): domain Eukaryota; kingdom Metazoa; phylum Chordata; class Amphibia; order Gymnophiona; family Ichthyophiidae; genus Ichthyophis; species Ichthyophis bannanicus. The sequence goes on from CM066042.1 coordinate 10,630,813, forward strand.
GCAATTGCTTTGTGACCTCCTCAAGAGAAAGACTCATATGGAAAATATATGAGAGAATTCTTGCAGAAAGCATAGATGTCTGGAAGGTTTGACGTCCAAAGGCATCTAGTGTCTTAGACTCACGACCTGGTGGATAAGAAGAGTGCTTTTTCTTACTCTTTACCCGCCTCATTGCTGATTCCAATACTATGGAATGATGAGGAAGTTGAGTCTTTTGAAACCCTGGAGAGGGGGGCACCTGATATAAGAGATCAATTGCCCTGGGAGGTGGGGGTACCCTTAAAGGTGTTTCCCACATTCCTAGAAGGAGATCCTGCAAGGAACGATGCAAAGGAAGCATTATGTTGTCCTTTGCTTTGGTAGAAACAGAGCCTTGTGCAGGATCATGTCCTGGAATAGGAATGGCAAGGGATCTTGCTATATCCAGAAGGAAACTCTGAAAAGAGGGATCCCTAAAGAACTAGCCTGAGCACCCACAGAGTTATCCAAATATATAGGAATAGAAGATCCTGCAGAGTGCAATGTGGAATGCTTAAGGGATGGTTGCTGGTTCTGGCTGTCAGGAGCAGCAACCGTCCTTACCACATTGTCCATACCAGGTATCGACTCCAAGCTTGGTATAGAATGGAGCGATCCTGTTGAAAAAAGCATGGTAGGAGTTGGCCACGAAGCTACTGTGGATACCGGTACCGATGCCAATATCGGTACCGATGTTGGAATCGAGCCCGACAAAGACATCAGAACAGTCATCAGTGACAGTTCAATCGGTACCGGGGTAACCGAAAACCTCCAGCTACTATCCTCGGTACCGAGCCACCAGTATCGATCGTGTCGGTACCAAAACCTATTGGTACCCAGTCTTCCTGACTAGAAATTGATTCCAAACTCGGCATCGAGGGCAGAGAGCCTGATAAGCGAAGCATGGAAGGCACCGACCGTAAGGGTAATGAGGACATCGGTACCGACTTCGGTACCGTGTCTGATACCGGTGAATGAAGGTCAACCAGTGGCAACTCAATCGGCCTCGGGGGAGAGAGTTGCGGATCCGAGTCATCGGAACCGAGCCTTCGGTACCGCCATGAAACGGTACCAAGGCGAGTCGGTACCCAGTCCTCCAGACTGGAGATCGATTCCAGACTCGGCAACGAAGGAAGCGAAGCTGTCGATGCACATCTGGAGGGTACCGACGTCGGTGGTAGTATCGGTGTTGGTACCGATAATGGAAAATCAATCTGGGGAGTATCCATTGGTCCCAGATGACGATCCCTGGTGAGGAGTGTTTCATCCAACACCAGTGCCGATGCCGGGGTATCGGTACCGCTCGAAGCAGATGCCACCACCATACACGGCTTAGGTATGTTCTGTGGGGGGTGAACCCCAGGAACAACCTGAAACCCCTTATACGCTTTGGAGACCGAAGACTCCCACCAAGATTTTGAAGCCAGTGGGCCGTCGAGGGCAAGGCCGGAGCCGTCTACATGCTGTGCATGAGACCTACCACTCGAGGACTGGCTAGTCTTAACAGACTGTGGGTTACCTGATCCTGTGTGGAAGAAGAAGGGGACGGTGCCCCGAAGTTGGAGGGCAACCGTGTATCGAGGGAACCTCGATGTTGAAGACGTCTTCTCACCAAACTGTTGTCAGCACTCAAGCAGGTTAGACACCGACTTCGAGGGTCTAAAAATAAAGTTTTACCGCCACAGTCTGAACATTTCTTGGAGAAAGTGTCTGGCGGTTCCATGAAGGAAAAAGAAGAGGCCTAAAAGGCCTAAGAGACCGTGGGATACTATGAAGAAAAAATATCCCGTGGAAGATTTTACAAGAAAAGAAAAGAAAACACCGGCGGTACCGGTGGCGTCAGGAAGACAGTCGCGACCACAAGAAAACTAAGAAATAAGAACAAGAATTTTCTGCGGTGACAGGAGGATGTCCTGCCGGCTCCGCGGAAAAACGAAAACTGAGGAGAGGCAGTTGGGAAAGGCGGGAAGGCAGCACGCAGGTGTGCTGGGATGCTTCCAAAAGCTCTTGATTGGACGCTGGGAAGCGTTCCCGCACAGACTCCGTCGGTACCGACGTACCCATATATGAAGACTCATTCCTGCTTGTTCCTGGAGATTACCTTTTAACTTTCGAAAGGGAGACTATGATAAAATGAGGAATATAATTAAGAAAAAACTAAAAGGAGCGGTTGCAAAGGTTAAAGACTTACAGCAAGCTTGGGTGTTATTTAAAAATACTATCCTCGAAGCCCACACCAGCTGTATTCCACGCATTAAGAAAAGTGTAAGAAAGTCCAAAAAACTGCCAGCATGGTTTAAAGGTGAGGTCAGAGAGGCTGTTGCTGCCAAAAAAGCATCTTTCAGGAAATGGAAAAAAGAGCCAAACGATGAAAACTGGAAAAAGCACAAGCACTGGCAAGTTAAATGCAAAGCATTGATAATGCATGCAAGGCGAGAATTTGAGAAGGAACTTGCTAAGGAAGCAAAAACACGAAATAAAGACTTTTTCAAGTACATTCGTAGCAAAAGGCCTGTGAGAGAGTCAATTGGACCGTTAGATGATAGAGGGGTAAAAGGGGCAGTAAGAGGAGACAAGGCTATAGCGGAGAGACTGAATGAGTTCTTTACTTCGGTCTTTACTGAGGAAGATGTAGGGATGTTACCCAAGACTGAAGTGGTATTTAAAGGTGATACTGCAGAGGAATTGAGAGAAATATCACTACACCAGGAAGATGTATTTATTTATTTACATTCTCTTATATACCGCACTATTCTGCATCAATGTGGTTTACATTGAACAAACTGAAATTACATTGAACAGGGCATTATAACTTGGAGATAACTATTTTACAGGGAACATGGGCTATGGAGGGTTAAGTGGCTTGCCCAAGACCACAAGGAGGACCTGTGGGACTAGAAACCCCAGTCCTTCCAGCTCAAAGTTGCTATCCTCTAGTGGGATTTGAACCCCCAACCTTCCGGCCTGAAGTACCTTGCCCCAACCACTAGGCCACTCCAACTATTACAACTATTTGATAAACTGAATAGTAGCAAATCACCTGGACCGGATGGTATACATCCAAGAGTGTTGAAAGAACTGAAATATGAGATTGTAGACCTGCTATTGGTAATCTGTGAATTTTCATTAAAATCATCTGTAATACCTGAAGATTGGAGGGTCGCCAATGTAACGCCAATTTTTAAAAAGGGTTCCGGGGTGACCCGGGAAATTATAGACCGGTGAGCCTGACGTCAGTACCGGGGAAAATGGTAGAAACCATCATAAAGAACAAAATTACAGAGCATGTAGATAGTCATGGCCTAATGGGAGACAGCCAACATGGCTTTAGACAAGGAAGATCTTGTCTTACTAATCTGATATGTTTTTTTGAAGGTGTGAATAAACAGGTAGACAAAGGTGAGTCGGTTGATATAGTGTATCTGGACTTTCAGAAAAACTTTGACAAGGTCCCTCATCAGAGACTTTTGGCAAAACTATAAAGTCATGGGATGGGAGGCAGTGTACTATTGTGGATCGGGAATTGGTTAAAAGATAGAAAGCAGAGGGTAGGGCTAAATGGCCAGTATTCCCAATGGGAAAAGGTGAATAGTGGAGTACCCCAGTGATCTGTACTGGGTCCACTACTTTTTGACATATTCATAAATGACCTAGAAAAGGGAATAACTAGTGAGGTTATCAAATTTGCAGACGATACAAAACTGTTTAATGTTGTTAAAACCCAAGAGGACTGTGGAAAACTGCAGGAGGATCTGGATAAATTGGAAGACTGGGCATTCAAATGGCAGATGAAATTTAATGTGGACAAGTGCAAAGTTATGCACCTAGGAAAGAATAACCCACATTATGGTTACACGATGCAAGGTTCCACATTGGGAACCACTACCCAGGAAAAAGATATAGGGCTTATCGTGGATAACATGTTAAAACCCTCCGCCCAGTGTGCAGCGGCGGCCAAGAAAGCAAATAGAATGCTAGGTATCATAAGGAAAGGAAAGGAAAATAAAACAAAGGATATTATAATGCCTCTGTATCGTTCCATGGTACGACTGCACCTTGAATATTGTGTGCAATTCTGGTCGCCGTATCTTAAAAAGGATATAGAGTTATTAGAAAAGGTACAGAGAAGAGCCAACAAAATGGTAAAGGGGATGGAAGGCTACTCCTATGAAGAGAGGCTACAAAGCTTAGGGCTCTTTAACCTGGAAAAGAGACGGCTGAGGGGAGATATGATAGAGGTCTATAAATTAATGAATGGAGTGGAATGGATAAACGTGGATCAATTGTTTACGCTATCAGAATATAGAAAGACTAGGGGACATGTAATGAAGCTAACGTGTAATCAAACTCTGGAATTTGTTACCGGAGGATGTAGTAAAAGCTGTTAGTGTAGCTGGGTTTAAAAAAGGTTTGGACAAGTTTCTGGAGGAAAGGTCCATAAACCATTATTGAAAAGGGAGCCAGGATATCAATGCTTGACGCAGTACAAGCATTGTGGAACCTGTGTCTTTTGGGGATACTGCTAGGTACGTATGACCTAGATTGGCCACTGTTGGAAACAGGATACTGGGCTTGATGGACCCTGGTCTGACCCAATATGGCATATCTTATGTTCTTACCCTCACTCCCCACCCCCTCCCTCAGGATCCTTTGTGCTTATCCCAGGCTTTACCTTCACTCCCCTCCCCTCCCCCAGGATAATTTGTGCTTACCCCAGCCTTTACCCTCACTCCCCTCCAATCCCCCATGATCCTTTGTGTTTATCCCAGGCTTTACCCTCACTTCCCTCCCCTCCCCCAGGATCCTTTGTGATTATCCTAGGCTTTACCCTCACTCCCTCCCCCAGGATCCTTTGTGATTATCCTAGGCTTTACCCTCACTCCCCTCCCCCAGGATCCTTTGTGATTATCCCAGGCTTTACCCTCAGTCCCCTCCCCTCCCCCTGTATCCTTTGTGCTTATCCCAGGCTTTATCCTCACTCCCCTCCCTTCCCCTCCACCCGCCCACCCCCGGGATCCTTTGTGCTTAACCCAGGCTTTACCTACACTCCCCTTTCCTCCCCCAGGATCCTTTGTGCTTACCCCAGGTTTTACCCTTACTCCCCTCTCCTCCCCCAGGATCCTTTGTGCTTACCCCAGGCTTTACCCTCAATTCCTTCCCCTCCCCTAGGATTGTTGTGCTTATCCCAGGCTTTACATTCACTCCCCTCCCCCTGAACCCTTTGTGCTTATCTCAGGCTTTAACCTCACTACACCTCCCGTCCCCTGGGATCCTTTGTGCTTATCCCAGGCTTTACCCTCACTCCCCTCCCCTCCCCCAGTATCCTTTGTGCTTATCCCAGCCTTTACCCTCACTCCCCTCCCCACCCCCAGGATCCTTCGTGCTTATCCCAGGCTTTACCCTCACTTACCCCTCCTCCCCCGGATACTTTGTGATAACCCCAGGCTTTACCATCACTCCCTTCCCCTCCCCTCCCGTTCCCTTGGATCCTTTGTTCTTATCCCAGGCTTTACCCTCACTCCCCTCCCCTCCCCCAGGATCCTTCGTGCTTATCCAAGGCTTTACCCTAACTTCCCCCTCCTCCACTGGGATACTTTGTGATAACCCCAGGCTTTACCCTCACTCCCCTCCTCTCCCCTCCCCTCCCCTCTCCTAGGATCATTTGTGCTTACCCAGGCTTTACCCTCACTCCCCTCTCCTACCCTCCCCTCCCCTCCCCCACCCCCGGGATCCTTTGTGCTTATCCCAGGCTTTACCCTCACTCCCCTCCCCTCCCCCAGGATCCTTTGTGCTTATCCCAGGCGTTACCTTCACTCCCCTCCCGTCCCCCAATATCATTTTGCTTATCCAGCCTTTACCCTCACTCCCCTCTCCTCCCCCAGGATCCTTTGTGCTTATCCCAGGCTTTATCCTCACTCCCCTATTCTCCCCCAGGATCCTTTGTGCTTATCCCAGGCTTTATCCTCACTCCCCTCCCCTCCCCCAGGATACTTTGTGCTTATCCCAGGCTTTACCCTCACTCCCCTCCCCTCCCACAGGATACTTTGTGCTTATCCCAGGCTTTATCCTCACTCCCCCCCCCTCCCCCAGGATACTTTGTGCTTATCCCAGGCTTTACCCTCACTCCCCTCCCCTCCCCCAGTATCCTTTGTGCTTATCCCAGGCTTTACCCTCACTCCCCTCCCCTCTCCCGGGATACTTTCTGTTTATCCCAGGCTATACCCTCAGTCCCCTGCCCTCCCCCAGGATACTTTCTGCTTACCCCAGGCTTTACCCTCATTCTCCTCTCCTCCCCCAGGATCCTTTGTGCTTACCCCAGGCTTTACACTTACTCCCCTCCCCTCCCCCAGGATCCTTTGTGCTTATCCCAGGATTTACCCTCACTCCCCTCCCCTGGGATCCTTTGTACTTCTCCAAGGCTTTATCCTCACTCCCCTCCCCTCCCCCCCCCCCAGGATTCTTTGTGCTTATACCAGGCTTTACCCTCCCTCCACTCCCCTCCCCTCCCCCAGTATCCTTTGTGCTTATTCCAGGCTTTACCTTCACTCCCCTCCCCTCCACTAGGATCATTTGTGCTTATCCCAGGCTTTATCCTCACACCCCTCCCTCCTCCTAGTATCCTTTGTGCTTATCCTGAGCTTTAACCTCTCTCCCCTCTCCTCGACTAGGATCATTTGTGCTTATCCCAGGCTTTATCCTCACTACCCTCCCTCCTCCCAGTATCCTTTGTGCTTACCCCAGGCTTTACCCTCACTCTCCTCCCCTCCCTCGGGATCCTTTTCTACTTACCCCTGGTTGTACCCTCACTGCCCTCCCCCAGAATCCTTTGTGTTTATCACGGTCTTTACCCTCAGTCCCCTCCCCTCCCCTTGTATCCTTTGTGCTTATCCAGGCTTTACCCTCACTCCCCTCCCTTCCCCTCCATCCGCCCACCCCCGGGATCCTTTGTGCTTATCCCAGGCTTTACTTTCACTCCCCTCCCCCTGAATCCTTTGTGCTTATCCCAGGCTTTAACCTCTCTACACCTCCCATCCCCTGGGATCCTTTGTGCTTATCCCAGGCTTTAACCTCACTCCCCTCCCCTCCCCCAGTATCCTTTGTGCTTATCCCAGCCTTTACCCTCACTCCCCTCCCCACCCCCAGGATCCTTCGTGCTTATCCCAGGCTTTACCCTCACTTACCCCTCCTCCCCCGGGATACTTTGTGATAACCCCAGGCTTTACCATCACTCCCTTCCCCTCCCCTCCCCTTCTCCAGGATCCTTTGCTCTTACCCCAGGCTTTACCCTCACTCCCCACCCCTCCCCCAGGATCCTTCGTGCTTATCCAAGGCTTTACCCTCACTTCCCCCTCCTCCCCTGGGATACTTTGTGATAACCCCAGGCGTTACCCTCACTCCCCTCCCCTTCCCTCCCCCCTCCCCCTGGATCCTTAGTGCTTATCCCAGGCTTTACCCTCACTCCCCTCCCCTCCCACAGGATCCTTTGTGCTTATCCCAGGCTTTACCCTCAGTCCCCTCCCCTCCCCCACTATCATTTTGCTTATCCAGCCTTTACCCTCACTCCCCTCTCCTCCCCCAGGATCCTTTGTGCTTATCCCAGGCTTTATCCTCACTCCCCTATCCTCCCCCAGGATCCTTTGTGCTTATCCCAGGCTTTATCCTCCCCCAGGATCCTTTGTGCTTATCCCAGGCTTTATCCTCACTCACCTATCCTCCCCTTTGTGCTTATCCCAGGCTTTATCCTCACTCCCCTATCCTCCCCCAGGATCCTTTGTGCTTATCCCAGGCTTTATCCTCACTCCCCTCCCCTCCCCCAGGATACTTTGTGCTTATCCCAGGCTTTACCCTCACTCCCCTCCCCTCCCACAGGATACTTTGTGCTTATCCCAGGCTTTACCCTCACTCCCCTCCCCTCTCCCGGGATACTTTCTGTTTATCCCAGGCTATACCCTCAGTCCCCTGCCCTCCCCTGGGATACTTTCTGCTTACCCCAGGCTTTACCCTCATTCTCCTCTCCTCCCCCAGGATCCTTTGTGCTTACCCCAGGCTTTACACTTACTCCCCTCCCCTCCCCCAGGATCCTTTGTGCTTATCCCAGGATTTACCCTCACTCCCCTCCCCTGGGATCCTTTGTACTTCTCCCAGGCTTTACCCTCACTCCCCTCCCCTCCCCCCCCCCCCAGGATCCTTTGTGCTTATACCAGGCTTTACCCTCCCTCCCCTCCCCTCCCCTCCCCCAGTATCCTTTGTGCTTATTCCAGGCTTTACCTTCACTCCCCTCCCCTCCACTAGGATCATTTGTGCTTATCCCAGGCTTTATCCTCACTCCCCTCCCTCCTCCCAGTATCCTTTGTGCTTATCCTGGGCTTTAACCTCTCTCCCCTCTCCTCGACTAGGATCATTTGTGCTTATCCCAGGATTTATCCTCACTACCCTCCCTCCTCCCAGTATCCTTTGTGCTTACCCCAGGCTTTACCCTCACTCTCCTCCCCTCCCTCGGGATCATTTTCTACTTACCCCTGGCTTTACCCACACTGCCCTCCCCCAGAATCCTTTGTGTTTATCCCGGTCTTTACCCTCATTCCCCTCCCCTCCCCTCCCATAGCATCCTTTGTGATTACCACAGGCTTTACCCTCACTCCCCTCCCCTCCCCCTCCCAGGATCCTTTGTGCTTATTCCAGGCTTTACCCTCACTCCCCTCCCCTTCACTAGGATCATTTGTGCTTATCCCAGGCTTTATCCTCATTCCCCTCCCACCTCCCAGTATCCTTTGTGCTTATCCTGGGCTTTGGGCTTTAACCTCTCTCCCCTCTCCTCCTCTCCACTCCCCTCCCCAGGGATCCTTTGTGCTTACCCCAGGCTTTATTCTTACTGCCCTCCCCCATAATTCTTTGTGCTTATCCCAGGCTTTACCCTCACTCCCCTCTCCTCCCCCAGGATCTTTTGTGCTCCTTCTAGGCTTTACCCTCACTCCCCACACCTCCCCTCCCCTCCCCAAGGATCATTTGTGCTTATCCAAGGCTTTACCCTCACTCCCCTCCCCTCCTCCAGGGTACTTTGTGCTTTTCCCGGGCTTTACCCTCACTCCCCTCCCCCGGGATCCTTTGTGCTTATCACAGGCTTTACCCTCATTCCCTTCCCATCCCCTGGGATCCTTTGTGCTTACCCCAGGCTTTACACTCATTCCCCTCTCCTCCCCCCGGGATCCTTTGTGCTTACCCCAGGCTTTACACTCATTCCCCTCTCCTCCCCCTGGGATCCTTTGTGCTTACCCCAGGCTTTACACTCATTCCCCTCCCCTCCCCCAGGATACTTTGTGCTTATCCCAGGCTTTATTCTCACTCCCCTCCCCCAGGATCCTTTGAGCTTACCCCAGGCTTTACCCTCACTCCCCTCCCCCAGGATCCTTTGTGCTTATCGCAGGCTATACCCTCACTCCCCTTCCCTCCCCTAGGATCCTTTGTGCTTAACCAGGGTTTACCCTCACTCCCCTCCCCTCCCCCAGGTTACTTTGTGCTTATCCCAGGCTTTACCCTCACTCCCCTCTCCTCCCCTCCCCTCCCCTCCCCCAGGATCCTTAGTGCTTATCCCAGGCTTTACCCTCACTGCCCTCCCCTCCCCCAATATCCTTTGTGCTTATCCCTGGCACTACCCTCACTCCCCTCCCCTCCCCCAGGATCCTTTGAGCTTACCCCTGGCTTTACCCTCACTCCCCTCCCCTCCCCCAATATCCTTTGTGCTTATCCCTGGCATTACCCTCACTCCCCTCCCCTCCCCCAGTATCCTTTGTGCTTATCCCTGGCTTTACCCTCACTCCCCTCCCCTCCCCTCCCCTCCCCCAATATCCTTTGTGCTTATCCCTGGCTTTACCCTCACTCCCCTCCCCTCCCCTCCCTCAATATCCTTTGTGCTTATCCCTGGTTTTACCCTCACTCCCCTCCCCTCCCCCAATATCCTTTGTGCTTATCCCAGGCTTTACCATCACCCCCCTCTCCTCCACCGGGATCCTTTGTGCTAATCCCAGGCTTTACCCTCACTCCCCTCCCAGGATCCTTTGTGCTTATACCAGGCTTTACCCTCTCTCCACTCCCCTCCCCTCCCCCAGTGTGCTTATTCCAGGCTTTACCCTCACTCCCCTCCCCTCCACTAGGATCATTTGTGCTTATCCCAGGCTTTATCCTCATTCCCCTCCCACCTCCCAGTATCCTTTGTGCTTATCCTGGGCTTTAACCTCTCTCCCCTCTCCTCCTCTCCACTCCCCTCCCCAGGGATCCTTTGTGCTTATCCCAGGCTTTACCCTCATTCCCTTCCCGTCCCCTGGGATCCTTTGTGCTTACCCCAGGCTTTACCCTCAATCCCCTCCCCTCCACTAGGATACTTTGTGCTTATCCCAGTCGTTATCCTCTCTCCCCTCTCCTCCCCCCGGATCCTATGTGCTTACCCCAGGCTTTACCCTCTCCCCCCTACCCTCCCCCAGGATCCTTTGAGCTTACCCCAGGCTTTACCCTCACTCCCCTCCCCCAGGATCCTTTGTGCTTATCACAGGCTATACCCTCACTCCCCTAGGATCCTTTGTGCTTAACCAGGGTTTACCCTCACTCCCCTCCCCTCCCCCAGGTTACTTTGTGCTTATCCCAGGCTTTACCCTCACTGCCCTCCCCTCCCCCAGAATCCTTTGTGCTTATCCCAGGCTTTACCCTCACTCCCCTCCCCTGCCCCAATATCCTTTGTGCTTATCCCTGGCTTTACAGTGACTAACCTCCCCTCCCCCAATATTCTTTGTGCTTATAGCTGGCTTTACCCTCACTCTCCTCCCCTCCCCTCCCCTCCCCCAATATCCTTTGTGCTTATCCCTGGCTTTACCCTCACTCCCCTCCCCTCCCCCAATATCCTTTGTGCTTATCCCAGGCTTTACCATCACCCCCCTCTCCTCCCCCGGGATCCTTTGTGCTTACCCCAGGCTTTACCCTCACTCCCCTCCCCTCCCCCGTTATCCTTTGTGCTTATCCCAGGCTTTCCCCTCACTCCCCTCCCCCAGGATCCTTTGTGCTTACCCCAGGCTTTACCCTCAATCCCCTCCCCCAGGATCCTTTGTGCTTATCCCAGGCTTTTCTCTCCCTCCTCTCCCTCCCCCAATATCCTTTCTGCTTATCCCAGACTTTAACCTCACTCCCCCCACCTCCCCCAGGATCGTTTGTGCTTATCCCAGGCTTTACCCTCATTCCCTTCCCGTCCCCTGGAATTGTTTGTGCTTACCCCAGGCTTTACACTCACTGCCTTCTACTCCCCTAGGATCTTTTGTGCTTACCCCAGGCTTTACCCTCACTCCCCTCCCCTAGGATCCTTTGTGCTTTTCCCGGTCTTTACCCTCACTCCCCTCCCCTCCCCCCCAGGATCCCAGGCTTTATCCTCACTCCCCTCTCCTCCCCAAGTATCCTTTGTGCTTACCCCAGGCTTTACCCTCACTCCCCTCCTGTACCCCAGGATCCTTTGTGATTATCCCAGGTTTTACCCTCACTCCCCTCCCCCAGGATTCTTTGTGCTTATCCCAGGCTTTACCCTCACTCCCCTCCCCTGCCCCAGGATGCTTTCTGCTTTTTCCATGCTTTACCCTCACTCTCCTCCCGTCCCGCGGGATCCTTTGTGCTTATCCCAGGGTTTACTTTCACTCCCTTCACACCCACCCCACATCCCTTTGGATCTTTGTGCTTATTTTGAATGGCTTCATCATATCCCCATTCTCTTATTCTCTAGAATATAGAAATGAAAGGGAGAGATCAAGTGAGGTAAAGGGCACTTGGGGCTACTTATTTCTGAATATTTTGAAGTTAGAATAGTTAAGTCTTTCTATTTTTTCATCTTATGTCTGCTGATCCTTCAGAGCCCAGAAAAGATAAACCACCTGGAATTTAATCTTATTTGCACCTTAGGCTTAGAAACTCTAATACAGTAACCAGCAATGCTGTAATCATGTAACCCCTGTGCAACTGCTTCATGCATGGTTTTATGTAAAGCACCATTGGGGCGCTCTAACATTGATTAATGTCAGGATCTTGAATAGAGAAAGTAGTTACAGGAGCTTCATGGGCGAGATGAGGTAGAGGAAGAGCGTGGGGAAGATCAGCTCGCTGCTCCTCACGCCTGGAACACGTTACCCGAATCAGTGCATCCGGCTCCATCTGTGGTCCTGTTGAAATCCAGGCTAAATACTCACTTCGTCGAGACTGCCTTTGGATCTTGATCCCCTTAGTCCCCGGTTCACCTCCTAAGTGTTTCCTTAGTTTTCCCCTAGTTATATCCTAGTCCCTAGCTGTTGTGTTGTCTGTCTTCTCCTATGAGCAGGGACTGTCTCTTGCATGTGTGTACAGCATTACATATGTCTTATAGTGCTACGCAAATGATAAACAGTGGTAGTGATCAGCAGCAGAATGAAGTATTTTGCCACCCAGTGCAAGCAGTAGGAACCATATGTCCAAACATGATGACTCCAATTCTCTCCCTCCCTCCTCCTAGGTACCCTCTAGAATGTGGTGCCTGGGTCAAAGACTGGTCATTGCAACCCTGTTCCAGCCCTGGGAGAGTGGATGAAGGGGAAGGAAACGTGTGGGGCACTGGGCCAATATGAAGAAGTGGGGGAGAATGAAGTGATGATAAGTGCGAGCTCATAAAGACTGAGACTCAACCACTTTGCAATATTTTCCCACTTCAGCCCCTGTGAAATGAAAGCAAAGTCGACAGAACTAGTGATATTTTTACACAGTTGTTTTCAGCAGAGTGTTTCTTAATTGTAAATTATTTTCTTTTCAGGGCACGGGGAGGGTGCCAGAAGCACCAAGAAGCCAAAATATTGTTCAACTCATCTTAAACCAGCGCTTTGCATATGTGTGTGTTTCCCTTTGTGTCTCTGAATATTAAGTATATTGAGTTGGCTTTTCATGAGCTGGTGCCCCTGAGCACATTACAGAAGATAAAAACACATCAGCCTCACAACTGTTTATTCACCGTAATAAAAAGGCAGATTCATGGCAGAACAGCTTGCCTTGTGCCCCAAACCAACTCCAGACTAGACAAATAATAAACTCAACTTCTAACAACTCAATGAAAAGAGAAAAACAGTGTTCAGTCTACACCAGGCAGATGTCGGGTGCCCACAAGGATCAAGCTCACATTCACTAGCACCCCTCACAAAAGGGACTCTAGGGAGAGCTCCAGCCTTGGAATACACCTCCAGCCTATTATTCAAGAGGATGTTCCTGTAGACTGCGCAGAAAGCGCTGAGGCCACAATCCCTCTTACTGACATCAGTCAACAGAGTATCTCAGGCGATCTTCATGGGAACCCAAGATACGCAGTAATGAAATTCGGAGGCGTAACGTCACATTGCTATCATTACGGCACTAGAGCGTGCAACACCCCTTCTCATGCAGCTTAACTTGTGATTGTGAGTAGCAGAAAGGGGCCATTTGATCCACCCAGTCCCCTGATTGTTGCCCCCTGCAGCCTCTACCACCACTACGAATATCTCACAGCTATCATCAGTCTAAGGGTAGGAGTAGCCTAGTGGTGATGACCAAGAGACCAGAGCTTGATTCCCACTGGCACTCCTTGTGGCCTTGGGCAAGTCACTTTACTCTCCATTGCCTCAGATGAAAGGCCTGGCAATCTACTTCCGGTCACACCTTGCCAAGAAAATCCAAGGGTTGCCAGGAGTCACTACTGACTCAATGGCACGCACTATATTTGTTTAGCTGCAGTATAAACTTGTATTTTTTTTATTTATTTATTAGTATTTATTTATTTATTTATTTACAGTCTCTTATATACCGCACTATTCAGCATCAGCGCGGTTCACATGGAACAAAATGCTCAGTACATTTAACACGTATGAGTTTACAGGTAACAGGGTATAAATAACTTGGATAACCGGGGTAACTATTTACAAAACATACTACATGGAATCATATATACATATAAACTTGATTGCCTGCAGGAGATCACTCTATATTTTTTTTGCCCTTAGCTGAGGAGCGTCTACCCTTAGGACAACATAACCAAAATCAATGTTTCTGAAGCTGGTCCTGGAAGTACCCTAATTAGTCTGCTTTTCAGGATATCATCAAGAAATATGCATGAGAGATGCATTCACTGCCTCCATTGAATGCAACTCTCTCATGTAAATTCATGTTTATCCAATGCATGCTGTATATAGTTCCTGTTCCACTGTAACTGTGGATATCTTTGTTTCAAGGTAAACAGCTTTGATCCGGTGAAAGGCAGTATATAATTACAGCAAAATCAATAAATAGATGTAGTTGGGCCCTAGACAGATTGCTTTGGTGGGGGCAAGCACCAAGGATCTACAGAATTTATGACGTGTATAGAAGGCAACAAGACCTTTTTTTACTTCCCTGTGTTAGGGTCCTAGGGTGGGAGGAAGACTCCTCTTCAAGATTCTCGTTCACTGAGCATCCAGTACATAACTGCAAGTCACTGATTCTGAACCCTCACAGCCAGGTCAACACAGTCTACTGTCCACTCCAGAAGGCTGTGTATAAATGAAAATTTCCTTAATTCACCCAGTAAAGGTGCAAATAATGAAGATCTACTATTATCTTTACAGATATTAGTCAGAACAAAACAGTAGAAATAAAATATAAATATATTATGAACATAAGATTTGCCATACTGGGTCAGAGTAAAAGTCCATTAAGTCTAGTATCCTGTTTACAAGAGTGGCCAGTCCAGGTCACAAGTACCTGGCAGATTCCATGTGTCTTACTCTCAGGGATAAGCAGTGACCTTCCCTAATGTCTACTTAAATAACTATTTATGGGCTATTCCTGCAGGAACTTGTTTAAACCTTTCTGAAACGCAGCTATACTACCTGTTTTTACCATATCCTCAGGCAACAAATTCCAGAGCTTAATTATGATTTGGCTTAGATATACTACTTAATATCTTTATGGCATGTCACCTAGTCTTTGTACTTTAAAAAAAGTAACCAAACAATTAGGGCATGATATTCATTCGGGTGGGCTATGCGTCAGCGCATAGCCCTGCCCGCTGACCTCTAAACCCAGATATTCAATGTTGTGGCGATGGCTTTGAATATCCAGGTTTGGTGCCAAGTGGAGTCACCCACAGAGCCTAACTTGGTAGCAGCAATATTGGACCAGTATCCAGTTAGCATCCACGGCTAGAGCTAAGCAAGCCAAAAGCTCGCCTAGATTGAGGTGCGGACCGCTAACTGGGTAGCAGCAATATTGGACCAGTACCAGTTAGCATCCACGGCTAGAGCTAAGCAAGCCAAAAGCTCGCCTAGATTGAGGTGCGGATCGCTAACTGGGTAGCAGCAATATTGGACCAGTACCAGTTAGCATCCACGGCTAGAGCTAAGCAAGCCAAAAGCTCGCCTAGATTGAGGTGCGGATCGCTAACTGGGTAGCAGCAATATTGGACCAGTACCAGTTAGCATCCACGGCTAGAGCTAAGCAAGCCAAAAGCTCGCCTAAATTGAGGTGCGGATCGCTAACTGGGTAGCAGCAATATCACTGCTACCCAGTTACAGGCAATCTCCCCCCCCCCCACTCCATTCCAGAATGCCCCCCCCCCCCCCACACACACACCCCAATGCTAACTGGATAGCATCGGGGCACATAGGGGACAGAAGAGAGGGAGATATTCAGCAGCACTAATCAAGTAGGTGCCGTTGAATATTCCCGTTTAAGGCATTTACACAGTTTACTGGGCAGTAAGTCATGCAAATGCCTGTCGAATATCAGGCCCTTAATATTTACCCATTCCACTCCACGCAGTATTTTATAGGCCTCTGTCATATATCCCCTTAACCATCTTTTTTCCAAACTGAAAAGCCCTAATTTTTTAAGCCTTTCTCGTAGGGGTATCCTTTTATTTATTTAACAGGGTTTATGTATCACTTTATCTTTCAGTCAAACTGGTTTATATTTAACACTATCAATGAAGCAGGTTACATAGAACTAGGGTAGGGTAACATTAACTTGGGTTAACAGGGTAGTGTTAAAGCAAAACAGATTTGCTTTAACACTACCCTGGTATCAGAATGGTCTCATCACTTTATGATTCAATTTGCTATCCATATTCCCTCCACCTCCTCCCCTCAGCAAACTGCAACCCGTCAAGAGCCGAAATTTTGTTCATTTAGACCTGAAGAATTTCTAGATACAATATTACCACAGCTAAATACATACTCAAACGACATTGATGAAGCCATTACTAAATGGAATACTGTAATAAAAGAAGCTTCCAAACCAATACCTATCAAATCTAACAAGCCCTACAAAAGATCCTCAGAAAAATGGTATACACAAGAACTTGCCTCTATTAAAAAGAAGCCGAGAAAAATAGAAAACAAATGGCGAGTAAAGAGAACACCAGAGTTTAGAGATCTTTATATCTCAACTCTTTACATATACAGATCAGCAACCAATAATGCCAAAAAGCAACATCATACCTCAATACTAACTAAGGCTATTAATCGTCCGAGGGAACTTTTTGAAATTGTAAAATCGCTATCAAAAGCTCCTACCACCAATAACCAATCTATCCATATTAACTTGTCAGATTTAGCAAATCATTTTGCCAGTAAACTGAAACTATCCCCAATACCAATACCTGATCCCATAACATCTCTAAACAACAACAATACATGGAACTCTTTCCAGCCTATTGACAAAAAACAATTATTAAATATAATATCGAATATCAACACCACAACATCCATCCTTGATCCATGTCCTGTCACATGGATCAAAACAACAAAACAAGATCTTGCCCCCTTTATTCTAAATATAGTAAACAATTCCCTTCAGCAAGGGAAATTATCACAAGAACTAAAAAACTCTGCAATCCGCCCGATCTTGAAAAATAAAACATTAAATGAGACAGACCCAACTTCATATCGCCCAATTGCCAGCATTCCCTTTCTGACCAAAATTATCGAAAAGGTTGTACAATTACAACTCCAAGACTTTATTGATACATATGTCCCTCTTGATGATCACCAATATGGATTTCGACCATTTCACAGTGTAGAGACCCTCCTCCTTGCACTCCTGGACACTCTCAATAGAGGTCTAGATAGAAACATAGAAACATAGAAATATGACGACAGAAAAAGACCACATGGCCTATCTAGTCTGTCCTTCCATAACAACTACAACAGTCCACTTTTTGCCTTTAGAGATCCTCTGTGTTGGTCCCATGCTTTCTTGAATTCAGTTACTGTCCTCATCTCTACCACCTCCACTGGGAGACTATTCCACGGATCCACTACTCTTTCCGTAAAGAAATATTTCCGCATATCACTCCTGAATCTATCTCCCTTCACCCTCATCCCAGGTCCCCTCGTAGCAGAACTTGCTTTCAATTGAAAGAGGCTCTCTCCCTGAACATTTATGCCACGGAGGTATTTAAACATCTCAATCATATCACCTCTATCCCGCCTTTCCTCTAAGGTGTACATATTAAGATCCTTAAGTCTGTCCTCATATGCTTTATAATGAAGCCCATTAATCATTTTGGTAGCAACCCTCTGCACCGACTCCATCCTGTTCACATCCTTTTGAAGGTGCGGTCTCCAGAATTGCACACCATACTCCAAATGAGGTCGCACCAAAGACTTATACAGAGGCATTATCACCTCCTTTTTTCTGCTAGCCATTCCTCTCCGTATGCACCCAAGCATCCTTCTAGCTTTTGCTGTCACCTTTAACACCTGTTTAGCTACTTTAAGATCATCAGACACAACCACGCCTAGGTCCCGCTCTTCTTTAGTGGACAAAAGTACTTCACCTCCTATACTGTATTGCTCCCTTGGATTGCTGCAGCCCAAATGCATGACCTTACATTTTTTAACATTAAATCCCAGCTGCCAAATTCTAGACCATTCTTCAAGCTTAGCTAGATCCCTCCTCATGTTATCTACCCCTTCCTGGGTGTCTACTCTATTGCAGATTTTGGTATCATCCGCAAAGAGGCAAACCTTACCCGACAGCCCTTCCGCTATATCACTAACAAAGATGTTAAAAAGAATTGGACCAAGGACAGATCCCTGGGGCACACCACTGGTAACATCCTTCTCCTCAGAGTGAGCTCCATTTACTTGTACTCTTTGTCGCCTCCCACCCAACCAATTTCTAACCCAAGCAGTAACTTTAGGGTCCATCCCTAGGGTGCTCAGTTTGTTTATAAGTCGCCTGTGAGGAACAGTGTCAAAGGCTTTACGGAAATCTAAATACACCACATCTAGAGCTCTCCCTCGGTCCAACTCCCTGGTCACCCAGTCAAAAAAATCAATCAGATTTGTCTGACAAGACCTGCCTCTGGTGAATCCATGCTGCCTCGGATCCTGTAATCCGCTGGACTCCAGAAACCTCACTATTTTCTCTTTCAGCAGCGTTTCCAATAATTTACTCACCACCGAAGTTAAACTAACCGGCCTGTAGTTTTCAACCACATCCTTACTTCCGCTTTTGTGTAAAGGCACCACATGAGCCTCTCTCCAGTCCTTTGGCACCACTCCTGACTCCAACGAGGCATTGAAAAGGTCAGTCAGTGGAGCTGCTAGAACGTCCCCAAGTTCCCTCAGTATTCTAGGGTGTATCCCATCCGGTCCCATCGCTTTGTCTACTTTAAGTTGAGCTAGTTTCTCACGAACACAGTCTTCTGAAAATAGTTCAAGATGTCCCTCGCTTCTGTTCTTATTTGTGGGTGTTTTCTGAGGTCCTGCTCCTGGTTCTTCATCTGTGAACACAGAACAAAAATATTTGTTAAGCAATTCCGCTTTATCCTTATCAGCTTCTACATATTCCCCCCCTGCACCCTTGAGTCTGACAATACCACTTTTGCTCTTCCTCTTCTCACTAATATATCTGAAAAATGTCTTATCCCCCCATTTTATTGCATTGGCTATTTCCTCCTCCTTTTGAATCTTTGCCTTCTTGACTACTTTGCTAGCTTCTCTAAGTTTTTCCAAATACAGATGCTTGTCTTCTGCTCTCTGTGATCTCTTGTATTTCATGAAGGCCTCCCTCTTTTTCTTCACTTTTTCAGCTACTTCCTTCGAAAACCATAGTGGTCTCCTGTTCCTTTTGCCTTTATTTACCATTTTAACAAAAAGGTTGGTTGCCCTTAAAATACCCCCTTTCAGTTTTGCCCACTGTTTTTCTACATCCCCCAGCTGTTCCCATCCCACTAACGACTCCCTGAGGTATTGGCCCATCTTCGCAAAGTTAGTCTTCCTAAAGTCTAAGATCCTCACCTTGGAATGGATTCTAACAGCCCTAGTCCTAATACTGAACCACACCATCTGGTGATCACTGGAAGCAAAATGATCTCCCACTACAACATCAGAAACACTTTCACCATTGGTAAGCACCAAGTCCAGTATGGCCCCTTCACGTGTGGGGTCTGTTACCAATTGCCTGAATAGTTCTCCCTGTAGAGAATCCAGGATCTCCTTACTTCTAGATGATACTGCAGCAGGAATGTGCCAATCAACATCTGGCATATTGAAATCTCCTATCAGTAGCACTTCCCCTTTCTTAGCAATGCTGCGTATGTCTTCAATTAACTCTCTGTCCACCTCTTCCTCTTGTGAGGGAGGTCTGTATATCACTCCAATGCAAATAGATTTCTCTTTCCCTCTTTCTAGTTTAACCCACAATGCCTCCTCTCTCCCTTTTAAGCTCTGTAATTCCAAAGCTTTAATAGTAGTTTTACATATAGTGCCACTCCTCCTCCTCTTCTTCCTACCCTGTCCTTCCTGAATAAAGTATAGCCAGGTATAGTTACATCCCAGTCATTGTTTTCTGTGAACCATGTTTCTGTAACTGCCACTAAATCCAAGTCAGCCACTCCCACCAAAGCTTCAACCTCAGGGATCTTATTTCCCATGCTACGGGCATTAATACACACTGCTTTCCATATGTTACCCCTGTTACCCATTTCCATAAAGGTATTTAATGTATCACCTACCTGGGGGCTTTCACTTACCTGGGGGCTTTCTTCACCCATCCCCAAGGAATCTAGTTTAAAGCCCTCTTCAGTAGATTAGCCAGTCTACTACCAAAGATGCGTTGACCTCTTTTGGACAGATGGATGCCATCTCTGCTTTGCAACCCTTGGAAAAGCATCCCATGGTCTAGGAAACCAAAATGCTCTCGATGACACCATCCACGCAGCCATGCATTTGTCTCCAGGATGCGAGCCTCTCTGCCTTGGCCTTTACCCTCAACAGGGAGGATTGAAGAGAACACCACCTGTGCACCTAACTGCTTCACCCTCTGTCCCAGAGCCATGAAGTCACTTTTGATACGTTCCGAGGTATACCTGGCAGTATCATTTGTTCCAACATGGATTAGGAACATTGGGTAATAGTCTGTGGGCTTGATGAGTTTCGGCAAACTCTCCGTAACATCTTGGATTTTGGCACCAGGCAGACAGCATACCTCTCTGGACATCAAGTCTGGTCGGCAGATGGACGCCTCAGTACCCCTCAGAAGAGAGTCTCCAACCACCACCACCCTTCGTTTCCTTCTGGTGACTGATTCCGCAACTTTGGGGTACTTGAACTCTGGTTCTTCCCTTTCCAGGGATGCTTTCACCTCCTCCACTTCCAGGGCTGCATAATGGTTCTTCAATTCAAGGGATGGAGAAGTTGGATTGGTGATTTTGCAGGCCCTGGTGACTTGTGTCCAACCATCGACATTCTGTTGGCACCCATCTTCTCCGGAGCTGGAGAGTTTGGTTGCTGCAAGTAGCATCTCATCAATATACTTCTCACTGTCTTGAATGCTCCTCAGCCTCGCCACCTCCTCTCTGAGTTCCTCCACCTCTTTCCTCAGAGCTTCAGCATGCAGGCACCCTGCACATGGAACCGGTCCTTCAACCGGCATTAGGACCTCTGTCTGGACCGAGGCAGAAGCTGTAACGGGAGCAACAGCTTTAGCAATACGATTTTTCCCAGCCATTGTTCTTTTCGTGGAGCTTAGGTATCTGTTAGAGCAAAAGAGAGAGATCTACCAAGTACCAGCCGGTTTCGCAGCTGTCTTTATAGAGAAAAAGCAGTTAAAACACTTTAATTACATACAAATGTGCTGGTCCAATTATAATACAAAACAAGCATTCCTAGTGGTATTCCTTGATATATCTGCTGCCTTTGACAGTGTAAATCACAACATACTAATATCAAGACTCTGTCAAATAGGATTAAGGAAAACAACGCTAGACTGGTTTAGATCTTACATATCTGACCGTACACAATTTGTAAAAGTTAATCAGGACTCATCTCTACCCTTTCCTCAAGAACAAGGAATACCCCAGGGCTCTGCACTATCGGCCCTCTTATTCAACATATATCTTCAACCAATTTGTACCATTTTCCAGAAATACAAAATGAACTATCACATATATGCTGATGATATTATGTTGTACACTGCATTCGATATATATGATCCAAACTATGACATAATATCAAACTGCCTCATGGAAGCTGATAAATGGCTATGCTCAAATAATCTGAAAAATAACTTCAAGAAAACAGAGATACTAATCACCTCAAAAAAACATAAATTACACACCAACAGCTGACATCACAATCCTGAACTTTACCCTTCCCATAAAAGAAGAGATTAAATACTTGGGAGTCACCCTTGACAAGGCCCTTAATTTCACTAACCACATTAAGAAAACAACCAAAACAATTTATTATAAGCTTCGATCAATACAACAATTGAGGCCCCTTTTAGAAAGAGAAGACTTCCGAACTGTCACGCAAGCATTAATAACCCCACATATTGACTACTGTAATGGAATTCTATCAGGAGTACCTAAAAAGAACCTAAAAATTCTACAAATGGCCCAAAATGTAACGGCGAGAATAATTTCTAAAGCCAAACTGACTGATCACATTACTCCGATACTCTATTCTCTGCACTGGCTACCTATACTAAGTAGGATTCAATACAAAAGCCTACTGATCACATTCAAATTAATTAATTAGATTGCACCATCTTACCTATCTACATTGATTCATAATCCTTCAGAGAACAGAATAAGAAGGAGAAATAACCTCAATACTATCTTAGTGTCTAACTCAATCAGAAAAACAAAACACATTACAAGCAACACAGCATTCTCATTCGTAGCCCCTTCATTGTGGAACAATCTCCCTCCCCAATTAAGAGAGATAAAAGACCCAAAACTTTTCCAAAAAGATTTAAACACATACCTATTTACACAATACTACTCTAACATAGATAATAAAATGGACAAGACCTCCCATAACTCACCAAGGCCTCCATAATTCACCGAGGCACTCATCTGCTCTAATATTCCCAACACGACTCCCTTTTACTGAACATATGATGAAACCTGATCTGTATATATATTTATAATATTGTAAAAACCTGTAAATAGTTGCAAACTATGCTTATACTACTTGTATTTTAGTTCTGACTACTGTTCAGTGTACCTGTTTATCAATGCGCTGTTATATGTATTTCTTATTGTTAGATGTAAATCGCCACTGATCTTGGGAAGTGGCGGTATATAAAAGACTTACAAATAAATAAATAAATAAATTTTGGCAGCTGTTACACATTTGGGAGTGAGGGGTCAGAGCACCGGGCGGAAATCACATTGTGTCAACACCTGCCGTGGGCCTTCTCAATGCTTTGTTTTTATTAAACAGTCAGATTCTCCACTCTGCACCAGTTCTAAGTCAGCTGCTAAGTGCCAGCCAAGGCAGGACGCCAGCCCACCCACAGCAACCCCCTGGGGAGGGGTGCGGAGGAGGAGAGATGCCTGTCGCAGCTGGGGCGATCCACAGGAAGGGCCTGGCTCGGTTCCAGAGTCGTTGCCTCCACTGTGCCACTCTGCCCCGCCTCATCCAGCTGCGGCACGTGCCTAGCCCCGCTTCGTGCCCCAGCCCGACCGACCCTTAGAGCCAATCCTTATCCTGAAGTTACGGATCTGACTTGCCGACTTCCCTTACCTACATTGTTCTAATATGTCAGAGGCTGTTCACCTTGGAGACCTGCTGCGGATATGGGTATGGCCTGGTGCAAGATTTACACCCTCTTTCCCAGATTTTAAAGGACCAGCGAGAGCTCACTGGATCTGCTGGAACCGCGACTCTTTCTTTTATCATGTTAATCACCCTTCTCGGGACTTTTTCTAACTCCACTATATCTTTTTGGAGATGTGATGACCTAAATAGCACATCATATCCATGGAGTGATACAGAGGCATTATGATATTTTCAGTTTTATTTACCATTCCAAACATTTGTTTGCTTTTATTACCACTATTGCCACAAATTGAGCAGAGAATTTCATTGCATTGTCCACAATGACACCCACATCCTTATACTTGGTGGTGACTCCTAATGTGAAGTCATATAGCTGGAATTTGGGTTTTTCCTCTCTGTGTGCATCACCTTGCAATAGTCTAAATTAAATTTATTCTGCTCTCTAGATACTCATTTCCACGGTCTTGCAAGGTTTTCCTGCAATTTCTTACAATCCGCTTGTGATTTAACAGCTTTGAATAATTTGGTGTCATTTGCTAATTTGATCACCTCACTCATTATTCCCATTTCCAGGTTACTTATAAATATCTATAAAAGCAGCTGACCCAGAACAGATCCCTGGAGTACTCCACTATTCATTTTTCTCCACTGAAAAAACTACTCATTTAGCCCTACCCTCTGCTTCCTACCTTTTAACCAGTTCCTGATCCACAATAGTACACTGCCTCCTATCCCATGACTTTTTAATTTTGCCAAGAGTCTCTCATGAGGGACCCTGTCAATGGCTTTCTGAAAGTCCAGATACACTATATCGACTCACCTTTGTCTACCTGTTTATTCACTCCTTCAAAAAAACATAACAGATTAGTAAGAGAAGGCTTTCCTTGGCTAAAGCCATATTGTCTGTCTCCCATTAAGCCATGTTCAATAATTTTGTTTGTTATAATAATTCTACCATTTTTACTGGAACTGACATTGGGATTACTGCTCTGTAGTTTCTCAGCAGACCTCTGTATCTCTTTTTGAAAAATGGCATTATGTTGGCCGTTCTCCATTATTAAGAAGGGACCCAGGATATACCATTATTAAGAAGGGACCCAGGATATCAATGCTTGAACCAATACAAGCATTGTGGAACCTGTGTCCCTTGGGGAAACTGCTAGGTACGTATGACCTAGATTGGCCACTGTTGGAAACAGAATACTGGGCTTGATGGACCTTGGTCTGACCCAGTATGGCATATCTTATGTTCTTATGTTCTTATGTTCTCCAATCTTCAAGTATTATAGATGGTTTTAGTGATAATTACTAACACATTACAAATGACTAACAGTAGGGAAGGGAAATGGATTTAGCTCATGCCTTTCCAGAAGGTCAAAGTGAGTAACATTTGGGTGTTGTAGATATTTTCCTGGCTCTGGAGGTCCTTTTGCTAAAGTTCTTTAGATTCTGGTGCCTAACACACGTTTGGTGTAAAATCTGAGATGTGTTAAGTGCAGTAACTGTCAGGACATGGTCAGATTGCTCCTGCCAGCTAGCGTGCAGATGAGAACCTAACGCCCAGCGCTGTTACTGTGGGTGCCTTTGCCTCCATCTATTGAGGTGATGTTAGGTAAACCCGCGCAAACGGCAGCCTTGACAGTACGCAATATGACCCCTGTGCTAAATGCAGGCCACTCTCCACCCCTACCCCATTCATTCAGAATCCTAAGTTGTGCAGTTAATTCACAAATCAACGTCCAATAATTGTCATGCCCCATGGTAACAGTTACCCTGAGCCTTTGCACACAGTTCCTGCATATGAAAATGCCGTTAAGTGATTAGCATGATCTAGTAAAAGGGCCCTAGTTTCTGCCTGAAGCAAGAGAGGCTTAAGTAACCTGCCCTAGTTAGCAAAAAGCAGCAGTGTGATTTGAGCCTGGGTTTGCTGGATTTCAACTCATGCTCTAATCAGTAAGTTAGAACTTCATTTTTTTAGTTCTTTAGTGCTCTGGAGTACATACCACGTGGTATAGCTGATTTCCTCCTCTTTAGTTGGCCAATTTCCTTTATTACATCTTCATGGTCCACTGATATTTGTTTTAGTTCCTCCAAATGGTCACCACTAAATGCCATTGGTGGCCTGGATAACTCCATTACATCTTCCTCAGTTCAAAAACCAAAGCAGTGGCCTCATTCTCCCTGAGTGCCTCCTTTTGCCCATGATCATCAAGTGGTGCAACTGAATCCCTCACATGCGTCTTGCTTCAAATGTACCTGAAAAGCTATTAGTATGAGCTGCTGCCTCTACCCTAAGCTACTTTTCAAATCGGTTTTTTTTGCTTCTTTCTCAATGCTTTGCATCTAACTTGCTAGTGTTTTGGCTCTTTCCTGTTTTCTTCATCCTGGTCCTTTTTCCATTTTTTTCAAGGTTATTCTTTTGGCTATAATAGTCTTCCACCTCACCTTTTCAGTATTCAGACAGTCATTTAGCCTTCCTTCTACCCTTTTAATATGTTGAACACACCTGATCTGGGCTTCCAAGATAGAATTTTTGAACAATGTAAACACCTGATGTAAACTCTTAGAGCCCGATATTCGAAGGGCATTTACATAGTTTACAGCTTAGTAAACTGTGTAAAAGACTTTGATGGGGATATTCAATGGCACATACACGGTTAGTGACGTTGAATGTCCCCGTCTATGTCCCTTATGCGCCCCAATGCTATTCGATTATCATCAGGGCAAGTTGGGGGTGTTCTGGGGTGGAACGGAGGCGGGGAGTCCCGGTAACCCGGTAGTGGTGATATTGGACTGCTACCCGGTTAGCCATCCGCAGCTAAAACTGGGCAAGCTTTTGGCGTGCCTAGTTCTAGCAGTGGATGGCTAACCAGGTAGAAGTCCAATATCGCTGCTACCCGGTTAAGCTCTTCGGGTGAATCCCCTCGGTGCCTAACCCGGATATTCAATGCCGACGCAGCGCATTCTCTTTTTAGTCTCTCTTCTAATCATTTTCCTCATTTGTTCAGTGTCCATTTTAAAAGTTAAACGTAGAAACAGAGAAAACGATGACAGATAAAGATCACACAACCTTCCCAGTCTGCCCAAGTTTAAGAGCTATTAAGTTCTACAATCTCTTCCTCTCACTCAGAGATCCTGTTTGTCCCATGCTTTCTTGAATTCAGATACACTTCTCGTATTCACTACCTCCACTGTGAAGCTGTTCCACACATCCCCCACCCTTTCTGTAAAAAAACGTTTCTTCAGATTACTCCTGACTCTGTCCCCTTTCACCTTCTCTTAGGACCCCTCATTCCAGAGCATTCTTTCAACTGTAAGAGGGCCACCTCCTGTGCATTTATACCATGGAGGTATTTAAATATCTATCATATTTATTTAAGTTTTTCTATACGGCCTTTATCCAAGGTGGTTTACATCAAACAACATCACAATTGAGGGTAATTGTTTTACATTAAACACGGAGTACAACTTGGAGTTAAATAAGAGATAGATTATGTACGGGGTATGAACTATTTACATAATGGGATAAGTATCATTTTATGGGAGGTAGTGGTTGGTTTGGGTTGGCAGACCTTCTATGTGGTGTGTTGGCACTTGATTTATGTTTTGTCTTCAGGTCCATAGTATTCCCTGAATAGGTGAGTTTTTAATTGTTTTTTTAATTCGGTGAATGGTTTTTACTGATCTTATGTTATCTGGTAAGAAGTTCCACATTGATGGAGCATATAAGGAGAATGCTCTGTTGCTGGTCTGCTGCATGGTTTTGGTCCTGAGCGGGTGGATGTTCAGGAGGTTTTGATTGGAGGCTCTTCTTGGTCTTGTAGAGTATGTTGCTGTGATTAGCTCGGAACGCATGGAGCTGAAAGGTTGTGAAGGATCTTGAAGGTGGTAGCGATGGTTTTGTATTTTGCTCGTTGTATTATTGGGAGCCAGTGTAGGTTTTTTAGGATTGGTGTTATATGGTGCATGGTCGAGCTGGCAGAGAGCATTCTGGCGGCAGTGTTTTGGACTATATCACCCCTTTTCTACCTTTCTTCCAAAGTATACCTATTGAAATCTTTAAACCTATACCCATATGCCTTATGACAAAAAACACTGACCATTTTAGTAGTCACCCTCTGTAAAGAATCCACCCTGTTTATATCCTTTTGAAGGTGCGGTCTCCAGAATTGCACACAATGCTCCAAATGAGGTCGCACCAAAGACTTACACAGAGGCACCTTCACCTCCTTTCTTCTGCTGGCCATTCCTCTCCCTATGCACCCAAGAATCTTTCTGGCTTTTGCTATTGCCTTTTCTTCCTATTTGGCCAATTTAAGATCAACTGATACGATCACCCCTTATGCTCACTGGAAAGGGCGGTATAGAAAAAGTTATAAATAAAATAAATAAATGCTATACCGCTCCCTTGGATTTCTGCAGCCTAAATGCAGGACCTTGCATTGTTTAGCACTAAATCTTTGCTGTCTTATTCTAGACCATTTCTCAGGCTTCACTAGATCCCTCATTATCTACACCTTTCAGGGAGTCTACCCTGTTGCAGTCCTCATCATTATTGACCTCTCTGCTGCTTTTGACGCTGTTGAGCACAATCTTCTTGATACTTTGCTTGGTTTTCAGGACTCTGTACTATCCTGGTTCTCCTCTTATCTCTCCCATTGTTCTTTCAGTGTTAGTTCTGGTGGCTCCTCCTCTGCTGCTATCCTGCTCTCAGTTGGTGTACCCCAAGGATCTGTCTTGGGTCCGCTCCTTTTCTCTCTCTACACCCAGTCCCTTGGTGCGCTCATCTCTTCCCATGTCTTTCAGTACCATCTTTATGCTGTTGACTCCCAGATCTACCTCTCTACACCTGAAATCTCTCCGGCAATCCAGACCTGGATCTCTGCCTGCCTTTCTGACTTGGCAAAATTGGTTTTCCCAAAGTCTAAGATCCTCGCTTTTGAATGGATTTTATCAGCCCTAGTCCTAATACTGAACCACACCATCTGGTGATCACTGGATGCGAGATGATCGCCCACTATAACATCAGATACACTTTCCCCATTGGTAAGCACCAAGTCCAGTATGGCCCCTTCACGTGTGGATTCTTTTACCAGTTGCCTGAATAGTTTTCCCTGTAGAGAGTCCAGGATCTCCTTACTTCTAGATGATACTGCAGCAGGGATGTGCCAGTCAACATCTGTCGCTGATTGGTTTCATAGTAATTTTCTCATAGTGAACCCCTCCAAGTCAGCGGCTATCTGGTTTACCTTCGGCGCCCCCTCCCCCACTCTGGCACCATATATGTCTAACTCACCGATCCCTCTTGTATCAACTCTCCGCTATCTTGGTGTCACCCTTGATGCATCACTCTCGTTTCATCAGCACATTTCCGGGGTGGTGCGCAGTTCCTTTTTTCACCTTCGTAGGATTCAGGCTGTTCGTCCTCTCCTCTCACTTGCATCTCTCACTACCCTTGTTCTCTCCCTAGTGATCACTCGACTCGATTACTGCAATTCACTTCTTGCAGGTCTCCCTCAGCACCAACTTCGCTGATTACAATTAATCCAAAACACTGCTGCTCGTCTCCTCACCTTTTCTTCCCCCCCATGACCACATCACTCCCTGTCTTCTTTCTCTTCACTGGCTCCCTGTCAAGACTCGCCATCTCTATAAGCTTCTCACCCTTACCCACAAAGCCCTCCATACTAGTACACCTCAGTATTTAGCAGATCTTAACTTTTTTTTTAAGTGCCATCAAGTCAGTGTTGACTCATAGTGACCCAGCTACCTCTGGGTTTTCTTGGCAATGTATCACTGGAAGTAGATTGCCAGCCTTTTCTTCCGAGGCAATGGAGGGTAAAGTGACTTGCCCAAGGTCACAAGGAGTGCTTCAACCAACTCCCCGTCTACTCCACTCGTCTTTTGGTAACCGTCTCTTCTTACCTTCCCCTACCCAAGCACATCTTGAGTCAACCTGTCGTGCTGCTTTCTTTTTCGCCAGCCCCGCCCTGTGGAACTCCCTCCCTCACCCTCTCCGCACTGAATTGTCCTTCTCTCGGTTCAAGGCCCTTCTCAAGACCTATCTTTTTTGCCAGGCTTTCGATCTTCCTGCCCCCCAATCACACCCTCTACTAACACCTACCCAACCTCAGGCAAACCTCCTAGTCACCTCTAGCCATTACTTGCTTATCCTACGCTTTCAGCATTCCTCCCCCCTCCCCCCTATTCTTTATCCTTCCATTTTCCTGTGTATGTTCATCTTGATGTCTATGTTGATATCTGTCCTATTCTATCCTTCCTTCCCCCTTTTCTAATTACTTTCCTATCAAATTTAATGGCGTTCCTTTCCTCCTGTGCTTCTTAGTAGCCCAATTTTATTGTACACCGCCTTATACTTTGGTAACAGGCGGTTTATCAAATGCTTTGAATAAAGATAAAGATCTGTCACATTGAAATTCCCTATCAGTAGCACTTCCCCTTTCCTGGCAATGCTGCGTATGTCTTCAATTAACTCTCCGTCCACCTCTTCTCCCTGTGAAGGAGATCTGTATATCAGCTTTAATATTATTTTTTATATATAGTGCCTCTCCTCCTCCTATTCTTTCTACCCTGTCCTTCCTGAATAAAGTATAGCCTGGTATAGTTATATCCCAGTCATGGTTGTCTGTGAGCCATGTCTCTAGTTTAAACTTGCTGCTGAAGACAGTTCAATCCTTCTTGGACAGATGACTTTTATGAAGACCTCCCTCTTTTTCCTTACCTTTGCAGCTACTTCTTTTGAAAACCATAGCAGCCTCCTTTTCCTCTTACTTTTATTTATTTTCCTAATAAAAAGCTTTGTTGCTTGTAAAATATCTCCTTTTAGTTTTGCCCACTGTATTTCTATTGCCCACAATTGTTCCCGTCCAGCTCACTTCCCCCGGAAATCTAGGACTCTGGCTTTTGAAATCACCCAATATGACCATGTTGCCAGTTTTGTTAGCTTCCCTAATTTCTGCTTACATTTGATCATCTATCTATTTATTCTGGCCAGGCAGATGGTAGTACACCCCCATTGATGTTCTACTGCAGACCAACTTTATTCGATTCGACTCAATGTCCTCTTTAACATATAGTTCAACCCCTCCACCAATTTGATCCATTCTATCTTTACAGTATAATTTTACCCTGGTATCACAGTGTGCCATTGGTTATCTAAATTCAAAAAAAGCATGGGACAAACACAGAGGATCTCTAAAGGAAAAAATGGGACTGTTGTAGTGGTTGATATGGAAGGACAGACGAGATAGGTCATGTGGTCTTTTCCTGCCGTCATGTTTCTATGTTTGCAACCTGCTTATCAGCTGACAGGATCATTGGGAATCCTTTAGCTCTCAAACTTTACTTTTACCTCTCTTGCAGGCCCTTATTTCTCTTGAAAGATACATCATTCCAAGCCATGTGCTCCTCAGCACCTATTAGGGTTTGTACCACATTACTTTAAATGCAAAAGTTTAAATTAATACAGATGTTGTTGTTGTTAAGTGCCGTCGAGTCGGAGTCGACTCATGGCGACCCTCTGGATAGCTATCCTAAATTGTGTTCGGTCTTCAGTCAGGCGGCTCATTGTTGACAGACTGGTACCCGTAGCTGCTGTTATTGTATCGATCCATCTCATTGCTGGCTTCCTCTTTTGCGTTGACCTTCTATCTTGCCAAGCATGATGTCTTTCTCTAATGATCTCTCTCTTCGCATGATATGTCCAAAGTATGAAAGTCGAAGTCTTGTCATCTGAGCTTCTAAAGAAAGCTTAGGTTTGATCTCCTCTAGTACCGACTGGTTTGTTCTTCGGGCAGTCCATGGTATACAGAGTATTCGCCGCCAGCACCATAATTCAAAGGCATCAATTTTCTTCCTGTCTGTCTTTTTCACTGTCCAGCTTTCACATCCATATGATGTTATTGAAAATACCATGGCTTGAACAAGTCGAATCTTTGTATGGAGAGAGACATCTCTGCTCTTCAGAATCTTATCTAGGTCTTTCATAGCCATTCTGCCAAGAGTAATGCGTCGTTTGATTTCTTGACTGCTTGTTGCTTCTTTATTGATAGTTGATCCAAGTAGGTTAAAGTTGTTCACAATTTCAATTTCTTCTCCTTCAACGATGAACCTGTTGATTATGCCAGTTGTCATGATCTTTGTCTTCTTTACATTAAGGTGCAGGCCCATTTTGAGACTATGTTCTTTGATTGTGAGAAGCAAATGTTTCAGATCATCTTCACTTTCAGACAGTAATGTAGTATCATCAGCATAGCGAAGGTTGTTGATGATTCTTCCACCAATCTTCACACCTCTGTTGTATTCATACAATCCTGCTTCTCTGATGATTTGTTCTGCATATAAACTAAACAGGTAGGGGGAAAGTATGCAGCCTTGTCTTACACCTTTGCTTATTTTAAACCATTCTGTTTCTCCTTGTGAACCACCTCCAACTTCCCTTGGTTCATGCTTCGTATGTTCCATGTTCCAATGTGTAAGACATCTTTACAGCTTCTGACTCTCATTTCATGCGCAGCTACATCAGCAGTCAGACTTCCCGAGGGCTTTGATCCAACCACATCATAAATGCTGGCTTTACTCTGAAATGTCTTCAGCTCTTCCCCAGTAGCTAGTTGAGTGCCTTCCGACCTGGGGGTCTCATCTTCCAGCACCATAGCACAATTTGTTTTGTTGTAACCATCCATTGGGTTTTCATGGCAAGATACAGAAGTAGATTGCCGGGCCTTTCTTCCGCGCAGTTTAAGTTTGGTGTTGTTGCCGTTGTCACAAAAATGTGATCCTCTGCCGTCAACACTATCCCATTCTGCTGCTGCCCAGATGGGTGGTTTGTCTTGGTCTGGCACCTCAGCTGAGACCTGTCCATCTTGGGAGACCCTGCCAGTAGTTAAACTACCGATAGTTTAGCTCTCACCGTCACTGATGCACACAAGCCCTCACAGCACGACAAGCTGCAAACCAAGTAATACAGATAGTGACTCTGAAATCTATGGTAGGAGGAGAATTTTCTAACAAGCCACTTAGGTTGAGAAGGCAAGTGCGTGCCTCTCTCTAGCCTAATATTTGAAGACATAGGCACCTGTGTGTCTTCATAAAATACTAGGGGCAAATGCACAGAAATTCTGGCTAGACTGAAGCTTTTAGAGCTTGTTGTGCTAAAGGCACTAGAGCAGATCTGGCATTAAACTAATCAGTGTATGTGTTTGCAATCTGTGTGATCATGAGGACTTTGCATCTGCAGAACACACCTACACGCAGGAACACACGCTCTTGTCACTGCATGTGCTAAGTTTATACATGAGAAAAGGTTAGGAAACTACCCCCATAATGTGCTTAGCATCATCACCAGCACTCTACATTTAGCATAGGCCTGCCTTCCAGTTCTTCACACAACTCGGCCACACAAATATCGGAGTGAATGCTATTTTATATTACTCTCTTTGCCATATGTTCTATCAGCTGCAGAACCCATTACTGAATCAGGGGAACGCTTAAACATGCATGCGTATTTGGCATTCATGAGAGAAAGGTCTGAAGTTTTGGCAGCTTCAATTTACTGTCATCAGGCAGTTTTTCCCTAACTAGGCTTCCCTCTCCTCTCTTTGCAATGCAGAACCCTAATCCTCATCCAGAGGTGCTGCCGCACTAGAACAAAACCTCACAGTCCTGTTGTCCTCTGGGGGCTGCAAGTGCTTTAGCCCCTGAAACTCCAGTGAGCAGCATCTGGCCAGCCCATACAAAACAGATTCAAAAATGTTCCTCGGCTTTTTTCTCACGCCCTCTCCAGCAGATCCAGCCATTCTTTCTCCACTTTCCTACGACACTGATGACAGAATCTGCAAACTGTGCATTTCCTCATCATTCTGCCATGTTTACCCTCATTCCCTCCCCAGCTTGACATCACGAGTTAGGCTGCACTGCTATGATGGGAGTCTCTTTCAGCACAAAATCTGCCCATTTGCCCTGCATCACATCTGCAGGGCACCTCAACCTCTATATAGAACATGGGCTCAGCTCTTTTGTATGACAATGCACTGGTATGGCCCCAAATTAAGAGGGCATTTAATGGATTTTCTTCATATGAGATTTCCAGGGAAAACAGCAGCTAATTAAGTCAGAGTTTTAAAGTGGTGAATTCTGTAGAGACGATATCTGCTAAACACAGTCCCGGACCTGAGGCTCACTGGCAGCTGCTGACATCTAGGGGCCCTTTAGAGTAGTGCAACAGCTCTTCAAAGCTCAGACAGCACAGAGGAAATATTAGCGAGAATCACACCTGGTGCAGGACGTCTGGGTACTTGAATGTTAATCACCTTGAGCTAGTACTTGCTAATGGGATAAGTGCCAGTCAGCTAGATATTCAATACACTATCTGGCATTACGCTGGTGGTGTTGCAGTGATCCTTGCACAGATCTGGGGCAGAATTCAAGGTCCGTGCTAATATTCAGACTGCTAACCGACACTGTCTCTAGAAAGTTAGGCTAGCAAAATGGCGGCATTATCCTTACACAGTTAGCTATCCGGATAGTGGCACTAGTCACCAATGAATGCAGATATTTGGCCATTCTCTATACAAGAGCAGGCTATGTCTGGATATTTATTTATTTTATTTTATTTATTTATTTATTTCAATTTTTATATACCGCGCTATTTACAATCAGCGCGGTTTACAGAGAACCAAAGACCAGAACAACAGGCTGCTCGGTATTACATAAAACCGGAAAATAAACTTGGATAAGATAAACATGGATAATATGGGGTAAAACTATATACATAGAATATTGATCTGTTAATCCGATCACATAAGAGAGGTATTTACGTAAAATTATCAAAAATGTTTGGAAAAGGAGGGAATGTGGTTACGTTTGTAGTGAATATTATGCACTTTATGTAGGGTAGTATTTAATGAATAGGTTATGTTTGAGGGCCTTTCTGAATTGGACTATGCCAGTTATGGCACGAATTTCGGGTGGTAGGGAATTCCAGTGTTTTGGGGCACAAAACATGAAGGCTCTGTTCGCTGTTGCTCGGCTACAAGTTGTTATAGCCTTCGGCATTATTAGGGTGTTTATCGCAATCTGTCTTCTGGATCTAGTTGGAGGTAATGCTTGTGTGAGATCAGTTAGAGAGTTTGCAGACAAACCATGGATGGCCTTGAATGTGAGAATTAGGGTTTTGAATATGAGCCTGCCTTGTATCGGGAGCCAGTGAAGATGTTTGAGGATTGGTGTCACATGATCACTCCTGGATGCTCCTTGTAGAACCCTTGCAGCAGTGTTCATGGCCAGTTGAAGAGAACTTAGAGTGGATTGTGGGAGACCTTGTAGAATTGAATTGGCGAAATCGAAATGGGGTAGGATGAGTGCTTGGAAGATGGTTCTAAAATCGTCTGGGTCCAGTAATGAGCGTAGATGCCTGAGCGTGCGTATCTTGAAGTACACAGCCTTTGTAATATTGTTTACGTGTGTTTTCATATTAAGACGGTGGTCCAGGGTGACTCCAAGGTATCTTATTGTTTCTTTGGTGGATAGATCAGCTCCTTTAACACTTATATGTGATGGTGGAATGAAGTTAGGGTCTCTCGTAACAAAGAGAACCTCAGTTTTCTTGTGTTGGATGCGGAGGTTCTGTGAGAGAAGCCATTCTGATACCGCATTGAAGCAATTTATTATGGGCAGTAGATCTAGTTGCATTGTAGAAAATGGCATATAAAGTAGGATATCATCTGCATATATCATACATTTCACGTTGAATGATCTGATGATATTGCAGATAGGCTGCATGTAGATGTTAAACATGAGAGATGAAAGAGATGACCCTTGCGGCACCCCTTGTTTTTGATGGAAAAGATTTGATTCTCCCGTTGCAGATTTTACATATTGCATTCTGGTGTTCAGGTAAGATTTACACCATTCCAGTGCTGAACTATCGATGCCTTTTTCCTTCAACCGTGTAATGAGTATCTCGTGATTTACCGAATCAAACGCTGCTGCTATATCTAAGAAGATTAGCACAACGCCTTGACGGATGTTGTCTATGCTGGTGAGTATGTTATTGAGGAGGGTGGTGAGGAGTGTTTCAACTCCATGATGTTCTCTGAAGCCATGTTGAAAGTAGTCGAGAGGAGCTGCGGAATCTATGTGGTCTTGAATTTGGCGTTGCACCTCTTTTTCAAAAATTTTTGCTAGGAGGGGAATGCTAGCGATAGGCCTGTATGAGTCAGCCCTTTTTGGGTCTAGTTTGGAGTTATTATTTAGCTATGGCAGCTGGATATTGCCCGCTAAATAGTCCTGCTCATCCCAACAGAAATATGGATGTCGAGAACTCTATAGTTGTACCTCACTAAGATGGCAGAACCCTCTAGTGGCACTATGGGAGTAGTGCATGCTGGCCTCTATACCACTTAGAGTTTCCAGAACAAGGGAGGGCAATGTGCACCAGTGAAGTATTGCTGGCACAGGGAAATGTGAACTGGCATAAAAAAACAGGACCAAAGGCACTCACTGCCTTTGGCTGGCCTAAACATTGCACTATGAGGAACGATGGATTGCTGAGAAGTGTCAGGGATTGTTTAGTCCTCTGCACTTCAGAGGATTGGGTCTGAGTGACTAAGCCAGAACACCAAGGCTAAGTTCAGAGTCAGGGGAAGGAAGAGACAATAAGCACTGAGAAGGAAAGCGGTGACACTGCTCCGGGAAGAGAAGAAAGCATTTCACATAAGATCCCAGATATTGAAGCTTTAATGGGAGAGACTGACTTGGATTTAGTGGCAGTTACAGAAACATGGTTCACAGAAAACCATGACTGGGATGTAACTATACCTGGCTATACTTTATTCAGAAAGGACAGAGTAGTAAGAAGGGGAGGAGGAGTGGCACTATATGTAAAAACTACTATTAAAGCTTTGGAATTATAGAGCTTAAAAGGGAGAGAGGAGGCATTGTGGGTTAAACTAGAAAGAGGGAAAGAGAAATCTATTTGCATTGGTGTGATATACAGACCTCCCTCACAAGAGGAAGAGGTGGACAGAGAGTTAATTGAAGACATACGCAGCATTGCTAGGAAAGGGGAAGTGCTACTGATAGGGGATTTCAATATACCAGATGTTGATTGGCACATTCTGGCTGCAGTTTCATCTAGAAGTAAGGAGATCCTGGATTCTCTACAGGGAGAACTATTCAGGCAATTGGTAACAGACCCCACACGTGAAGGGGCCATACTGGACTTGGTGATTACCAATGGTGCAAGTGTTTCTGATGTTATAGTGGGAGATCATTTTGCATCCAGTGATCACCAGATGGTGTGGTTCAGTATTAGGACTAGGGCTGTTAGAATCCATTCAAAAGCGAGGGTCTTAAACTTTGGGAAAACTAACTTTGCCAAGATGGACCAATACCTCAGGGAATCGTTAGTGGGATGGAAACAGCTGGGGGATGTACAAAAACATTGGGCAAAACTGAAAAGATATTTTAAAGGCAAGCAACCTTTTTTTAAAATGGTAAATAAAGGTGAAAGGAAAAGGAGACAGCTATGGATTTCGAAAGATGTAGCTGAAAAAAAGAAAAAGAGGGAGGCCTTCATGAAATACAAGAGATCACAGAGAGAGGAAGACGGGCATCCATATTTGGAAAAACTTAGAGAGGCTAGCAGAGTAGCAAAGGTACAAAAAGAAGAAGAAATAGCCAATGCAATAAAATGGGGGATAAGACATTTTTCAGATATGTTAGTGAGAGGAGTAAGGAAAAAAGTGGTATTGTCAGACTCATGGGTGAAGGGGAGGAATATGTAGAGGCTGATGAGGATAAAGTGGAATTGCTTAACAGATATTTCTGTTCTGTGTTCACAGATTTAGGGCCAGGAGCTGGTTCTCAGAAAATGCCCACAAACAGGAACAAAAGCGAGGAGCATCTCAAATGATTTTCAGAGGACTGTGTTAGTGAGGAACAGCTAAACTAAAAGTGGACAAAGCGATGGAACCTGATGGGATACATCCAAGAGTACTGAGGGACCTTGGAGACGTTCTAGCAGCTCTGCTGACTGACCTTTTCAATGCCTCATTGGAGTCGGAAGTGGTGCCAAAGGACTGGAGAGAGGCTCATGTGGTCCCTTTACACAAAAGCAGCAGTAAGGACAGGGCCGGATTTACCTTGAGTGAGGCCCTACGCCAACAAAAATTGTGGGCCCCCAGCAGGGGCGGCCCAAGGGGGGTGCGGACCTCATTTGCATAAGGGGCCTCATTTGCATAAATATTTGCATAATGTTACCATATACTAACTTTTAGTAAACGTGCCTCTTAATGAGTGTATGGATAAAGAAAGACTAAAAGATTTCTACATTACTATAATCCAGTGCCAACTGCCAGACACATTAGGAACTACTACAAACACTGCCCATAGTAAACCCGCCGTATCCTAACAGCACTACCAGGACTCACAAAGCACCACACCATACCTATCAAAAGGCAACACTGCAAATATTAAACCAATACATTTCAGAGAACAACAATACATGACCTACTGGGGAAAGAGAACAAGTGGCAATGTCAAATAGGAATTATATAAACAGAAAACCTCAGCTCAGTTACACATGCAGAACATAGACCATCACCAAACAAGTAATCACAATTTAGAAACAGGAAGACAATAATTAAACTGGGAATCCCAAAAGCCAAACTTGGAATGTACAACACTGTAAGAAATAAAACTATACATTAATTTGCTCTTGTACTAAACAAAGCACAGATGTTAATGATGCACATTTACCAGAGCTGACATATTCCAATTAATAAATTCAAAATAAAGAGATATTTTTCTACCTTTTGTGCATTTTTTTCAGCTGCAATTGCTCCAGCCACTTTCTTCTGGTTTCTTCGTGTCTTCTGCTAACTCTCCATCGTCTGCTGTCCATTTGTCCTTTCTTCTCTCTTCTAGATTTTTTTCCATTCTCTCTACATCTGCTTTAACATACTAATCTTTCTCCTTTTGCTCTTTCCTCATTCCTATTTCATCCACTCAAATTTTACCCCTCCATCCTCAATCCCCACTTACTCTCCCAATACCCGGCCAATTGTAGATTTTTTATCCCTCCCACACAAAATATTTTTCCCTTCTCCATTTTACTTTTCCAGCCCCATCCCATTCTAATCCTCCCCCAACATCAGCTCCCTTCTAGTTCCAGCCTCACCCAGCATCCATTCCCTTCTAGTCCCTGCATCAGCCCATTTCCAGTCCTAGCCATCCATCAGCCCATTTCCAGTCCTAGCAACCCCCCAACCCAATACCAGTCCTAGCCCCCCATCACCCCACTTACAGTCCTTAACCCCCCATCACCCCATTTTCAGTCCTTAACCCCCCATCACCCCATTTTCAGTTTAAGCCCCCCCTATAACCCATTATCAGTCCTAACCCCCCATCAGCCCACTTCCAGTCCTAACCCCATCAACCCATTTCCAGTCAGCCCCCCATAGCCCATTGCCAGTCCTACCCCCCCCATCAGCCCACAGCCCATTACCAGTCCTAACCCCATCATCCCACCTCCAGTTTTAACCCCCCAGCCCATTTCCAGTCCTAGCCCCCCATAGCCCATTACCAGACAACCCCCATCAGCCCACAGCCCATTACCAGTCTTAACCCCCCCAAAGCCCATTACCAGTTCTAACCCCCCCCAACAGCCCATTACCAGTCCTAACCCCATCAGCCCACCTCCAGTCTTAACCCCCCATCCCATTTCCCGTCCAAGCCCCCCCATTGGCCAATACCAGACTGCCCCCATCAGCCCCACTGCCATTACCATTACTAACCCCCCCCAAAGCCCATTGCCAGTTCTAAGCCCTCCCAACAGCCCACAGTCCATTACCAGTCCTAACCCCATCAGCCCACCTCTAGCCTTAAAACCCCCCAGCCCAGCCCAGCCCATTTCAAGACCCAGCCCCCCAATAGCCCATTACCAGCCCTACCCCCCCAGTCCATTTCCAGCCCCAGCCCCCCCAATAGCCCATTACCAGTCCTACCCCCCCCCCCCCATAGCCCATTACCAGTCCTACCCCCCCCCCGGCCTAAAGTAAAATTTAATTTAAAAAAAAAACCTGGTGGCTGCCGCCGCGGGGCCCCCTCTGCTGCCGCGGGGGCCCCGTCTACAAGCTGAAGCCGTCGGGTCGGGTCTCTCTCCCTCCCTCCCTCGCTGCAGGCTGCAGGCTGCGAGAGACGCGAAGGGAGAGCGTCTCCTCGCGTCTGTGTTAAGCCCGCAGGGGCTGATGGGAAATCCCATCAGCCCCTGCGGGCTTAACACAGACGCGAGGAGACGCTCTATCTTCGCGTCTCTCGCAGCCTGCAGCGAGGGAGGGAGGGAGAGACCTGACCCGACCCGACCCGACGGCTTCAGCTTGTAGACGGGGCCCCCACGGCAGCAGAGGGGGCCCCGCGGCGGCAGCCACCAGGTTTTTTTTTTTAATTGTGTTTAAAAAAAATTAACTGGTTCTTTTTTTGTGGGCCCCTGCCGGCTGTGGGCCCTACGCCATGGCGTACATGGCGTATAGGTAAATCCGGCCCTGAGTAAGGATGTGGTTGAAAACTACAGGCCGGTTAGTTTAACCTCGGTGGTGAGCAAATTATTGTAAATGCTGCTGAAAGAGAAAATAGTGAGGTTTCTGGAGTCCAATGAATTCCAGAATCCTAGGCAGCATGGATTCACCAGAGGCAAGTCTTGTTAGACAAATCTGACTAATTTCTTTATTGGGTGACCAGGGAGTTGAACTGAGGAAGATCCCTAGATGTGGTATATTTGGATTTCAGTAAAGCCTTTGACACTGTTCCTCACAGGCAACTTATAAACAAACTGAGCACCCAAGGGATGGACCCTAAAGTTACTGCTTGGGTTAGAAATTGGTTGGGTGGGAGGCGACAAAGAGTGCAAGTAAATGGAGCTCACTCTGAGGAGAAGGATGTTACCAGTGGTATGCCCCAGGGATCTGTCCTTAGTCCGATTCTTTTTAACATCTTTGTTAATGATATAGTGGAAGGGCTGTCAGGTAAGGTTTGCCTCTTTGCGGATGATACCAAAATCTGCAACAGAGTAAACACCCAGGAAGGTGTAGAAAACATGAGGAGGGATCTAGCTAAGCTTGAAGGATGGTCTAGAATTTGGCAGCTGAGATTTAATGCTAAAAAAATATAGGGTCAAGCATTCGGGCTGCAACAATCCAAGGAAGCAGTACAGTATAAGGGGCAAAGTACTTCTGTTCATGAAAGAAGAGCGGGACCTAGGTGTGATTGTGTCTGATGATCTTAATGTAGCTAAACAGGTAGAAAAGTTGACTGTGAAAGCTAGAAGGATACTTGGGTTCATAGGAAGAGGTATGGCCAGCAGAAGAAAGGAGATGATAGTGCCTCTATATAAGTCTTTGGTGCGACCTCATTTGGAGTATTGTGTGTAATTCTGGAGACCGCACCTTCAAAAGGATATAAACAGGCTGGAGTTAGTACAGAGGGTAGCTACTAAAATGGTTAATGGTCTTCATTATAAAGCATAGGAGGACAGACTTAAGGACTTTAATATGTATACTTTAGAGGAAAGGTGGGAAATAGGTGATGTGATTGAGATGTTTAAATACCTCCGTGGCATAAATGCACAGGGGGAGAGCCTCTTTCTATTGAAAGAAAGCTCTGCTATGAGCGGACATAAGATGAGGGTGAAAGGCTCAGGAGTAATATGCAG
The DNA here is from genome assembly GCA_033557465.1 of Ichthyophis bannanicus. Lineage (NCBI taxonomy): Eukaryota > Metazoa > Chordata > Amphibia > Gymnophiona > Ichthyophiidae > Ichthyophis > Ichthyophis bannanicus. The sequence continues at coordinate 10,671,634 of CM066042.1, forward strand.
AAATATTTCTTTACGAAAAGAATAGTAGATGCGTGGAATAGTCTCCCAGTGGAGGTGGTAGAGATGAGGACAGTAACTGAATTCAAAAAAAGCATGGGACAAACACAGAGGATCTCTAAAGGAAAAAAGGGGACTATTGTAGTGTGTGATATGGAAGGACATATGAGTCTTTTTCTGCCGCCATGTTTCTGTGTCTCTACATGACACTTGGGACTGAGGCAAGAAGGACCACATTCTACATAAGTGGATTTGACTGCAATAATATCTTTTTCCAGACTTCAGATCCACAAAGTATTCTTAGGGAAGAGAAACATAGAACATTCCCTGTCCATCCAGGAGAATCCCAGAAGAAATGAAGAAGAAATATAAAAAAATGACTGCAGATAAAGACCATACAGTCTGTCCAGTCTGCCAATACTCATACATACTGACTACAGGCCCTTCTTTTCCCTTAGAGATCCTCTGTGTTTGTCCCATGCTTTCTTGAATTCAGATACTATCCTCATCTCTACCACCTCCACTGGGAGACTATTCCATGCATCCACCACTCTTGCAGTAAAAAAAAAAATATTTACTCAGATTATTCCTGAGTCTATTCCCTCATCAGCTAGATTCTTCAAGCTTCACTAGATCCCTCATGTTGCCTCCACCTTCCTGGCAATCCTTTTGCAAATATTTGTAATCATCCACAAAAAGGCAAAGCTTGCCTGACAGCCCTTCCTCAATATCACTTTTAAAAATGTGAAAAAGAATCATAATGATAATGTCCTTCTCAGAATGAACTCCATTTACCAGTTCCCTTTGTCACCTCCCACTCAAGCAGTTTTTAATCCAGTCAGTCTCTTTAGAGTCCATCTCTAGGATGAGAAATTTATTTAGAAGTCAACTGTGCGGAACCATGTCCAAGGTTTTACTTTACCATATCTACTGCTCTCCCTGGGTCTAACTCTCTGGTAATCTATTCAAAGAAATTAATTGGATTTGTCTGACAAGATTGGCCTGTAGTCTTGCCTGGAGGAGTTACCTAGTGATTAGACAAGTTATCTCAGGCCAGAGGACCAGGGGTTTGAATCTCACTCAAGGACAGCAAACTTGGGCTGGAAGAACTGGGGTTTCTAGTCCTACAGGTGTGCCTTGGGCCAGCCACTTAACCCTCTGTTGCCTCAGGTACAAGGGACCTGTGTGTGTGTGTATACAGTATATATATATATATATGAATATACTTATTTAACAGGTTTTTTTATACTGCTTTATTATTTCAATCAAAGTGGTTTACATTGTAACTTAAACTTGGTAAATGTATGTTAAACAGGGACATTGATATCTTGGATTTTTCTGAGCAATGGAGGGTTAAGTGATTTGTCCAAGGCCACAAGGAGTGCTAGTGGGAATCAAACCCTGGTTTCTGGGTTTCCAAGCCAGTACTCTAACCACTAGGCTACTCCTCCACCCCACTCCACTATATATGCAATACCTGAATGTACACCACTTTGACATAGAAAATCAGTATTTAAGCTTAGCTAAATAAATAAAACCATGCTGACTCGAATCCTGCAAACCATTGGATTCCAAAAACCTCATTATCCTTTGCTTTAGCAGTGTTTGCAGTAATTTACTCACCGCAGAAGTCAGACTATCCGTCCTGCACTTCCCAACTGCCTCCTTAGCTCCACGTTTCTGCAGAGGGACCACATGTGCCCTTTTCCAGTCCTCTGAGAACATTCTTGTCTCTGAAGAAAAACTGAAAACGTCAGAAGTTCCCTAAGTTTCTTCAGTACTCTCAGATGTATCCCATCTGGCCCCCATAGTTGTGTCTAATTTTAGTTTAACTAGCTTCTTGCGAACACAGTCTTTTGAAAATTGTTCAAGATCCACCTCACTTTTGCTCCTATTTGTTTATGTTTTCTGAGCTCCTTTGCAAGTGCTGCCGCTCCTAGCGGGTCTCTGTTGCAAGCAAGGTAATTCTGTAGTTCTTGATACAAATTCTCTGCCTGAAAGTTCTTAGAGCACTAGTTTTATTTTTATTAGATAATATTTTCTACTGCTTTTCCTACTGATTTATTTTTGTAGTTGTATTGCAGAAGGATATTTTTTAATGTTCTTAGGCAAAGAGTTTTTCTGCTGCTACTTTTTTCTCCTCTAACCTTCAGGCTCAAAGAGGAAGGCAATCTCATTGAAGTCACTTCACTGCTCAAGTGGAAGGCAGGAAGAGGTAAATGGAGCAGTGGTGTGTTGCAGGGCTCTGTCCTTGATCCAATTCTTTTCTTTTTAACATTTTTGTAAGTGATATTGCAGAAGGACTAATGGGTAAGGTTTGTTTCTTTGCAGATGATACCAAAATTTGCAATAGAGGAGACAACCAAGAAGATGTAGTTAGCATGAGAAGGAATCTAGGAAAGCTTGAAGAATGGAAATGGTGGGGGTAAATACAGTCACAGAATTCAAAATGGCATGGGATAGACACAGTGGATCCTTTTATAGCAATAGGATAAAGTAAAAATAAACCTGCACAGATCTGCACAGAGCAGTGGGTACACCCCTAAACAAAGGCATGGGGAGGGGTGACCTGTATGGAGCGGCAGATGCACCTACAGTACTCTTGCCATCTTGCTGGGCAGACTAGATGAACCATGCTGGTCTTTATCTGCTATATTATGATGTTACTTCCAAGCAGGCAAATCGACGGAGAAATAGAAACAGTAATGCATTTCCCTTGTACTGTGTAAAATATAAAGATAATGGATGTAAATAGGGGACAAAAGGTTGCCAAACAGGTGGGAATTGGGGACACAGCTCTAAAATTGAGTACAATCCCTGAAAATCAGGGATATCTGGTAAACTTATGCATAGGGAGAGGTATGGCCAGCAGGAAGAAGGAGGTGATAGTACCTTTGTGTAAGTCTTTGGTGAGATCTCATTTGGAGTAGTGTGTGCAATTCTGGAAACCACACCTTCAATAGGATATAAACAGTATAGAATTGGTGCAGAGGGTGGCTACCAAAATAGCATATGGGGACAGACTTAAAGATCTCCATATGTATACTTTGGAAGAAAGGTAGGTGAGGAGAGATATGAGAGACATTTAAATACTTCCATGGTATAAATGCACAGGAGGAGAGAGCCTCTTTCATTTGAAAGAGGTTTCTGCAATGAGGGGGCATGAGATGAACGTGAAAGGGGATAGACTCAGGAGTAATTTGCAGAAATATATTTTTACGGAAAGAGTGGTAGATACATGAAATATTCTCCTAGTGGAGGTTTGTAGAGACAAGGACAGTATCTCAATTCAAAAAAGCATGGGACAAGCAAAGAAGATCTCTAAATGAAAAAAAGGGATTGTAAAACAGTAGTTGGTATGGAAGGGCAGACTGCAAGACCGTATAGTCTTAGCTGCCGTCATGTTTAATCAATCTCTGAGGCCTAGCCCTCCTTCAGCTCTAGAGATGTACAGTCTTGACATATACTGATTCTTTTAAATTACCTCATGGATATGAAGGAGTTTTTTTGTTCGCACATCCAGTTTTCAAGATCTTTAAAAGGCCACTCCACAATCTCAAAGCTGCACAAGAGTACAGGAATTGCCAGCTGATTGATGGCTTATATTTTATTCCGTGATGCTAAAGCACTTTTCAAAAATGATTTTGTCCTCTGTAGTATTCTTTACTGATCTTTTATCTCAATAATTTCTGCTTGAGTACTGTTCCTTCTTCTTCTCTGAGATATTAGTATATACCTCCTGTTCAAGGTCCTTGATGTCATAGCCCTCGGCCAGGGAGATGTTTTCCATTTTACTCAATTTTCTTCTAAAAAAAAAAAAAGTTGCCTTAAAAAGTTGACTTAGCACATTTGTCAAGGCCAAAGGTTATCCTGATGTCATCATAAAAGCTTTTCATCACACAGAGTTTCTCTGCTAATTGTTGGTCCCTGGAACCTGTAGAGCTTCAGATCATCTACAAATAGCAAATGGAATGGTATCTCTGGGTGTTGCTTTCTTTAGGATTCAGGCTAAATCCGTATCCCAAAGAGTTGATGAAAGTACTCATTGAATTAAATGCCATACAAAACAGAAGTGATGGCAGGGAATCTCTCTGAAATATTCCTTGCTGAATCTTACTGTTAGGAATGATATATTGGCCATCTTGATACTTCAAAAAGAGTGCAGTTTGCCACATAGTCAGGGTAAACTTAATGTAGTCTATCAAACCAGGATTTATTTTATACATTTCAAGGCAATTTATTATCCAAGCTTTCTTATAATCAATCCATGCTATACTGAGATTTCTGCTTTTCTCAGCACTGGCTTTGATGGTCTTATTCAACACTGAGTGATCTTTGGTTCCATATGCTCCTCTCTTGTTGCCCTTTTGCTCTATTGCCATGATGTTTTTGGACTCACTGTGATCATATATTCTGTCTACATCTATGGCAGTGAACACCTTATAGATTATAAGTAGACAAGTTACTGGACTGTAATTTTTGGGAATGTTACTTTGGTTCCCCTTTGGAAGGAGAAATGTTCGTTCTGTTGTAAGTCATTCTGGTGTTAAGTCTGGCTGCTTAAACAATTGATTTTTGCAGTTTGCCAGGTCTTGATGGCATGGTAACTATTTGAGCCAAAAATTGGTCACTCCATCTGGGCCAGGGCTCTTCCACTTTGGGACTTGTTTTAACCTGCTTTTAGGCTCTTTTGTTGTTACTGCAGGCCATTCCATAGGTTTGATGTTTCCTTTTTCTAAATGCTCCCATATGCAGGGTAAGCATTCTGCTTCTTGATTGTGCCCTATAGGAGTTCTACTACTACTACTGAGCATTTGTATAGCACTACAAAAGATACACAGCCCCTGCTCATCAGAGCTTACAATCTAGTCAAGACAGACAACACAGAAGGTGTAGACAGGGATACATCTAAGGGGAATGGTAAAGAAACAAGATGATCAGGTGAGTCAAGATCCAAAAGCAGCAGCGAAGAGGTGAGTTTTCAGCCTGGATTTGAAAAGGGTCAGAGAAAAAGCCTGGCGTACAGATACAGGTAGTTGTAGCACCCTAAGCCAACTTTTGCTTTAGCGTCCCCTCCCTCCACCCCGGGTCCGATCTTTTATAAGAACATAAGATATGTCATACTGGGTCAGACCAAGGTCCTTCGAGCCCAGTATCCTGTTTCTAACAGTGGCCAATCTAGGTCACAAGTACCTGGCAGGTTCCCAAAGACACAGTGCAAGCTGTGCAAATAGGGGTAAATTTTCAGTCGATTGGCTTGTTAAATGTCAACCTCCCATTTAAGTTAAGAACATAAAAACATAAGATATGCCATACTGGGTCAGACCAAGGTCCATCAAGCCCAGTATCCTGTTTCCAACAGCGGCCAGTCTAGGTCACAAGTACCTAGCAATTTTCCCCAAAGACACAGGGGTCACAATGCTTGTACTGGGGCAAGCAGTGGATTTCCCGGGTCCCCTTTAATAATGATTTATGGATCTTTCTTCCAGGAACTTGTCCAACCCTTTTTTTAAACCCAGCTACATCAAAGCGTAGTTATTCACCTGTAACAGGTGTTCTCCAGGAACAGAAGGAATCAGTCCTCACATATGGGTGACATCGGCGCCGACGGAGCCCACGTAGAGCATTTCCCCAGTTTTCAAAGAAAGCCTTTGTGAATGCTACCATGCATAAGTGGTCCCCTTCCTGCCCAAGGGTGCCATCTTGCTCAGTCAGATGACATAGCTAAGATGGCAGTCAGTGAAAAACAAAAAGGACAGCAACTCCAAGGGGAGGAAGGAGGGTTGTGAGGACTGATTCCTGCTGTTCCCAGAGAACACCTGTTACAGGTGAGTAGCTACACTTTCTCCAGGAACAAGCAGGAAGTCAGTTCTCACATATGGTACTCCCTAGCTCCAGGCTGATGAGGACCGAAACACGACAGTACCAATTGTGACCGGCTGGATGGTCGTGAGTTGCAGAAGGTGAGTCCCTGCTGAGAGACTGCAAGACCCTAGCATCCAGCAACACTATTACTCCAGTAGCCTGAACACAGAGGGTCGGAGGGCAGGAGTTGCATACACTCCAAGAATATTATGCAGCACTGCCTGACCATAGGCACCTTCCCTGCAGGATTTGCTTTCCAGGCAGTAGTGTGCTGCGAACGTGTGAATGGATGACCAAGTGGCGGCTCTGCAAATTTCTGTCACCGGCACAGAACAGAGGTGGGCCTCTGACATGGCCATCACCCTCACGCGATGTGCTGTGATCTGGTGCTCCAGGGAGAGGCTTACTCACTCATAAGCTAGGGCGATGCAGTCTGCCACCCAAGAGGATAGGGTATGCTTCGTTACAGGGAACCCCAGTCTGCTGGGGTCATAGGACACAAAAAGCTGAGGTGCTTTGTGGTGGCCCTGGGTCTGCTGCAGATAGAAGGACAGGGCCAGTTTACAGTCCAGTGTATGGAGTATGAGCTCCTCCCTGCCAGCATGAAGCCACGGGTAGAAGGTAGGGAGTACGACCTCCTGGTTGAGGTGAAACGGGGATACCACCTTTGGGAAGAACTTGGGGTGAGTGCAGACCACTATCCTGTTCTTGAAGAACATGGTGTATGGGGAATCCACCACCAGTGCTTGAAGCTCACTGACTCTGCAAGCTGAAGACAGGGCCACCAGGAAGGTCACCTTCCAGGATAGGTATCTGAGGGGGTAGGTGGCCAGTGGCTCGAATGGCCACCTGCCACATTGAGGTCCCATTCTGCCGCCGGAGGGCAGATAGGGAGCTTGGCTAACAGAAGGCCCCTGGGAAACAGGAAACCACGGGCTGGCTAGATAAGGGCTTTCCCCCCACTGGGTGGTGGTGAATGGCTATGGCGCTCAGATGAATCTGGACTGAGTTAAATTTCAGCCCTGCGTGCAACAGATGCACTAGGTACTGGAGTACCAGCTGGACGTGGCAGGAGAATGGGTTCTCCTTTCTATCTGCACACCACATAGTGAACCTGCACCACTTAAAGTCATAAGCCCTACTCATGGAGTGCTTCCTGGAGGCCATCAGGATTTCCTCAACCTCTTGTGGTAGGTTGAGCGGGGCCAAGGCTACCATCTCAGCAGCTAGGCCATTAGAGTCAATGACCCCACATTGGGGTGCAAAAGGGAGCCCTCCTCCTGAGACAGGAGGTCCGGGGCTTGACCCAGGGGTACTGTGAGTGCCTCTGCCAGCGAGAGCAGTAGTGGAACCAGGGTTGCCTGGGCCACCTGGGAGCAATCAGTATCACTGATGACCTCTTGTTCTGAATTTTGAAGAGTCTTGGTGTCTGCCACAACCCTCTGTGGGTACGACTGCCTGGAGCAGAAGCGAGCCAGCTGCATGTTGTTGAGAGAGGTGAAGAGGTACATCTCGGGCCAGCCCCAAAGGTGGAAGAGCTTCTTCACCACTGCAGGGTTGAGATGCCACTCGTGAGGGTGCAGGACTCTGCTGAGTCTGTCCGCCAGGTAGCTGTCCTGGCCCGGGCGGTGGACTGCTCGCAGAAGCATGCCATTGCACACTGCAAAGCAGAGGAGGGCTACAGCCTCCTGACAGAGGGAGTTCAAGCCCGTGCCCCCCTGCTTGTTTATATAGAACATTGTGACCTGGTTGTCAGCCTGAATCAGCACAGGTCTGTTCCTCAAGAGGGAGCAGAACGCACGTAGGGCAAGGAATACTGCCCAGAGTTCCAGGAGGTTGATCTGTAACAGAGACTCCTCCCTGGACCAGCATCTCTGAGTGTAGCGAACTCCGCAGTGAGCTCCTCAGCCCTGGAGAGAGACATTTGTGATCAGGGTACACTATGGTGGGGGCGCCTGGAAGGGCATTCCTGCTTGGAGGAGGCCCAGGTTTTGCTTCTAGTGGAGGGATCTCACCAGCTGGTGGGAGACCCTGACCTGTCCCGGAGTCAGCCCATGGCGTGGGTCCACTGAGAATGCAGGCACCACTGGGCTGTCCGCATATGGAGGCGGGCTAGGGGTATGACATGGACCATGTAGGCCATGTGTCCCAGCAGTTGGAGGAGAGCTGGCACCGTTCTGTGGTGTTGGACCTCCCCTACCAGCTGTTTGAGGCATTCTGCCATGTCCTGAGGGAGGGGGGGCTCTAGCCCGCACCGTGTCCAGCTGAGCACCGATGAACTCTAGATCTTGCACCAGAAAGAGATGTGATTTGAGGTAGTTGATGATGAACACCAGGTGCTGCAGGAGGAGGATGGTACGTCTGTGCCCTGACTGGCCTCTGTGGCTGTGCCTTCTCTGATGAAGACAAACAACCCTTGTAGGCACAGATGAGTGGCTACCACTGCTCGGCACTTTGTGAATACTCTTGGAGAGGAGGCCAGGCCAAAGGGAAGTACCCTGTATTGGTAGTGACCTCTCAGGTATTGCTGGTGAGATGGGTGGAGCAGAATGTGAGTGTTGGCATCCTTTAGGTCCAAGGAGCAAAGTCAATCTCCCTGATGGAGGAAAGGCAACAGTGTCCCAAGGGAGAGCATTTTGAACTTCTACCTCACCAGGAACTAGTTCAGGTCTCGGAGGTCCAGGATGGGCCTGAGACCTCCGATTCTGTTGGGGACAAGAAAGTACCTTGAGTAGAAGCCCTTGCCCCAGAGGTGCTGGGGAACAGGCTCTACTGCCATGTCCCTTAGTAGACATACTAACATAGAAACATAGAAAAATGATAACAGAAAAAGACTACATGGCCTATCTAGGCTGTCCTTTCATATCAATAACTACAACAGTCCTCTGAGAGCAAGAGGGCCTGGTGAAGGAGAGGTCATTGCTGGCTCTCCTGGAAAATGCCCTGGAGGTGGCAGCTGGAAGTGGAAGTGGTAACCCTCCTTCACTACCTGGAGCACCCACTGGTCCAAGGTGACCTCCGGCCACTTGTGGGCGAAGAGTTCCAGGCGGCCCCCAGTGGGCTCGTGAGGGTCTCCCAGGGGGAGGGAGGTCCCACTCTGGGAATCAAAAGCTCCTACCAGGTGGAGCCAGAGCTGATGTCTGCGGTTTAGGACCTTTTGGCTTCCTGGGCCCATGTCCCTGGCCCTTGGGCTGGGATCCCTGCTGTTGCTGGCTTGGGAAGGCTTGGTAGTGGTGACTCTGATGAAAAGGGCCCTTCTTCCTCGAGAAAGTTTGCCTTTTCCCCGAGGTTTTCTTACCGGGAAGGGTAGAGGTCTTCTTTGAGAGCCTCTGCCTGGTCACCACCTTGGCCTCAATCTCGGCCAACTTTTTGGTCATAGGTTTTCCAAACAGGTTCTCCCCAGTGCAGGGGACATCCAGAAGCTTTTCCTGGACCCATTGCTCGAGGTCCGAGGTCTGCAGCCAGGCCTGGCACTGAGCACCTATGTCTGCGGCTGCTGCCTCAGCTGCAGCCTCGAAACTATTGTAGGCCGTCTGGGACAGGAACTTACAGCAGTCCCGGATGATGGCCACCAAGGTCTGGAATCTTGCAGGGGTTCCCCGGTGAGCCCTGCTGAGAAGCCTGTGAGCTCCTGATTGAGACTCTTAAGATACATCCCTATGTAGAGCACATAGGTTTATTATTTATTTATTATTTATTTATTACATTCTCTTATATACCGCGCTATTCTGCATCAGTGCGGTTTACATTGAACAGGGCATTATAACTTGGAGATAACTATTTTACAGGGAACATGGGCAATGGAGGGTTAAGTGGCTTGCCCAAGACCACAAGGAGCACCTGTGGGACTAGAAACCCCAGTCCTTCCGGCCCAAGGTTGCTGTCCTCTAGTGGGATTTGAACCTCTGACCTTCCGGCCTGAAGTACCTTGCCCCAACCACTAGGCCACTCCTCCACTCCAGCAGCCCAACATGTATCCCTGGAAGCACTTATGCCCCAGGGTGTCGAGGGCTCTGGCCTTTCTACCTGCGGGTACAGATGAATAAGTCTTCTGACTTTTGAGTTTCTGCATTGAAGACTCCATCACCATGGAATTTTAGGGTAGCTGGGCCTTCTGGAAGCCTGGACTCCTCTTGATATGGTAGATGGCGTTGAGGTGTCGGCTGACCACCGGCACTGAGGCCGTGGTCTCCCACATCCGTAGGAGCAATGGTCAAGGATAGGTTGTACCGGCACCGACAGAGCTCCTTTAGCGGAGACTCATACTGGAGGAACTCCAGTTCTTCAGTGCGCGGTCCTCCTCGGAATCGATCGGGACCAAGAGGGCTCGGGCCATGTCCCAGATGAAGTCATGGAATGCCATGTCCTCAGGTGGGGAGTGGCACTGGAGTTCCAGAGCAGATGGCTCTGAGGGAATGTTTTGGTATCGCGAGGTCTCGGGGGAGGCCTCAACGTCATTCTCCCAGTCTGACTCCGAGGGCATCGAGGAGTCCAAGGCTTGGAGCTCCCATGCTGCAAGGCCTGTATTGGGGAATTGGCATCCCTCGACCGGTCTCGGGTCAAACTCCCGGAAACTAGCTGGGGAGGACCGGACACCCAAAGATCGGGACTGGGACCTCGATTGGTGCCAAGGGCTAGCCTGAGGCCGATAGCGCTTGGGGCCCAGCTCAACACCCAGGGACACCACCGTAGTTGGGGGCCCAGTTGTTTGGGTAGATGATGGGGATGAACTTGCATGGTCAGAATGGCAGAGATACTCTGTTCCAGGACCACCATTCTGGCCTCGATGCCAGAAGGCTCAGCAGCTTTCGCAGGGTTTCGAGCCTGGCACCGGCACTCTGGTGAACGTGTCCTCGATGAGGACTGTGGCCTCGGGGAGCCTCGCACAGTCACCATCGGCCGAGGACGCCTTTCTAGAGACCTTAGGGGGGTGCTGCTCGGAGTCGCCTAAGTCCTTCCGCAGGATCCTACTGGATTTCCCCAGTGGAACCTTGACTGTCTTCGAGGAGTTTTTCTTTTTTTTGCCAGGATCCAGCGTCTTTCTGGAGGAGCCACCGCTGTGGGACTCTGAAGACATCTGAGCCTCACGGGAGGTGCTCAGCTTTGAGCTCAGCATCGGGGAAGCCGGGGCTGAGCCGGACCATGAGAACATCTTCTCCTGCAACTTTGACCTTTTATTGTTGGACTGAGGGGTCATGGCCTGACACAGGCCACAGGAGGTACTGTCGTGGTCTGGGCTGAGACAGTGTAAGCAGCAGTCGTGGATGTCTGTGACAGACATAATTTGACTGCAACGATCTCACTTTTTAAAGCAACCGGGAGACATGGACATTTGATTACATGCTGAGTGAAAAAATATTTTCTCTTATTAGTCTTAAATAGGTTACCCTGTAGCTTAATTGCATGTTCCCTAGTCTTTCTATATTTTGATGGCGTAAACCAGGGGTGTCAAACTCCAGTCCTGGAGGGCTGCAAACCAGTCAGGTTTTCAGGGTGTCCCTAATGAATATGCATGAGATATATTTGCATGCACTGCCCCCATTGTATGCAAATATATCTAATGAATATTCATCAGGGGCATCCTGAAAACCAGACTGGTTTGTGGCCCTCCAGGACTGGTGTTTGACACCCATGGCGTAAACAATCAATTTACCCATTCCACTCTGTTCATTAATTTATAGGCCTCTATCATATCTCCCCTCAGCCGTCTCTTTTCCAGATTGAAGAGCCCTAATTTTTTGAGCCTTTCTTCATAGGGGTATTCTTCCATCCTCTTTACCATTTTGAAGATTCTTCTCTGTACCTTTTCTAATAACACTATATCCTTTTTAAGATACGGCCACAAGAATTTCACACAATATTCAAGATGCGGTCACACCATGGAACAATACAGAGGTATTATAATATCCTTTGTTTTATTCTCTATTCCTTTCTTTATGATTCCTAGCATTCTATTTGCTCTCTTGACCGCCACTGCATACTGGGTGGAGTGTTTCAACATGTTATCTATGATGATGCCTAAATCTTTTTCCTGGGTGGTGGTTCCTAATGTGGGACCTTGCATCGTGTAACCATCGTTTGGGTTGTTCTTTCTTGGGTGCATAACTTTGCACTTCTGCACATTAAACTTCATCTGCTATTTCGATGACCAGTCTTCCAATTTATCAAGGTCCTCTTGCAAGTTTTCACAATCCTCTTGGGTTTTAACAGCTTTGAATAATTTTGTATCATCTGCAAATTTGATTACCTCATTCATTATTCCCATTTCCGGGTCACTTACAAATAAGTTAAAAAGCAGTGGACCGATCACAGATCCCTGGGGTACTCCTCTATTCACCTTTCTCCATTGGGAAAATTGGCCATTTAGCCCAACCCTCTTCTTTCTGTCTCTTAATCCGTTCCTGATCTACAACAGTACGCTGCCTCCTATCCCATGATTTTTTAATTTTGCCAAGAGTCTCTCATGAGGGACGTTGTCAAAGGCTTTCTGAAGGTCCAGATACACTATATATATAAGTTAATCTGTGTATTCTGTGTCACTATCCATACAGATAGTAGTGCGGAATATACAGAGAGTGATGGCGTGGTCATTGTCTTATCTCTTTAGGCTAGGCCTAAACTAAATGTCTAACGTATCTGAACAGTGGCTGAATATTGCCACTATCTGGATAATTTCCTGGCCTACCCTTGCTCCTCCTCTAACATGCCCCTCAAGAATACAGAGAATATTTGGCCATTCTGCAATTTAAAAGCCTCATACTATCTGTATATTTTTGAAAATACATGGTTAGGCTCATTATGCATTTGCCAATGAACTCCTAATTGTCTTTGAATATCAGTCTGATAGGGCACAATTATTCATTCATATGAGCCACTCCCAGACTCGCCAATTAAACTCTCCCAACAACAGATACAGAGCAGAAGAAAGGTGTTCCACTTTACATCTCAACATACAAAAAAATTATATTTAGATTCTAGTTTCACATCAGTGACAACACCACTAACTCCCTCCACAGCTAGACATTGTGCAGTATAACAGAAAACCCTGCAAATGGACACTCAACACCAGCACCAAGCCTACCTATGGATAATCAGCACTGCAAATATTCTAGAGCACCAGTGGAAAAGAGAACAAGCTGAACCTCCACAGATTCCTAGAGAAAACCGACATGGTAACAGAATCCCTTATCTCAGGTGCACATGGAAAACACAGACCACCACCAATTAAAGAGTAAGAAACTACAAAAGGCAAAAACTGAAATGGAAAACCTACAAATCAGACACCAAGCTGTGAAACATGAAAGAAAGAGGAACAGAAATGCATTTCCTCCTGTAATGGATTATAAGAAATGCACATTTCAAAGTTGACATATTTTATTCTCTAGAAACTGACACTCTTTTGTACCTTTCTTGTCTGATCATCTTAACAGTTGGTTTGATCCCAGTTTCTCTTTTGTACTTCCTCGTCCTAAGTCCTAAGTCTTCTAAGTCCTTCTCGAAGACCCAATTCCATTTTCCGTTTTTTCACACTCCCTGTTTTCTTCGTCCTTTTCTTCCTTACATCTCTCTCTGACATTGATCCTTCTGTTTCTCTTATTTGCATTTTATCTAACTACAGCTTCATTCTGTTCCTCTTTCTCTGTCCTACAGTCTTCAGGCTTCTTCTCTTCACCTACTTACCTGCTTTTCATTTCCTAATCTTACTTCTAGTCCTTCCATTCCACATCTGTATCATTCCTTTGCCAGCATCCTACACCCCCCCCCCACCATCTTTTACTCACTTTCTAGACTACCATTTCCTCCCTCTGTACTCCTCTCCTCCCCAGCCTCTTTTAACATCTTCTGCTTCTTGTCTTTTTACCAGCTTCAACTCATTCCCTGACACTTATCATCTGTCCATCTCCAGACCCTTTTTTATGTTTTACCCCCATCTAGGCTTCCATTTCCCCTTTCACTTCTCCCATTTTTACCCTCTTTCACCTGCTTCCTGTAGCTCTCATCCACTCCATAGCACTCTGTCCTTTCCAACTGCCCCCAAACCCTCCAGGTCCTTCAAACCTTCTCCCCTCCCCATATTTCTGCACTTGGTCTCACAGACCGATTCATACCCCTCACCCAATCACTTTGTCCTCACTGTCCTCTTAATTTTTAGTCAATTTCTTAGTCTCCACTATCCCCTCAAGCAATTCAAATTCTCACTTACAATCCCACCTAAGCCCTGAGTCCCTACTTAAAATCCCAATACCCAGCCTATCCTAGAGGCTTTCTTCCGTTTTCTCACCCAGTCTTAGAGTGTCCACCTGTCAGAGTCCCTGCTGCCTCCTCCTCCCCTTCCCCAGCACCCACCCATTTTACTTCCTTCTCCAGTATTCATTAACCCTGTCTTTCCTCCTTCTTACCTGGCATGCATTCTTATACCCCTCCCTCTCAACCTTCCCTTGGTTGACTTTACTTTTTCCCCACTCTCCACAATATCTGTTGTCCTCTCCCTTATTTATTATTATTATTATTTATTACAATTTCTTATATACTGCACTATTTCGTATCAGCGCGGTTTACATAAAACAAAATGACCATAACAACTGTTTGGCTTCACATAGAACAGGAGTAACAACTTGGATAACATATTTGGCTTTACAGAGAACAGGAGTAACAACTTGGATAACAAGGGGGATACAAACTGAACTAATTAAATATGTACAATGAGATTGAATGCTAAGAATTTAGGATGCTACATGTGTACAGTGAGGTTGTGTGCTAATATTGAGATGTTCTCATTCCCTTCTCATTCCCCCAGCATCTCTCTTTTTTCCTACTCCAACCCTAGCATTTCCCAGCATTAGCCCCCTTTCAGTCTCAGGACCCCAGCCTTAGAATTAGTTTGCTTCCAGTCTCAGCCCTTTTCAAGTCCCATCTCCCCAGACCTAGTATCAGCCCATTTCCAGTCCCTCCCCAGCCCCAATATCAAACCATTTCTAGTACCAGTTCTCAGCCCCAGTATAAGCCATCACTCCCCCTCCCTGGAGCAACCCAGTCACAGGAGCATTTACGTTTGCTCCTGTGACTGTATTAAATGAAAGCAGATGCTCTCGTGGCTGTGTTAAGGCTTCACACAGCCACAGCTGGGGAGGCAGAGGGCAGGCTGGATTACAGTGAGGCAGGCTTCCTGTGCTCGTATTGTGGTGTGCCCTGAACCAGTGTCTCACTGGCTCATCTCTTAAGCTGGCCCTGCCTATAGAGTCCTCATATAGTTTTCTCCAGCTGTTTCTGTTTCAGCTTTGGTTAGTGGTGTCTTTACTGTATTAATGATATTTCCCAGTTCCCTGTAGAATTGTTTTGAGTTCTCTCTAGTTGATGTTGATAGCTTTCTTTTCTGTTTTCTTCTTATCTTCACAGTTTTGGTGATTCCGCTGCTACTTTTAATTTAATGTGGGACATATAATTTCAGGTCATCTTTCTTTTAATGCAGTAAGCTTCAGCTTGGTGTTTTGGATTTTCCTCAATATCTTTGATGATCTGAATCCTTTTCGATATCCATCTATCAGAAATACCTCCACACGCAATGATTTTAGTTTTCCTTCGATGTACTTTGTCCTAGGAGGAACTGTTATTGTTCTCTTTTTCTTCCTACCCTGCACTATACTTGGTAGTAATAATTATAGCTGCACAATATTGCATTTGATTTTATTTCTGTGATGTCAGTAAATGGCCCCTTTATACAGAATATGGCCTTTCTTTTCTTTTCATTTATTACAATTTGATATACCGCCCTTCGAGGGACATCAGAGCTCTTTCATCTTAACTATCTTACTTTTAACCTTAGGTATGAAATTGAACTTGAGTAATCTCTCCCTTGCCTGGAGCCCAACATATTCATCTCTTTCCACGTGGACTAGGAGTTCTAGCTTGAATTCCTCCCCTTCTGGGTTTTTCTCCACCCTTTATTCCTCCTCTTCAGTCGATTTCTTGACCTGTCGTTTGTTGATCTGCACTTCTAGATCTTTAAGCTCCATCTCCCCCTCAACTGTTCTTTCTTTTTCTGTGTATACCTTTCTCACCCATGTCTCTACCACCACTCTGTTGCACAGAAGCCCTTTGTTGATTCAAGGTGCTACATTCACATATTTCTTTACTTTAAAATTAAAGATCTTAAATTTGCAATCAGTTGCCTTGAGGCCCCCCTCTTTTCCCTTTGCTCTGTTATTGTAACCTTCCCTTTCTCTTTTCAGCTGTTCAGCTCCCATATCACTGGCCAGTCACCCAGGCCCCCAAACTTGATATATTTTCAGTAGGGTATCATGCACGAATCTTTAAAAAATTCATTAAATTAATATAGGCTTTCCCTAAATTTCATTAAACATTTAGGGTCAACATTCCAACTGAGAGGAAAGCCACTCACTTTGTTACTTACATTTATGCAATGTTTCTCCTTGATGAAATGTGTGAGTGACTGTCATTACATATTGCTCCTAAGGAAAGGGCAGTGAACTCGTGAAATGGTATTTTAGAAGTGATGTCTATGAAAAATATGGGATATCCAGAGCAGAATATCCAAAAATCACTGACTCCATCCCAAAAATTGAATGTCCCAGTAACCAATTCTAGAGATGGGCCCCACTCAAATAGCAAGCTGGTTATATCTAATAATGTAGGCTATTTTACAAATGTGGACATCCCTGAAGAACACTCCCTCAGAACGGGGCTTGGACGTCCCAGCCAGGCTTTCTAAAATGGCTCCGGGGCATATCATGATTTGCACATCTAAGTGCCCGTTTTCAGACATCCAACTTACTAATACAGCTTCTAAAATATCCCCCATAGTCTGTGAAGAAGTGAGCTGAGCAAAGACTATTTTTTCTCTTATTCGAATGAATATGATACGACACAGTATAATTGTATACAACCTCTTAGTGAAAGCCTCTATTTCTCCTGTCACCTAATGACTATCATCGCACTCCTGCATGAAGGCAGGGCCATCCCTAGCCGCCCACCCATCCTCATTGATTCACCACTTGAGAGAGCTGCAGGTACACTTCCCTGCTCCTATAAACTGCTGGAATTTCCAGGGGTAATGAGCATTTCCTGTTTCTTGTAATAAACAAGGAATGCTTATTACCACCTTTAGAAACGCCACAGTCCAGCAGTTTATAAGATAGCAGAGCCGCCGGAGCGGCTTTATCAAGCGTTCCCGTGGCTCTCTCAAGTGGTGAATCAATGAGGATAGATGGGTGGCTAGTGATGGCCCTGCCTTCATGCAGGACTGCGAGTGGTGGGGGCGCCAATGGCAGCAGATACAAGAGGGAAGAAAGAGGGAGCTGGAAGGCAGCTGACATGGGGGATGGGAGTGTAGAAGGGAGCTGAAAAGAGGGGAAGGAGGGGGTGGAAGGGAGCTGACACAGGGGATGGGAGTGTAGAAGGGAGCTGAAAAGAGGGGAAGGAGGGGGCTGGAAGGGAGCTGACACAGGGGATGGGAGTGTAGAAGGGAGCTGAAAAGAGGGGAAGGAGGGGGCTGGAAGGGAGCTGACACAGGGAATGGGAGTGTAGAAGGCAGCTGAAAAGAGGGGAAGGAAGGGACTGGAAGGAAGCTGACATGGGGGGAGGGCTGGAAGTGAGCTGGAAGGAGGGGACTGGAAGGAAGCTGACATGGGGGAGGGCTGGAAGTGAGCTGAAAAGAGGGGAAGGAGGGAGCTGACAAGGGGGGAAGGTGGGGGCTGGAAGGGAGCTGATGGGGGGGAGGAGAGGGATGGAAGGAAGCTGGAGTATAGTGTGCAATTCTGGAGACCGCACCTTCAAAAGGATGTGAACAGGATGGAATCGGTGCAGAGGGTGGTTACTAAAATGATTAGTGGTCTTCATTATAAAGCATATGAGGACAGACTGAAGGATCTTAATATGTACACCTTAGAGGAAAGGCGGGATAGAGGTGATATGATTGAGATGTTTAAATACCTCCGTGGCATGAATGTTCAGGGAGAGAGCCTCTTTCAATTGAAATCAAGTTCTGCTACGAGGGGACATGGGATGAGGGTGAAGGGAGATATATTCAGGAGTGATATGCGGAAATATTTCTTTACGGAAAGAGTAGTGGATCCATGGAATAATCTCCCAGTGGAGGTGGTAGAGATGAGGACAGTAACTGAATTCAAAAAAGCATGGGACCAACACAGAGGATCTCTAAAGGTAAAAAGGGGACTGTTGTAGTTGTTGATATGGAAGGACAGACTAGATAGGCCATGTGGTCTTTTTCTGCATCATATTTCTATGTTTCTATGTTTCTAAGCTGACACCTGGGGATGGCACTGAAAGGGGGATGGACAGAGGGTAGGGTGACTGGAAGGGATCTGACATGGAAGGGGCACTGGGAGTAGAAGTGAGCTGATACCTGTGATGGCATTTGGACTAGAAGGGGCTGGACGGTGGGCAGGGAGGGGGACTGGAAGGGAATGGACACCAGTGGCAGTGCTGAAAATGCAAGGAGCCAACACTGGAAGGTACTGGAAGGGAAGGTCTGGAAAGGGGCTGATACTGGGAAGGGTTACTGTGAATGGACATAGGCTGATACTCAGGGAGGTGCTGGGACTTGAAGGGGGCTGATGCTGAGGCTGGACAGGAAATGGGTTTATGCTGGGGGGAAGTGGAAAGTAGCTGGAACTGGAAAGGAACCGACACAATATATGCAGAGTCAGGTGGGGAAAAGAGGCAGAAACTGGGGGAGTGAAAAGGGAGAGGGGGCAGATATTTTGTCTGTTGTGGGGGGAGGGGAAGAAGCATCACTGTTGAGTGTCGACTGACTCAAAGTAGGGAATAATGGACCAGGGAAGAAGAGCTGGGGAATGGGAGGATTGGGGTGAAGTTTGAAAAGCAGTAAATAGATGTCATAAAAAAGAGGGAGATTGAGAACTGGATAGTAAGGAGTAATGAAATCTGGGTGGACAGAGAGATAGAGAAATAAATGGAAGAAAGCTGAAAGGAAAAAATCAATATCCAAGATGGAAGGAAGTGAAGAAAACAAAAGGAGAGACAAAAAATGGCAGATGGACTACATATTTTTATTTTTACTTTAGGTTGTGGTCATTTAGTCTGTATTTGGTGAGGGTCTGTGTTCTGAGTGTGTGACCGAGCCAGGTGTTCTGTTAACATGGAGTATGTACATAGGGATCTATACTGAATTGTAGTAATTTGTTCAGCTTTTCAAATAGGTGTATGAATGTTCTAGGACCCGCTGCAGTATTTATAGTGCTGCTTTTATCTGGGTAGGCTCCTTTTTGTATGAGTTTTGGAAGTTTATGCTGGTATGGTCTTGTAGATTTGGTCTTGTAGATCTTCGGTGAATTTTATAGGGTTTTATATTAGTTCACAATATGCCTGGTACTGGAGAATGGTTATGATGTTGTTAGTGAGATGATCAGATCAGATTTTTATTTTGGACTATCACAGCCTTTTGCATGATAAGTATTTACTGCTAAGGAGTTAGTTTTATTCTGGTTCTGCAATTTTCTTACAACATTAGATTTGAAGGAGAAATACTAGCATCATGTGAAAAGAGTACACAAAGGCGTTTTGGGAAAAAGGAGGGTGGGCTATAACCAACATTGATAATAATGAGGGGGTGCCAATTTATAGCTTGCAGGGGATCACCAGAAACCCTACCACTGGCCCTGCATGAAGGAGCAGAGAACTGTGAGTATACGATAAGGCACTGAGAGGTTGAGAGCCCTTCATTTCTGTGTCACTAGTGGTCATCTGCATATCATTCAGTGACTCTCTGTGAAACAGTGTTCTCTAGGCAGATGCACAGCCAAAAAGAAGTTCAGTTTGTGCTCATTTAAAATCAGTTGTCCCAATTTTGGTTCATTTTTTTGTGTTCATTTCACATATTCTTTCTTTAGGTGCACATTGCACATACATGAGAACAGATTGTATGCACATTCATTTGTAGGTATATGCATGTACAAGCAATCTGTGTGTGCTTTAAATGGGGCCCATGAATGCACACCCCTAGTGTGCTCAGTCTAGTTGCCAATGTGGAGGTGCCCAGTGTGGCACTGTGTATAAAGATCGAAGGACCCTTTCTGCCCTACTGGTGGATGCCACAGAGTGGGATTGATGCACACTGCTGGAAGAGAGTATATGAAGCATATTGTGGTGAGCCCTCCATACTATGGACCAAAGGATTTTTATATAAGCAATTCAAACTCTTTGTTTTATCTTTAGGAAACTTTTCATAAAACCCAACTGTTCTTTCACTCACATAAATGTGCTTTGGGGATGGAAGGCTACTCCTATGAAGAGAGGCTAAAAAGGTTAGGGCTCTTTAACCTAGAAAAGAGGCGGCTGAGGGGAGATATGATAGAGGTGTATAAATTAATGAATGGAGTGGAACGGATAAACGTGGATAAATTGTTTACGCTATCAGAATATAGAAGGACTAGGGGGCATGTAATGAAGCTACAGGGTAAACTATTTAAGACAAATAGGAGAAAATATTTCTTCTCTCAACGTGTAATCAAACTCTGGAATCTGTTACCGGAGGATGTAGTAAGGGCTGTTAGTATAGCTGGGTTTAAAAAAGGTTTGGACAAGTTCCTGGAGGAAAGGTCCATAAACCACTATTAAAAAGGGACCCAGGATATCAATGCTTGGCCTAGTACAAGCACTGCAGAACCTGTGTCTTTTGGGGAAACTGCTAGGTACGTATGACCTAGATTGGCCACTGTTGGAAACAGGATACTGGGCTTGATGGACCTCGGTCTGACCCAGTATGGCATTTCTTATGTTCTTATGTTCTTATGTTCTTATGCTTTCTTGGTGCTCTGTTGATGGGTCACTATTGTGGAGGATTTTTCTGCCTTTCTCTGTTCGCTTTCCACGTGATTGAGCTCTGCCCCAATCATTTTGTCCTGCATTTGATTCCATTTTCTCAGCACAGTGTGCATCTGTCTGTCAACACAAAATGCCATTAAGCACCTGTCAGCCATGTAGACAAAAAAGCATTTGGAACGAGACTGACAATGCCATTTTATTTCATGTTAACGCTGTTCAGTCATAAATATCCCCAAAACTTTTCAATCAGGATAAAGTGTACACTAATAGTGCTTTCAATGCAGTTCTCAAAATACTGGCCAGCATGAGAGGTGGGATGTAGGAGGAAGCCTCCTTCCTCGGCAAGAGAAGGAATGTCTATATCTTGCTTTTCCCATAAGATAAGGAGATGGAGGCTGGGGGAATGTGTTTTGAGAAGATAATGTATTGGTCAAGGGTGCCACAAAAGTGTCCTTTAAAAGTTCTTGATATCCTTGCAGACATTGAGCTGTGAGCTCAGAGGGAAGGAGTGTGCAGTACCGTAAACTCTCCCCAGTGGCCAGTGCGACATTGAGCTATGAGCTCAGAGGGAAGGAGTGTGCAGTACCGTAAACTCTCCCCAGTGGCCAGTACGACATTGAGCTGTGAGCTCAGAGGGAAGGAGTGTGCAGTACCGTAAACTCTCCCCAGTGGCCAGTGCGACATTGAGCTGTGAGCTCAGAGGGAAGGAGTGTGCAGTACCGTAAACTCTCCCCAGTGGCCAGAGCGACATTGAGCTATGAGCTCAGAGGGAAGGAGTGTGCAATACCGTAAACTCTCCCCAGTGGCCAGTGCGACATTGAGCTGTGAGCTCAGAGGGAAGGAGTGTGCAGTACCGTAAGCTCTCCCCAGTGGCCAGTGCGACATTGAGCTGTGAGCTCAGAGGGAAGGAGTGTGCAGTACCGTAAACTCTCCCCAGTGGCCAGTGCGACATTGAGCTATGAGCTCAGAGGGAAGGAATGTGCAATACCGTAAACTCTCCCCAGTGGCCAGTGCGACATTGAGCTATGAGCTCAGAGGGAAGGAAGTGTGCAATACTGTAAACTCTCTCCCCAGTGGCCAGTGCAGACATTGAGCTATGAGCTCAGAGGGAAGGAGTGTGCAGTACCGTAAACTCTCCCCAGTGGCCAGTGCGACATTGAGCTATGAGCTCAGAGGGAAGGCGTGTGCAGTACCGTAAACTCTCCCCAGTGGCCAGTGCGACATTGAGCTATGAGCTCAGAGGGAAGGAGTGTGCAGTACCGTAAACTCTCCCCAGTGGCCAGTGCGACATTGAGCTATTAGCTCAGAGGGAAGGCGTGTGCAGTACCGTAAACTCTCCCCAGTGGCCAGTGCGACATTGAGCTATGAGCTCAGAGGGAAGGAGTGTGCAGTACCGTAAACTCTCCCCAGTGGCCAGTGCGACATTGAGCTGTGAGCTCAGAGGGAAGGAGTGTGCAGTACCGTAAACTCTCCCCAGTGGCCAGTGCAGACATTGAGCTATGAGCTCAGAGGGAAGGCGTGTGCAGTACCGTAAACTCTCCCCAGTGGCCAGTGCGACATTGAGCTATGAGCTCAGAGGGAAGGCGTGTGCAGTACCGTAAACTCTCCCCAGTGGCCAGTGCGACATTGAGCTATGAGCTCAGAGGGAAGGAGTGTGCAGTACCGTAAACTCTCCCCAGTGGCCAGTACGACATTGAGCTGTGAGCTCAGAGGGAAGGAGTGTGCAGTACCGTAAACTCTCCCCAGTGGCCAGAGCGACATTGAGCTATGAGCTCAGAGGGAAGGAGTGTGCAATACCGTAAACTCTCCCCAGTGGCCAGTGCGACATTGAGCTGTGAGCTCAGAGGGAAGGAGTGTGCAGTACCGTAAGCTCTCCCCAGTGGCCAGTGCGACATTGAGCTGTGAGCTCAGAGGGAAGGAGTGTGCAGTACCGTAAACTCTCCCCAGTGGCCAGTGCGACATTGAGCTATGAGCTCAGAGGGAAGGAATGTGCAATACCGTAAACTCTCCCCAGTGGCCAGTGCGACATTGAGCTGTGAGCTCAGAGGGAAGGAGTGTGCAATACTGTAAACTCTCCCCAGTGGCCAGTGCAGACATTGAGCTATGAGCTCAGAGGGAAGGAGTGTGCAGTACCGTAAACTCTCCCCAGTGGCCAGTGCGACATTGAGCTATGAGCTCAGAGGGAAGGCGTGTGCAGTACCGTAAACTCTCCCCAGTGGCCAGTGCGACATTGAGCTATGAGCTCAGAGGGAAGGAGTGTGCAGTACTGTAAACTCTCCCCAGTGGCCAGTGCAGACATTGAGCTATGAGCTCAGAGGGAAGGCGTGTGCAGTACCGTAAACTCTCCCCAGTGGCCAGTGCGACATTGAGCTATGAGCTCAGAGGGAAGGCGTGTGCAGTACCGTAAACTCTCCCCAGTGGCCAGTGCTTCTGTGCACATCACTTTATCTTGCATTTTTCCTTCTCCTTCCTCCTTGCTGTGTGCTGAGGTGCAAGGGAGAAGCACTTGGGCCTCAAGGAGAAGAACATAATTTGGGTTCTAGGGAAGATTCACAGGCTGAGAGGACCAGATGTTATAAGTGGTGAAAAGGAGTTAGTCCCATACTCACTCGTTTCACTAAAGAGTTATTTCATAAGAACATAAGAACATAAGAACATAAGATATGCCATACTGGGTCAGACCAAGGTCCATCAAGCCCAGTATTCTGTTTCCAACAGTGGCCAATCTAGGTCATACGTACCTAGCAGTTTCCCCAAGGGACACAGGTTCCACAATGCTTGTATTGGTTCAAGCATTGATATCCTGGGTCCCTTCTTAATAATGGTTTATGGACCTTTCCTCCAGGAACTTGTCCAAACCTTTTTTAAACCCAGCTACACTAACAGCCTTTACTACATCCTCCGGTAACAAATTCCAGAGTTTGATTACACGTTGAGTGAAAAAATATTTTCTTTTATTAGTCTTAAATAGTTTACCCTGTAGCTTCATTGCATGTCCCCTAGTCTTTCTATATTCTGATAAGGTAAACAATCGATCTACGTTTACCCGTTCCACTCCGTTCATTAATTTATAGACTTCTATCATATCTCCCCTCAGCCGTCTCTTTTCCAGGTTAAAGAGCCCCAACCTTTTTAGCCTTTCTTCATAGGAGTAGCCTTCCATCCCCTTTACCATTTTGGTGGCTCTTCTCTGAACCTTTTCTAAAATTGCTATATCCTTTTTAAGATATGGCGACCAGAATTGCACACAATATTCAAGGTGCGGTCTCACCATGGAACGATATAGAGGCATTATAATATCTTTTGTTTTATTTTCCATTCCTTTCCTTATCATACCTAGCATTCTATTTGCTCTCTTGGCCGCCGCTGCACACTGGGCCGAGGGATTTAACATGGTATCCACAAGGACGCCTAAATCTTTTTCTTGGGTGGTGGTTCCTAATGTGGAACCTTGCATCGTGTAACCATAGTTTGGGTTGTTCTTCCCTAGGTGCATAACCTTGCACTTCTCCACATTAAATTTCATCTGCCATTTTGATGCCCAGTCTTCCAATTTATCAAGATCCTCTTGCAATTTTCCACAATCCTCCTGGGTTTTAACAACTTTAAATAGTTTTGTGTCATCAGCAAATTTGATAACCTCACTCGTTATTCCACTTTCCAGGTCATTTATGAATATGTCAAAAAGCAGCGGACCCAGCACAGATCCCTGGGGTACACCACTATTCACCTTTCTCCATTGGGAAAATTGGCCATTTAGCCCTACCCTCTGCTTTCTATCTTTTAACCAGTTCCTGATCCACAGTAGTACACTGCCTCCTATCCCATGACTCTTTAGTTTTGCCAAAAGTCTCTCATGAGGGACCTTGTCAAAGGCTTTCTGGAAGTCCAGATACACAATATCAACCGACTCACCTTTGTCCACCTGTTTATTCACTCCTTCAAAAAAACATAACAGATTAGTAAGACAAGATCTTCCTTGTCTAAAGCCATGTTGGCTGTCTCCCATTAGGTCATGACTATCTATATGCTGAGTAATTTTATTCTTTATGATGGTTTCTACCATTTTTCCCGGTACTGATGTCAGGCTCACCGGTCTGTAGTTTCCCGGATCACCCCTCGAACCCTTTTTAAAAATTGGTGTTACATTGGCGATCCTCCAATCCTCAGGTATTAGAGATGATTTTAATGATAGTTCACAGATTACTGATAGCAGGTCTGCAATCTCAAATTTCAGTTCTTTCAACACCCTTGGATGTATACCATCCGGCCCAGGTGATTTGCTACTCTTCAGTTTATCTAATAGTTGTAGGACATCTTCCCGATGTATCGATATTTCCTTCAATTCTTCCACACCTTTAAATACCACTTCAGTCGTGGGTAACATCCCTACATCTTCCTCAGTAAAGACCGAAGCAAAGAATTCATTCAGTCTCTCCGCTATCGCCTTGTCGCCTCTTAGTGCTCCTTTAACCCCTTTATCATCTAATGGACCAACTGACTCTCTCACGGGTTTTTTGCTACGAATGTACTTGAAAAGGTCTTTATTTCGCGTTTTTGCTTCCGCAGCAAGCTTCTTCTCAAATTCTCTCTTTGCCTGCCTTATCAATGCCTTGCATTTGACTTGCCAGTGCTTGTGCTGTTTCCAGGTTTCATCATTTGGCTCTTTTTTCCATTTCTTGAAAGATGCTTTTTTGGCAACAACAGCCTCTCTGACCTCAGCTTTAAACCATGCTGGCAATTTTTTGGACTTCCTTCCACTTTTCTTAAAGCGTGGAATACAGCTGGTCTGGGCTTCCAAGATAGTATTTTTCAACAACACCCAAGCTTGATGTACGTCTTTAACCTTTGCAACTGCTCCTTTTAGTTTTTTCTTAACTGTTTTCCTCATTCTATCATAGTCTCCCTTTCGAAAGTTAAAGGGTAGTACTGTGGATTTCCTTACTATCCCTCCTCCACTAATTAAATCAAAGGCGATCATGCTATGATCACTATTGCCAAGTGGCCCCAACACCCTTATCTCTTGCACTACATCTGGTGTTCCACTAAGGACTAGGTCTAATATTGCTTCCCCTCTGGTCGGTTCATGAACCAGCTGCTCCAAGAAGCAGTCATTTATTTCATCTAGGAATGTCTGCAGAAGTGGATGTAATAGCTGAAGTCTCCACTTTCTTTCCTCTTAAGCTCTTCTGGATCTAGTGCAATCTGGCTTTCATCCTCTACATCCTAAAAAAATGTCTCTTGCCAAAATCTCCAATGACTTCTTCCTCACCAAATCTAAGAGCCTTTACTCGACCCTCATCCTTCTTGCCCTTTCTCTGCTTTTGAACTTGTTGATCACTACTTCCTCCTCGATACTCTGTCCTCGCTTGGATTTAGGGGCTCTGATCTGTCCTGGGCTTTCTTCTTATCTCTCCCAGCTCTCTTTTAGTGTATGTTCTAGTGGATCATCCTCTACTGCCACCTGCTTTCAGATGGTGTACCTCAGAGCTCTGTCTTCGGACCTCTCCTCTTCTCTCTCTACACCCAGTCCCTTGGTGCACTTATTTCCTCCCATGTACCCAGTGCCATCTTTATGTTGATGACTCTCTGATCTACCTCTCTATGCCTGAAATCTCTCCAGGAATCCAGACCCAGATATGCCTGTTTATCCAACAGTGCTACCTGGATGTCTCATCGCCATCTGAAATTTGACAAGGCCAAAACTCCTTATTTTTCCCCCTAAAGCCCTTTCCTCCCTTCTCTATGTGGATGACACTACACCTCTCCCTGTTTCCTCAGCTTGCAACCTTGGCATCATCTTTGACTCTACTCTGTCTTTCTTTGCACACATCCAATAGATAACTAAAACCTGTCACTTCATTCTCTATAACAGTGATGGCTAAACTTTTTGAGCCCGAGTGCCCAAACTGCCGCACAAAACCAAAGAATTTCCTCAAAGTGCCAGCACGTCATTTGCATAAGTGGTCTTATTTGCATAAATATTTGCATAATGTTACCATACACTAACTTTTAGTAAACATGTCTCTTAATGAGTGTATGGATAAAGAAAGACTAAAAGATTTCTACATTACTATAATCCAGTGCCAACCGCCAGGCACATTAGGAACTACTACAAACGCTGCCCATTTAGAACCCATAGCAAACCCGCCGTATCCTGACAGCATTACCAGGACTCACAAAGCACCATACCCTACCTATCAAAAGGCAACACTGCAAATATTAAACCAATACATTTCAGTGAATACTGGGGAAAGAGAACAAGTGGCAACGTCAAATAGGAATTTCCTCTTGTACCAAACAAAGCGCAGATGTTAATGATGCACATTTCCCAGAGCTGACATATTCCAGTTAATAAATTCAAAATAAAGAGATATCTTTCTACCTTTTGTGCATTTTTTTTCAGTTGCAATTGGTCCAGCCATTTTCTTCTGGTTTCTTCATGTTTTCTGCTAACTCTCCATCGTCTGCTGTCCATTTGTCCTTTCTTCTCTCTTCTAGTTTTTTTCCATTCTCTCTCTACATCTGCTTTAACATACTAATCTTTCTCCTTTTGCTCTTTCCTCATTCCTATTTCATCCACACAAATTTTACCCCTCCATCCTCAATCCCCAATTACTCTCCCAATACCTGGCCAATTGTAGATTTTTCATCCCTCCTACACAAAATATTTTTCCCCTCTCCATTTTACTCTCCCAGCCCCATCCCATTCTAATCCTCCCCCAACATCAGCTCCCTTCTAGTTCCAGTCTCACCCAGCATCCATTCCCTTCTTCAAGCCCCCCACTTCCCCTCAGCCCATTTCCATTCCAAGCCCCGTGCCCATCAGCTATTTGCAGTTCAAGCCCCCCACTTCCCCTCAGCCCATTTCCATTCCAAGCCCCATCCCCAACAGCTATTTGCAGTTCAAGCCCCCTTCCACTCAGCCCATTTCCAGTCCTAGCAACCCCCCCAACCCATTACCAGTCCTAGCCCCCCATAGCCCACTCCCAGTCCTAATCCCACCAGCCCATTTCCAGTCCTAACCTCCCCATCAGCCCACTCCCAGTCCTAATCCCCCATCACTCAATTTTTAGGTTAAGCCCCCCCAGCGCCTATCACCACTCCTAACCCCCCAGCGCCCATCACCACTCCTAACTCCCCCAGCCCAGCGCCCATCACCACTCCTAACCCCCCCCAGCCAGCCCAGTGCCCATCACCACTCCTAACCCCCCCCAGCCAGCCCAGTGTCCATCACCACTCCTAACCCCCCCAGCCCAGTGCCCATCACCACTCCTAACCCCCCAGCCCAGTGCCCATCACCACTCCTAAACCCCCCCACCCCAGCCCATCACTACTCCTAACACCCCCCAGCCCAGCCCAGCCCAGCCCATCA
This sequence comes from Ichthyophis bannanicus, assembly GCA_033557465.1. Taxonomy (NCBI): domain Eukaryota; kingdom Metazoa; phylum Chordata; class Amphibia; order Gymnophiona; family Ichthyophiidae; genus Ichthyophis; species Ichthyophis bannanicus. Next base: position 10,699,694 of record CM066042.1, read on the forward strand.
CTACTCCTAACCCCCCCCCCAGCCCAGCCCAGCCCAGCCCATCACCACTCCTAACCCCCAGCCCAGCCCAGCCCAGCCCATCACCACTCCTAACCCCCCCAGCCCAGCCCAGCCCATCACCTCTCCTAACCCCCCCCGCCCAGCCCATCACCACTCCTAACCCCCCCCCCAGCCCAGCCCAGACCAGCCCATCACCACTCCTAACCCCCACACCCCCCAGCCCAGGCCAGCCCAGGGAAAATTAAAAAAAAAAAGAAAACCTGTCTGCTGCCGCTGTCGGGGCCGCCGCGGCAGAATCGAGCGTGTCGCGGGGCCCCCCTGTACCCGGCAGATCCTGCCCTCCCCGTAGCAGCTCTCTCTTTGGAGCTGCAGTCAGACGCGCCGGCTTGCAGAGCGCGAGGGAAGAGTTCCCTCGCTGCTCTGTTAAGCCCGCGGGGGCTGATGGGAAGTTCCCATCAGCCCCGCGGGCTTAACGGAGTCGCGAAAGGGAAACTCTTCCCTTCGCGCTCTGCAAGCCGGCGCGTCTGACTGTAGCTCCTAAGAGAGAGCTGCTACGGGGAGGGCAGGATCTGCCGGGTACAGGGGGGCCCCGCGGCACGCTCGATTCTGCCGCGGAGGCCCCGACAGCGGCAGCAGACAGGGTTTTTTTTTTTTCGATTGCGGACCTTCCCGCGTGCCAGCTGCAAGGCCTTCGCGTGCCACAGCTGGCACGCGTGCCATAGGTTCGCCATCGCTGCTCTATAACATTGGAAAAATGTGTTCCTTCCTTTCTACACACACTAAGACCCTCATCCACTCACTAATCACCTCCCGTCTTGACTATTGTAACCTGCTTCTCACTGGTCTCCCTATGAATCATCTCTCTCCCCTTCAATCTGTTCAAAACTCAGCTGCATGGCTAAACTCAGTGCAGCTATGCTCATGTAACCCCTCTTCTCAAGTCACTTCACTGGCTCCCTATCAGTTTCTGCATTCACTTCAAACTTCTCCTACTGACCTACAAGTACATTCATTCTGCAGCTCCTCACTGCCTTTCCTCTCTTATCTCACTTTACACCCCTCCTCAGGAACTCCGCTCCTCTGGCAGATCCCTTTTATCTGTGCCCTTCTCTGCCACTACCAACTCCAGACTTCGTTCATTTCATCTCGCTGCTGCATATGCCTGGAACAATCTACCCGAGTCTGTGTGTTGGGCTCCTTCTCTAACCCTATTCAAATCCAGGCTAAAAACCACCTCTTTGAGGCTGATTTTGGATCCTGATGCTCCTCAGTCCCTTGTGCACTACTTATGTGTATCTTGGCATAGTCTAGTCCCCAGTTTCACTATGGCCCTGATTCTATAAAGCAGATAGTCCCGCTGGGACGTGCAGCCCCACTATCCGCCTTCGCAGTAGGCTGTCACCCGTTCCCTCTGCACGCACAGAGTCACTGTGTGTTCTGCAGGTGACGGGGGCAGAGTGAAGGCAGAGCGTGAGTGGGACCGACCCCCGGACATACAGGGCCGATTCCCATGATGGCCCTGTATCTTTATGTTTATCTTTATTTTGCCATTTGATAGACCGCTCTTGTCGGAACATTAGAGCGGTGTACAATAAAAGGTCCATGCCACTAAGCTATAGAAAAAGGAACGCCATACTATAATAGGAAAGAGGGAGAAAGGACAGCATAAAACAAATACAATAAGAGCACGAGACACAGACCAGACAAAAACTCAAGAGGGACAACGAACATAGGGTGGGGAAACCACAACAGAAAAAAAGGGAGATGACAGTACAAAAGCCAAACATAGTAACAGCACGAAATGCAGGCCAACAAAGACTCAGGGAGGGACGTCAGGGGGGAGGTCAAAGGCTTGTTGGAACAGATAGATTTTCAGCAACTCTTTAAACTTGGGATATGAGGGTTCCAGCCGGAGGGAGGGTGGTAGAGCGTTCCAAAGTGAGGGGCCGAGGAAAAAGAAAGCTGAGTGACGAGTCTGTTCTAGATGTGCTTGTGATGGAGAAGGTAGGGACAAGCGATTAGCATGCAGGGAACGAAGTTGACGGTACGGTGTGTGAAGGGAGATAAAATCAGCTAAGTAGAGAGGATTAGATGTGTAAATGGCTCTATGTGTTAGAATAAGAAATTTATAATGAAATCGAAAACGGAGAGGCAACCAATGTAAGCGAAACAGGATGGGAGTAATATGCTCAAAGCGGTGGGAAAATGTGATAAGACGGGCTGCCGTATTTTGAATAAGCTGTAGACGCTTAAGCTGATAAGTGGGAAGGTTAGCTAGGAAGATATTGCAGTAATCAAGTCTGATGATGACCAAGGCCAAAACTAGGGTAATCAGTGAAGTAGAAGGGAGAAGGGAACGGACAGCTCTAATATGACGTAGAGCTGCAAAAGAACAGCGAGTGAGAGTGGAGATGTGACTATGGAAGGAAAGAGAGAAGTCTAAAGTAACTATCAGATAACGGAAGGAAGAGGCAAGCGGAATTGGAGTGAGAACAATCTGAGGAACGACAGTTGGCCAAGAGCCGCTCAGAGAGACCCACATAGCTGTGGACTTTGCAGGATTTAAATGTAGAAAATTCAGGGAAAGCCAGGAGGCGACATGAGAAAGGCAGCGATTGAACTGGGAGATGTCTAGGTTCAACAGTGAAGTATGAAATAAAAGGATAATATCGTCAGCATAGATATATGATGAGACCAGATACTGCTGGATCAGAAGAGGGAGGGGAGAGAGGAAAATATTAAATAAGAGGGGTGAAAGAACAGAACCCTGGGGCACACCACAGGTAAGAGGGAACGAGGAAGAGGACTGGTTGTTTGAGTGGACGGTAAAGGAGCGGTCTGTAAGAAAAGAAGAGAACCACTTCCAGACTGCACCACGTAATCCCAAATCATACAGGCGAGAAAGAAGAATCCAATGGTCGATCAAATCAAATGCTGCAGAGAGGTCAAGAGAGACAATGAGGGTGATGTCTCCATGATCATGGGCGACATGGATTTCGTTCAGGAGAGCCAGAAGAACAGTTTCTGTGCTATAACCTGGACGAAATCCTGCTTGACGGGGATGGAGGGCATTAGTAGCTTCAACATGAGAGTTGAGTTGTATGAAAGCAAAGCGTTCCAGTAATTTAGCCAAAAAGGGAAGGTTTGAAACAGGGCGCCAATGGGAAGGCACGGAGGGATCGAGGGAAGGTTGTTTCAGAAGAGGGTAAACTATGACAGATTTCCATAGGGAAGGAAACTGGCCAGTGGATAAGCTAGCATGGTGACCATGATGGGCACTAATTGTACAGTAGGCTCGGCTAGCCAGTGGGATGGGATTGGATCAAGCTGACAGGTAGTTTTCCTAGACTTAGATAATGCTTGTAAGAGCTCTGCAGAGGTAATAGGATAAAAGGAAGACCATGTATGCGCTAGTGCCCGATTAGGGGGGGAGGGGGGCATTTGAACGGAAATAGTCAGCCTGTCAGGAGACGTAGCCGTTGAAGGAGAATGAGGAGAAGACAGTAGGAATGGCGGAGGTGGGCTCATGAAAGAGGAGCGCAAGTTCAAAATTTTCTTCGAGAAGAAGGTAGCCAGAGGTTGGGGAGCTGGAGTTTTACTTGAATGGTTATGAGTGGAGCCGGTAGAGGAGAGCTTACGTAAGATTGCGAATAGTTGCCTCAAGGAATCTGCAGCCTCAGAAATTTCTGTTACGTAAAAGGCACGCTTGGCAGATTGAATTGCCATGCGATAATTGGAATACAGTTGCTTAAAACGGGAAAGTGTTTCAGGTGTGGGGTTTGGACCACTGACGCTCTGCTTGCCAGAGCTGGGTCCGCTGAAGACGCAGGCCTGGGTGGTACCAGGGGGAATGGGCTGAACAGGCAGCCCTAGTAGTAGAGGAGAGTGGTGCTAGATTATCTAGAGCAGCGGTGAGAGTAGAATTCCATAATGAGACCTGGGAGTTGGGTGAACGTGCCGCAAAATCTGAGGGAAAAAGAAGGTGTGCAGATGGGAAGGCACTCAGTGTTGCAGGAGTGATACAGCGACACAAAGATAGAGGAGGTGGGGATCTTGGTGGAGTGGCAGTCTTTGAGAGGGGGCAAGAAACAGAGAAAGAAACACAAAAGTGATCTGACCAGGGAATGCGATGAGTGATGGGAGGGGAGATCTGAGAAGACAATGTGGCGGGTGAAAGTACTAAGTCTAAGGTATGACCAGCGATATGAGTGGGACCGGAGACATGTTGGTGAAGAGAAATATCATCCAAAAGATCTAGAAAAACCTGATCTTTTTGCCTATGAGGGGTGTCTCCATGGATATTAAAGTCACCCAAGATAATAAGTATGTCTGGGGATCGCCGGGGGAACATCTTTCTTATTCCACCTCCGAGGTGCAATAAGAGCTGGACACCCCTCCGAACCTGGCTGGCAGTCCCCCCCCTCCTCCTTCAGAGCCCAGAAGCTCCCCACCAGAACAAAGGGCCACTGTGAGTCCCTGCCCACCTGATTCGGACCCCAGCGGCCCCGTCAAGGTCGAGCAGTGGGCATGCCAGGCCATCCCAGAGCCCGATCCTGCAGCTGCGGGGCCGTCCTGTTCCTGTGGTACAGAATTGGGTCCTAATGGGCTCTTCCTGCCTTGTGGTGCCCAGATAGCCCAGCCTTAGGGAATTGGGCTCTATGTGTCTTGATTAGATCGTAAGTTTTGCTGAGCAGGGTCTGTGTCTTACATCCATATGTACAGTGCTGTGTATGCCTTGTAGCGCTATACAAATCATTAGTACTAGTGGTAGTAAGCTCTGCTGAGCAGGGACTGTGGCTTACATCTATATGTACAGTGGTACGTATGCCTTGTAGCGCTATACAAATCATTAGTACTAGTAGCTGTAAGCTCTGCTGAGCAGGGGCTGTGGCTTACATTTATATGTACAGCGCTGCATACACCTTTTAGCACTATACAAAGCATTGGTACTAGTAATAGGCTCTACTGAGCAGGGACTATGGTTTAAATTTTGTCACGCCCTTAGCCCCTTACAGACAGTGTGGAGGGGCGTGTTTGTCATAGGAGAGATTCACCATTTAGCCTTTACCTGACTGGCTGCCTTGTAATGCCTCATGGGAAAGGCAGTTCAGTCAGGAGGTACTTGGCTTTAGGTAAAAAAAAACACAATTGTAGTTGGCTTGAGTGGTAAGGCTTTGACAGAAATTTATTTATGGGGTAACGCAAAGTTCACAAAATAACACCTTTGGATTGCTTCTCCAGGATTCTTTCAGAAATACATCAGGATATAACTGAACTCAAAACAAAACAGCTTATAATGTTCTTTAGCATAAAGAAAAGTCCTTTCAACAGCCAATGCTATCAGATATGGCTAGCAGTGCTGTTTTAAAACAAACAGAAACAGCTTTTCCTAAAGCAGGCTTCTTTTCTCTCAGTCCAGAACGCTTCCCGGCTGTTTGTCTCCTTAAGCACAGGAAAACTTTCAACAAGAAGTCAAACTCTTCATAGGCAAACAATTCTCTATGCAAGGCTTTCAGGAATAGTGAAAACCAAATCAAAGCTTTTCTTACTTTCACCGTCAGCACGGCTTCAGGCTGGGCACGGCACTGGCTAGCAGCTGTTTAACAAGTTTTAATTAGACAGCTGCAGTTTGCTCAGCAAAGGTATTTCTCCTTTAATACAGGACTTTCACAAATTATCTACAGGCTCTCAGGGTTACCAGACTCTGGAGGTTTTCTTTACAGTTGACTCCCTTCCAAACCCTCTGTATTTGAAGACTGGCATAAAGAGCAATCCATGTATGAGTCTTCTTCTTCTACAGCTAGGTCTTGTTCACCCAGTTGCATTGGCTCTACCTTTGTATCTGGCTCGGAGGACTTGGCTGACTGCCTCCCGTTAGGGCAAAAGCTGTCTCTTGCAACTCTGTAGTGCTCCAAATTAGACAAGCTTCTAATGCTCCTACCTGGGTCAAGGCTTGTATCAGCTTCTCCTCTCTCATGCTCTGGCCACCATTCACCTGAGCTTCCTCGTCCTGTCCTCCAACTTGTGTTCCTGGTTCCTGCTGTTCTTACTGTTCCAGCTCCATTCCTCTTCCAGTAAGCATTCCTACTCCTCTCCCTCTCTCAGGATAATCTGACCTAGACTTAAACCTCTCAGGCTCCAGTCCCATCCCTTCTCCTCTCAGGTGTTGGAGATCAAACTGCCTCGTGGCAGCTGAGTAATTGGGGAATTAAGTGACGTAAGGGTTCCTTACCCTGAGCCTGTATTCCCTCTCCTTTTCTCTACTAGGCGCATTCTGCAACCTATTGCAGCTAGGAAATACCTGCTTTCTAGGTGTAAATGGAGTTTTATGTCTCTGACCTTGTAAAATAGGTCCTTTGATAAGGGTGAATTTCTTCTCTTTATCCCTGTCTCCTGGGTCCTGATAAGCTTCCTTATCACAATTTATATGTACAACACTGTGCACGCTTTGTAGCACTATAATATCATTAGTACTAGTAGTAGTAAGCTCTACTGAGCAGGGGCTGTGGTTTACATTTATATGTACAGTGCTATGCACGCCTTGTAGCACTATAATATCATTAGTACTAGTAGTAGTAGGCTCCGCTGAGCAGGGGCTCTGGTTTACATTTATATGTACAGCGCTGCGCACGCCTTGTAGCACTATAGAAATCATTAGTGCTAGTACTAGTAAGCTCTGCTGAGCAGGGGCTGTGGTTTACATTTATATGTACAGCGCTGCATACGCCTTGTAGCACTATAATATCAGTAGTACTAGTAGTAGTAAGCTCCACTGAGCAGAGGCTGTGGTTTACATTTATATGTACAGCGCTGCGCATGCCTTGTAGCACTATAATATCATTAGTACCAGTAGTAGTAGGCTCCGCTGAGTAGGGGCTGTGGTTTACATTTATATGTACAGCGCTACGCACACCTTGTAGCACTATAATATCATTAGTACTAGTAGTAGTAGGCTCCGCTGAGCAGGGGCTCTAGTTTACATTTATATGTACAGCGCTGCACACGCCTTGTAGCACTATAATATCATTAGTACCAGTAGTAGTAGGCTCCGCTGAGCAGGGGCTGTGGTTTACATTTATATGTACAGTGCTACGCACGCCTTGTAGCACTATAATATCATTAGTACTAGTAGTAGTAGGCTCCGCTGAGCAGGGGCTGTGGTTTACATTTATATGTGCAGTGCTACGCACGCCTTGTAGCACTATAATATCATTAGTACCAGTAGTAGTAGGCTCCGCTGAGCAGGGGCTGTGGTTTACATTTATATGTACAGCGCTGCGCACGCCTTGTAGCACTATAGAAATCATTAGTGCTAGTAGTAGTAGGCTCCGCTGAGCAGGGGCTGTGGTTTACATTTATATGTATAGCGCTGCGCACGCCTTGTAGCACTATAATATCATTAGTACCAGTAGTAGTAGGCTCCGCTGTGCAGGGGCTGTGGTTTACATTTATATGTACAGTGCTACGCACGCCTTGTAGCACTATAATATCATTAGTACTAGTAGTAGTAGGCTCCGCTGAGCAGGGGCTCTGGTTTACATTTATATGTACAGCGCTGCGCACGCCTTGTAGCACTATAGAAATCATTAGTGCTAGTAGTAGTAAGCTCCGCTGAGCAGGGGCTGTGGTTTACATTTATATGTACAATGCTGCACACGCCTTGTAGCACTATAGAAATCATTAGTAGTAATAGTAGTATTAGTGTTTCTCTCGATCCTCCTAACGCAGCAGCACATTTGGCCCTTTTGTACTTTCTGCAGATCTTCACAGCATCTCCTTTTCCCCCAGATGTTTGGTGCTTTGTGCTTTGTGCTCGTTGCTGATCCGCAGCACTGCTGTTGCCTTTGAAACCCTTGAGAGTTGTGTGAAACACTTGAGAGATCGAGAAGGGAGGGAGGGAGGGAAAGAAGAGAAATTTGTACACTGTGCTTGGCAGGTTATGAGAGCGCAGCTTTCCTTTAACGTCTGCATCACTTGTAACCTTCTTCTTCGTAGTAATCTAAACGTTCTCATCTGCTCTTGAAGTTTTTCTTCTGTGCAGGAGATTAGGAAGAAAACCCGGCAATCACTGGCACAGGAGAAGGGCTATCGTGACTGACATGTAGAAGTGTCACCATGGCAAAAGCAGAGGGCGGAAATCACTTGAAGCATATCCTCAAATGATCCTTTGGGTATTGACTTCCATGTGCTCATATAAAGAGGAAAGGCAGGAATAAGATAGAAAATATTGCTGCTCTCCAAACTGCCACAAATCTAATACCTGCTTGGCCCTAAAGTTAAGTAGACATGTGCAAACCTGGGAACTGGGCTTGACCCAGAGACTCTGGGATTTCCATTAAATCTTCAGAGCCTCCGGGGTACCTGGGAAGCCTCCCGGTATTGGCCCTTCCATCCTGTTTGCTTCAGGCCTGGAAGGGGCAGAAAGAACAGGAGGAAAGGGGCTGGATTGGGGATCAGATTAGTTCTGCTCTGCTATTCACACCTCATTCCTTATCTGCAATACCACTGTGGTCTCTGTTAATTCACCTCGTTCCTGAACTGCAGCACCGCTATACTCCATCCTGTATAGAGCTGTTGTTAAGTTACTAGATAACCTGGGCAAACCTTCAGTCTTGCACCATCCCTCCCCTGGTTATATTTCATGCCCCCTAGGCCCCTCCAACTGAGATTTGCATAATTAAATCAACAATTATAATTATCCCATAGCCCATCCTAGAGCCATCCTGTAAAACTGCACAGATGAGTATTGCTCTTTTTAACAATAATCCTTGTTTTTTTACGTGGATATGTAATGAGGGCAATTTCTGAAAGACATTTGGCCAGGGAAATGGAATGAAACTCACTCACCCTCACTGGGGGTAAAATACATGCTGATCAGTGGCAGAAGTTCAAATTATGGGCCCCCATGCAACAACTTTGAAAGGGCCCCATAGATATGGTAGCAGCTGCAAGTGGGCCCTCGTCTTCCTTTGTGATGATGGACTTGGAGCAAATCCGGACACTCGGGCAGGACTGAGTTGGGTGGGGCAGGAGTTGTCCTTCCTTGGGCATCTTTTCCCCATATATAGCTCCAGCCCAACAATCATCTCCGGCTCATCAGCGATCTCCAGCCCTTCACCTCAACACAGAGAGGGAGAACAGCTACAGACCCCAGAGTTCTTCGGAAGTGGTAAGCTCCACCCCTGCAGCCTGTGCATGGAACATGTCTTGGTCCGGGGACTTTAAATCCCTGCACACCACAGGCACTAGCTCTCTTTGACTGTTTCGGACCCCTGCTGTCTCCCCCTCACATCAAGATCAACAATCTCCGGTCCAACAACCATCTCCAGCCCATTAGCGATCTCTGACCCATCAGCAATCTCCAGCCCTTCACCTCAGCACAGAGAGAGAGAGAGAACTACAGGCCCCAATGTTCTTCGGAGGTGGTAAGCTCCACCCCTGCAGCCTGCGCACGGCACATGCCTGGGTCCAGCGACTTTAAATCCCTGCATACCACAGTCACGTCCGCGCCTAAGGGCCATGCCAAAGGGTCCTTAGGCGCAGCCCTTAGAGTGAACCACGAATGGACAAGTATTGACTACAGCCCCCTTATACTACATTTCACAGCACTATGCAGCCAACACCTCCCACAACAGGACACTTGCAAAGAGACAAACCAACAACCTTAATTAGAAGGTAAGATAAGCCCAAATCTTCACAAGGAGCTCCCCTTGTTTTCCCCACTCCAAAGACTCATTCCTCCAGTGCAGGCAGCACTCACATTCTCTGCAGACACTCAACAAAGCTCCCACATGGTGCACATAACCTCATACTCCTTTGCCTTACCACACTCCTCACCCCTACTATATCCTTAGCACACCCTACAACACACATACAGTACCAATCATACACTCATACCCCCTCCTCTCACTACTCCTCCCCCTATTAGAACGAGATCTCAAACCTATCAACATCTCATCCAAACAAGCCACTTCCACTCACAACAACAGCATCTCCTCAGAGACCAGTAAGCGACCTTTCCCCCATAAAATGCTCACTGCTCAATGCCTGCTACACATGGAGCAAAAGTCAATTTCTCACAGATTACCTGGCAACCAAATAGACATTCTATGTGTCACCGAAACTACTGATGGACCAACTCATAACGCACTACTACAGCTGGTTCATTTCCCCAAGAACACAACACAGAGGCAGAGGAGTCTTTATCCTACCCAACAAGCATCTCAACTTTCAGCCCCTCACCATCAACACAGGCAGGGGATTGGACACCATAGAGATCTCAAGCAACTCCACGTTTTGCCTTGCATATAGATCCCCCAGCACCGACCTAGATCAGCTGAATATCCTATGCAGCCACAGATCACACTCCAACCACCTCATCCTAGTAAGTGACCTCAACCTTGCTTCAACAACTCCAAAAACATCCAATGCTTTCCTGGAGGCTATGGAAATCATTGAATACATGCAGATCATCACTCAGTCAACCCATGATATTTGTCCCGCAAACCTTGCTTAGATACCATACTCTCCCACCTCCCACACTATCCACAGTCTCCTAGTCTGATCACAGAATAATCTCCACACTACTTCCCCTTTCAGATAATCAAAAAGGACCCACGACACAGGCTACAACTTTCAGATTTCAACAACTAGAAAAGAAGGACCTCCTAGAAAGAATCCTACCATGCCTCCAGAACACTTCTGATGACCTTGACACCCTCATACAGAACTGGAACGATACTATAGGCAACATAGCTATAAAGCCATACACATCTGCAACCCACCAGAGACAGCATACAGCAACATGGTATTCTCCTCATTTAAAAGAAGTCTAAAAAATAAGATGGGAGAGTTAGAATATATAGCACTAAATGAGAGGTTAGATATGATTGGAATATCAGAGACATGGTGGAAGGAGGACAACCAGTGGGACACTGTGATACCTGGGTACAAACTATATCGTAATGATAGAGCTGATCAAATTGGTGGAGGGGTTGCGCTCTATGTTAGAGAGAGCATTGAGTCATAAAGGATTAAAGTTTTGCAGGAAACAAAATTTGCTGTAGAATCTCTATGGATTGAAATTCCATGTAAAAAGGGGAAGGCGATAGCAGTGGGGGTGTACTATCGACCGCCTGGCCAGAATGAACAAATGGATGATGAAATGCTCAAAGAAATCAAAGAAGCTAACAAAAGTTACAGCGCAGTAATAATAATGGGTGATTTCAATTACCCCGGTATCGACTGGGTCAGTGTCACGACAGGACATGCTAGGGAGATAAAGTTCCTAGATGAAATAAATGACTGCTTCTTGGAGCAGCTGGTTCATGAATGGACCAGAGGGGAAGCCATATTAGACCTAGTCCTTAGTGGAACACCAGATCTAGTGCAAGAGATAAGGGTGTTGGGGCCACTTGGCAATAGTGATCATAGCATGATCGCCTTTGATTTAATTAGTGGAGGAGGGATAGTAAGGAAATCCACAGTACTACCTTTTAACTTTCGAAAGGGAGACTATGATAAAATGAGGAAAATAGTTAAGAAAAAACTAAAAGGAGCAGTTGCAAAGGTTAAAGACTTACATCAATACTATCTTGGCAGCCCAGACCAGCTGTATTCCACGCTTTAAGAAAAGTGGAAGGAAGTCCAAAAAACTGCCAGCATGGTTTAAAGGTGAGGTCAGAGAGGCTGTTGTTGCCAAAAAAACATCTTTCAGGAAATGGAAAAAAAAGCCAAACGATGAAACCTGGAAACAGCACAAGCACTGGCAAGTCAAATGTAAGGCATTGATAAGGCAGGCAAAGGGGGAATTTGAGAAGAAGCTTGCTGCGGAAACAAAAACGCGAAATAAAGACTTTTTCAAGTACATTCGTAGCAAAAAACCTGTGAGAGTCAGTTGGTCCATTAGATCAGCGTTTTTCAACCACTGTGCCGCGGCACACTAGTGTGCCGTGAGATATTGTCTGGTGTGCCGTGGGAAAAATTCCAATTTCATCCGTAACATGTGGCCTCGGCTCACAAATTAGGGTTGCCAACCGGCCGGTTTTCAGCCGGCCTGGTCGGTTTTTCCATGGCCAGGCTGGCTGCCGGCACAGTTGTAAAACCAGCCATTGAAAAGCCGGTTTTTTGCTCTGGCCGCAAGATCGGGAGCGGCCCGAGCAAAAAAACGGCTTTTGTGCCGAAGTCCGCGGCGCTAACGCGATCGCTATTCCCTATAGCAGTGCAGCCGCTGTTTCTGCTTTGTACAGAGCAGCGGCTGCACTACACTTACATTGAAAAGTAAAGAGAAACTGTGTCAGGAGCCCTCCGATCATGCAGAGCCCGAGGAAGTGATGTCATGGGGGCGGGCTCCTCACAGGCTGTCTTTCCTTTTCAAATTAACTTTAGCTGCAATAAAGTTAATTTGAAAAGGAAAGACAGCCTGTGAGGAGCCCGCCCCCATGACATCACTTCCTCGGGCTCTGCGATGACCGGAGGGCTCCTGACACAGTTTCTCTTTACTTTTCAATGTAAGTGTAGTGCAGCCGCTGCTCTGTACAAAGCAGAAGCAGCGGCTTGGGCAGAGGGGGGTGTGTGTGTGTGAGTGAACCAGCAAGGGGGGGGGAGTGTGAGTGAACCAGCAGTGGAGGGGGGGGGGGTGGTGTGAGTGAACCAGCAAGGGGGGGGGGGCGATGGTGTGAGTGAACCAGCAGGGGAGGGGGGGTAAGTGAGTGAGTGACCCAGCAGGAGGGGTGAGTAAGTGACAGGGGGGTGTGTGAGTGAACCAGCAGGGGAGGGGGTTGGTGTGAACCAGCAGGGGAGGGGGGTTGGTGTGAGTGTTTGATTCCTATTCAAGAGAATTACTTTATATATAGTCAATATAGGCACAGAGGTAAATTTTTTTTAACATTTTCTAATGGTGGTGTGCCTCGTGATTTTTTTCATGAAAAAAGTGTGCCTTTGCACAAAAAAGGTTGAAAAACACTGCATTAGATGATAGAGGGGTTAAAGGGACACTAAGAGGCGACAAGCTGATAGCGGAGAGACTAAATGAATTCTTTGCTTCGGTCTTTACTGAGGAAGATGTAGGGATGTTACCCTTGACTGAAGTGGTATTTAAAGGTGCGGAAGAATTGAAGGAAATATCGATACATCGGGAAGATGTACTACAACTATTGGATAAACTGAAGAGTAGCAAATCACCTGGGCCGGATGGCATACATCCAAGGGTGTTGAAAGAGCTGAAATATGAGATTGCAGACCTGCTATTAGTAATCTGTGAACTATCATTAAAATCATCTCTAATACCTGAAGATTGGAGGATCGCCAATGTAACACCAATTTTTAAAAAGGGTTCCAGGGGTGATCCGGGAAACTACAGACCGGTGAGCCTGATGTCAGTCCGGGAAAATGGAAGAAACCATCATAAAGAATAAAACTACTCAGCATGTAGATAGTCATGGCCTAATGAGAGACAGCCAACATGGCTTTAGACAAGGAAGATCTTGTCTTACTAATCTGTTATGGTTTTTTGAAGGTGTGAATAAACAGGTGTACAAAGGTGAGTTGGTTGATATAGTGTATCTGGACTTTCATAAAGTCTTTGACAAGGTCCCTCATCAGAGACTTTTGGCAAAACTAAAGAGTCATGGGATAGGAGGCAATGTACTACTGTGGATCAGGAACTGTTTAAAAGATAGAAAGCAGAGGGTAGTGCTAAATGGCCAGTTTTCCCAATGGAGAAAGGTGAATAGTGGTGTACCCCAAGGATCTGTGCTGGGTCCGCTGTTTTTTGACATATTCATAAATGACCTGGAAAGTGGAATAACGAGTGAGGTTATCAAATTTGCAGATGACACAAAACTATTTAAAGTTGTTTAAAACCCAAGAGGATTGTGGAAAATTGCAAGAGGATCTTGATAAATTGGAAGACTGGGCATCCAAATGGCAGATGAAATTTAATGTGGACAAGTGCAAAGTTATGCACCTAGGGAAGAACAACCCAAACTATGGTTACACGATGCAAGGAACAGGTTGGTTTTCAATTTACAATGAAATTCGTCAATGTCTGTTAACGATCATACCTCCAGGGTTAGGGAGTTCCTTAAAGTGGGAGCGTAGAGGGAGATTTCTCTGCTAGGAGGAGGAGGCTGGAACTGCTAACAGATTCCAGTTAGTTTTTCTCCTTGTCCTGTTTTTAAGTAGTTCCTGAATGAGTGGCTGAAGGATGTTTGCAGAAAGGTTATGGAGGATTTTGAAGGTGCACAGCAAAGCTTTATACTTGACTCTTATGTTGTTGGGTAGCCAATGAAGCTGCTTTAGGATGGGGTAATGTGTGCACGTCGAAGTGCCTGTGATGATTCTGGCTGCTGTGTTCTGGGCAAGTTGGAAAGGGAGTAACGTGGTTTGTGGGAGTCCCTGGTAGATGATGCTTGCATAGTCAAATAGTGGCGTGATGAGAACGTTTCTGAAATCGCCCTTTTCCAACAGGGGTCATAGGCTTTGTACTGTTCTCATTCTGAAACATATAGACATAGTAACATCTTTAATGTGGACATGGAAGGTGAGATTTCGGTCAAGTATTATGCTGAGATATTTCACTTGGTCTTTGACATGGAGTGTGATGTTAGCCAGGTTTACTGTGGCTGGGGGGGCTGGTGAATGTGAGGTTCTTGGTTATTTATAGGACTAATGATTTGTTGGGATTAATAAACATATTGTGGTAATTGAGCCATTGGATGATATCATTGAGACATTGTCCTATCATGGAGTAGTCTGGGTTATTGATGGAGAAAGGTGTATGTCATCGGCATAAAGATGATAGAGGATATTTTGGTTGCAGATTATGTTACATAGTGGTTGGATGAAAATGTTAAACTGCAGGGAAGATATGGCAGAGCCCTGCAGTAGTTCATGAAGTAGCTTGAATGGTTGGAGCTTTTCAGTCCTACTTTAACGTTGGTAGCGGTCGTCCATGTAGGACTGGAACTATTGCAGTGCTGTTCCTCTGAGGCCAGTTTTTGTGGAGACAAGATAGTAGCTTGTCATGGATTACACAGGTACACTACCAAAAAACTGCCTCCAGTTTTGCAACTGATTCCTATAGATTTTGGGGTGCTGAATCCAGGAAAAATAGCCAAAATGTTCCATCACGTCACGTTTTCTTGCAAAATTAGATTTCTTACCCATATAAGGAATGTTCACATAATTTCTTTTTAGCCGACTGCAGTTTATTTTCTTGGCCCAAAATAGAGGTTGTAATGGTTAACTAACTAGAAACACTCCCTCATGATATTTTAGAGTGTTTTGTATTCATTTTATACATTAACAGGACAATTGGGAGGCGGGGGGCTAAATCCAGTACTCGCGCTGGCACATGTTCTTTCCTGTTCGCCTCGCCTCGTTCGCTCGCTCAAACACGGTGGTTGCAACATGAACGTTCCTGTCAAATTTCAGTTTCTTGCAAGTTCATTATTACCTTTTGTTTGCTCAGTCGTAATCCAGCTTTATTCCGAAGTGGTTCACTACAGTTGTAGTTTGCAGTGCTGTGTATTTGTGATGGCTCACAGAGCCAGAGGTTGCGTCAACTCTCCGGACAGTTTTTGTTTTATTTGTGGGGAATATACCGTGAAAAAGCGGCAGAGGAACATTTCTGCATTTATTTAAAAAGTATATTTCGCCTATTTCGGTTTGAAGTTAGGCGATCAAGACAAACCGTGGGCTCCTCACAAAGTGTGCAAGACATGTGAGGAAGATCTACGCTTATGGATGAAAGGTAAAAAACAAGCATTTCGTTTCGGAATACCTATGATGTGGCGTGAACAAAGAGACCACAGCAGTGACTGCTATTTTTGCTCTTGCATTGTGAAGGGATACAACTTTAAAAATAAGAACGTAATAAGTTACCCCAACCTTCCCTCAGCAATTAGGCCTATGCCTCATAGCAACGAAGTACCTGTGCCTGAACCACCAAAATCTTTGGATCATATTTGTGTGGACGGTTCTGATCATGATGAGACTCATCAGATGGCTTTTCCCGATGAGTCCAGTACTTCCGAGTTTGAAACTGAACCAGATCCGAAACCTGAACTTTTCTCTCAAGCTGAATTGAATGATTTAGTCCGGGATTTAGGACTCCCAAAAGATGCTGCCCAACTGCTAGGTTCTCGGCTTAAACAGAAAAATCTATTGTCACCAGGAACAACTTTTTATTGGTACCGCAACCGCGAGACACAATTTTTGAAGTATTTCAGCAAAGAGGAAGATTTGGTATTTTGCAACGATATATACGGAGTGATGGAAAAGTTTAAACTCAAGTATGATCCTGCTGAATGGCAGCTGTTCATTGATTCGTCAAAAGACAGCATAAAAGGTGTTCTTCTTCATAATGGCAACACATTCGCTTCAGTTCCTATTGCTCACTCTGTTATTCTCCAAGAAAAATACGAGAATTTGGCCCTGATTCTTCAGAAGATTCGTTATGATGAGCATAAGTGGATGATTTGTGGAGACTTTAAAATTCTATCCATGCTATTAGGGCAGCAATCCGGTTTCACCAAATATCCCTGCTTCCTTTGCTTGTGGGATAGCCGGGCCCACGACCTACACTGGGGGAAAAAAGACTGGCCAATTCGGGAGTATTTGAGACCCGGTGAGAAAAATGTTCTTCATGAGAGCTTGGTACCTCGTGATAAAATTCTATTACCAGCTCTCCACATTAAGTTGGGTCTCATTAAGCAATTCATCAAGTCCCTTCCAAAAGATGGTGAGTGCTTTCGGTACCTTTGCTCAAAGTTCCCCCGACTTTCTGAAGCAAAGCTAAAGGAAGGAGTGTTTGTTGGCCCTGATATATGGAAACTCATTTCAGATGGAGCATTCGCTGAAACGATGTCTGAGAAGGAAAAAGAAGCCTGGGATTCCTTCAAGGATGTTGTTCTCAAATTCTTGGGGAACAGGCGGGATGAGAACTATAAGGATGTTGTTGCCAGGATGCTCAATGCCTTCAAAGAACAAGGCTGTAACATGAGCCTGAAAGTCCATTTCTTGCACTCCCATGTGAACTACTTTCCCGAAAACTTGGGGGCGTACAGTGAAGAACAAGGTGAAAGGTTTCACCAGGACATTAAGGACGTAGAGAGAAGGTACCAAGGAAGATGGAACACCACTATGATGGCTGATTTCTGCTGGTTGCTGCTACGGGAAACCCCAGATGAAAAATACACCAAGCAGCGCACCAAGAGAAGCATTCGGGGGAAGAAGAAACGGGCCCACCAGGAGATTGATTGACCCAAGAATGACTTTAAAATCTAAACTGTGTTGACAAATATCGTGTTTTTACTAAACTTTGAAATAAAAATTTGCTAGTTATTACCACAGTGTCGGATCTCATTTATTAGAATTTTATTTTCACACCATCGGGTGTTTGTCTTCATGTATTGCAATGGTGCGGTTTGCGTTTTCTATTCTTACATACATACCTGTACAACATTTTTTGCACATTTCTTTGCTTTGCTTTGTGTCTAACCTCGCTCTTATATGCTCAATGTTTGTGCACATGTATGTGGCTGTTTTAAGTGCAGACAATTTTGCTACCATCACAGTGTGTTTTGTTGACATTACTCTATTCTTATGTGCTGCCTTGTTACAATTTTCTTTATTCTTATTTGAATAACTACTAAACAATTAGTATAAAGAATTCATCCAAGAAACTTTTATCTCGATCGCACTCAATCTGAAACGTTCACCTCAAACTGCTAACCTAATGTAGCAAAAAATCTGTACGTGATGGAGCAAATTGGTTACCAGATTTGGATTCAGCGCACCAAAAAACGTAAAAATCAATCGAAACATTAGAGGCAGTTTAAAAAAAAATTTTTTTAGTGTACCTGTGTTATTGAATCAGAGGCTGCAGTGATATCAAGCAAAATGAGAATGAAGCCTTGAATGACTTTTCGGTACCTTTGAATTATACTTAGACTGGTCATTTTGAAATAAATACATTTATTTATTTAACTGCGCTTGTATATCGTTAAATCTACAAGTCAGAGGGGTTTCCATAACAATATAGCCAATGTGGCTTTACATAGAACATAAGTGTTAGTGGGGAACTATAACATTAGATTTTAGGTATCAACTATGGTACAAGGTAATTTGTAATTAAGCAAATCAGGAACATATTTACATGCCTGGGAGGGGGTGGGGGCAGAAAAGGTGATGGTGGAGAGATAGAGGAGGGGGGAGGCATTTTGTGGAAGTGTGGCAGTGCATTGAGTGGTTAAGTTTCGTTGTCGGTGAAGTGCCCCTGGAAAAGGAGTGTTTTGAGGTTCTCTCTGAAAGTCATTATGTCCTTTGTGGCGCAGAGGTTGTCTGGGATTGCATTCCAGAGGGTCCGTGCGAAAAAGGAGAAGGCTCTCTTTGATGTTGTGCATTTGGTGTTGATGTTTAGTACTGGTATGCATAGTGTGTTGAGGGAGTCCGATTTTCTGTTTCTGTTATCTTCTGAATCAGGGATTGTAAGTACATGGGGGATAAGTCATGGGTGACTTTGAAAATTGTGAGTATGGACGTATTTGATCCTTTCAGTGATGGGTAATCAGTGCAGCTGTTTGAGTAGAAGGGTGATGTGTCCAGCTCTAGAGGTTTTGCAGAGAACACCCGCAGCGTTCAGGGCTAGCTGTAGTGGATGAATTGCAGATTTTGATAGGCCTTGAAAAATGCGGTTACAATAATGAATGTGTGGAAAGGTAAGTGCTTGAAAAACTGTGAGAAAATTGTGAGAGCCCAGGAGTGGTCTGGGGTACTGTACCATTTTGAGTTTGTGGTATATGCTCCATGTGATGTTGTTGATGTGGGAGGACAGAGAGAAGCATTGATCTATGGTGACTCCTAGGCAGCGTACTTCAGGTTTTACGTGCAATTGCTTCCCAGTGATAGTTATGGAGGCGGGGGGGGGGGGGGTGGAGGGGGAGTGAAGCTGTTGTCCTTGGTGAAGTATAGGACATCCGTCTTGTTGAGGTTTATTACCAAGACTATTAAGTGTGTATATGTATGTCTGTGCTATGTACTTACTGTGCTCTGAATCAAACAATATACGTGAATAAGTAAAAACTGCCGCAAACACTAGTAAGGTGAAATCTAAAACAAAAATAAAAAACATTTATTTGAAGGAAATCCTGGTGCGCCGCAGGGCCGGGTCCCGAGGCCGGCCTAATAACCGGGTCCCCGGGGCCCGAGTCTTCGCCGGCCGGCGGTTCCCGCAGGGGCTGGGTGGCGAAGGCTGGACATGGCATCAGTGCGCCATCCTCATGCTGGTGTGGGACGGCGTGATTGGCTGCCAGCAGCTTGGGGCTGGGCAGAGCGGCAGGGAATGTGAGGGTTTGACCGCGTGGTCTCACTCTTCCTGCCGGCTCTGCAAGGGAAAAGGTGTGTGTGGTCTGCGGCGGTGATTAATTTTAAGTTCAACGGTGCTTCGGGGGTTCGGGCATTGGTCCAAGCCAGTGGGGAGATGCCGAATTAAGAGGGGGGGGGCGTCTTTTTTTTTTCTGGGCTTTCGGACAGTGGGAGGGCTCGTGGGCAGGCAACGGGGGGGGGGGGGGCTTGGGGTCTATTTTCAAAAAAAAAAAAAAATAGAGTAGCAGATTGCGGGGCTGGGGGGTGGGGCTCTTGCTTGGGTTGGGTGTCATAGTGTTATTAAAAAATAAATAAATAAAATAAATAATAAAGAACAAAAGGAGAAAAAAGGGGTTTGCCCTTGTTCTGAGGGTCATGGGGATGGCACGAACCCCGAAAGGGCAGGGGGGTGGGTAGGAGGGGGCAGCCGGGCCGGTAAGAGCGAGGGCTGGCGCTAGGGGGGCTGGGCAGCGAGGGAGTGCGGTGACCGGGGTGTCTGGGCCGGCAAGCAGTGGGTCAGCTGCGATCCGGGGGGACTGGAGGAGTGGGGAGGCAGCCACAAGGCAGAGGCATGCAGAAGGGAGCACGGCTGAGGAGGGCAGTCCGTGGGGCCGCCCCGGCAGAGTCAGGATTAGCGGCGGTAGAGACCGCCTGGGCGGAGATGGCAGTCGAGGCCTGCGCAGGCGTGACTGCGACTGCGCAGGTTGAGCGGCGAAGCGGGGTTGTGGGGTCAGTTCCTGCCGCGGGGGGGGGGGGGGGTGGAGTGTAGACCGGTCAGGGCTGGGGCCACTGGGAGCTCTCTACCCTTCCCAGTTTCCGGGGTTTTATACTCCCTCTCCGGTGGGCGGGCACTTCCCGCCTACTCCAGCTGTGGGGTTCCCAAGTCTTTGGTCTTTTGGGCCCGGGCACTGTCCTGGAATGGGGCCGTGGGGGGGGTGGATGGGGCAATTGGGCTGGAGCTGGCCTTGGTGGGCCGGGGTTCATGCAGGGGAGGGGATTAGCCGGGTGGGAGGCAGGCGGTATGGGCACCTCAGCCTGGAATTGGGGTGGTGGGGGGAGTGGGTTGGCCAGGGCTCCTGGGTCTGTTGCTGCTGGCTTCTCTTCGTCTCGTCCTGTACAGGTCCCGGAGAGTGGCAGCCTACGACCTAGCATGTCAGATGCTGGTAGTGTCGGCGGTGGCACTGGGACAACCCCTGCGGTGGTGCAGCCCAGCGTGGAGCCGTCAGACCAGACCATGAGCACAGCAGCAGTCGCCAACCCAGAAGTGGGTGAGTATGTGGGCGGAGGGGATGGGGCGGGCGTACAGGAGGTGGGTGTTCCTGTCGGCAAGAAGGTGAAGGCGAAGCGCAGGCGGGGTCGCCGTTGCTGGCGTGATTCCTCTTCTTCATCGTCCTCATCAGCATCAGGCGACTCGTCAGGGGATGCATGATTCCTCTTCTTCGTCGTCCTCATCAGCGTCAGGCGACTCGTCAGGGGATTCGGCGGTAGAGGCAGTTGAGAGGGGTGAGGGGCATTGAGCTGCGGTGGTTCGTTGCGCGGAGCTTTGTCACGTTTTTAGTGGTCTTAGTTCCGGCTGTTGGCTCCAGACGCAGAAGAAACGGCCGCAGTGGTGCCGGATTATCTTTGGCAGGTTGGGACCCTGGTATGATGGCATTGCTGGCGACGTCGGTGGCACGTGTAACACAGGAAAAGTATTTGCGTGGATACTCTCAGGTGAGTAGATTCTTGGGTATGTTGGGATGGGGGGGAGGGCGAGTCCCGGACGAGTTTATGGGTCACTTTGTCGTTTGGGCAAAAAGGGAAGGCTGGGCCAGATCAGCGGTTACGTCGGCTATAGCTGGGTTTTCCTTTTTCTGTATGGTGGCCGGGTGGGGAAACCCTCGCGTAGCCTTTTTGGTGAAGCGCATGTTGGCTGGGTGGGCCAGGGTGGGACCCCAGTTACGCAATTGGCGGCTTCCGGTGTCACATGAACTGCTACTTCAGATTTGTGAGGTGCTCCCGCTAATTGCGGTTTCGGATTTCGAGTATGTGCTGTTTCGCGCGCTGTTCGTAACCGCATTTTTCGGAGCGTTCCGCGTGTGCAAGCTGGTACCAAGGTCTGCGAGAGTGGGCGCGTTTGGGGGTTTGGATGTTAGGCCCGTGGCGCTGGAGGTGGCTCAGGTGTGCATCCATATCCCGCAGTCCAAGACCAATCAGGCGGGAAAAGGGAGTTGGGTGATACTGCGGGCTATTTCTCCTTTGCCATCCTGCCCGGTGCAGAACCTGCGGAACTATTTACAGCGGCGTTCAAGGACTCCGGGTTATTTGTTTCTTCATGAGAATGGGAGGCCGGTGATGCAGTTCCAGTTTACAGCTGTGTTGCGTTTGGCATTGCGCCAATTAGGTTGTGATGAGAAGCGTTTTGCCTCACACTCCTTCCAGATCAGTGCTGCTACAAGTGCGGCGGCAGTGGGACTTGAGGGGAGAGTCATACAGCGTATCGGCAGGTGGCGCTCGGGCGCATACGAGGGATATGTCCGGCCGCAGGCATCCTGACCTGGGCTAAGGGCGGTCAGGCAGGTCGGGGCAGTCTGACATGAGGTCTTGCAGTGTGCTGTTCCTGCGGGGGGGGGGGGGGGGTTGGGTGGGGGGAGGAATTAATCTGTTCATTCCTTTTGCAGAGTTGCCCGCTGGTTGCAGCCCGCTTTGTCTTCTTACAGATGGGGTCTTCCCCGGAGAGTGGTGGATCATCGGACATTCATTCATTTATTGGGCCGAACGCCGGGTGGTGTTGCGGCCCCTGGGAAGGCACCTTGGCCTGGCGGCATCGGGAGTCGGCTGCGTTGGATGGGAGAGCGTGGCATGAGATGGGGTCAGCTTGTGCCCTTTATTCAGTCGGAAATTGGACAACGGCAGCGGCCAGTCGGGCTGCTGCTTCATCTGGGTGGCAACGATGTGTCGAGCTGGTCTTGCAGGCAGCTCATTCGAACGGTTCAGAGGGACATTGGACTTTTGTGTGATCTACTACCGGGGGTTGCCATTATTTGGTCTGATATCATCCCGCGCCCGGCCTGCTGGTTACAGCGGTGGTGGTCCCGTGGCTTAGTCAAGATTAACCGGCAGATTGGGCATTGGGTACAGCAAATTGGCGGGAGACAGGTTTTGCACCAGTGGGCTGAGGTGCGGTGCTTGGGGTTGTATCGCACGGATGGAGTGCATTTGGCCCCTGTTGGACAAGACTTGCTACTAAATGACTGGCAGGAAGTGCTTGAGGGCTGGGTTTGGTCGCAGCTTTCTTCTGGGGGGGGCGGCACAAGGATAGGTGGGGCGACCTTGTGGCGGTGGCGGTGGCGGGGTAACGAGCTAGCGCTCGTCGACCCGGTGGGACATATAAGGCTGATGCCGCATTGAAGGGAGCAGAGTGCTCCTTGGGTTGGGAGAGACATCACTGTTGGGGTCTCTGCCCGGGGGAAGGCAACTGGAGCCTGCCTTTGCTAATAATACGGCGAGGCGGGCGGTAGGGGGAATGGGGGGAGGATGATGCACCACCTTGCTAATATACGGCTGGTTGGGGGCATCATCCGGATTGGGGGGGGTCGGGGGGGAATGTTGTTTGAAATTTGAATGTTGTGTTGGCCCATGTTGGGCCGGTCTTGGATTTGTTAATAAAGCTGCGACCAAGTGGTTATTCCAAATATGTTAGTGTTGTGTGTTTTGTGGAGATAGGGAACGGGGGGGGGGGGGGTAAGGGGACAAGGCGGGGTAGGTGTTCTATGGCGGTGGGCGAACCGGGCATCCAAAAAAGGGAGAATGCATATCAATGTGAATCGTGAATCCCGATTATCTAATTGAACCTGACAATACACCCAAGGGTACCAGTGTAAAGGTAATGTATTATGAGCATTCCACATACAGCCAAAGATTGTATAATATCAAGACTTAACACATGTTGTTAATAATTATTATTGGATTTTTGCTTCATTTGAAAGATACAGCTGTTTATATTAAGTCTTGATATTATACAATCTTTTGCTGTATGTGGAATACTCATAATACATTACCTTTACAACGGTACCCTTGGGTGTATTGTCAGGTTCAACTATGTCATTTTTCAATATTTGAAGATCTTGATTCTCTTTTTCACGTATCCGATATAATTTTTTTTTATATTGAGATGTGATGTTTTTTCTTTTCATATTACAATTAGATAATCGGGATTCACGATTCACATCGACTTGCATTCTCCCTTTTTTTCCCGTGGCTATAGGTGTATTTAAAGGCACGCATGCGCCAACGTTTTTCTAAAATCAGCAGAGCTCGGCGATGCGGCTTGGTTCCGTTATCCGATACAATTGCGGCATTCTTTTCCATTATGGGTTGATTTGATAGCATTTGTTTCAATAGTTCCTTCAAATAAATGTTTTTTATTTTTGTTTTAGATTTCGCCTTACTAGTGTTTGCGGCAGTTTTTACTTATTCACACATATTGTTTGATTCAGAGCACAGTAAGTACATAGCACCGGTATACATATACACACTTAATAGTCTTGACATATCTTAGCTTTTTATCCTTGTGTGCTGCTCTAATATTGTTTCTATATTTGGCGGATACATAATAGCTAAGTTTATAATATATGCAGCATTTCCACATATACTCTTTCGCACGAGACACGTTGTGACATATTTTTATTGGATATAAGGGAATATATAACGGTTCATTTAATATATATAAGATAAAAAAAATATAGAGAGAGCATGTAAAAAAAACACACATTCCTTGTGGTTTGTCTAAAAATGTTCTTGGTCAAACATCTGCTAAATTAAGTTTTGTGAATTAATAGCCCCATTGGTTACATTATAATCCATAATACAGACAGATAGTTGTAATCATTGGTGGTTCTTTAAAATGTGCATGTTCTATTGCACCCTTCATGGCCTTTCCTAATTATATACAATCGGATTTTACAGGGGATTTGTTTTTTATTTAAAGTCCTTTCACCTCAATATCAGTTGGCAGTTATTCCCATGGTCCTCAGGTACCTGTTTTCTTATTCAATCCTGCTCTTCATCCACTCCTGCTCCTTTGTGATAAAAATAATTATTATTTATTTTATAACAATTCATTTAATTATTTATCTATGTATTGTTTTAACCTTTTTTTAATTACTATCCCCCCTTCTTTTAGATCTTCATCTTTTGGATTTCTCCCCTTTTCTGATACTTATGGATATATTAATGTATCATGCATATATATTTTAGTGCAATCACTATTTATTCATTTTTATGATTGTCCATAGTTTTTATGATTTTATGATGTTCATAATCAGCATGTCCTTATATCACACGCACGATTGTGTTAAAGAGCGTTTATGATCTAATATTACTTTTTGTTGATCATAAAACATACCTATATTGTGTTTTATTATTATTTTTATTCAGACATTCATATTATTGCTTTTATTTATTAGTACTCTTTGAACATGTGGTAATATATTAAGGTTTTTATTGTTTTCATGTTATTATTGTATGTCCAGCTTATAGTTCATATATCTTATTCGTTCTTTATCCATGTTTTTAAGATGGTTTTAATTTTTACTCTTTTGTATGTAGCCTTTAATGTATTTATGATGTTTTTATAGTTTTTTGGTGTGCCTCAACCCCTGAAGAAGTACTATACGAAACACAGCCTGTGTTGGGTTTGGCCCCACTTTTTAAGGACCAATAAGAATTGTGTGTTTCAAATACTGCCCATGTCTTGGTATTTTTTTCTATGTTAAATTTGTTAAACACACCACTGTGACTGGTAGATAAAGCAGTATAAAAAATGTTGATAAATAAATACATAAATAAATAAATAAACAAATAAATTTAGTAATTTTAAAAGACAGGAGCAGATCTTCTCGAATTGTAAGCGAGCATATATACATATACGCTTAACTTTATTTTATACATATAGATACTATATTCTATACATTTCTAAAATTCCTCCTCTTTTTCAGAAAAGAAGTTAATTTTATGCCTTCTGACAGGTACCAGGAATGGAAACAGGATACTGGGTTTGATGGACCCTTGGTATTACCCAGTATGGCATGTCTTATGTTCTTATGTTCAGGGATCGAGAAGAGTGCACCAGAGGGGTCCTTTGTTTCTGTCCCTACTGAAATCAGGGCTATAGTCCATGGAGTTTGTGACACTACCTCAAAATTGGGGATATCTGGTAATCTTGAGAAAATGCAAGCAGCCGTCCATGAGGAAAGGAGATAGCCTAGACAGTCTGCTGCCTAGAACAAACTGCTGGATAGTGTTATATATGGATCAGTCTCCAAAAGGCTGCTCACCTAATGTTAAGCTTTTTGAAATTATAAATTGGCCAGATCTGAGCACTGAAAATATGCTGAGGGAGTTGGGGGCTCCTCTAGTGCTTGCTTCCTTTATTTATTTCGAAAAGCTTATATGCTGCTCACAGTGACTCAAAATCATTGCAGGTGGTTCCCCGGAAATGACTAAAATAGCTTTACTTTAAAAACTGCCACTCTCATGCCTTCGTCAACACACAAAGAGGCCGAGGGCATGCGAGCCGAGCTTGGGAGGCCTGGAGCGAGACACAGCCGCTCTTTCCCGCTGAAGTGCCCACAATGGCTGCAGCCTGGGAGTCTACTCCAATAGGCACTTGGGTATCCTGCATGAAGACTTGAGATCATTTTAGAAGGCTTGTGTGGCACATGTAAATACCCCACACACTTAAGCTGCCACATCAGAAAAACTGTTTCTATGTGTAGATCTCCAGCAGGCTCGGTTTGGAAAGGGGAGGAGGCGTTGTGGCCATGCTGGGGTATTAGACATCTTACACAAGAGATTCCCAACCTTTATTAACCTCCAAAATATTCAGTGACCTTCTGTTCCATCCCTCAAACCGCCCTCCCCTCAGCACCAAGCCTGTTTCCAGCATTGTACCAAGCTACAATTGTGTCCTGTGTCTCAGAAGCCTGATGTCGTTCACCTCCCCCCACCCAATATAAGATATCCGACTATCAGTTTTGTATGTAGTACTTTAAATTTTAGGGCATGGGCAGGGTCCCGGCGCCCGCCCGTAACCGGGTGCTCGGCCCGGCGCGGGACCCTGCTCGTTCGTGTGCTGGGGGTTGGAGGCACGCGGGCGGCGAATGCCGCGTGCGACATTTGAAAGTGAAGGGCTCCGCTCGTAATTGGGCGAGCGGGGCCAATCAGGGTGCAGGGTGCAGGCATGTGCTTCAGCGCTGGCGGCGTGGCCGGAGCACATGTGGCCAGGCTGCCAGAGCGGCAGCCCACCCGCCCACCCTCTTCTGGTTCGGCGGAGGAGGGGGGGCAACCTGGGGGTGTCGCAGTGGGGGGGGGGGAGGGTTGTGCGGGCGGGATCCCGGAGGTTTCCGGGGTCCGGAGCCTTAGGCGACTTGGGGCGGGGGCGGGGTGCCCCTCGACCCGGACAGCCCCTGGAAGACGTTTGCTAGTAATATGGCGAAGTTGGATAGGGGCGGTAGGAACTTGGCCGTTGGTGGGACCATGGCCGGAGTGGAGGCGGGGTCGCTTTGCTAATGCATGGCCGGCGACACATCGCTCCGCTGGGGGTTTGGTTGGATATGTATTATGTTGGATGTTAATGAGTTTTTGGTTGGAAATAAAGCTGCGACCAGTTGTTATCCAAGAACCTTGTCAGTGGTTTCTGTTCGGAGGAAGGGGTGGCTGGAAAGGATTGGGGGGGGGGGGTTCTGGAAGGGGAAGCGCCGGGTCCGTCTACCCGGTTATCAAGTAGCATTTCCATCTTCGCATAGACCTATTGATTAATACAACTATGTCAAAAACACTGTTAACGTGTTGGTTTTATGTTTAGAATTTTCTATATACATTCATTTAAATTTACTATTCACTAGCACTCCTTGTGGCCCTGAGCAAGTCACTTAACCCTCCATTGCCTTGGAAGAAAGGCCTGGCAATCTACTTCCGGTGACACTGCCAAGAAAACTCAGGAGCTTCTGGGTCGCCAGGAGTCAGGACTGATTCGAAGGCACACATTGCATTGCATTGCATTGCATTGCATTAATATTTACCTCAGGCTTTTCCAGTATTAGTTAAAGATGAGCTACATTTGAGTGCAGCAGGTATGTCCCTGTCCTCAGAGGCCTTTCAGTAGCTCAGGCTGAGTTACATTCAGATACAGAAGGCATTTCCATAAGAACATAAGATACTACTGGGTCAGACCAAGGTCCATCAAGCCCAGTATCCTGTTTTCAACCTTGGCCAACCTAGCAGTTTCTCCAAAGAACAAAGGTTCCACAATGCTTGTATTGGGCAAGCAGTGGATATCCTGGGTCCCCTTTAATAATGGTTTATGGACCTTTCCTCCAGGAACTAGTCCAAACCCTTTTTAAGAGTTTTTACTACATCCTCCGGTAATGAATTCCAGAGATTTATTATATGTTAACTGAAAAAATATTTTCTCTTATTCGTCTTAAATAGGTTACCCTGTAGCTTCATTGCATGTCCCCTAGTCTTTGTATATTTTGATGGCATAAACAATCGATCCATGTTTACCCATTCCACTCCGTTCATTAATTTATACACCTCTATCATATCTCCCCTCAGCCGTCTCTTTTCCAGGTTGAAGAGCCCTAACCTTTTTAGCCTCTCTTCATAGGGGAAATCCTTCCATCCCCTTTACCATTTTGATGGCTCTACTCTGTACCTTTTCTAATAATGCTATATCCTTTTTAAGACCAGAAATGCACACAATATTCAAGCTGCAGTCGCACCATGGAACGATACAGAGGCATTATAATATCCTTCGTTTTATTCTCCATTCCTTTCCTTACGATACCTAGCATTCTATTTGCTCTCTTGGCCGCCGCTGCACACTGGGCCGAGGGTTTTAACATGTTATCCACAATGATGCCTGAATCTTTTTCCTGGGTGGTGGTTCCTAATGTGGAACCTTGCATAGTGTAACCATAGTTTGGGTTGTCTTTCCTACGTGCATAACTTTGCACTTGTCCACATTAAATTTCATCTGCCATTTGGATGCCCAGTCTTCCAATTTATCAAGGTCCTCTTGCAAATTTTTCACAATCCTCATGGGTTTTAACAACTTTGAATAATTTTCTGTCATCTGCAAATTTGATTACCTCACTCATTATTCCCATTTCCAGGTCATTTACAAATATGTTAAAAAGCAGCGGAACCAGCAAGGATCCCTAAGGTACTCCACTATTCACCTTCTCCATTGGGAAAATTGGTCATTTAGCCATACCCTCTGCTTTCTATCTTTTAACTAGTTACTGATCCACAATAGTACACTGCCTGCTATCCCATGACTTTTTAATTTCACCAAAAGTCTCTCATGAGGGACCTTGTCAAAGGCTTTCTTAAAATCCAGATACACTATATCAACCGACTCACTTTGTCTACTTGTTTATTCACACCTTCAAAGAACATAATAGAATAGTAAGAGAAGACCTTCCTTAGCTAAAGTCATGTTGGCTGTCTCCCATTAAGCCATGGCTATCTACATGTTCAGTAATATTGTTCTTTATAATGGTTTCTAGCATTTTTCCCGGTACTGATGTTAGGCTCACCAGTCTGTAGTTTCCTGGATCACCCCTGGAACCCTTTATAAAATTTGGTGTTACATTGGCCATCCTCCAATCTTCAGGTATTACAGATGATTTTAATGATAGTTCACAGATTACTAATAGTAGGTCTGCAATCTCATATTTCAGTTCCTTCAACACCCTTGGATGTATGCCATCCGGTCCAGTGATTTGCTACTCTTCAATTTATCAAATAGTTGTAATACATCTTTCTGGTATATCGATATTTCTTTCAAATCTTCTGCAGCATCCTCTTTAAATACCATTTCAGTCATGGGTAACAGCCCTACATCCTCCTCAATAAATACCAAAGCAAAGAATTCATTCAATCTCTCTGCTATGGCCTTGTCCCTTCTTATTGCCACTTTTATCCCTCTGTCATCTACTGGTCCAACTGATTATGTCACAGGTTTTTTGCTACGAATGTACTTGAAAAAGTCTTTATTACGTGTCTTTGCTTCCACAGCAATCTTCTTCTCAAAATCTCTCTTTGCCTGCATAATCAATGCCTTGCATCTAACTTGCCAGTGCTAATGATGTTTCCAGTTTTCATCATTTGGCTCTTTTTTCCATTTCCTGAAAGATGCTTTTTTGGCAACAACAGCCTCTCTGACCTCACTTTTAAACCATGCTCGCAGTTTTTGGATATCCTTCCACTTTTCTTAAAGTGTAGAATACAACTGATCTGGGCTTCCAAGATAATATTTTTAAACAATACCCATGCTTGATGTCAATCTTTAACCTTTGCAATTGCTTCTTTCATTTTTTTCTTGACTGTTTTACTCATTTTATCATAATCTCCCTTTTGAAAGTTAAAAGGTAGTACTGTGGATTTCCTTACAGAATTTCCTCCATTTATTAAATCAAACACAATCATGCTATGATCACTGTTGCCAAGTGGCCCCAACACCCTTATCTCTTGCACTAGATCTGGTGTTCCACTAAGGACTAGGTCCAAAATGGCTTCTCCTCTGGTAGGATCATGAATTAGCTGCTCCAAGAAGCAGTCATTTAGTTCATCTCCTTAGCATTTCCTGCCATGACACTCACCCAGTCGATACCGGGGTAATTGAAATCACCCATTATTATTACTGTGCTGTAACCTTTGTTAGCTAACCGAGGAACAGCGGATGCGGTGCGCTTCCCCTTCGCCTACCCCTTCACCCCCTCACCCCCACAAAGACACAGCACTCCATCATTGGCAAAAAACACCGGTTGCAGCTTTATTAACTTTAACAAACTTCTACCATAATTAAAACAATACCATACCGCCTCTCCCTCAACAGCAATGACTCACCAGCCATGTGGGTAGCAAAGTGAGGTCATCACTGTTGCCACTGCAGCGAGGCTACTGCTCATCCTACCACCCCTTCCTCCGGCTTCGCCATATTACTAGCAAAAGCCTCACCGGGGTTATCCGGGTCGGGGGTACCCCACCCCCGCCCAACTAATACCTATGGCTCCGGACCCCAGAAACCTCCGGGATCCCGCTGCCCCCCCTCCAGCTGCAACAACCCGGACCCCCCTAACCCAATAATGGGCGTAAGGGAGGGCGTCTGCTGTCTCCTGCCTCACGTGCTGGAATGCATGCCCCAGCAGGTCCCGCTTCCTCCACACCCTCCCCCCTTCGCCTTTCTAACACCGATTGGCTCCTGCTGCTGCCACTCAGCCGCGGGAGCCAATCAATTCAAAGGACGCCACCCGGCCTCCCGGCATTCCTCCGGCCCCCGCGGCCCGAACGGGATACGACGCGCCGCCGGCCCGGTTACCACCGGCCGACCAGGTACACGGCCCTGCGGCCTCCCTCATAACCGAGGCACGGCAGACGCGGTATGCTTCCCCTTCGCCCACCCATTATAAGAACATAAGATATGCCATACTGGGTCAAACCAAGGTCCATCAAGCCCAATATCCTGTTTCCAACAGTGGCCAATGTAGGTCATAAGTACCTAGCAGTTTCCCCAAAAGACACAGGTTCCACAAAGCTTGTATTGGGTCAAGCAGTGATATCACGGGTCCCTTTTAATAATGGTTTATGGACCTTTCCTCCAGGAACTTGCCCAGCTCCACTAATAGCTTTTACTACATACACCGGTAAAAAATTTCCAGAGTTTGATTACACGTTGAGTGAAAAAATATTCTCTCTCACTAGTCCCAACATCAACATCAACATCAACAACACTTTGCTCAGATAATGCTGTGCCGCTCGAATCAGCTGCTTACAAGTCCATGAGCTTAAATCGTTACCCCCCAAATGGATTAGCATAAACTTCGGCCACTCCTGCGCGCGTTCTTGATGTCGCAGCAAAGGCAGGAGCTGCAACCAACGCAGCCCTCTCACGCCCAGCCATAAGACCACCAGCTCAGCCGAGTCCATCCCAGATTGGGACCAATCGGCCGCACCGCTGCTCTCCGTTCCTCCCAATGCACAAAGGAGTGGCCAACCAACCAGCAGGTCATAGGACACCGTTCCCCACCTGAAACACAAAACAATAGTCAGCACCCCCCAACACCCCCCCCGTCAATCCCCTCACAAACGCACATAGCCCTGAAAGGCCTGCGAACGCCAGTGGCCGATCCGCTGGATCTCGCCCTGCGGCAACCCCTCCACCGCGGCACTAGTAGCAGCACCAATCCTGAAAGAATGAGGAGAAAACCCCGCTGTCTCCACCCCAATCTTCTCCAAAGCCAGCCGCAGGACCGCCGCAAACTGAAAATGAGTCAGCAGGGTAGAATCTCCATGCAAGAAAAAATTCCTCTCACCCACGGGGCGCACCCTCAAATATTCCCATATCGACGCCACAGGGCAAGTCAAGGAATTCCCTATGGCTCGCAAAGCCACCCACTAATCCAGTCCCCGCTGATCCGTTTTGGATCGAGCCAACAAAACACGCAGCACCCCGTCTCCTATATACACGTGCCTCCTACCCAAACCAGACACCACCCGGCGAGAATCCGCCACTAACTCGCTGACCCGAAAAGCCCCAAAAACCGCCAAGCTGAATGCCGCTCGAAACAACCGCATTTCATATTCGGAGGACACAATCCCCGGCAACGCCACAGAAATGCGAACCAACAACTCATGCGAAATGGGCCGACAACCATCCCGCTGAGTCGGGTGCGAGTGCTCCCACCCCTGCAACAGTTTCCTTGTCAGGAACCCCCCGCCCAAGCTACCCCAACCTACCGCCCGCGCAAAAATGAAAACCCCGCCAAATGCGCCCGCACGGTCGCCTTGGACACCCCTTGTCTCTTCGCCGAGACTATGTATTCAGCCAATAGATGGTCGGGCACGTGCCCTTCCCGCCACCCCCGAGTCACCAGAAAGCTGACCACATCGTCGCTTCCGTGCTGATACTTCTTCCAAGTCCCTGGAGCCACAGAACACTGTAGCAACGTCAGCATCTCCACCGGCCAAGCTGCCATAAGCACTCCGGGACCTGCGCACCTTCGGTGTCCACTGCTGGCACCAACATCCGGAACTGCTCCCACTTAAAACGAGAAAGAGCATCCGCAATACTGTTAGTGCTATCCGGAATATGCCTAGCCCGAACCATTACATTCAAACGTAAGCAAGCCAGCACCACTGCCCTCATCAATGCCGCCACACCAACCGGCGATTCCGCAACCTATCTGGCCACAGTTGCAATAAAACCAAAAAAGGGAACAACTCCAAAAAGGTGATATTCGCCGTTAGCCCATCGTCCTGCCATGACTGAGGCCAGGACGCCGCACACCAAGCCCCACCAAAGTAAAGCCCTAACTCCCCACTGCCAGACGCATCCGTAAACAGCTGTAAAATCGACAGAAGAAATGGCTGCCTCCATCAACACCGATGTGCCATTAAACTCCCGCAAAAACACGTCCCACACTCCCAAGTCCGCCCGAAGACTCCGAGTGACCCTGATCCGATGATACGACTTTGCTGCACCCGCTGTAGCCGCTGCCAAGCACCGCAGAAACACCCTACCCATAGGTATAACCCTACACGCAAAATTTAACGAGCCAATTAAGGCCTGCAACTCTCTCAATGTAAGCTTACGCACTCCAATCGCGTTAGCAACCAGCAACCGCAAACAAATAATCTTTGAACTCGGCAAACGAGCCACCATCGCCACCGTATCTAACTGAATACCTAAAAAGGTGATGCACGTACCCGGACCTTCTGTTTTTCCTTCTGCCAGCGGCACCCCAAACTCCCGAGCTAGATCTACAAAACCATTCAACAATTGCTGACACTGAAGCGTACGCGCCCCACCTACGAACAAAAAATCATCTAAATAGTGCACTACATTCACACAACCTACCTTTCGAATCAAAGCCCATTGCAAAAAGGTACTGAACATCTCGAAGTACGCACAGGAAATCGAGCAACCCATCGGCATACATTTGTCAAAATACCAGCCTCTCTCAAAATAAAACCCCAATAACGGGAATGCCGACGGGTGCACCGGCAACAAACGAAAAGCCGATTCGATATCAACTTTGGCCATTAAACTCCCCGCCCCGCAGCGACGCAGCAAATCGACCGCCGCGTCGAAAGATGAATAGCGCACGGAACACCATTGCTTCGGAATCCGATCGTTCACCGACGACCCCACCGGGAATGACAGGTTGTGAATCAGCCTGTACTTCCCCGGCTCCTTTTTTGGAACAACACCTAAAGGAGACACCACCAAGTCTGCAAACGGCCGGCAGGAAAGAGGTCCCGCTAACCGGCCCAGCTCACGCTCAGATTGCAGCTTAACCCGCACCACCTGAGACAACCGTCGCACTGAAGCCGCATTGTCTGCCCATCCCAACCGTACCACCCCTATCACTGGAATACGAAAAACATCCCGAAAACCCCCCTCCAACACCTCCCTAATCCTGCGCCGCGGATACTGAAGAAGCCAAGGCCGCATCGCTGCCAACCTAATCGGCGTGAAAGCCCGCTCCCCCAAAGCTGCACTACTTGGAAGCCGAAGGGGGGGGGGGGCAACACGCTTCGTGCATTTGAGGGCGGAGTGCCCTCCTCCACACAGGGAACAGGCATGCCGAAACTTACAGTGCGGAAAGGGGCACGATGACTTATTAAATCTCCAGCAAAGATCACTGGTCCCCTCACCCCCCGCCTTCTGCTGCCCAAAGGATCCATCACAAAAGGAACGCCCTCTACCCACCGTGCCCGCCCCCGGACCCTTTAAACCCCCGTTCCTCCTGCACCCCCTGACCGTGCAGCCATTTGAGTCAACCACAGACTAATGTCCTGATTTCCCCAAGACAACAACTTATTTTCCTCCATCTTATCCCTAAACCTTTCGTCATAGTTGAGCCAAGCCCAACCTTCATGCGTCTGCGCGGCTTCCAAAATAGAATCCGCATATACCAGCAACATCCCGTACTGCTCTGGATACTGACGACCCCACACACTAGCCAACCATAGAAAGGCCCTAGTCCAATTCACGACGTTACGAGCAACTCGCTTAATCTGTCCCGCCTTCTCATCCTCCTTCCTCTTCTTTCGACTCTCACCCGACCGCCGCCTCCCCTCCAACAACCGGAAAATATCAATATACTTTCTCTTCTGAATTTTCCTGCGCAAGGCCCGCGGAACCCCTTCCCACAACTCTGAAAAGGAAGCCAGCATCGGTACTGCCTCATGCCCCTCTGCCCCAGTGGCCGCGGAAACCGTTGGCCGTTCCACCGAATCTCCTCCCGATGAGTCCGTCGATGACCCGCTGGAAAAAGAAGACGATGTTTCATCCTTGCGATGTCTCTGACAAGCATGCTTTCACTTCCGCCGCACCTTACCTCCTACGTCAACCCCCGACCCCACCACTGGGGTCCCCCCCACGTCACCCCCCTCCAAGAACTCACCTGTACGCCCCGCTGCAGCACTGATGGTAGAAGCACCTGCTGTCTGCTCAGTAGGAACTGCCGACTCCTGATCACCTCGAAAAACATCAGCACGCTCAACCCCTGCCACCATCCTTGGATCTGTCCCTGCCACTCCGGCCGCCGCTCCTCCAGCGTTGCCCGGCAGAAATAACCCCGGAAGATGCCACGCTGCCAAAGCCTGTGAAGGAACAAAAGGAAAAACAGGGGGAGGGGGGGAATGCCCTGGCCATGAGGATAACCAGGCACCCAGCCAATCCACCCTAGATGTGCCCTGTCCCCCGCCCCTCCAATAGTCCCAGGCCGCTGACCCACCGGCCGAAGAAAGCCCCCCTTGACCAACCACCTCAAGGTACCCAACCTGATTTGACTGAACAGCAGAAGGCAGCTGTGTACCCCCCACGGGCCCACCAACATCACCTCTCCACCCCCACCAGGGATGAAGCCCCTGTCCCGCACTAGCAGTCATATCTCCCAACTGAGGCCCAGCAGCCATATCTCCCAGCTGAGGCCCATCAGCAACCCCCCTTTGCTTAGCACACAATAGCTCCGCAGGACCTGCAGCTCCTCTACCCCTTGAGGGGGACCTTATCCCAACTCCCCCTCACCCCCAGGATCTCCCAGACCTAAGAGCTCCCCTAGCCGGGCCCCCAACGTTCTCACCTCTCCCCCCTATTACCCCCTCTCCCCCCCTTGAAGTACTCCCAGGCCGCCGGGAACCGTTTCCCTTGTCCCCCTTGTCCCCCCTCCTTCTACCCTGACACGCAGGCATCCCTGTTCACGGACCCCCGCTGCCCCCCTGACTCACGTGGTCCTGTCCCGGCACTGCTAGCAACCCCGGACCAAGTCAGAGCGAAAGCGCCTCTCAGAAAACGCCTCAGCATCTCACAGCCAGCCCTACTCCCGGCCGCCCGACAGCGATCGCCACCTGCAAGACAACACAAAATTAGCCGAAACCAACACGGAGCAAGCAGAATGCATCTGCTGTCTCCTGCCTCGCGTGCCGGAATGCACGCCCCGGCAGATCCCACTTCCTCCACACCCTCCCCCCTTTGCCTTGCTAACACCGATTGGCTCCCGCCGCTGCACCTCAGCCGCGGGAGCCAATCAATTCAAAGGACGCCACCCGGCCTCCCGGCATTCCTCCGGCCCCCGCGGCCCAGTTACCACCGGCCGACCAGGTACGCGGCCCTGCGGCCTCCCTCATCCCCTGATTTCTTTGAGCATTTCATCATCCATTAGTTCATTCTGACCGGGTGGCCGATAGTACACCTCTACTGCCATTTCCTTCCCCTTCCCCTTTTTACATGGAATTTCAATCCATAGAGATTCTACAGCGAATTTTGTTTCCTGCAAAACTTTAATCCTTTGTGACTCATTGCCCTCTCTAACATAGAGTGCAACCCCTCCACCAATTTGATCAGCTCTATCATTGATATAATTTGTACCCAGGTATCACAGTTTCCCAATGGTTGTCCTCCTTCCACCATGTCTCTGAGATACCAATCATATCTAACCTCTCATTTAGTGCTATAAATTCTAACTCTCCCATCTTATTTTTTTTATTTCTAGCATTTGCATACAAGCATTTTAGAGACTGTTTTTTATTCATATTAATCTGGCTATCGGTAGGCAAGGGTAATTTGGAATCTTTAAGCTCTGTCTGCTCCGTACTCAAAGGCATTGGGTTACTTTTGTCTTTATTGTTCCGAACTATGCGCTCTTGGGTGACTGTCAGCTTTCCCCTATTATCTAGTTTAAAAGCTGCTCTCTCTCCTATTTAAAGGTTAAAGCTCAGGGTGAGTTACAGTCAGGTGCAGCAGGTATTTCCCTGTCCCCAGAGGGCTTTCAGCAGCTCGGGGTGAGTTACATTCAGCGGGTATTTCCCTGTCCCCAGCGGGATTTCAGTAGCTCATTTGAGTACAGCAGAGGCTTACAATCTAAGTTTGTACCTTAAGCAATGGAGAGTTAAGATACTGGCCCAAGGCAACTTTTTGTACCCCTCCATGTTTGCACCCTGTGCAGCTCCCCCATTCACGAGGCCCTTGGTACAGTGTTCTCTGTCCCCACTGACCCTCTTCCCTTTTTGAGTCCACTAGTCTTTCCCTCTCCCTCCACTGTCTCTCTCCTTCCTCCCAGCGAATCCCCACCAACCTTTTTCCTTTTCTTTCTCTTTTTTAGTGTTCTGCAGACCCCCCTGTAATGGTCTCACTGATTCTCAGGGGTTCACAGACCATATGTTGGAAACCATTGACCTATGCAAATCTTCAGCCTTGCTCCCTTCACCCAATTATGTTTCATGAACCTAGGCTCCTCCCCCCTTAAGATTATTCCAACATCACCCATCCAAGAACAGACCCATAAAAGTCCCTAAATGTGCATCACACTATTCAATATTAAACTTTGTTTTGAATGTACATATATAATAAGGGCTGCATACTTTCCCTCTAACTGTTTAATTTATATGCAGAACATATCATCAGAGAAGCAGGACTGTATGAAGACAACCGAGGTGTAAAGATTGGTGGAAGACTCAACAACCTTCGCTATGCTGATGATAGTGAAGACGATCTGAAACATTTGCTTCTCAAGATCAAGGAACATAGTCTTAGAATGGACTTGCACCTTAATATAAAGAAGACAAAGATCCTGACAACTGGCAAAAACAGTAAGTTCATTGTTGATGGAGAAGAAATTGAAATAGCTGTTAACTTTTGAATTTAAATTTTTATTGAATTTATCCATACATTCAGGAAACTGAATGAAAGGAAATTGACAATAAGAAAAACAATTTACAAAGTAAACACAAAGGAAATATAAACATTTGTCCAAAATTAGCCCATAAGAAAAAGGAAAAAGGGAGGAGACTACAGGAAAAATACATAATTACCTAGGTTAAAACAAAATACAATTAAACATGGCAATGTGAAGACTTATGCATCAACCGTATGAGAAGTAGCAACAACAACAGATTCCTCTCTAGCAATCAGAAATTCCAGCAGCTGACGGGGCTCAAAAAACAAATATAATTTCTCTTTATAGGAAACATGACATCAAACAGGAAACTTCAACAAAATTGTCCCACCAAGGGCAAGCACCCTGGGCTTAAGCCTTAGGAACTCTTTCCTCCTCAGCTGGGTATCTCTAGCAAGGTCAGGAAAAATACAGACATGAGAGCCCATAAACTGCTCACTGAAATTTCTAAAATAAGATTGCAAAATTAAACCTTTATCAGATTCCAGAGCTAAAGTAATCAGAAGGGTAGAGCGAGCAGTTACCAATTCAACAGAGTTCTCCAGAAACCCTGTAAGGTCTCCAGGAAGCCCCGGAAGCTCATTACCATCGCCTCGGTCTCCCTGACCCATTGACAAGTATTGAGCCCTAGTTAATGGAGGCAGGTCCTCCCTGAAGAGTTTTAAAACCTCCTGGAAGTACCTACGAACCATTTCCATGGGCGACTGCAATGGGGATCTAGGAAAGTTAATCAGTCTTAAATTGTTCTTCTGGACTTGATTCTCCAGCTGTTCCATTCTCCTAGCAGATACACTCTGATCTTTAGTATGGGCACAATGGATACTGTTAAGTTGCTCTAGGTCTCCATTTAACCAGGCCAATGTCCCCTCCTGATCCTTTTGCTTTCTTGAAACTTCCCGAAGTTCTTCACGAAGGGAATTAGTTTCAGTAGTTAAATAAGCAGCAATAGTGCCAAGAGAAGAGTTCATAGCTGATATAGCTTCCCACAGCAGCTCCAAAGTTACTTTTTGAGGCCTCACTAATACACCAGCACCTGAAGTAACCAACGGGTTAATCGTCTCCTGGGGAGGGCTGTCTTCAAACAAAGGACAATCCACAGGTCTCCCAACTTCTCCAGGGACACCACACGGAGGAGCAAAAACAAGACCAGAGCCCTCTTCACCTCCCTGCACCGGCGTACTAGCTTTCACGCCGGAGGGAAGCACTCCACGGTCTGCCACTGTGCCTCCAGGGCATGGCAGGGGGGGGCCACTGCTCAGGGGATAATACAACCCCTGATGTGCTCAGGTCCGCCAATAAAGCCGAACCTGCCAAGGACGCCGCTCCTGATCCCGACGCTGTAAAACCACACACACATTGACAATGTCTTCTGGCTGGCTGAGTTGTGAATGGCTTCACCTGAGGGTAGGTAAGCCTGCTTGCGTTTCCTCCTTCCCATTGCCAAGCAGCTAAACATGCCGAAACAATGCACCACCGAGGAGTCTGCTCGTCAGAAGCAGAACACTGCCGCCATCTTGCCTCCCCCGAGACGTCATAGTTGACAACTTTAACCCACTTGGATCAACTATCAATAAAGAAACAGCAAGTATTCTAGAAATCAGATGACACATTGCTCTTGGCAGAATGGCTATGAAGGACCTAGACAAGATTCTCAAGAGCAGAGATGTCTCTCTCCATACAAAGATTCAACTCATTCAAGCCATGATGTTTTCAATAACATCATATGGATGCGAAAGTTGGACAGTGAAAAAAATAGACAGGAAGAAAATTGATGCCTTTGAATTATGGTGCTGGCAACGAATACTGCGTATACCATGGAGTGCCCGAAGAACAAATCAGTTCGTACTAGAGGAGATCAAACCTAAGCTTTGTTTAGAAACTCAGATGATAAGACTTCGACTTTCATACTTTGGACACATCATGCGAAGAGAAAGATCATTAGAGAGAAAGACATATTAAAAGTACCATCCTGTATACGAAAAACAAAACAACTTACAAGCAATAGAGCTTTTAGACTTACAGCCCCCACACTCTGGAATGCGATACCCAAACATCTCAGAGAAATCAAAGACCTCCTAACTTTCCACAAGAAATTAAAGACATTTTTATTCGCGGAATACTTTAATACACCTTCCAACAACAACACTTCCAATTCGTCAATCCTCCTATCTACCACCCAAATTCTTTTAATCCTTCCTTTTTTCAAGATGTATCTTTGTAAATAGATAAGAGAACCAGCTATCACTATGCCTTTGCAACTCAGGTTTACTAGTGTGTATATAGTTCGTGTTTCAACTAGATACCTAGTTCCTATTATGTTATGTTATTATTAAGAATGTTCCATGTATCTTCAAGTTTTTGTTCCATGTAAACCATCCCTGATCGCTGAAAGGGGCGGTATAAAAAAACTGTTCAAATAAATAAAATAAATAAAATGAAATCATGTTTGGCAAGGTAGAAGGTCAACGCAAAAGAGGAAGGCCAGCACTGAGATGGATCGATACAATAACAGCAGCTATGGGTGTCACTCTATCAACAATGAGCCGCGTGACTGAAGACCGAACGTAGTTTAGGTCAACTATCCAGAGGGTCGCCATGAGTCGACACCGACTCGATGGCACTTAACAACATATAATAGGGCAATGTCTAAAAGTGATTTACCCATGAAACCAGATTTAAATTACTCACCTTTTCTACGGGTTAAATACACACTGATTGTTTTTTGAGTTGTCCCATCTATTGTTTTGTTTTGACCGCAGCTGCTCTTTGCTGCCCCCCAATTGCCACTATAGGTGCCTGGGAGCAGATTTACTAAAATGAAGTGGTGTGCTGCATGTTAATTCCCGAAAGCTAGCACAGGATGGTGTTGGGCCCACACTAATACATGGAGGCATAAGGGTTCTGCACCATCCCCGTTCTAAGCAGTTTGCTGCAATTTATGCTGGTGCATGTAAAGCCCGCAGTAACTGCAGTCTGCGCACTGCGCCCCTGAACAGCTCAGTTTCTGCCCCAACCTGTGCTAAACAATTAGCGTGCAATTTTCAGCATGGTTGCATTTTTGGCGTGCACAAATGGTTACTGTAATGCAATCAGCAAATGCTAAACCTCACACTGTTAGTGCACTTTAGTCAACACACTTCTCAGTTTGCCCAACTGCTCTGCCATCCCTATGTGTGTTGAGATATTATAGACAGTATACTCCACTTCAACTTCAGAACTATATTGCTACTTAGTTCCAGTTTGTTTTAAACCTTAGGTCTCAGACTTATACAGAGCTACGGTCTTCATTG
Organism: Ichthyophis bannanicus; assembly: GCA_033557465.1. Lineage (NCBI taxonomy): Eukaryota > Metazoa > Chordata > Amphibia > Gymnophiona > Ichthyophiidae > Ichthyophis > Ichthyophis bannanicus. Next base: position 10,740,582 of record CM066042.1, read on the forward strand.
TTTATCGACCAACTGCTCTATTATCGCATCAATGACCTTTGGTTTATTTCTCCTCAAATTAACTTTTTTTGTAATTGTTTTTAAACGAATGGACTGTTCATCTTATATAGAGAGATAAAAAATAAGAAGGAGTGCTTATCTGTGAACTTGCCCAACGCCAACTTCAGCGCTATTGCGTTTCACTAAATGCTGTTTCATCAGGGGCCAGATTCACTCCGAATTCTTCTTTGGATAAATTCTCTCGTATTATATCGTTGTCTCCAGTAGCGAAACCTGCTATCTCTGTGACCAAACGAACAGAACAACGTCCTTTATACTATCTAGCAGCAAAGGTTGCTGGGATATGTAGTTTTTGGTTTCACTCTCACAAAAATGTGTTGTGGCACAAGGGTCTTTTGGAACAGATAAATTTATTATTATTGTTGGGTTTTTCCCCTCACAGAGGTTCTCAGGCAAATAAGCAAAGCAAAATAATTCTTTTCCAGAATAACAGAAAACAGGAGCAAATGAAAAACCATCAAATAAAAGTGGAAAAACTGTTTCTTCAGAGCAGCACAAAACTTCCAAACAACTTTGTAATTCTTCTTACCAAAGCTTGTTTAACATAAGTTCATGTCCACACTATTACACATAGAACAGTCCATCTCAAAAGAACCAGAGGACTCAGGAACCTCTGCTGCGTCAATGATCATGTCCTCGCTTTCATTCTCACAGCTCTGCCTAGGAGAACTTCTAGGCTGGCTTTCTGGAATAGCCTTTTGCAGCTGCTCTAGAAGATTCCTTCCTCTACTAGCCGTGACGTCCTCTAGCTCAGGAGTTTGGTTAGTACGTAAGCTTCTCTTTATGGTTTCTACATCTGCATTAAACCATTTATTCCAAGTGTTTCTGCTAGGTGGTTTTACGGCCGTGCTATTGTGGCACTTGTTAGCACTGGCTTTTAGTTGTTTTACAATGTCTTCAACAAGACTCTGATTAGGCAGAAAATCCAACGTACCTTGTCTGCTATCACTGCCCGGTCTGTGCTTGGAGCTCTCTTCCCTTCTACAAGTAAAATGCTTGTCCCTGTCTTCAGGTAGCTCCCACGACAGCGTTGACTTAGCTTTAAGGTAACTGGGATTGGACCCACCAGAATCCCTCTTGCCTGGAGCTGGGTTCCAAGACTTCCTCAGTTGCTGCCTTCCTTGTTGAAGTGGTTTAAACACTTGTAAAGGCTTTTCCCTGCCTTCCTGTCTGTCCAGTTTCCTTCTCTGCTGACAATCCTGTCGGCTGTCCTGGTACTGCGTGCTGTTCTGAAAGACTAGCCCTAAAGCTGGTTTAAAACGGCTTCCTTGTTCAGGCATGCCCTTCTGACTATCCAGGTGCACCTCGTTAGGGCTGCTTCCAGCTCTTACGTCATGAATCTGAGTGAGCTGCATTCTCTCTGAAAGCTTCCTGCTGTCATGGAAACCTGGCTTGCTCTGGCTTTTAAAGGTGCAGTGCTCGCTATTTTGCCATTCCATCTGCTCAGGCATGCTTTCAGTACCACATATTCCCCCCCTTAAGATATTCCAGGCTGAGTCGATCTTATCATCACAGCATGGAATCCGAGATAACGCGTCCGCGTTCTGGTGTAAATGTCCTGCTCTGTGTTCAATGTTAAAATCGAACGCTTGCAGTGCCATATACCAGCGTGTTAGCCTGGGGTTACTGTCCTTCATTTGCCCCAGCCACTTTAACGGGGCGTGATCTGTCATGAGGAGAAACTTCCTACCTGCTAGATAGAATTTTAATGACTCAATGGCCCACTTGATAGCAAGGCACTCCCGCTCTATTGTAGAGTAGTTCCTCTCGGCGGGTGATAGCTTTCTACTCAAGAATAGCACCGGGTGCTCTATGCCATTGTGCTTTTGGGAGAGGACAGCCCCTAGTCCGGTGTCTGAGGCATCTGTTTGCAATATAAACGGAAGGTCAAACTCGACCCCTTTCAACACTGGGGCAGCGCAGAGTTCGGCCTTTAGACATTCCATCGCCTTGAGTGCCTCTGGCGTCCAACGTAGTTGATTGGGCTGGCTCTTCTTTAACATATCTGACAATGGGGCGCTTTTCTCCACAAATCTAGACAGAAAGCGCCTATAGTAGCCCACTAACCCCAAGAAGCTTCTAAGTTGCTTCTTATTGGTGGGCTGGTGGAACGTCTTCACGCTTTCCACCTTGTCTATCAAGGGTTTAACGGTGCCATGTCCAACACGATGTCCCAAGTATTTTACTTCTGGGCTTGCGAACATGCACTTGTTGGGGTTTAATGTCAGGCCTGCCTCTCGCATAGCCTGCAACACCGCTCTTAGCCTTGACAGATGATCTTCCCAACCCGTACTGTGGACTATAACTTCATCCATATAGGCTGTTGCATACGCCTGATGTGGTCTGAGCACCACATCTACCAGTCTCTGGCATGTAGCCGCTGCTCCGTGTAGGCCGAAAGGCATACGTTTAAACTGGTAGAGGCCTACCGGAGTGCTGAATGCCGTCTTTGGTCGGGAGTCTCTAGTTAATGGCACCTGCCAATAACCTTTGGTCATGTCCAACGTTGTCAAGTACGTGGCTCTTCCCAAGCGGTCCAGGAGCTCTTCGATGCGTGGCATCGGGTACTCATCGAATTTTGATATGGCATTGACCTTCCGAAAGTCGATGCAAAATTGAAGTGTCCCGTCAGGCTTAGGGACTAGGACTATCGGGCTGCTCCATGGGCTCTTAGACTCCTCAATTATGTCAAGGTCCAACATTTCCCTCACTTGGTTGATGACCTCCTGCCGCCGAGCCTCCGGAAACCGGTATGGGCGCTGACGTACTACCTCTCCTGGGGGAGTCACGATCTCGTGGGCAACGAGTTGAGTATACCCAGGAAGAGGTGTTAGGACGTCGAGAAAACTCTGCACCAATTGTTCCAGCTGTTTCCTTTGGGTCCAGGATAACCCTTCTCCCATCCTTAGCTCCGGGGTCTTCTGGCAGTCACTTAATTGGGGGCCCAAGTCCTCTTCTGACGGCTCCTCTACTACGGCCATCAATCCCTGGAGGTCAGCTCTACCTGTGGACCCGAATCCTTGGGCTCCTCTGGCTGTACTGGAAACCATATGTACTTCTTCAAGAGGTGGAAACCCGACCCTCTCACATATTAGTTGTGCTATACGATCACCTGTGTGGACTTTGAAGTCTTCAGACCCGAAGTTGAAAAGTAGGACCTTCACGGCTCCTCGGTAGTCTGGGTCCACGACGCCGGCTCCCACATCAATCGCGTATTTTACGGCCAGTCCGGAACGCGGGGCGATGCGCCCGTAACACCCAGGCGGCAACTCCAACTGCAGGGCCGTGTTTATCAAAGCCTTGCCATGTTTTGGCACAGTCGCCTCTTCCGTGCTGTCTAAATCGAATCCAGCGGCCTGGGGTGACGCTCTCTTAGGTGGGTGCGCGTCTGGACTCATGCGGCAATACTTCAAAACAAACACAGGCTTTTTGGCATCCTTTTCCTCTGGCAATGGTCGCGAAGGCTTTTGCATCTTCCCAAATAGAGGATTTGGAACCGCCATCATTTGTCGTGTGTTCTTACTTAGTACTTCTGGTGGATTGCTTGCAGCTACCAGGCTTTCCTTTTTCTGCAGAGCCTGCTGAATGCTTCTCTGAAACTGCGGCCAATCCCGGCCTAGTACTAATTCCTGTGGCAGGTGAGGGACAATGGCCAGCGGAATCTCCTTTCCTATTCCGCATCCTTTCACAAGGAGTTTGTATATAGGGTAGGAGGTGCGCGGTGCACACAGCGAATTTTTACAGAGCCACTGGGCAGATCAGGTATGGTTCTACCGTGGGCTCTTATCCTTTCCCAGAGGCCACGCGAAAGCATACTTTGATTGGAACCAGAGTCTAGTAGGGCCTTGGCACTTACCCCTTGGACAGTCACAGCTATGAGGAAGCCCTCCTTAACCTGTCCTGGGCTAGTGGTCACCAGCGCTACTTTTGCTCTGCAGCTGCGCTGTAAATGGTCACTACTGCCACATTTAAAGCATACTCTCTTAGCATACCTGGCTTTACATTCAGGTAAACACAATGCAGTTACTTTCATAACACTTTCCTTCTTTTCTGAGCTTACCTCGGTTGCTCCCAGAAGTCATGCTTTTACCCTGAGCATTCCCCTCTGCTTCCAGGAACCGCTCAGCGAGCATGATCGCTTCCTGTGAGTCTTTACAACCTTGCAAGGTTAGAAAAGTTCGGACATTTTCAGGGACAGCGTTCATATACTGTTCTAACAATATGGTATCCAATATTGTTTCAATACCTTTGCCTTCAGGCTCTAACCACTTGTTAAGCAAAGCTTTTAAGCGATAGTGTAGGGCTCTAAGCGTCTCACCAATCATAAGCTTAGCGTCTCTAAACAAATGATGCAGAAGACGTAAGACCAACTCTATCCTTAATCGCTTTTTTAACTTCATCGTAGTTATTTGACAAATTAGGTGGTACAGTTTGATAAGCAGTTAATGCTTCTCCTGTGAGACACATTGCCAGCCTGACTGCCCATTGTTCTTTTGGCCAATGTATCAGGTAAGCAATTCGCTCAAAAGTCTCTAAATAATCATCCAGATTATCAGACTGAGACAACTTCCCAAAGTTCCATGCCTCTTTAGACCAGAGTCCCGAAGTATGAGCTTGGCTTACATGTTCAAAACCTGTTGAAGATGAAGCAGGCTCCTTCTTCGTGGATTGGATCCATGCCTCCAGCATCTGTATGAGCGGCCGCTGCTGCGCTTCCATGCGTGCTGTAGCGTTTACTAGAGCCTCCGTGGCTAGCTCGCGTTGGCGCTCAAACTGGGCTGACATCCACGTCAAGACTTCTTTGACTTCCATTGTCATGCTGAAAAGACAAAACACAAGACACAACCACCAAGTGCGGTATCACCAAATAGGAGGTACTTCTACCTTTCACCCACTTGCTGCGCTGATACCAAACCAACTATCCCCAGGTAACTCTGCTATGTACAAATTACCTGATACTTGTGATGCATCAAGCCTTTGTGTATGCGGTGGTCTCTCCAGTATCAGACACATCTTCTTCTTCTGTAGAAGCAGTCTTGCTTGAAGATTCTTTTTTTTCAAAAAATTTTTTTTTCCAAAACTTTATTTTTCAAAACTTTTTCTTGCCCTTTAATTCTTCTGCGCATGCGCCTTTGCCTTGATCCGTAGCAACTACGCCAATCTGTCACGCTCCCCTGCTATGGGCCGAAGGCTTTATAGTAGGGGTGACCGCTGTTTTGCTTCTGAGTGTCCTTTATACTATCTAGCAGCAAAGGTTGCTGGGATATGTAGTTTTTGGTTTCACTCTCACAAAAATGTGTTGTGGCACAAGGGTCTTTTGGAACAGATAAATTTATTATTATTGTTGGGTTTTTCCCCTCACAGAGGTTCTCAGGCAAATAAGCAAAGCAAAATAATTCTTTTCCAGAATAACAGAAAACAGGAGCAAATGAAAAAGCATCAAATAAAAGTGGAAAAACTGTTTCTTCACAGCAGCACAAAACTTCCAAACAACTTTGTAATTCTTCTTACCAAAGCTTGTTTAACATAAGTTCATGTCCACTCTATTACACATAGAACAGTCCATCTCAAAAGAACCAGAGGACTCAGGAACCTCTGCTGCATCAATGATCATGTCCATGCTTTCATTCTCACAGCTCTGCCTAGGAGAACTTCTAGGCTGGCATTCTGAAATAGCCTTTTGCAGCTGCTCTAGAAGATTCCCTCCTCTACTAGCCGTGACGTCCTCTAGCTCAGGAGTTTGGTTAGTACGTAAGCTTCTCTTTATGGTTTCTACATCTGCATTAAACCATTTATTCCAAGTGTTTCTGCTAGGTGGTTTTACGGCCGTGCTATCGTGGCACTTGTTAGCACTGGCTTTTAGTTGTTTTACAATGTCTTCAACAAGACTCTGATTAGGCAGAAAATCCAACGTACCTTGTCTGCTATCGCTGCCCGGTCTGTGCTTGGAGCTCTCTTCCCTTCTACAAGTAAAATGCTTGTCCCTGTCTTCAGGTAGCTCCCACGATGGCGTTGACTTAGCTTTAAGGTAACTGGGATTGGACCCACCAGAATCCCTCTTGCCTGGAGCTTGGTTCCAAGACTTCCTCAGTTGCTGCCTTCCTTGTTGAAGTGGTTTAGATACTTGTAAAGGCTTTTCCCTGCCTTCTTGTCTGTCCAGTTTCCTTCTCTGCTGACAATCCTGTCGGCTGTCCTGGTACTGCGTGCTGTTCTGAAAGACTAGCCCTGAAGCTGGTTTAAAACGGCTTCCTTGTTCAGGCACGCCCTTCTGACTATCCAGGTGCACCTCGTTAGGGCTGCTTCCAGCTCTTATGTCATGAATCTGAGTGAGCTGCATTCTCTCTGAAAGCTTCCTGCTGTCATGGAAACCTGGCTTGCTCTGGCTTTTAAAGGTGCAGTGCTCGCTATTTTGCCATTCCATCTGCTCAGGCATGCTTTCGGTACCACAGCACTTACCCTTCAAAACCACAAGTGATGCCACTTTTTTAAATCGCTGGACCTGCCAAACTGCCAGACTTGTATGTATATTTCTCTGCACCTATTTCTGTATTTTAGAAAGGAATCTGGGTTCAGCAAAGCTTTAGTAAGGTCTGTCCCTTTTCCCATCTAGATGCCCTTTGCAAACTTAGTCTTGGAATCGTTCAGCTGGAATCAGTGCCGTGTATGCGGCGCAGGCCCTACACATGTGCGAGCATGTTGTTGGCACATGGCCCTACCATGTTGTAGGTTCTGTGCCTCCATTTTCCTGTGCTGCTACAGGAGCACAATCGTAAACAGCTGTCGGAGCATTTTCCTTTCCTCCCATGGCTGTGCTGTGCGGCATTTCGGAAGGGCTGTCGGGTAAGGTTTACCTCTTTGCAGATGGAGTAGACACCTAGGAAAGAATAGATAACTTGAGAAGGGATCTAGCTAAGCTTGAAGAATGGTCAAGAATTTGACAGCTGAGATTTCATGAAGGGAGCTGACACTGGGATGGCACTGGTACTGGAAAGGGGTAGAGGGAGAAAATCATAGAGATCAGAGGTGGCAAAAGCAGGGGCACTGGTAGTAAGGAATGTGGGGGAGGTGGAACAAGGGAAGAATGAAGATTACAGACTTCAGAGAGGGGGAGACAAAGGATGAATTTGATAATTGTAGAAGAACACACACAGATTGGGTGAAGGTGGGGAATGTGGACAGATTGGGAGGCAAAGCAAGGAACCACAGATGGGGACTCAAGCGACTGAGTAGGAATTTGGAGAGGACAGTATCTAGCAATTGACAGATATGAGGGAGGATGTGGGATGGAGGTAAGAGAATAGGGAAGAAAGACTGAGGAAGGTTGAGACCAGATGTGAATGATCTTGGAGGACTAGAGAGAGGGTGAGAGAGGTGAAAAGGAATGGATCTCTGAATGAGGAGGTGAGGGTAGAAATGTGGCTGGGGAGATGGTGACGAGGGTAATAGGAGGTTGAGCAGGGGATAAGAGACTAAAGAATAAGCTGGGGACCAGGATGGAGGGATGCATGACAGGGAAAGGACTAGCGCTGGTGATGGGATCAGAGGTAGAGGATGGCGGATGAAGGTAGAGAGGGTGAGAACAGAGGACAGAAATAGGGAATTGGGAGTCTGTGAAAGGCAGAGAGGGTCTAGGAAGCAGGGGAAGGAGAAGGGAGCGAGGGCAATGGGAGCACTAGAGAGGGGGTAAGAATGGGAGATAGAAAGCTGTTAGACAGGTGAGAGATTAAAAAGTGTGAGACTAAAGAGTGGAGGGTGAAAGAAAATGAGAGTGAGGAGTAAAATCTGGAAATGAGTGAATAGAGAGGGAGATGAGGAAGAAATGGGAAAAAGAGATAAAAAGGAAAAACTGTCAGACATAGAGAAGGAAGAAAAGAAGACAGGAGAAGAGAGAAGAAATGGAAAGGAGTCGATGAGAAGGAAGATGGGAAAGGGACGTGGGAAAGAGACTGGAACCAGTTCAGTAAGAAAGATAAAATGGCTAGACAACAAAGATAGAAAAAAAATCATTTTATTTTCAGTGTAGTGTTTGGAATATGTCGGGATGTTTAAAATTAATGTGCTGTCTTTATATGCATCTTTCTGTTTCTCTGGTGCTGCAGCACCTGGTTTCTTCGGGTTTCAGTTTAGTTTTTGACTACATATTTCTGTTTTTACTCTGTACTTGGGGAGAGTCTATCTCTGTTCTAAATGTGTGACTGAGGCCAGCTTCTATATACAGTAAGGATCTATAGTAATCTGGCTTGTTCGGTGTTCCTGGCAGGTGTAGGGCTCACAGCAGGTGCTGCCCTTCTCTGGGTAGGCTCCTTGCTGTGGGAGTTTGGGAAGTTAGTGCTTTTATGGAGTGGTACTGGAGATTTGCTCTATATCTCCTTTGCTGAGGTTCTCACGTTTTCATTTTCTTTGTTGTGTGCAGTGAACAGTAGGGTGTTAGTGAGGGGGGAGGTACTAGAGTATTGAGTCTTTAACGTTTGCAGTTTTGTGTTCTTGATGCTGCTGGACTGGTCTTAAATTACAAATATTTTGTCGGTTCAGGTCCAAGGAAATCTCATACTTTAAAGCAACATCTCAGTTTAAATTTCTCTTGTGACCTCATAGCTTCACTGTTGCTAATTTCTGGGCTTTTCCAACTCTGGCACAGTCTAATTTGGCCTGAGAATCATGCTTTGAATTCATAGCTACCAGGATTTTTGTCATTTTATAGCTTCCCTCTTTATCATTATAAAGGTCTTAGCACCGACCAAATAAGTCCAGTTGTTGTAATGCAAATACTTATGCAAATGAGGCCCCGCAATGAGTCTCTGCATATGACCCAGCATCACTCCTGCATGTACTGTATTTTAGCATTTTTTCTGACTAATGCATACGAAACCTTTGAAAACAATAAATCAGGAAAAAATACATGTTCTCGGCATATATGGAAGAAATTTTAAAATTTTATTCTGCAGTGAAATCAGAAGTTGGAGCCTTGCTCAGCGACCTCCCTCAATTTGTACTCCAGACAGGTGGCATGTTTTTGACAGGAGGGGACTCGTATTGAAAAAGGGAAATAAGAGGCTATAGTGTGAACCAAGAAAAGTATTCCAGGAGCCCACCTTAGAAGAAATGCCAAGTCCATCGCCTAAAATTCCTCAGCAGCAGCATAAATCCTGTCCTACTGGCCCCTGCTTTGTGGGGGGCGGTGGGGGGGGGGGGGCTAAGGAAAAAAGAACCACCTGCAGCTGTTCCCAGATCTCTTGAGGTGGAGCCCTTGAGCTGAAGCTCCACCAATGCTCCTTAGATATGTGCATGGAGCAACCGCTCTGCTCCAGTTTCTGAACCTGCTCATACCTCCATATCTCCCATTCAATGTCACTAAATGTAGCAGCTGCAGGCGAGCTAGAGACTGGCTGCTATGTCGTGACTTGTTGAGCTGGTTGTGCACATCCTAGGACATAGAGCACTTACAGTCTGGCAGAAGCTCTTTAAGACTCTTTTTGTTTATTTCTATTAGAAAGAGAAATAACTAGTGACCTTCAGCCACAATCGCGCTGTGGGGTAGAAGCAGAATGAAAGCCTTGAGCAATAGGCACTGAAAGATTCCTTGGGTGGAAGCAAAAGGTATTTGCTCAGATTCGGACGTAAAAAGCAGCTCCAGCAGTTTGCAGAATGTCACCAGCAATAGCTAATTGCCACTCAGAAGGCTTCTGGAGTGCTGGAGGCTTGGGCGTGTGAAAAAAAAGTTAATATAGCTAAGAATCAATAGACAGAGCATTTGCAGTGTCAGACACAATAAATGGAGCTGAACAACTGGGACCTGTAGAAAATGAAGCTTCTATCTGCTGGCTGAAAGCAAAGGATTGCAAAAGACAGAAGCAAAGCTGTTTGCTGACTTTCTTGCTATTCATTTGTTTACTAAGGGGAGATTGATTCAACATTCAGCCAAGAGCATTTTTCTAAATGGGCACAGTTAGGGAAGGTTAAGGGCTCTGCTATGAACAAGGACTCTTTTACCTGCTGAAGAGATGAAACGCGGGATCTTCAAGGGGCGATTCACCCTGAATAAATCAGAATCGGAATAACTCCTGCCAGAAAAGCAGATACTTCTACTTGGAAAGTATTTGACATAATTAAAAATATATTTCAAACTTCTAGAAAGAGGAACTGACACCATACCCTCTGCTCTGCAAACAGGTTTTCACCCAAATACATGCAAGCCTGTCATTGCCTCCAGCCACACTCCGACCTAGGCTGCTGTAGCTCTAGGGCTGGGGCACATGGCTACCATGAGTTCCTATGTGGGCAATTTGGACATTTCTTAAGACATGCTGGGGAGACACGGGAGGTCTTTTCCTCAGGGTGTGCATGGCAATTATTTCAAGATCTGCAGTGGGTGAATGACAGTTTAGGTCACATATTCCACTCAGACACACTTTTCTTTTCTTTATTTAGACAGAGGGAGATTGCACACACTTACAATCTGTTTCCATCCAGCAGAAATTGTTTGGCTTAGCTCAGCACTTCTGGTTCCTTTCCTCCTGTGCATCCATATTTGAAGATCAAACTCTTATTATGATCCAAGACACTTGTTGAACCTCCGCTTCCAGACTATGAAAATCCCTTTCTATGTCCAGTCTAATTGATTTAATCTAAAGACTTGTCAGTATTTGGCCACCAAACAGTTACAGTTACGGTTTATTAAATTTGATGCCACGGCAAGGTAAAATAAAAATTGAAAAGGTATAAAAGCAAAGCAAACACAAGCAACAACCAATGAGAGGATGAGTGGCATGAACTGGAGGGGGGTCAGAGAACCGAGGTTACAAAAGCAAGCGACATCATAAGAACACAAATGGAAGGGGAAGACAAAAACATAGGCCAACTCGAGCTGTTGGGTGTCAGTGAACTGAAATGGACTGGCTTTGGGCACTTTGCATCTGATGATCATATGATTTACTATGATGGAAATGAAAGACAAAAAATAAATGGTGTTGCATTTTTAATTAAGAAGAAACTTGCAAGAACTGTAATGAAATACAATGCAGTCAGTGAATGCTTAATTTCTATTCGTCTATGAGGAAAGCCCATCAACACAACTATAATTCAGCTATATGCCCCAACAACAGCTGCGGAAGAGGAAGATGTTGATGAGTTTAATGAACAAGTACAAGCTGAAATTGACAGAACATGCAAACAGGATATCCTGATAGTCATGGGTGACTGGAACACAAAAGTTGGCAACAAAGAAGAAGGCAAAGTGGTTGGAAAATATGAACTTGGCAAGAGAAACAAAGCTTGAGAAAGACTGATAGAATTCTGCAAGACCAACGATCTATTCATCTCAAACACCTTCTTCCAGCAACACAAGCGCCGACTGTACAGGTGCACTTCACCCAATGGATTGTACAGAAATCAAATTGACTATATCTGTGGAAGGCAACGATGGAAAAGTTTGATAACACCAATAAAGACAAACCCTGGAGATGACTGTGGTACAGATCACCAACTACTAGTATGAAAACTTAAGCTAAAGTTGAAAAGAGCAAGCCATTCATGAATGTAGCAAACTATGACCTTGAAAATATACCACTGGAATTTAAAGACTGCCTGAGAAATCGATTTGCTGCTTAAGATATAAATGACAGAGTTCCAAAAGAGTTATGGGATGACATCAAGAATGTTGAGTTGGAAGAAAGCAATAAGTCTCTACATAAGATGAAAAAGCAAAAATGGCCAAAATGGATGGCTGAAGAAACTCTCAAAATTGTCCAGAAATGCAGAGAACCTAAAGCCAGAGGAGAAAGAGAGGCAATCACAGAACTCAACAGAGATTTTCAACATGCAACAAGTCAGGACAAGGAAAAATGGTACAATGACACATGCAAGGTAATGGAAGCAGAAACTATTACAGGAAGAACAAGATTGGCTTTTCTAAAGCTAGGAGAGTTAAAGAAAAAATTCCAGCCTCAAATTGGAATGCTACAAGATGCTCAAGGATCCATGTTGAATGATGCTGGGAAGATCAAGAAAAGGTGGAAAGAATATACAGAGTCGTTATACCATAAAGATCAAGTGAACCAACAGCCATTTCAACCTATACCTCATGATTATTAACCATTGGTAATGAAAGAAGAAGTAGAAGCATTCTTGAAAGCCTTATCAAAGAACAAAGCACCGGGCATTGATGGCATTCCTACTGCGTTATTACAGCAATCAGATGAAGCTGTTACCCTACTTACAAGGCTCTGCCAGGAAATTTGGAAGACAAATTCATGGCCAACTGACAGGAAAATATCTGTGTTTATACCAATACTAAAGAAAGCTGACCCGACTTACTGTGGAAATTATCGCACAATCGCTCTGATCCCACATGCCAGCAAGGTTCAACTCAAGATCATTCAACAGAGACTACAACCATACCTGGAACAAGAACTGCCTGAAGTACAAGCAGGGTTCAGGAAAGGGAGAGGAACGAGAGAATTATCGCAGATGGATCCTTGAAAAGACAAAAGAATACCAGAAGGATATCTATATGTGTTTTATTGACTACAGCAAGGTTTTTGACTGTGTAAACCATGAGAAACTCTGGGCCACATTAAGAAGCATGGGTATACCAGAACACCTGATCGTTTTCTTGCATAACCTTTACACTGATCAAGAAGCAACAGTTTGAATGGAACTAGGAGAAACAGAATGGTTTAAAATCAGCAAAGGTGTATGACAAGGCTGCATACTTTCCCCTTACCTCTTTAATTTATATGCAGAACAAATCATCAGAGAAGCAGGACTGTATGATGACAAGAGAGGTGTGAAGATTGGTGGAAGACTCATTAACAACCTTCGCTATGCTGATGATACCACATTACTGACTGAAAGTGCTTCTCAAGATCAAGGAATATAGCCTTAAAATGGATCTGCACCTTAATGTTAACATAGTAACATAGTAAATGACAGCAGATAAAGACCAGTATGGTCCATCTAGTCTGCCCAGTAAGATGGCAAGAGTAGGTGCACCTGCCGCTCCATGCAGGCCACCCCTCCCCATGTCTTTGTTTTAGGGGTGAACCCACTGTTCCATGTAGGACACCCCTGTATGTTGAAAAATTACATAGTTAAGTTTATTTTGATTTTATCTCGTTGCTGTAAAGGGATCCACTGTGTCTGTCCCATGCCATTTTGAATTCTGTCACTGTATTTGCCCCCACCACTTCCATCGGGAGGGCACTCCAAGCATCCACCACCCTTTCAGTGAAAAAGTATTTCCTGACATTGCTTTTCAATTTACCCCCTTGCAGCTTCATGTTATGCCCTTTAGTTTTACAGCTTCCCTGTTAAGAAGACAAAGATCCTGGCAACTGGCAAAATGAATAAGTTCATCGTTGATGGAGAAGAAATTGGAAGAGTTGACAACTTTAACTTACTTGGATCAACTATCAATAAAGAATGTCAAGAAATCTGACAATGCATTGCTGTTGGCAGAATGGCTATGAAGGACCTAGACAAGATTCTCAAGAGCAGAGATATCTCTCTTCATACAAAAATTTGACTTATCCAAGACTTGGCATTTTCAATAACATCATATGGATGTGAAAGTTGGACAGTGAAAAAGATAGACAGGAAGAAAATTGATGCCTTTGAATTATGGTGCTGGCAAAGAATACTGTGTATACCATGGACTGCCCGAAGAACAAACCAGTCAGTACTAGAAGAGATCAAACCTAATCTTTCTTTAGAAGCTCAGATGAAGACTTTGACATTCATACTTTGGACACATCATGCAAAGAGAGAGAGATCATTAGAGAAAGACATATCATATTTTAGTTCTTTCAACATCCTTGGATGTATACCATCTGGTCCTGGTAATTTGCTACTCTTCAGTTTATCAAAGAGTTGTAATACATCTTCAACTGCATCAGTGTTATGGCAGGACATGCTAGGGAGATAAAGTTTCTAGATGAAATAAATGACTGCTTCTTGGAGCAAATAGTTCATGAACCAACAAGAGGGAAAACTATCATGGACCTAGTCCTTAGTGGAACACAAGATCTGGCACAAGAGATAAGGGTGTAATAGTGATTGGGTTTGATTTAATAAATGGAGGAAGGATGGCAAGGAAATCCACAGTACTACCTTTTAACTTTCAAAAGGGAGACTATGATAAAATGAGGAAAATAGTTAAGAAAAAACTAAAAATAGCTGCTGCAAAGGTTTACATCAAGCATGGGCAGTATTTAAAAATACTATCTTGGAAGCCCAGACCAGATGTATTCCACACTTTAAGAAAAATGGAAGGGCAATAAACTGCCAGCATGGTTTAAAGGCGAGGTCAGAGAGGCTGTGGTAGCCAAAAAAGCATTTTTCAGGAAAAGGCAAAAAAAGAGCTAAATGACGAAAATGGGAAACAACATGAGCACTGGCAAGTTAGAGGCAAGGCATTGATAAGGCAGGAAAAGAGAGAATTTGAAAAGAAACTTGCAGTGGAAGCTAAAACACATAATAATTTTCACAGGCATTCATAGCAAAAAATCTATGAGACAGTCGGGCCATTGGATGATAGAGGGATAGAAAGGGCACTAAGGGAGGACAAGCCCATAGCAGAGAGAGTGAGTGAATTCTTTGCTTTGGTTTTTACTGAAGAAGATGTAGGAAAATTAGCCATGCCTGAAATGGTATTTAAAGGTGATATACCGGAAGAATTGAAAGAAATATCAATAAACCAGGAAGATGTATTACAACTATTTAATAAGCTGAAGAGTAGTAAATCACCTGGAGCTGATGGTATACATCCAAGGGTGTTGAAAGAACTGAAATATGAGATTGCAGACCTACTTTTAGTAATCTGTGAAATATCATTAAAATCATCTGTAATACCTGAAGATTGGAGGATGGCCAATGTAACGCCAATTTTTAAAAAGGGTTCCAGTGGGAAACTACAGACTGGTAAGCCTGACGTCAGTACTAGGCAAAATGGTAGAAAATGTTATGAAGAATAAAATTACTGAACATATAGATAATCATTGTTTAATGGGAGAGAGCCAACATTGAGTTAGCCAGGAAAAGTCCTGTCTTACTAATCTACTATATTTTTTTTAAAGATGCGAATAAACAGGTAGACAGAGGTGAGCCAGTTGATAATGGTGTAACTGGATTTTCAGAAAGCTTTTGACAAGATCCTTCATGACAGACTTTTGGTAAAATTAAAAAGTGATGGAAATGGACTCAGTGTACTATTGTGGATCAGGGACTGGTTAAAAGATAGAAGGTAGACGGTAGCGCTAAATTGCCAATTTTTCCAGTGCTTCCTAACATATTCGTAAATGACCTGGAAATGGAAATAATGGGTGAGATGATGAAATCCGCAGATGACACAAAATTATTCAAAGTTGTTAAAATACAAGAGGATTGTAACAAATTGCAAGAGAATCTTGAAAGATTGGGAGACTGGGTGTCCAAATGGTACATGCCATTCAATGTGGACAAGTTCAAAGTTATGCACCTAGGAAAGAACACCCCAAACTATGGTTACACGATGCAAGGTTCCACATTAGGAACCACCACCCAGGAAAAAGATTAAGACGTCATCGTGGATAACATGTTAAAACCCTCTGCCCAGTGTGCAGCGGCTGCCAAGGGAGCAAATAGAATGCTAGGTATGATAAGGAAAGGGATGGAGAATAAAACAAAGGATATTATAATGCCTCTGTATCATTCCATGGTGTGACCGCATCTTGAATATTGTGTGCAATTCTGGTCGCCGTATCTTAAAAAGGATATAGTGTAATTAGAATGGGTACTGAGAAGAGCCACCAAAATGGTAAAGGGGATGGAAGGATACCCCTTTGAGCAAAGGTTTAAAAGATTAGGGCTCTTCAACTTGGAAAAGAGACAGATGAGGGGAGATATGAGAGAAGTCTATAAATCAATGAATGGAGCAGAACAGGTAAGTGTAGATTGGTTGTTTATTCCTTCAAAAGTAGAAAGACTAGGGGACATGCAATGAAGCTACGAAAATAAAAGAAAATATTCATTACCTGAGGATGTAGTAAAAACTGTTAGTGTAGCTGGTTTTAAAAAAGGTTTGGACAAATTTCTGGAGGTAAGGTCCATAAACCATTATTAAAGAGGATCCAGGAAATTCACTGCTTGCCCTGGGAAGAGCGCTGTGGAACCTGTGTCTTTTTGGGAACCTGCCAGGTACTCCTGACCTGGATTGGCCACTTTTGGAAACAGGATACTGGGCTTGATCGGCCTTGGTCTGACCCAGTATGGCAGTTTTTATGTTCTTATGAGCAAACTGGAGAATTTCTGTGGGAGTGTAACTTTCGTCAGCTTACAGAAGAACAGATGATGGTGTTAAATGCACTGATTTCTATGCTAGGGATTCAGGGAGTTATTAAAGGCATGCAGATGGTTTCAGTTGCAAATTCTAAAAGTTCTGCAGGACAGAATTAGTGTGCTGCTGAGCAGTGTGAATGACCAGCTGATAGCGCAAGGGGAATTCCTGGTGGGGACGAACGAGGCTCTTATCACTGTAATCCCTAAGCCAGGATAGGACCCTCTCATCACCTCATTTCATTCGTAAATGTTGATCTGAAGGTTTAGCGAAAATCCTAGTGTTCTGACCAGTGCCGGTACTCTGTTTTGCTCCACGACTTGCAAGTGGGTTTTGTGAAAGGTAGACATGAAGTAAAAACATATGTAAGATACTCGTATCTCTGGACTACTATTGAACCAATAAGGTCCCATTGTTGCTCATTAGTTTTATGCTGGAAAAAGCATTTGGCAGTGTTAAGTGGGAGAATCTTTTCTAGGTCCTTGAACACTTCTTAAAGATCATACGACTTCTATACTTGAATACATGAGCAGCGGTGTTATTTCAGGGTATCTTGCAATGGCAAATTCAGTTTGCACAGGGCTACTAGTCAGGATGCCCATTGTCTCCTTTGTTGGTTCTACGTACTTTGGATCCCCTGTTGTGCAAAATTAGGGGAGTGGAGAAGATCAAGGGGGGGGGGGGGGGTTGTATCGGAGCAAGAGATTTCTGGGTCATGGAATTTGCAGATAAAGTGCATATAACATACTCAGTAGAATCATTCTCTAACCTCATAGGGCTGTTTCAAGATTTTGAGGGAATATACAGGTTCAAATTAAGTTTTGTCAAATTGTAAGCCCTTGATACAGATCCATTTCTTCCAGCTCAACTCATTAGTCATCTTTTGCTTGAATGGAGATTTTCCTTTATCTTGAAGACTCAACACAACTATAAAAATGTAATATCCCTGCGCTACTACAAAAGATTGAGTTGAAGCTCAGGCAGTAGCAGTTGCTGCCTTTATCGCTGGAAGGTAGGGTGTCTTCCCAAAATTCTTATACATGCTACAAGTGTTATGGTTGCTAGAATCAAGGAGAGAATGAATCTTATAGAATGGGCACAGAGCTCAGATTCTATTGAACAGGATGGTGGGCTTTTGGAAGCAAGGGGGACTGGATCTATCAGATGTTAGACACTATGGAGCAGCTTGCACACTTAGGGGTATGTTTACTAAAACCCTGGTAAAGTGCGGGCCCCGGTAGTGTGCGGGTGCCATATAAGGAGTGGGCGTTCCGTCCTGAAAAAGAAAAGCCGGAATTTACATATGCGCTAAGGTGCGCGGCACCCATGTGTGCCCCGCACCTTAGCGCATGAGATAGCTGCGTGGGAGGCATAAGTGGCGCGCTGAAGTGCAAGAAAAAGAGCAGAGCCACAACACAATGGTTAAGACACTGACCAACAGTGCAGGGATCAGGGGTTCAATCCCCCACAATGCCCAATGAAGACAGCTGACTGAGGCGTTAATTTATGAGGGGCAGAAATACTGAGCGTCATAAGGCAGCACGCTATTGTCGGCATATTAATACTGGGCAGCATAAGGCGGCACACTGATGTTTATGGAGGCATTATAATACTGGGCGGTATAAGTGGCGCGCTGATGTGCAGGAAGAAAAGCAGAGCCACAGCACAATGGTTAAGGCAATTACCAATGGTACAGGGATCAGGGGTTCAATCCCCCACAGTGCCCAATGGAGACAGCTGGCTGAGGCATTATTTTAGGAGGCATTTAAATGATGGGCGGTATAAGGCGGCGCACTGATGGGCATAAAGCGGTGCACTGTTTTAGGAGGCTTTTTAATACTGGGCGGCATAAGGCAGCGCGCTGATGTGCAATCACAGGAACAGAGCCATAGCACAATGGTTAAGACACTGACCAATGGTGCAGGGATCAGGGATTCAATCCCCCAAAGTGTCCAATGAACAAGGCTGGCTGAGGCAGAACATATTAAGGGGAAGATTGCTTTAGGAGGCATTTTATTCATATTTTAATTATCACTACTAGCAAACACTCTCCCAAAGCGTGTTAACATAAGGTGCCCTATAAGGCACATTTTAAAGTGCACTGTCAGCCAAGGCACCCTAGAATGTTGCTTATAGGGCGCTTTAGAGGGTGCCGTATGAGGTACCGCAAGGTCAGTGTACTGTTTTTTATGGCAGCACTGTGCAGTTTAAGGAATGAAAAGCATAAGTAGGTGCGCTGACAGGCAAGGAGGAGCAGCAGTGGAGCACAATGGTTAAGGCACTGACTGCTGATACAGGGGTCATGAGTTTGCTCCCCAGTGTGTCTAATACGTAAGGCTGGCTGTGGCATCAGCTTTGCATTGTACATATTTTGTCCTGCAGCACTTTAATATTATGTTATTAATTGCTGCCAGCAAACACGCCCTCACGTGCCGTAATGGAAGGCGCCGTATAAGGCACCCTATAAGGCACTCCATAGGGCACATTAGAAATTGCACTGTCCGCCACAGCACCCTAAAATGTCCCCTATAGGGCACCCTATAGGTTGCGTCACAGGATATTGTATAGTGCACCTTATATAGAAACATAGAAACATGATGACAGAAAAAGACCACAAGGCCCATCTAGTCTGTCCTTCCATAACAACAACTACAACAGTCCACTTTTTACCTTTAGAGATCCTCTGTGTTGGTCCCATGCTTTTTTGAATTGAGTTACTGTCCTCATCTCTACCACCTCCACTGGGAGACTATTCCACGGATCCACTACTCTTTCCGTAAAGAAATATTTCCGCATATCACTCCTGAATCTATCTCCCTTCACCCTCATCCCATGTCCCCTTGTAGCAGAACTTGCTTTCAATTGAAAGAGGCTCTCTCCCTGAACATTTATGCCATGGAGGTATTTAAACATCTCAATCATATCACCTCTATCCCGCCTTTCCTCTAAGGTGTACATATTAAGATCCTTAAGTCTGTCCTCATATGCTTTATAATGAAGCCCATTAATCATTTTAGTAGCAACCCTCTGCACCGACTCCATCCTGTTCACATCCTTTTGAAGGTGCGGTCTCCAGAATTGCACACCATACTCCAAATGAGGTCGCACCAAAGACTTATACAGAGGCATTATCACCTCCTTTTTTCTGCTAGCCATTCCTCTCCGTATGCACCCAAGCATCCTTCTAGCTTTTGCCGTCGCCTTTTCTACCTGTTTAGCTACTTTAAGATCATCAGACACAACCACGCCTAGGTCCCGCTCTTCTTTAGTGGACAAAAGTACTTCACCTCCTATACTGTATTGCTCCCTTGGATTGCTGCAGCCCAAATGCATGACCTTACATTTTTTAACATTAAATCCCAGCTGCCAAATTCTAGACCATTCTTCAAGCTTAGCTAGATCCCTCCTCATGTTATCTACACCTTCCTGGGTGTCTACTCTATTGCAGATTTTGGTATCATCCGCAAAGAGGCAAACCTTACCCGACAGCCCTTCCGCTATATCACTAACAAAGATGTTAAAAAGAATCGGACCAAGGACAGATCCCTGGGGCACACCGCTGGTAACATCCTTCTCCTCAGAGTGAGCTCCATTTACTTGTACTCTTTGTCGCCTCCCACCCAACCAATTTCTAACCCAAGCAGTAACTTTAGGGTCCATCCCTAGGGTGCTCAGTTTGTTTATAAGTCGCCTGTGAGGAACAGTGTCAAAGGCTTTACTGAAATCTAAATACACCACATCTAGAGCTCTCCCTCAGTCCAACTCCCTGGTCACCCAGTCAAAGAAATCAGTCAGATTTGTCTGACAAGACCTGCCTCTGGTGAATCCATGCTGCCTCTCGGATCCTGTAATCCGCCGGACTCCAGAAACCTCACTATTTTCTCTTTCAGCAGCGTTTCCAATAATTTACTCACCACTGAAGTTAAACTAACCGGCCCGTAGTTTTCAACCACATCCTTACTTCCGCTTTTGTGTAAAGGCACCACATGAGCCTCTCTCCAGTCCTTACTTCTAGATGATACTGCAGCAGGAATGTGCCAATCAACATCTGGCATATTGAAATCTCCTATCAGTAGCACTTCCCCTTTCCTAGCAATGCAAATATATTTCTCTTTCCCTCTTTCTAGTTTAACCCACAATGCCTCCTCTCTCCCTTTTAAGCTCTGTAATTCCAAAGCTTTAATAGTAGTTTTTACATATAGTGCCACTCCTCCTCCCCTTCTTCCTACCCTGTCCTTTCTGAATAAAGTATAGCCAGGTATAGTTACATCCCAGTCATGGTTTTCTGTGAACCATGTTTCTGTAACTGCCACTAAATCCAAGTCAGCCACTCCCACCAAAGCTTCAACTTCAGGATCTTATTTCCCATGCTACGGGCATTAATACACACTGCTTTCCATATGTTACCCCTGTTACCCATTTCCATAAAGGTATTTAATGTATCACCTACCTGGGGGCTTTCACTTACCTGGGGGCTTTCTTCACCCATCCCCAACGAATCTAGTTTAAAGCCCTCTTCAGTAGATTAGCCAGTCTACTACCAAAGATGCATTGACCTTTCTTGGACAGATGGATGCCATCTCTGCTCTGCAACCCTTGGAACAGCATCCCATCGTCTAGGAAACCAAAACGCTCTCGAAGACACCATCCACGCAGCCATGCATTCATCTCCAGGATGCAAGCCTCTCTGCCTTGGCCTTTACCCTCAACAGGGAGGATTGAAGAGAACACCACCTGTGCACCTAACTGCTTCACCCTCTGTCCCAGAGCCATGAAGTCACTTTTGATACGTTCCGAGGTATACCTGGCAGTATCATTTGTTCCAACATGGATTAGCAACATTGGGTAATAGTTAGTGGGCTTGATGAGTCTCGGCAAACTCTCCATAACATCTTGGATCTTGGCACCAGGCAGACAGCATACCTCTCTGGACATCAAGTCTGGTCGGCAGATGGACGCCTCAGTACCCCTCAGAATAGAGTCTCCAACAACCACTACTTTTCGTTTCCTTCTGGTCACTGATTCCGCAACTATGGGGTACTTGAACTCTGGTTCTTCCCTTTCCAGGGATGCTTTCACCTCCTCCACTTCCAGGGCTGCATAATGGTTCTTCAATTCAAGGGCTGGAGAAGTTGGATTGGTGATTTTTCAGGCTCTGGTGACTTTTGTCCAACCATCGACATTCTGTTGGCACCCATCTTCTCCTGTGCTGGAGAGCCTGGTTGCTGCAAGAAGCATCTCATCAATGTACTTCTCACTGTCTTGAATGCTCCTCAGCCTCGCCACCTCCTCTCTGAGTTCCTCCACTTGTTTCCTCAGAGCTTCAGCATGCAGGCACCCTGCACATGGAACCGGTTCTTCAACTGGCATTAGGACTTCTGTCTGGACTGCGGCAGAAGCTGTAACAGGGGCAACAGCTTTAGCAATACGATTTTTCCCAGCCATTGTTCTGTTTGTGGAGCTTAGGTATCTGTTAAAGCAAAAGAGAGAGATCTACCAAGTACCAGCTGGTTTCGCAGCTGTCCTTTCAGAGAAAAAGCCGTTACATCTCTTTAATTATAATCAATATGTGCTGGTCCAATTCACTGTGATTTGCTAAAGGGGGAGGTGCCCTATAAAGCAAGACTGCTCACTAGGGGTGGGTGGGAGTCGGGGTGGGTAGGGAGGGAACTAACACCTGATTAGGTGTTAGCAGTTTCTGAACCTGAGGAGGTTACAGAGTTCAGCAACCTACTGTGCTCCAGTAAAGTTCCCCTAAAACAGCAAAAATGAAAGTAACCTTGCTTTTAAAAAGTATACACAAAACCCTTTTAAGAGCTCCCAGTCAGAGAGCTAGCAATGTAATAAAAACAAACAAACAAACAAAGAAACCCTCAAATCCTTACTTACTGTTTGATGTGTGGAGCCCTGGTAAGGAAAGCCTCAAAAGGGCAGGGCACAGGAGCCTTTATGCAGGCTTCAACTGCACTCAGGAAACAGGCCCACTAACTCCTGATTAGGTGTTAGCAGTTTCTGAACCTGAGGAGGTTACAGAGTTCAGCAACCTACTGTGCTCCAGTAAAGTTCCCCTAAAACAGCAAAAATGAAAGTAACCTTGCTTTTAAAAAGTATACACAAAACCCTTTTAAGAGCTCCCAGTCAGAGAGCTAGCAATGTAATAAAAAAAAAAAAAACCAAACAAAGAAACCCTCAAATCCTTACTTACTGTTTGATGTGTGGAGCCCTGGTTAGGAAAGCCTCAAAAGGGCAGGGCACAGGAGCCTTTATGCAGGCTTCAACTGCACTCAGGAAACAGGCCCACTAACTCCTGATTAGGTGTTAGCAGTTTCTGAACCTGAGGAGGTTACAGAGTTCAGCAACCTACTGTGCTCCAGTAAAGTTCCCCTAAAACAGCAAAAATGAAAGTAACCTTGCTTTTAAAAAGTATACACAAAACCCTTTTAAGAGCTCCCAGTCAGAGAGCTAGCAATGTAATAAAAAAACCAAAGAAACCCTCAAATCCTTACTTACTGTTTGATGTGTGGAGCCCTGGTTAGGAAAGCCTCAAAAGGGCAGGGCACAGGAGCCTTTTATGCAGGCTTCAACTGCACTCAGGAAACAGGCCCACTAACTCCTGATTAGGTGTTAGCAGTTTCTGAACCTGAGGAGGTTACAGAGTTCAGCAGCCTACTGTGTTCCAGTAAAGTTCCTCTAAAACAGCAAAAATGAAAGTAACCTTGCTTTTAAAAAGTATACACAAAACCCTTTTAAGAGCTCCCAGTCAGAGAGCTAGCAATGTAATAAAAAACCAAACAAAGAAACCCTCAAATCCTTACTTACTGTTTGATGTGTGGAGCCCTGGTTAGGAAAGCCTCAAAAGGGCAGGGCACAGGAGCCTTTATGCAGGCTTCAACTGCACTCAGGAAACAGGCCCACTAACTCCTGATTAGGTGTTAGCAGTTTCTGAACCTGAGGAGGTTACAGAGTTCAGCAACCTACTGTGTTCCAGTAAAGTTCCTCTAAAACAGCAAAAATGAAAGTAACCTTGCTTTTAAAAAGTATACACAAAACCCTTTTAAGAGCTCCCAGTCAGAGAGCTAGCAATGTAATAAAAAAACCAAAGAAACCCTCAAATCCTTACTTACTGTTTGATGTGTGGAGCCCTGGTTAGGAAAGCCTCAAAAGGGCAGGGCACAGGAGCCTTTTATGCAGGCTTCAACTGCTTCAGGAAACAGGTCCACTAACTCCTGATTAGGTGTTAGCAGTTTCTGAACCTGAGGAGGTTACAGAGTTCAGCAACCTACTGTGCTCCAGTAAAGTTCCCCTAAAACAGCAAAAATGAAAGTAACCTTGCTTTTAAAAAGTATACACAAAACCCTTTTAAGAGCTCCCAGTCAGAGAGCTAGCAATGTAATAAAAAAAAAAACCAAACAAAGAAACCCTCAAATCCTTACTGGACGGGAACCATAAGGTGCCCTATAGGGCGCCCTATAAAGCACCCTCAGAGGCACCTTATGGGTACAGTATGCTGAGGGTGTTTTTGCTGGCATCAAAATATGTACATTAAAAAAATGCATTGGACAACCCTATCAAATAACCCCACTGTGGGTTTGAACCCATGACCTCTGGCTTCAGAGACAGTGAAGTAACCATTGGGCTACAGCTCTATAGCTGCCAGCAAGCCCCTGGCTGGCTGCAGAGAGCATGCATGTCACCACACAGACAGTCTGCTGTGGTCACCAGGATAGGGTTAGCCCACCCATACCCATGATGCACTGCACATGCAAATCAGCTGTCCACAGATTAACACAAAATGGGCAATGCACTCCCACACCACCTCGGCCTGGTAGGGGGTACTGACCGTGTGTTTTACTGGCACAGAGTAGCTACACACCGTCACATTGTGCGGGTACTGTGCTCACCCTGAGGGTGCAATGAGGCGCCCAGGACCAGGTCCACAACACCTTCCATGGCTGAAAGAGGCCATACCAGAGGTCCAAAGCAGTGTTAATGTGTGAGATAGGTAGTTCCTGCACAAACACCTTGGATATCTCTGTCTGACTCAGTCAGGTGTAGCCCCTATGGACCCCTAGGTGGGCCATGTACCACCACCCCCTCCTCCAGGGCTGAGGGTGGCAAACAGGGTCTCCCATCAATAGATCCACATTCTACCTCCCTGCAAAGGTGGCAGTAGAGGGGTCCATCAACCCCGGTCCTGCTGAGGAGCAGACACCCCACAGGGCAGTCAATGCAGCTCTATACACATCCATAACACAATAGCAGACAGATATTAGGCCTGGATATGGTGAGCTGCACCCCACAACTATCTGATATTCTCCTGCAGCAAGTCATCAGCCGCTGCACCCTGCTCCATCACAATACATACCAGCTACAAACAGTCTGCTAGTTAGTCCATAGTGCATGTTCCCAGTGGAGATGCATGCACCCAGAACTGGGATGTCAGCATACACAGCAAGCAGATAAATCAGTGACTGGGCCCCAAAAGGAAACCCATATCTATCACATGAGAGAAATACTATATAGCACTATGGGGGTGCCTAGCCATGCTGTGGTCACTGCACAGTCAGGGTGAGAGTGAACTCTCAGCAGGACATACTGAGGTCACCCTGTCTGTGTAGGTGGTGGCAGGGCCCTAAAATGTCCCAGTCAGTGCCCTATGCCCTGTGCAGATGCACCCTGGCCAGGCCACTCTGTCTGGCCTATACCCATGGTACCTTGCTCCTCATTATGCACATTGGCAGCCCAATACTGGCAACATTGCTGGCAGTGTGGGCTGTGGAAGGTGTTTGCAGCCACCACACACTGGATAGGCAGACAGCCACCCCCACACCTATGCCAGCATTGTGCTACTATAGAGGAGTCCAGCAGCCATACCCACCACACCAGTCCTGGGCACAGTACAGGCATGGATATGGTACGCACTACTGTTGGGGGTCACTCCCCAGGGTGGTAAACACTATCAGAGACCAGACCTGCAGCACACAACGCAGACATCAGAATGATTGTTATGGTGGAGCTCAATGAGCAAAATGTGCTTAACGTAGGAATTGATATCTGCCAGTTATCATGGGCAACGTTTGATAGCTGTGTACCATATACCCAGGTGTAGGGTGGCAGTGCTAAGTTATGCAACTGCTAGTATTGGGAGATACAGGCAGGGCCCAATGTCCTGCCTCTCCATGAGGCATTGGCCAATGGGGCCTGTGGGTGTGTGTGTGGGTGTGTCTGGCCCTGTTGGCTGCTGCTTTACGGCAGAGTGTCCCAACTCCAGTCCTGGTGTTCCAACCACTGTTTGGGTTTTCATGCTGTCCCTCATAGATATGCATGAGCTACATCAGCATACCATGGGGGTGGCGCAAAGATATGCAGCACAGGCATCTTTATTAGAGGCAGCATGGATCCTGAATGGTGTGGGGCCCTCCAGTACTGCATTTGGGAAACTCTGCTCTAGGTAATGCGGCTGTTTATGGTGTCTGTGTTTGGTGTGGTAAAATATAGGCGTATGAACCATGCGTATGTTCTAAGCAATAAAGGTTTCCCCTGACTATCATGGTTTAGTTGTAGGAAAAATATGTGGACTGGATTGGCAGTAGCCCCAGCTGGGCTTTGAACCTGTGACCTTCTGTTCCTGCACACACTGTCTGTGTGCACTGCACCACCGTGTTGCCACAGATATGCTGTGTTCCCTGGGGAGTCCATGACTGTACATCTGACAGAGCCTGTCTGTTGCGGTGGACGGTGCCAGCCTGCACAGGCCTAGGCCACTGTCTGCTGTGGTTTGCAGCCACTGCCCCCTCCACCACCTGTACCCTTCCGCCAACATGCAGACATGTCCCTATCTGGGAAAAAGCATATGACTTGATTGAGTTGTAGCACTCCAGGACTGAATTTGGGTGACTCGGCTGTAGGTAATGCCCATTGTTATGGTTTGTGTGCGGTGTAGGGTAAAATATAGGTGTTGGAACCATGCTTATGTTCTCTGCAATAAAGGAGTGTCTGTACTATCACTGTTTAGTGGTGGGTAAAACTATGGGGACTGGGTTGGCAGGAGCCCCAGCTGGGATTTGAACCTGTGATCCTCTGGTCCTACAGGCACTGGCTGTGTCCGCTGCACCACACTGTGGCCACAGAGACAGTGCACTCTCTGGAGATAGGAAACCTGGCTGCACGAGTCAGACACCCTGCTCTGCACAATTTTACTGTGGGCTCGTTTACCTTGTATGGGGACAAAGGTGCGAATAAACCTCACAAATGCCCTCCAAAAAAGGGGAAGAAAACCAAAACCAAGCTGCGCAACAGTGATATCAATGGGCAACCTGGAAAACACTCCCAGGAAAGCTCCATTAAAATGCAGTGCTTTTGAATGAGTCTACGGAGCGTAGACCCTTCCAAAAATCATTTCTTTTTTTTGGAGCTTTCCTGGGAGTGTTTTTTATGGTTGCCCATTAATATCACTGTTGCCCAGCTGGATTATAATTTATTTGGAATTTGTTGTGGTAATTTGCAATTTATATTTGCTATTTTGTTCTGTGCACTTGTATCACACTGCTCACGTTTTGCATGTTTTCCCGGTTTTGCTGTACATTGCTGACGTAAATGGTTTCTCTTCCCTTTAAATCGGCTCTAACGCGAGGTTTTCACTCGTGGTATTTTTTTGACGAAATTCAGGCACGCTCCTGTGTGGGGAGCCTCTCCCCTCCCACTCTCCACCCATTGACCCCATCCCTCCGCCCCTCGGGGGCCTTCCTCCGCCCTCCGTACGCCTTTCCCCGCCTCTATCGCACATCAGCGCCCCGCACACGTATGCGGGCCCGTTAGTGTGATGCGCACACGTGCGGGGCACTTAAGAGCACTTAAGTGCATCATTAGTGTACGCTACTGTGCGCCACGCACGTGTGCACGGTTTAGTAAACATACCCCTTAGACATCTGAAGGACTGGATATTTGACATGGAACTTATGTGCCTCTAGATTACGAGCATGCTGGGCTTCTCCCTTTTCTCTCAAATGCTTGTTATATGCTAAGGATAAGCAGGTACCATTGGAGTTTAGGAATGTCAGGTGGTTTGTAAAGTGTGGAGATGGGTGTGCCAGAGACTGGCAGACCCAGCAGAGCAATCAGTTTATTTAGCAATTTAAGGTAATAGAAACGTCACACAGGCCGATTCCGAGACTGGAAGGATAAAGGAATATTGACATTGGAGCAGTTGCTAACAGATGAAGGCAAGACGCTTTCTTCCGATGACATAAAAACCCAATACAGACTAGGTAATCAAGATCTTTATGCTTACCTTCAGGTTTACAGTTATGTGCATAGTCTAGATGTAATTCAGCTCTCCTCTTGATTCTGCACTAAACTAGAGGACTTCCTGTTGTCATTGGCGAGTTAAGATCTCAATTTTACAGAAAAAGTTCCAAAAGTTAGCATTGCCTTTAGATGACAATGCAATAGTTGTTCAGTGGAATAAAGATTTGGGAATTACATCGTCAAACAACGATTTTACTACTGCCATAGAGAGAATACCCCAAACTACGGCGAATGTGACCTAGGGACATGCAGTTTAGATTTCTTCAAAGAGCCTATTTTTCTCCTTGATGATCCTTCCATGCAGGCAGCAGCCCACATCCAAATTGTTTAAAATGCAGCAAGTCTAGGGTGTCTTCAGGGCATATGTTTGGGACCTGCTCTAAGATGCAAGAGTTCTAGACTTGAGACAGTTTACAGGTCTGTAAAAATG
This sequence comes from Ichthyophis bannanicus, assembly GCA_033557465.1. Lineage (NCBI taxonomy): Eukaryota > Metazoa > Chordata > Amphibia > Gymnophiona > Ichthyophiidae > Ichthyophis > Ichthyophis bannanicus. The sequence goes on from CM066042.1 coordinate 10,768,688, forward strand.
CCTCTAAACGGGCTATTCAGTGTTAGTGCCGCTGAATATCCTCAAGTACCCATCGTCAACCAGTCAGCAGCTTTTGCCGCACTTGTCTTTACCTGCAGGAGCTAACCGGGCAGCGCTGATACTGAGCTCTATGACTCACATGGATCTTCATTACCGGCGGCCAGATATGGCTCTGGCATTGACTATCTGGATTTAGCATTCAGCTGTAATCACACTAGCCATCACCGCTGAATATCAGGTCCAAAAGACTCGATCCCTAAGTTAATGATTAATGTGCACTTTGATGCGATAACTCAGGAGGACCAATGGATGCTGGTGAAAGGATGTGGGTGAGACGGGCATGTGCCTTCATAAAAAATCTATTCTGACGGCTTGCCATCATATTGGCAATGGAGGGCAGCCTGCTTTGGTTGCTTAGTATGGATCGTATGTACAGATTTTGATGGTTATATCGGGAGTTTACTTAGACGCCTTATTCCTGAGGGCAAGGAGCCCGATACTGAATGAATTATAGGCAAGGGGCCTGTGAATGACGGTCTTTTGGTTTGCATTGATGGGAGTGACAATGATGCTATGTTTGATCATTTGGTCTTCTTTTATTCTTAATTAGTCTGTCTTGGAGGTGGGAAAGATCAGATATGGAGGTGGGGAATTAGGAAGTTAACGGGTCTATATGTTTTGGGAGATATTTATAGGTACAAGGTTAATTTTGCATTCTTTCACTTGTGTTGTTTTGGCACAATATGAGAGGAGGGGGTGGGAGGTTGGGGCTTTTATTGTATGATGTTTTGAAATGAGTAAACAGAGTTGAGTTAAAACATGAAAATCATTGATAACATCTTTCCATCCTGTTTACCTTGTGACAAGGAAGCCTGTTTTGAGCCTATGAGTATAGAAAAGGCCAATGACTTTAACTTAGAAAAAGGAGAAATCCCTGCAGGGCATGGATTTCAGGCCCCCCTCATAGAGAGAGAAACCTGAGGGAGAGAAAGTTCAGGCAGCCACACCCTAACTCCTATGACATAAATGCAGGCTTGAGAGATGATTACAATCACCTGGGAGGAGTGGAGGAAGGGCTGGAGCCCTGGAGAGGGAAATATAAACCCCTGCTAAAGCAGAGCAAAGGGGAAGCTCAGAGGAAAGGAGAAGCTCAGAGGTCTCAGGAGGTTCGGAAGACTCAGAGGATTCAGGGGAATCAGGAGTGGAACCAGGAGCACCTGCAGATCTCCAGGAGAGAACCCAGAGAGGAATACAGAGAGCTATTCCAGACAGGCTGGAAGGAGGCAAGGAACCGTAGCGAGCACAACCAGGGAGAACTGCCCAGTGCTTCAGGTACTGACTGTCTTTATCGGGGAGAGTTGAGCTCAGGAGAGACATTAGAATCCCCAGGGAGGCTGTATTCTGAGCACTGTGTCCAGAGCTCAGAACAGGACACTGCCCTCACAACACCAGAGCATATGCAGATTGAGTTGGCAGGGGAGGAATTGCAAGATCTAGATATCCCCATGGACTGTACCCTGTGTCAAGCTACAAGCATGGAATCATTATGCTAAAGGCTAGCATTGAATGAGAAAGTCTCCTAGAAGCAGGTAACTGGAATTGAGCCAGGAATTGGGTTTGAAGAAAACCCCACGTGTTCGCATTTCTCAGGCAAAGTGCTGAGTCACGCTGAAGAGAAAGCTTGTGAATATTTGTTACTTGTTTTCTTATTTTGAGTTTAAAACCTATCCTGAAAGGAAGGAGGGAAAGAAGAGGTTGTTCCAGCGGAACTGAGTTATTCTTTTGCTGTCAAGTGCTTCACAAACACATGGTTAAAAAGAAGTATTTTTACCTTGCTGAGCAGAGCTGTTTCTCTAAGACTGAGCAACGTTGTTAACCAGCTGCATGTGTTTAAAGGACTGTGAAGCAGTTATACTGATCTAAATGCTCTGTTGCAAACAATCCTGAATGGACAAAATTCCTGTGTACAGTTTACTTGAACCTTTACTTTAAAATAAATTCTGTCATTTGCCTTAACATCGGACCATGACTACACTTCTTCTTAAGAGCCAAACTACATGTCCCAGAATCCACCTGAGGAAAAACTAGTTTATTTGAGCTCACTAAGAGAAGTTCTCCGTTACCTCGCCCCTCTAAGACAGAGGCCAGGGGCAAGGGCGTGACAACCTCCAAAATATAGGGTATGGAAGACAAACTCCTGCCTCTACAGTCTGAATCTTAGTCTCTCCTTTCCTCCCCTCCTATTTTCTTTTCCCCTCTCCATAATGCCTTAACTTTGGTATTCTCTCTCAGCTGGGGTAAGACAGTTTTCCTTTCAGCTTATAATTTTTCTTTTGCCAGTTTTTCGGGCCAGTATTGCACTATGACAGTGCTTTGAGTTAAGAAGTACCAGCTGCGCTTCTCTTTCCCATATCAACCGAGCAATAGCCAAGCCAGTCGTCCCCTGTTGTTGACCAGAGAGATCATTCATCAGAAATAACAAAAAATGATCAATTCATGACTGCCTCATTTTCAAAAAGCTGCACTTGAAAGATTTACTGAACAGTGCACACAATGAGAGCCTGAATACCCTTCCAGATCAGATTCCTTGCAAATTTCACACCTGCATAGTAGCTTAAAACCCCTAATTGCTAATCCCTCATTAAGTCATTTAAAGCAAGAAGATCTTCCAAGACCTAAACATCAAATTAATGCAGCCAACCTTCGAAGCTAAATGTTAAGTAGGAGTTGTTTTGACAGAGAGGGAAGAGAGACAGTTACTGATCAAATGTGTGTTTTATCCTTTTGCTACTGACTCCCAGTTGGCTCAGAACAAAACACGCTGAAAACTGCTGCGTGAAATGAACTAAGCTGCTTTTCATTCCGGAGTGGAACAGAAGAAATTACAGAGAACAGAAACAACAAATTACGTTCTTTTATAATACAAAATACTGGTTCAGCACACCCTATGTACTGGAACTAATGGAGACGATGTGTCATCACCGGACTAACTTAATAAATTGGTGATTAGCTCTCAAGGGTTATACTTGCTAATGGAGGGAGTAATTAATAAATCATCTTTTTCACTGGGGGACTACAGGGCCTTTTACTGCACTTACCGCCTAGTAAAAGTGTAATTTTATAAATGGGGGCCTAGCTAAGGGGGTGAATTTAGAAGCCCTGTTTATGATTTGCACATATGAAAGTGACCATTCACACATACAGGTCAGATTGACGTCCCAAAAGCCATTTTAGAAATGATTGATTTAATTTAATTTAATGTAATTTAATCCACTAATTTCTATTCTGCATTTTAATTAATTATGTCAAAGCGGATTGCAGCAGAATATCATAGAATTTACAATAAAGGGTAGGTATACAATACAGATCTCATAATAATGCCAATAAAAATAATCTATTCAACTTATAAGCCTATTACAACAGATATGTTTTTAAACATTTTCTAAAACTCAGATAGTTATTCTCCTTCTGACTTTGTAAGGTAGCTTATTCCACTGTATAGCAGCTTTAAAACAAAAAGATTTCTCCACAACAGATTTGAATCTAGATTCTCTTGAAGAGGGCAGCTCTAAGTCTAATTTATTATTAATTTATGAAGACCTCCATGATATATGAATACTAGTTAATGTTGCCAGTATAACTCTTGATGTCAAGTCAGACAGAAGAGGGGGAGGGTCAGGGGTATTTTGGGAGCACGGTTCAGCCAGGGCAGAAAGATACATGTTTCTACAATTTCATATAGGGGTTGTATGTGCCTGGGGAAAATTCTCCATGTTGTATTTACATCTGCCCTGGGGCATGTTTAAGATTGTAAAGAGTACTCGTTTCAGCCAGCCCTTGACAGGAGAGAACAAGAGGGACATTCCCCTTAACCTCTCAATATTTATTTCCCCCTCCACATGTTATTTTGGTGGACATGGAGCCATCTGTAATTGAGGAAGGGTGGTGGGATGTCTGTATTTCCAAAATGGTCATAATACACGTAGGCATGCGTTCCGAAATGCCAGCATGCACATGTGCAAGTCGCGGGGCTTCTCACAGGCGTCGTCCTTCCTCATACAAACCTGCATTTCCTGCTTTGCTGTGATATTGAGGGGCGGGGATATGCCAGTTTTAGATTGGACTTGCATGTGCCCACCTTAACCTTTAAAAGTGACGTAGCATCGCAGATGTTTCTATGTGGACATCACTGCAGCCCCATGAGCATCCTTTCTGAAATGTGGCTTCACAGTATTATCTCAAGTGCCTTTGTTAGAAAAAGAAGTGTGCAAGCGCTTCTCTTTACCAAATACTAATGTTAGTGGCAGAAATCACCCCATAAGTAAAGGCACAGATGCTAATACCAGTCCTAGAGCCTAGATACTGAGCCACTGCCTAGTTATAGCTACGCAATGAACTTTAGGCACTTTAAAGACTGGACAAACCTTCGCCACTGCCCAGTTAGCTTTGTGGCTATCTGGCTGACCCAGACAGTCAAAGCCAGTGGCCGGAATTGGCCCCGGCATTGACTATCCAGGTTTAGCATACAGCAGCAACGGCTAGCCACTGTAATTGTGCCCAGGGAGACTAAGGACTGGTAGGAACAATGGAGATTAGGGGCATAAGACTAGAGATGGGCAGTCGGCCGCATCTGAAATGAAACCTGGATGTTCAGTGCTGGAGCCTATGCGGTGTCCGGCACTACATGTTTGGTTTTGACGCTGTGAGGAATTGCAATCCAGCCACCAACAATATTCAGCTGCAAAACAGACAGCAAAACTGCCACTGACCTGTCCTAACTTTATCTGTCTGCTTAGTTACTGGCCGGAGAGGGGCTTGACCACTGCAGCTGTGCCCACAGACCACCCAGAAAATCACCAAACATTTTCACAGAGGCGAGAACTGAATGTCAGGCAGAGAGCAGCTCCTACTAACCAGCTAAACCCTTTTGAATATTAGCCCCAAAATCACAATGGGAGATCACGAGAGGGAGTGGGGCGGGTGGGACTGAGAGAAAAAGAGATTCTCTGGGGGCAAATCATCTAAGTGGGGATTTAGAGAAGCTGAGAGGCTGGGAGACAAGGAAGCAGATAGTTGAAAACTGGTGAGGGGACTGAGAGCAAGCGAATGAGGGAGCGTTAGGGACATGATGCTCTGACAAAGGGAAGACTAGAGGGTGAGAGGAGAGAAGTGAATGGATACAGAGGGATGCAGAAATAAAAAAGAGAAACATGAGATGAAATAGAAAGATCTAAGTCGGAGACAAATGTAGAGAAAGAAATGAAGAAGACATAATCTAACCTGATGGATAATTACATTTAAAAATTACCCGTGGGGAGGGGGGGGATCTGTGGGACCAGCAAAGCAGAGCCGCAGGCTTTTGTTGCTCTCCCTCCTGCTTTGAGGCTTGCGGTGGCAGTGACGGAGCTGCAAATTTTTATTTTTTATTTTTTTTTAAACGGATAGTGAAATGGCTCCGGGGTTCCAGAAGAACAGCAGGGGGTTGTTCAGAGGTTTTTCCGGCCGCTGGATCAGTGGCATTCTTTAAAATAAAAAAATAGGGACCGAGTGCCTAAAAACGGCTGAAATTGGCCAAAATAAAAAATTAATTTTTCAAGTGAAAGGGGGCTGGTGAACTCCAGGAATCTATTTTTTTTAGGACCCGATATTCAAAGGCATTTACACGGTTTACAAACCTGCAAACCGTCTAACTACTACTACTACTACTATTCAGCATTTATATAGCGCCACGCACGCAGCGCTGCAAAGCTAACCTACAGGAGGTAGCCAACATATGGGAGACAGTCCCTGCCCAAAGAGATACAGGTTAATAAACTACTAGACACACACCTATCTGATAATAAAAAATGTAAAAACTGTTAATACAATGTTGCTTTCACGTAATTCAAACTGTATAAAACTAATGTAAATATGTAAAAAGTTTTCATTACATCCTCACTATATCTCAGGATGTAAACAATGTTTGCATGCTTATTTATACTGTTATATGTAAACCTGTTCCCTGTAAATGACTAGGACATGATTACTCATGTACCTTCAATTTTCTCTGTTCATTGTAAACCGCACTTGATACTTGGGAAAGAGCGGTATATAAATGTGTGATAAATAAATAAATAAATAAATAAATCAGAGTCAACTTCATCAGAGCTTACAATCTAGTTAAAAGAACACAGTACAGTCATAAGTTAGATCTAAATGCAACGGTGAAGAGGTGAGTCTTCAACCTGGATTTGAAGAGGGCCAGGGAGGATGCTTGGCGCACAGACACAGGTGAGCTGTTCCAGGCGTATGGAGCAGCAAGGTGAAAGGAGCGCTGTCGGGAGTTCACGGTGCGGGTAAAGTGCATTGATAGGAGCAATTTGTTAGCGGAGCGCAGATTACGAGCAGGGACGTAGGGGGAGCTAAGAGATGAAAGGTATTGAGGGGCCATAGAGTGAATGCATTTATAGGTCAGCAGGAGAAGCTTGAATTGAATGCGGAATTGGACAGGGAGCCAGTGAAGTGACTTGAGAAGAGGAGTAATGTGGGCATAGCGAGGCTGGCAGAGGATTAGTCAAGCAGCGTGATTTTGTATGGATTGAAGAGGGAGGAGGTGGCTTACGGGGAGACCAGCAAGGAGGATGTTGCAGTAGTAGAGGCGCGAGGCGATCAAGGAGTGGACAAGCGTTTTGGTGGTGTGTTCAGAGAGGAAAGGGAGGATTTTGCTGATGTTGTAGAGAAAGAAGTGGCAGGTCTTAGCTACAAGCTGGATATGAGTGGAGAAGGAGAGAGAGGTGTCAAAGATAACCCCTAGATTGCAGGTAGAGGGCACAGGAAGGATAGTAGATCCATTTACCTAGACTGAGAGAGGGGGAGTTGGGGGGGGAGGAGTTGGGCGGAAAGACAAGAAGTTCAGTCTTGGCCATGTTTAGTTTCAATCGGTGATGAGACATCCAGGCAGCGATATCCAAAAGACAGGCAGAGAAGGTGGACTGGGTTGCTGGAGAAATATCAGGTGCAGAGAGGTAGATCTGGGAGTCATCGGCATAGAGATGATACTGAAAGCCATGGGAGGAGATAAGCGTGCCAAGGCCTTGGCTATAGAGAGAGAAGAGGAGGGGGCCCAAGACAGATCCCTGGGGTACACCTACATGTAGCAGGGTAGGGGAGGAGAAGGAGCCACCAGAGCATACTCTGAATGAGCGATGGGAGAGGTAGGAGGAGAACCAGGATAGTACGGAGTGTAGGGGGAGCAAGGAGAGGGTGGTGAGGAGAAGGTTGTGATCAACAGTATCAAAAGCAGCAGAAAGGTCAAGAAGGATGAGGATGGAATAGAGGCCCTTAGATGTAGCCAGGAACAGGTCATTGGTGACTTTTGTGAGTGCCATTTCAGTGGAGTGTAGGGGACGGAAGGTGGATTGTAGTGGGTCCAGGAGGGCCTGGGAGGTGAGGAAATCGAGGCAGCGATGGTGAACTGCTCATTCCAGTAGTTTGGATATGAAGGGAAGGAGGGAGATGGGTCGATAGTTAGAAGGGCATGTTGGATCAAGTGAGGGTTTCTTGAGGAGGGGTGTGACAACAGCATGTTTGAAGTTGATGGGGACAGTTGCCGTGGAGAGTGAGCAGTTGGGACAATGGTGTGGGAGATGGAACATAGATGAGTGGGGATAGGGTCTGATGAACAGGTAATGGATTTGGAGGAGGAAAGGAGGAGTGTGGTTTCTTCTTCAGAGATCGGAGGGAAGGAAGAGAGGGTGGCAGGGGGAGTATGGATGGGGGAGGAGAAATGGGGGAGGGGAGGTAGAAGGGGGGTAGGGAATCGGAGGGTAATCTTGTGGATTCTGTCATGGAAATAGTCGGCTAGGGTTTGGGCAGAAAGGGAGGGTGTGATTGGGGCGGGGGGACCTTGAGGAGGGAGTTGAGGGTATTAAAGAGACGGCGAGGATCAGAGGCAAGGGAGTTGGTCAGATGGATGTAGTAGTCTTGTTTGGCAAGTGCTAATGCTGACTGGAAGGAGGCAAGCATGAATTTGAAGTAAAGAAGATCTTCCCAGGAGCAGGATTTGGACCAAGCTCGTTCGGCGGAACGGGCACAGATGCGTAGGTAGCGGATTGTGGGAGAAAGCCAGGGGTGGGGAGTAGATCGTTTAACAGGACATGGGGTGGGAGGGGCAAGAGTGTGAAGGGCTGAGGATAGTGTAGCATTGTATGAAGATAATGCCTCGTCGACGGGCTTGGAGAATAAAATGGAGGAGAGAGATGGAGAAATGGTGGAAGAGAGAGCCATGGGATCAATATTATGAAGGTCTCTAAATAGGTCGGAGAAGACAGGATGAGGTTGGGATGGTAGGAGCTGAAGAGTAAATGTTAAGAGGTGATGGTCAGATGAGGGAAGGATTGAATTGTGGAGGTTTGAGGGAGAGGAATTGGAGAAGAGTATTAGATCAAGGCAGTGGCCATGTAGATGTGTGGGGGCAGTGAAACAAGGTTTGAGGTTGAATGAGGAGGTAAGGGCGAGGAACTTTGAAGCATGGGAGTCGGATGGGTTGTCAATGTGAATGTTGAAATCGCCAAGAATAAGAGTGGGGGAGGAGGGGTCCATAAAGGCAGAAAGCCAGGAATCAAAGTTGGCGAGGATGGTAGATTTGGATTTGTCAGGTGGGCGATAAATAACAGCTACTCAGAGGGGGAGTGGTGTGAGGAGGTGAATGGAGTGGACTTCGAAGGAGAGGGGAGAGTGTGAATGGGGTGGCAGGAGGGGTTGGAATTGGCAGGAGGGAGAGAGTAGGAGGCCAACGCCACCACCGCGACCAGTAGATCGTGGTGTATGGGAGAACTGGTAGCCACCATAGCAGAGAGAGGCAATGGATGCGGTGTCATCAGGGGAGAGCCAGGTTTCGGTCAAGGCAAGAAGGTGTAGGGCATTAGAAATAAAAATATCGTGAATAAAAGGGTTTTTTTTAATGACAGAGCAAGCGTTCCAAAGGGCGCATGAGAATGGGAGGGCGGAGGTGGGGGAGGATAGGGATATCCTCTTATTTATTTATTTAACAATTTTTATATACCGTCTTTCTACAAGTCAAGATGGTTTACATAGAACATTTCTTGGCAGTATGTTTCAACTGTTTACATGGAACAATGTAACAAGAATACATAGGATAACAAGGAGAACTAATTACAATGAACAATGATCAACTATTTACATAGGTATTTACAAGAAGACCAAAAAGGTGCATGATAGGATTTGAGAGGGCGAATGTAGGGAGGAGGGTGAAAAAGGTTAAGTACTAAGGTGGAAGGGAAAAATGTTCAAGGAAGAGATAGGTTTTTAACTTCTTTCGGAACTTGGAGTGGTTTGAACAGTTCCGCAGCTCGTGAGGAAGGGTATTCCATAGGGATGGAGCATAGAGGGAGAAAGCCCTGTTATTAGTAGATTGTTTGTAATGACTTTTAGTTGTAGGGATGGTGAGTAGGTTTTTGGTAATAGAGTGGCGTGTTCTTGTGTTGTTGGAGGAGAGAAGGAGTGGAGAGAGGCATGGAGCTGATTCATTGGAAATAATTTTATGTATAAGAGTACATGTATAATTTTGAATGCCTTGATAAGGTTGGATAAATTACGTGTGGGTTTCTTATAAGAGTAGCGTGGGGGTCTATTTTTAGGGTAAAACCGAGATTTAGAGGGAGCAGGGTGTGGGTGGGTAAGTCTGAGTGTGTGTGCTCTCCAAGCGGGACATGGTGGAGGGGAAATGAGAGGTAAGTTGGTGGTAACGGGTAGGTTATGGGAGGGATCATTTTTGGGGGTAGGGTTGGCGTTGATATCTATGGATGAGTGAATGTGGAATGAATGAGGGAGGATGGAAGGAGGGAGGGCAGAAGGAGGGAGGAGCCAGATGTGGATGAGATTAGATGGAGTACCTAAGGAATTTGTAATAGTGTGAGAAGGAAGTCAGGGGTGGGGGCCAGGGTTGGGGTTGATATTAGCTGATGAGAGAAGGAGAATGAGTATTAGAGAGCGGAGTAAAGTGGAGATAGTACGGCGGAAGCGAGGGTGGAGTTGCTTTAAAGAGAGGGGGGCTGGTTGAATGCGGGGGATGATGTGAAGAAGATCAAGAGCAGGTGCAAGGTTAGGGGGCAAAATGGAGGGAGAAGTGAGGAAGGTAGATAGGAGGCTGGTTGAATGAGGGGGTGGTGTGAAGGCTCAAGGTTGAATGTGGGGGATGGTGTGATGGCTCAAGGGCAGATGTTAGGTTAGGGGGCAGAGTGGAGGGGGAAGTGAGGGAGGTAGGAGGAGGGTAGGGAGAAGAGGAGGGAGGGTGTTGGTAGGAGGAGAGGCAGTTGGGGAGGATGAGGAAGAGAAGGACAATGAGATGTAGGGCCATGATGGTGGGCAGCGAGGTCAGAGTAAGCAATGGGTAGCAAGTAATAGGCAAGCAAGCAGGCGGTGGGTAGCAGTACTATGAGCAGTTCTATGCAACATCAATGGGTAGTAGTTCAAAGCAACAGTGGGTAGCAGTTCTATGCAACAGTGGGGAGCAGTTCTATGCAACAACAGTGGGGAGCAGTTCTATGCAACAACAGTGGGGAGCAGTTCTATGCAACATCAGTGGGGAGCAGTTCTATGCAAAGACAATGGGTAGCAGTTCTATGCAACATCAGTGGGGAGCAGTTCTATGCAACGACAATGGGTAGCAGTTCAAGGCAACAGTGGGTGGCAAGTTCAAGGCCGGTAGTGATCAGAGCCGGCAGTGGGAGGCAAGACAGGGGAGAGTTACTAGGAAGTAACGGGTGAAGCTTGAGAGATGGTAAGATTAGGAGTCGGTGTGTGGAGGGGTGATTGAGCCTGGACAACCCTGGCAGCAATGGAGCACCCCGGGCCGTGCCTAAGGGCCACGCCAAAGGGCCCTCTGGCGAGGCTCTCAGGCATGGGTACGCCCGATGGCGCCCTCCTCTTATGGACTGCAGGTTGCTGGGCGGCAGGAAGAGCAGCATGTGGCCCGCGCCCGATGGCGCCCTCCTCTTATGGGCTGCAGGTTGCTGGGTGGCGGGAAGAGCAGCATGTGGCCCGCGCCCGATGGCGCCCTCCTCTTATGGGCTGCAGGTTGCTGGGCAGCGGGAAGAGCAGCATGTGGCCCGCGCCCGATGGCGCCCCTGTCTAAGTGCCGTTTAGAGGGACATTCAGCGGTATTAACATGATTGGTGCCGCTGAATATCTCTGATTAACGCTGCTACATGCCCCACTGCTAACCACTTAGCATCGGACGTGTCGGGAGCATTCCAGGGCAGACTGGAGGTGGTACCAGTTGCTAACCAGACAGCGGCGATATTGAACTGCTGCCCAGTTTGCAACCTACCGGTAAAGACAGGCGCGGCAAAAGCTGACCTATCTTTACCCACCGGAGCTAACCAGGCAGCAGCTCAATAGCGCCACTACCTGGTTCGTTTCTGCACCATTGGAGGCTGTGCGGCAACCCCGGATAATCGTGCTAGCCGCCGGTGCTGAATATCGGGCTCTTAATTTTTAAATGCTGCATTTTGCCACGATTCCTGGTATTTCCTGAGTGGGGGAGGCTGTGCACCCCTAGCTGTCAGCGAGGCACCAGAGTCTAGAAGAATAAAAATGGATGTATATAATTGTAGAGCCTCTAAAAAGTCTATTTTGATGGCAAAAAGTAAAGTTTTGTTAACTAAAAGTACCCGGATGTAAAGACAGAGGAGGGGTCTCTCTGGGGAGCTCTGTTGTGCTGTGCCCTAGGTGGGAAGAGGGTTTGCTGTGATACAGATCAGTAATTTACTTTCACTTTGTCTGCAGACTTAAAGGGACAGCTCCAAAAATTATTAAAAGAGGTGGGAAGGCTTGTTATTTTAAAAAAAATGTAAGTTTGGAAAAATAAAGTTTCTTTTAGACACATATGGAACTTTTTGATGACACAGGCAAGGGTAAGGACACTAGATTTCTTGAGAGGTTTAGAATCTTGGGGTCTGACTGCTGAGCTGAATGGATGTGTACTTGGCTCTGTGATTGAAGAGGCCTCTGAGAGTGGCTTTGAGAGGGAGTTTGACTGTTTTTGACTGATTTTGATTGTAGGTGAATGGAAGATAACTGTTTATGAGAGTGTTTAGGTCTTTTTCTTTAGGTGAGCTGCAGAAATACTCTTGTTGTTGCTCTTGGTATTCAAGGTGTGGAAAGAAATTAGTTTACTCGGGAAAATGTTTCTTGAATAAATAGAAAAGCTATACAAGCTAAAGTTATGATATCTCATTTTTTTCTTGTTTTTCAAATGTGGAAATTTAAAACTGGTACCTAACTGAAGAGCTTAGAGAAGATGTGATACCTTATTAGCTCAAAAGATAGGGAAACTTAATTACCTTTAAAAGGGAGATAGAGCAGCTTTTAAACTAGATAACAGGGGAGAGCCGACAGTCACCCAGGAGTGCATGGTTCGGAACAATGTATCCTTGAAGGATACTATCAAAAAAATGAAGTTAGGGCATATCAGCAGAGAGGTTCCAATAAAGACAAAAGTAGCCCAAATGCCCTTGAGTACGGAGCAGACAGAGCTTAAAGATTCCAAATTACCCCTGCCTAGCGATAGCCAGATTAATATGAATAAAATACAGCCTCTAAAATGCGTGTATGCAAATGCCAGAAGTATAAAAAATAAGATGGGAAAATTAGAATATATAGCACCAAATGAGAAGTTAGATATGACTGGCATCTCAGAGACATGGTGGAAGGAGAACAAGCAATGGGATACTGTGATACCTGGTACAAACTATATCGTAATGATAGAGCTGATCAAATTGGTAGATGGGTTGCGCTGTATGTTAGAGAGGGCATTGAATCACAAAGGATTAAAATTTGCTGTAGAATCTCTATGGATTGAAATTCCATGAAAAAATGGGAAGGCGATGTCAGTGGGGGTGTACTATTGTCCGCCTGGCCAGAATGAACAAATAGATGATGAAATGTGCAAAGAAATCAGGGAAGCTAACAAAAGTTACAAAACAGTAATAATAATGGGTGATTTCAATTACCCCGGTATTGACTGGGTCAGTGTCACGGCAGGACATGCTAGGGAGATAAAGTTTCTAGATGAAATAAATGACACCTTCTTGGAGCAGCTGGTTCATGAACCGACCAGAGGGGAAGCCATTTTGGACTTAGTCCTTAGTGGAACACCAGATCTGGTGCAAGAGATAGGGGTGTTGGGGCACACTTGGCAATAGTAAATAAAGCATGATCGCGTTTGATTTAATTAATAGAGGAAGGATGGCAAGGAAATCCACAGTACTACCTTTTAACTTTCTAAAGGGAGACTATGATAAAATGAGGAAAATAATTAAGAAAAAACTAAAAGGAGCAGTTGCAAAGGTTAAAGACTTACATCAAGCTTGGTTGTTGTTTAAAAATGCTATTTTGGAAGCACAGACCAGCTGTATTCCACGCTTTAAGAAAAGTGGAAGGAAGTCCAAAAAACTGCCAGCATGGTTTAAAGGTGAGGTCAGAGAGGATGTTGACGCCAAAAAAAGCATCTTTCAGGAAATGGAAAAAAAAGCCAAATGACGAAAACTGGAAAGAGCACAAGCACTGGCAAGTTAGATGCAAGGCATTGATAAGGCAGGCAAACAGAGAGTTTGAGAAGAAGCTTGCTGTGGAAGCAAAATTGCATAATAAAGACTTTTTCAAGTACATTCATAGCAAAAAACCAGGGAGAGAGTCAGTTGGACCATTAGATGATAGAGGGGTAAAAGGGGCACTAAGAGGGGACAAGGGCATAGTGGAGAGACTGAATGAATTCCTCGCTTTGGTTTTTACTGAGGAAGATGTAGGGATGTTACCCATGACTGAAGTGGTATTTTAAGGTGTTACTGAGGAAGAATTGAAAGAAATATCAATACACCCGGGAAGATGTATTACAACTGTTTGATAAACTGAAGAGTAGAAAACCACATGGTATACATGCAAGAGTGTTGAAAGAACTGAAATATGAGATTGCAGACCTGCTATTAGTAATCTGTGAACTATCATTAAAATCATCTGTAATACCTGCAGACTGGAAGATGGCCAGTGTAACTCCAATTTTTAAAAAGGGCTCCAGGGGTGATCTGGGAAACTACAGACCGGTGAGCCTGACGTCAGTACTGGGAAAAATAGTAGAAACCATCATAAAGAACAAAATTACTGAACATGTAGATAATCATGGCTTAACCCTTTCACGTCCACATAATTGTTTTGTAACTGAACATTTTTTTTCTGTTTTTTTTAAATTAAGATTTGAGCTAAATGATGCAGAATATAACTTTTTTTGATAAAAATAAATTTCTAAGAAACAATATTTACTGTTGCTATATGGCAACTATGGTCCTGAATGGCTGAATATTAAAAACAGTCTTGGCATCAGTTTCATTTAGTGCTGGGTGTGATAGTTTAAATAACACATATAAATAATTTTTTTTCAGATGTCAAGCACAGATACACATCACATTTCGCACACAGTGTGCGGATGTTTTGGAAATATAGAATCCGGTGAAAAATGGGGAAAATTTGAAGGTTGCCATATGGCAACAACAGCCATGAAAGGGGCTTTAGACAAGGAAGATCTTGCCTTACTAATCTGTTATGTTTTTTTGAAGGTGTGAATAAACAGGTGGACAAAGGTGAGTCAGTTGATATAGTGTATCTGGACTTTCAGAAAGCCTTTGACAAGGTCCCTCATCAGAGACTTTTGGCAAACCTAAAAAGTCATGGGATAGGAGACAGTGTACTATTGTGGATCAGGAGCTTGTTAAAAGAAAGAAAGCAGAGGGTAGGGCTAAATGGCCAATTTTTCCAATGGAGAAAGGTGAATAGTGGAGTACCCCAGGGACATGGAAATGGGAATAATAAGTGAGATTATCAAATTTGCAGATGACACAAAACTATTTAAAGTTGTTAAAACCCATGAGGATTGTGGAAAATTACAAGTGGATCTTGATAAATTGGAAGACTGGGCATCCAAATGGCAGATGAACTTTAATGTGGACAAGTGCAAAGTTATGCACCTAGGGAAGAACAACCCTAACTATGGTTACACGATGCAAGATTCCACATTAGGAACCACCACCAGGAAAAAGATTTAGGCGTCGTCATGGATAACATATTAAAACCCTCCGCCCAGTGGGTAGTGGCGGCCAAGAGAGCAAATAGAATGCTAAGTATCATAAGGTTAAACATGAACCTCCCTACATCAAGCATATACTCCCTTCTTCAAGGGATAACATACAAAACATAATCGAATGAACAATCCACCCCTATGCACTGATACCCTACTTGTATATATTTGAAACTACTTGTACATAATTGAAACTGATATGATCTGCCTATACGGTAGAGTCAGTACGTTGTTTAAATTGTTACACAATCTGTGTTAGTTGAATTATTCTGCTTAGTATTTAAACCTTTGTGTGCATGTTAAGATGTTCTATGTAAAAAGTTATTTTGTTCCATGTAAAACAAGCTCTGCATTGTTAACTGTTGTTAATTGTACACCGCAACTGATCGCTGGAAGATGCGGTATATAAATAAGTGTTAAATAAATAAAATAAAATAAATAAATAAGGAAATGAATGGAAAATAAAACAAAGGATATTATAATGCTTCTGTATCATTCCATGGTGCGATTGCACCTTGAATATTGTGTGCAATTCTGGTTGCTGTATCTTAAAAAGGATATAGTGTTATTAGAAAAGGTACAGAGATAAACCACCAAAATGGTAAAGGGGATGGAAGGATACCCCTATGAAAAGAGGATAAAATAGTTAGGGCTCTTCAACCTAGAAAAGAGACGGCTGAGGGGAGATATGATAGAGGTCTATAAATTAGAGTGGAGTGGAACGGGTAAACATAGATCAATTGTTTACGTCAAGCTACAGGGTAACCTATTTAAGACTAATAAGTGAAAATATTTTTTCACTCAACGTGTAATCAAACTCTAGAATTTGTTACCGGAGGATGTAGTAAAGGCTGTTAGAGTAGCAGGGTTTAAAAAAGGTTTGAACAAATTCCTGGAGGAAAGGTCCATATACCATTATTAAAGGAGACCCAGGAAATCCACTGCTTGTCCCAGTACAAGAATTGTGGAACCTGTGTCTCTTGGGGAAACTGCTAGGTAAGTATGACCTAGATTGGCCACTGTTGGAAACAGGATACTGGGCTTGATGGACTTTGGTCTGACCCAGTATGACATATCTTATGTTCTTATGACCTGATAGGCGTGTAATGGCGGACATGTGCAAACTGCAACACTCTGTCCTGCATGGCACCTAACAAACCAGGGGAGGGGGAGGGACCACACATCGGATCACTTGTGCGCAGCCACTTTTTCTATTGCGCATACCTGCATCCTGCCTCAGCCTGGTGGCCTGCCCATCCTAGGGCAGGGGAATTCCCAAGGGTAGCAGGTGTAGGGTGCATGTGACGGTACACCTTTGGCATCTGGCTCCAGATTTCTACACACTACACCCCTGGACCTTTGTTATCTGCCCAGTGCCACCACCAACAGTGCCATTTGGGCCACTGACCCACCTGTGTAACCCCTTTGATTCCTTCAGCCACCTCTGCAGTCTTCCCCCCTTCCCTTGCTCCCATATGTTGCGCCCAGTCTTGCTTGGCACCATGGTACATGGTTGTGGGCCATGACTTGCCTCTGCTGTGGGTAGGTGCTTTGGCAGGTGGCATCCACTGCTTCAGGGGCCACATCACTGCATGGATCAGAGGGATAGGGGCAGGGTGGGGAGTCTGAGGAGGAGGAGGGATCAGAGGGACCAGAGCTGTCCCCTGTATCCAGAGCAGAAGAGGTGAAAACATCCCTGGAAAGGGAAGACCAAGAGTTCAAGTACCCAAAAGTTGCAGAATCAGTGACCAGAAGGAAGCGAAGGGTAGTG